>CM046874.1:20593439-21793439 GCA_025667525.1 Glebionis coronaria
AACTAGAACTACTACCATAAAACAAAAACATAACATATGCAAAGTAGTTAGGTGTTCCACCTATATTTAAATCCTTGCAAAGAACGCAACTTACACACTTTATAAATCGATAATCGTAAAAGACGTTCTTAGTTGATTGACAGATTGTTTAGAATATGATTTAAGTTTTGGAAGGAAAATATGAGAATGAAACATTTTTTTCTTTATATTAAATATCAACAAGAGGCATTAAGATATCCTTCTCAAGTCTAGATCATTAACATGTTTTATATCTGACCATGTCTGAATAAAAAGAAAAAAAATAAACAGTCTGAACGTTCAAAACGTCTAACCGACTAAGAGGTTTGGCTCACTAAGAGCCTGTTAAGACATTTTGGAAAAAAACAAACACCACCTTAGTGTCGTGAGGATGACGATGTTGGTAAGAGAAGCAATAATGAAAATTAATGACAACTAATGGTGGTAGAGTGTGGTGGTCAGTGGTGAACAAAAACACATGTGAATCCATGGTCAGGTGGTAGTGGTGGTGGTGACGCCGGAGAGCGGTGATGGTGGCGTTGGGAGAATGGTGATAGTGACGATGGTGGTGGTTAGTACGATATTGGTAGGAGAAACAATTAATGCAAATTAGTGGCGGCTAGTTGTGGTTGATGACGATAACCATTGTAACAGACGATTAGGGACTTGTGGTAGTCGACAACGGTGGCAATCTGAGGTGGAGGTGGTGGTAACGACAATGATTAGTGGTTTTTCGGGGGTTATCGACGGTTGGTGGTTGCAATAGACGGTTGTGGTATACGGTATAGGCAGCGACGGGATGTGGAGGTTGTGACGGTGGTGATGATCGACGGTGTGGTGGTGGTAGTGGTGGAGTAATCAGTAGCTGTTATAATCGTGGTAGAGTGTGGTGGCGGCATCAGTAGAGGTGTTGGTTGCTAGTGGAAAAATACACACTTGAATCCATGGTGAGGTGGTAGCGCCCGGTGGCAGTAGTGGTGGTGGTGGCGGTGGGGAGTGGTGGTGGTGGCGTTCAGAAGGGTGGTGATAGCGACAATCGTGGTGGTCAGTGATGATGGTGGTGGTAGGTGAAGACACACATACCTAAATCTATTAGCTCGTATCCATTACTCCCAATTTACAGAGAAATGATTCATTACCCAATAATGCGTAATGATTACTTATATATCTCCTAACCAAACACTATTAATCACTATAATTTATATTCTTTACCCCTAAAACGTCTAATCAAGCACACTCTTAGTAAGAAAAAAAGGTTAAACTAAAACCATGTTACATATTTTCGTAATCTGATTAAACCCGACGAGTTTAAGGAATCTGAGTCATCTAAGTTTTCGAGACCGAAAACCGGAACCGAACCTGTTGATTTTGCTCCACGCGCCTAATTTTTATTTATTTTGGGCTACATCCCGCGTCTTGGAGCCCATGAGCCCCATTTATAAGCCCCATTTATAAGCCGAAACAAACACCCCTTAATTAAGAGTAAATTGCATAAATCGTCCCTAAAGTATGGCCCAAATGCATGTTTTGTCCTAAACGTTATGTAAGTGCAAGAATCATCCCTATTTGAAAACATTAATGCAAGTATCGTCCTTAATGGGAATATTACTTGGGACGAAACACGCAAAATGGCCAAAATATTTGGGACGAAACATGCAAGATAGCAAAACTTCATGGATGAAAATTTGCAAAATAGTTTGACTTTGGGACGATATCAGCACTTTCAAAATATTTGGGACAAAACTTGCAAAATGACCAAATTTCAGGGACGATTTATGCATTCTCTCCTTAATTAATTAGTATCACTGGACACACAACCAACACAAGCATTCTCGCAGGTAACTGTTTAAGCATTATTTTATTAAACGGGTGTTTGTTTCGGCTTATCAGCTTATTTCATTTTGGCTTATTTATATGTGGGCTTATGAGTTTTTTTTAATTTCGGCTTATATTTCATAACCCCCAATTTTCTGCCTTATTTTCAAACTCAATAGACTTATATAAGCACAAAATTCTCTAAATCAGCCGAAAAAATTGGGAATTATGGAATAAAAGCCGAAAAACCCAATAAGCTGGGTGTTTGTTTTGGCTTATACATGGGCTTACGAGCTTATTTGATTTCACCTTATACTTCATAAGATCCAATTTTTCAGCTTATTTTAGACTTTTGGGCTTATAAAACCTTGTTACTATACGATAAACTTATATAAGTGTCAAAATTAGGGTTGAGCATCAGGCCCGACCTAGGACCGAAATGGTCCAAAACGCCAGACTGTGGTCCGGTCAGGTCCTATTAGACATAATTGACGGGTTTTTGGTAAGATCACCGGACCGAGGACCAAAATGGTTTAAAACCTCGGACCGAAATTGTCCAGTCCGGTCGATGGTCCAAAATGCTCACCCTAGTCAAAATAAGTCAGAAAATTGGGGCTGATGAAATATAAACCGAAATCAAATAAGCTCATAAGCCCATTTATAAGCCGAAACAAACACCCCTTAATTATTTGATATGTGTATTTGGCTACTGTGATGTCAGTTTGGGTATATACATGGTGAACCATGGCCTTTATTTTACGCCAAACGAATCAAGGGCTTTAAATGAGGGATTCACGAAGCAATATTATGTGTCAATCGGTGATTTAAACTTCTTTGAAAAACATAGTGATTGAATGGGTGTGTTTGTGTTAATGGTCACTTGAATTTGTGTCTTTGATTGCAAATATGCAATAAACTCCAGGTGAATATAACGTGTTTGTGGTTATACTCAATTCAGGCGTGTTAGTAATGTTTTCTCACAGGCGAGTTAACAAGTTGTAATAACAAACCAAGCTGAGTTGAAAGTTTAAAATCTAAAAGGGACTTGAGTCTTTGTTTCGTTGACCGTGGAACTCGTGTTATAAACTTAGGCGAGTTAAGCTTTTAAAACCATGCGACTTAAAAAGTTTATATCGAGGCGAGTTAAAAGTTTGTAACTGGGCAACTTAACTTTCTAAACTCAAGTGATGCATATAGCACGACCAGTCGACCACCACCACTACCATTTACTAGGTTATGACTCATTGTAACATTCTAGGGCTGGGTAGGATATTTTTATGTTTAAAGGTTAGTGACTTAATGGAAATTTTGTTTATTAAGTCGAGGAAGTCAAACATTATTTAAAACTTGATTAGAGGTTAACATTCTGATTTGAAGCACTATTCATGCAAATTTAGATTGTTTACAGTTTGATTTAACCGCTCTTATTTAGTAATTAGCGTGGTCTTATATGTTAGTATACACTATTACAGTGTTTGTTTTTTTTTCACTAGTAGGTGAAGTATGAATGAAGGCAAAGCGGGTCCGTTTACTCATCTGACAGATGATGATTTTACAGTTGACCACACGTGTGAGAACCAAATTGATGTTTTGGAAAAGAAGATTGATCTTTTAAGGAAACAAAAAAACTTTTGCAAGCTGTTATGCAAGGCTCGGCGGTCAGATCAACAATCTCTGGTAAAAAAAGCGAAAGAGACTTACCAAAATAAGTTATCAGAAGTGATGGCTCTGAAACTTACAGTAAAATTGGAAAGTGTCCAGCTTCGTGCAAATATGATACAATGGGAAGCAAAGGAACGTGATTTTAGTTCCCAATTATCTACCCTCCAAATGCAACATAATGAAATCACGACTCAGTGCAATAAATTTGTGGATGAGATTCAGGATAGGATTCGTATTGAAAGTGAAAAGATATGTATTCTTCGTGATGCGTACAAAACTTATGAGGGTGAATGGAAGGCTTGTGAAAAAGAAAGACTCTGTTTGGCTAAGGATTGCGTGTGGCTCAGTAAAGAAGGTATAACAATGGTTACCAAACGATTATTGAATTCTGAAGAATTCTTTGCTGGCATTTCCCGTGTTATTGCTGCTGCAGTTAGCTTAGGATTTGCAGAAGGAGTTCTGGAAAGTCACAAGTCCTCACCTGGTGTTTACAACTCTCAGTTGCAATCTAACGTAGAACAAGCTAAGGCAAAGTTACATGAGACTCGTCTTAAATCCTGTGAGCTAAAGTGGTCATACCTAGAGACTTTGGCCACTCTTCATGACCAGCCATTACAAGTTATAAAAGATACAATCTGTTAGATATTTGACTTTAGTCATAAGGGTATTGTTATAAGTTTGACTTTGGTCCAAGGGTAGTTTAGACATTTTGGTAGTACTTAAGTATTAAGTTTCTTTGCATATAAGTTTTGTATGTCGGTTTGTAATCTTATATAAGGCCTACTAGAAACATGTATCTGCAACCCCTATTTGATAATAAGAATACTAGTTTTTTGTTCCCAAACACCTTATGTTCTGATCTTTTTGATTATGTTCTTATGTTGATGTTTGTTTGCTGATGTTTCCCTTTGAATAAGCAACCCCTTAATCCTAACAAACTGGTATCAGAGCCGGTTGATCATTCAATTAATTTGAATCAAACTGAATTTGTTTGGGGTTCTTGGATTCGTGTTGGGTCTTTTGATTAGTGAATTGGCTTCTGGTTTTTTTGGTTACTTTCAAGAATCAATTTCTTGATTTGGAGATATTTGGAGGTTTGCTGATTCAATCAATAAAAAACATGAGGTTTGTTTGTTTTGTGGTTTTGGGATTTTCCTTTATCAATCATTTGTTGCTTCCGCTTATTTGATAGATTGAAAAGGTTTGTTTGAGAGGGGTTTGTTGATTAGGAATAAGAATTAGAATTTGTGAATGGGGTGCTTTTTGGTTTCACAGCTCTTGTGTTTCACATAAGAGTTGATATGGAAATTGTTTTGTTATATGTAAACACCGTTTGTTTGTTCCCTACATATAACCGATATAGGGCTTTGGTACTTCTTTTGGTATGGTGGAGCGATTTAATTCGTTGTTTGATAAGTTTTCGGGTTCCTCTTACAAATTTGTTTGAATTCGTTATTGGTGTTTGAAGTTGGAATTTGGCTATTAGGGATGATATAGGAATATGAGATCATCGATTGGTGGTGTTGGTTCCTTTGAATCGGTTTGTTTGGTATTGGAATTTAGGTTTGTTTGAATTTAAGCCGTAATTCGTATATGATACGTTGGCTATTAGTTTGAAATTTGAAATTTGGACCGTAATCCTTATTGAATAAGTGGGTCGTTTGAATTATTATCCGGATAATATTTGGGGCGTTTGAATTTGAGCCCGTTCGTCAAATTATTTATTAATTTGAATTTGTTTGATACAGATAATAAGTTTGAATTTGGGTCGTAATTCTTATTATATAAGTGGACCATTAGAATCTGAATTTGGTATTTGGAATTTGAAGATCGATTTGGTGTTTGAAGACTTGATTATCATCATGTCGTTTGAAGTTGGTTGCCCGAATTTGTTTGGTGTAGATCGTTTGTGCCGATTTGGTTGTTTGGTTGACCGAGTTTGAATTTGTCGGTTAGCATTTGGTTGTTCGTATTTGAAGACATCGACGTTTGATTTGGTTTAGTTTGCTTTGGATCGTTTTCAGATTCGGTCCATTTTTAGTTTGCTTTATATCGTTTTCAAGTTCGATCCATTTTGGATTTGCTTTGGATCGTTTTCAGATTCCATCATTTGGATTGGTTTTGGATCCTTTTCGGATTCGATCGTTTGTTTGAATTTGGCTAGTATCTCTAGCTTTTGGAAATTGGAAACTTGAACTTGAAGATGAATGATTCGTTTGGTTTGAAGATGAATGATTCGTTTGGTTTGAAGTTTCGACGGGAGTTGAAGTATGGTGCTACTTAGGAGCTAAAGTCAAGGTGGAGATTGTTAGATATTTGACTTTAGTCATAAGGGTATTTTAGTACTTTTGACCTAAGGGCATTTTGGTCTTTTTATAGCTATGTAACTTCAGCAGTAGGAAATGTGTATGTCGGTTTTGTGCTGATATATAACAATAGTATAGCAGATCTATAGAACTTTGTACTTCCTTTGATAATAAAAAGTACCACTTTGTGTTTTGTCCCAAACTCTGTGTTTTGTTACCATGTTCTGATCTTTGCTATTAGTTTGCTGGTGGTTCGCCTATGGTTAACAACCCATAATCCTAACACAATCCCCAAACAAATACTTAAGGATGATCTTCCAAAGTTGATTGCCCGTCTTTGTGATCAGTGCCTTCCACGTCAATGATGTTTGGGCGTCTTAGTGACTTAGATTATCTAAGTAAAGACAACGGTCTACTGCTATAAGCAAATAGAGAAACATTAGAGCTTGTTTACTGGTAGCTGCAGCCTCCACCTGGCTATCTATGTATTCTTGCTTTTAAAGATGTAAGCGGCAATTATCTTGGAAATATTTTATAAATTCATTTCTGTACGCTCATAGGACGTGTGTTCTTGCTTTCGTTTTCATTTATGATTGAACGCTGCCTGCATTTTTGAAGAAATCTTTTGCTCATGATCACTTTGGTCTTTAGTTTTCGTTATTGATTAGAGTATGAAAGGATGTAATAAGTGACGTTTGTATCGCATAAAGGACATTGGCTTGTAATCTTGGCACCAAAACCTATAACTCAAGAAGGTGCAGGGTTGAGCTATAATTTCGCATTATACACTAACATGTCGTATAACTCATCCTATTGAGTATAATAGGACATGATAGTATATAATGCGAAGTTATAGCCCAACCTCACACCTTTATGAGTTAGAGGTTTTGGTGCCAAGATTACCAGCCAAACCATAGGCATTTTTGTTTTATTTTTTATTTGTATTATATCGGGTTACGTGTGTTGGCTAAAAGGTATCCTATAAGTTATAATTATTGATGAAGAAATGGTAATTTTTAGAGTAAGTTAGACGTTTTGAATTGTAGAAGAAAAAGTTAGACAACTTTTTTTGTTATAATTGTCTAGGGGTAGAGCCAAAAAGTTTGACTCGAGCTGGAGCAATTTGATATTTTTTATAAATTACACTACAAAATAATTCACATAAAACAATGCAAATTATAAAAAAAACTAAGATATTTTCAAAAGTTTATACTTTATACAACAATATTTTTGTTAGGAGAGTCACATGACCGTTGTGACCCCTATTTATCTCCGCCCCTGTCGTCTATGATTCTCCGACACCTTGTGCTCTTGAATCTTGATAATCTCCTTGTTTGAGCGATAATTAATTAATTAATTATCATCATTGGAATAATTGATATTAGGTGGTGTTTGTTTCATTAAGATGTTTTACGTCTGAATCTGACTACCGCCTCTTACTGGTAAGAGGTGGTCATAATGTCTGAATCTGAGTGAAAAAATGTTGTTTGTTTTTTGTAATTGTCTGAATGACCTGTTTTTTAAAGTATATATTTAACAATAATAATACGATTTGAATAAATAACTCATGTAAACATCAAACAAAACATTTCATTATATATTTAACATAATAATAAATTATTAAATTAAATTATCCTATCACACATTTTTATTTTAATGTAATAAAACTTTACGTATCTTAAAATAATCATCATGCTTCTACAACAATTAGACTACACAAAGCATGAATCTCATATCAAATATAGTTTTGTAACACAACTTTAAATTTAGCCCGATCTTAACCTTTAAATATTGAGCCCAATGTTATCTTGGTACAAGATATAAGCCCAATGTTAATAACGTAATAGGAGGTGCTAAACCTAATACAAATAGCAGCCACAAAATTCTCTTTTTCATTTCATTTGTTTGTCTTTCTTCCATGTACCATCCATCACCACCACTTCACCTTATCCTTTCATTTATTGCACAGAATTCTTTTAGGCTATCCGCAACGCAGCCTGAATAATTAGGTCGCCAGTAGGTCGCGACCGAATCACAGCGTTGCGGCGATTCGGTCGCCGGACTAGGTCGAGGATAAAACGACCTTAGGCACGACCTATTTTGATATTCGGTCTCTCCCATGTGTTGTGTTTGTGTGTTTTATAAAAAAAAAAACTTTTTTTTTCTAAATTTAACATGTTTTAATCGTGTTTTAATTATATAAATTTTATAAAAAAATTCCAAATTTTAATATATTGAGCTTTGTTTAATTGCTCACAACATATATTAATTTGACAATTTTTTGAATTAGTTTTAGCTAATGCATTATACCCTCTTTACTTCTAATGTTTCGTAATGTTTTTTAGTTTATGTAATTATTTTTTTTAGTGTAATACGTGTTGTATGGAATAAAATGGTTTTTTTTTTGGAATAAAATGTTATTTTTATTAAATATAAAATGTTATTTTTATTGAATATAAAAATAAAATAAAAATTGAACTAGGTCGTACTAGGTCGCCGGGTTGTGGCAAATAGGTCGTACTAGGTCGCCGGCCGAAAAAACTAGGTCGTGACCTAGTAGCGTTGTGGGTAGCCTTAACAAATAACAACAAAGACAAACAACATCATAACAAAACAACAATAACAAGAAGAAATATGTTGTAAAATAACAAAAACAATCATGAATCTTAAACCTTGAAGGGTTTGGGGGTGGTGGTAACGACAGCAGACGAAAGTGGGTGAAGGATTTGAAGGGGGTGAGAGGTAAATGAAAGGTTAGAAGTGTTTGAAGAATTGAGTCAGAGGTAATAAGACCTTATCAACACCTCTGACTGCGTCAGAGGTTCATCCTCTTACTCACGTCTGACTCGCAAGAAAAAAACAAACAACAAAAACGTCTGACCGCGTCTGACCGGTCAGACTCAGACGTAATTCAGACTTTTTTTACAAAACAAACAAGCCCTTAGTGTTTTGTTTTTGAGTTTTGAACACTAAAGCGGCCCATTTCACTTTTGGGCTTATACAGCTTGCAATATTGGGTCCAATGCTTGCAATGTAGGTTGTTTTTAAAACGATCTTAATCAACACCTAAACAATTTTTAATCAGATGACTGGGTGAATATATAAACAATTTTTTCATCATGCTCATCTTTTGTATAATAAGAAAAATAGATTGTTTCAAAGTTTTATAAAAAATTAAAGTTGTAAGCAAATAGACTAATCAGATCGTTTGATTTTGACACGTAAGTAAAATTTAGCGAAGTGATTATAAAAAAAATAATAAAAAATAATACAATTTAGTCAAAGTTAAAAATTATGATTGAGACAAAAAATTCATAAAAATATAAGTGTTAAGTTTATGAAGTTAAAAACTTAAAAATGAGTAGGTAATAAATAAAAGTTTACCAATTGAATTTTAAATAACTTATATTAACCTTGCGTAAACTTATAACTTTTATATTTTTTAATAATTAAAAAAAAAAATAACCAGTTAAAATTTATATCATCAACACTTTATTATTTTAAAGTTACAACATATATGTTATTTCACAAAAAGCAACAAATCATATGATCATAATATACAAATGAAATCACAATTTTTCGTCTATTTCTACTTTCACACTTTAACATTATCAAGTAATTTGATCGACGTAAATTATTATTAACATAAATATAAATATCAACATGAATACCCGACCTTTGACATTAATGTGAGATGAATATATATATACGGGATTCTACATATTACAACGGCATATTTTTTTTTTAAATAACACACAGAATGTCTAGAAAATAGATAACTAAATTATACATAAGTTACATAAAATCGTAATACATAATTATTATTTAACTCATAATTTATTTTTAAATTTCGTACGTACATGTTCGCGTATATGGCCGCTCGGCCATATGCATGGCCATCTACGCACAAATCACTTGGACGCAGGCCGCACTAAGTGGCCTAGCGGATTGGCCTCCCAGCCCACTTGCCAAAGACAGACCAAAGGAGAATCCTCAAAAGCAGTGCCATTGCCTCGGGAACGAACGAAGCATCCTATTATCCAGAAAACTCTCATCGGCCAACCGGTCCAAAGAGTAAACCTGACAGGCGCCCCAAAAGCAGGGAATGTTCTTTCGGGAGCAAGCGGCGTACCTTATTATCCAGGAGCCTCACTTTAGCTGATGGACCAAAGGCTGGCTTGTCATGTCACAAGGCTCAAGAAGAATATTCTCTTGGGATCAGGTGACGCACCTTATTATGCAGGAGCCTCACTTTAGCTGTTGGATCAAAGGCTGGCTTGTCAGTTCACAAGGCTCAAGGAGAACAGCCTCCAAGGAGCTACAGTAAGCTATAGTATTCTGAGTACTATAAATACCCCACTAACATTCAGTGCATTTCATATATTCTCACACACACACACATTTATTACACATACTTACTGGCCACCCGGCTCTCAGTATCTTACTCTCACACCGGAGTTGGTCTCGGGCCTCCAACCCGAGGCGAGCTAATGTGTGTTGTTCTTTTATAGGCTTGTGGAGAAGATTGTCCAATTGGCCCTGCGGCGTATTCGGCCCACCTACTGGCCCTGCGGACTTTTGCATCTACAAATTGGCGCCATCCGTGGGACCCTAAATTCGATCTACCAAGTAGCTAAAGAATGGCGGGTCCTGCACCAACATCGCCTGAAATCGAAACTCGTGACATCACAAACAAAAACCTTACTAACGAAGAAATCATCGAGGGACATCTCTCGGCCCTGAAGGAATTATTGAAAGAGAAAAGAAATCGGGATTACATCAAACCTAAGATGATTAGATTTGATGAAGAGAAGGAAACCACTGAAGATGGTGGGAAGAAGATGGGAGGCCAGAATAAGAGGGCCAAAAAAGATAAAGGGAAAAAAGTGATGGACGATGACTTAGCAAAGCCATTCAAGTCGTTGGCTAAATGCCCTCTTAGCAAAAGAATTGTAGAGTTCTCATCTCCCAACCACAGGATGCCAACAAATGTGAAGATCTACGAAGGCACTAGAGATCCGGCAGACCACATAAACCACTTCAAAGGGATGGGGAACCAAGGAGAATGGCCCATGCCCGTGTGGTTCCGAATGTTTCAACAAACTTTGGATGACAAAGCTAGGGCGTGGTTTGATGAACTGCCACCAGGAAGCATTGACAACTGGGATGATTTAGAGGCCAAGTTTCTCACACGGTTTGGGATGCTAAAGGCATGCGCAAAAGACCCTACGGAAATCACAAAGATCGTCTGAAAGGCCAATGAAGGCCTCCCCGAATTCAAGGAAAGATGGATAAGTGAATCTAACTTTATCCCTAATGTGCCCGACCTCATGAGAATCTCTTCGTTTATGGGCTCGCACAAATGCCATGAATTGGCCAAGCGGTTTGCTGAAAGTATTCTGAAATCTGTGGATGAAATGTTGAAAAGTGTGGACGATTTTGTTCGTGCCGAAGAAGTATTCAGAGGTACTGAACGACCTCGAGGGGAGTTTGCCTGGAGGGATGTGTCCCCACCGGGAGGCCAATGGTACGACAGTCCCCAGAGGGGCGGTTTTGAAGGTACATGGGAGGAAGGCCGTGAAGCCGGTCCGAATGGAATCCTTTATGCCCAACCCTATGTGTTACCATATCGGCCTCCCCAGCGCCCACAAGTGATGGATAAGATATTCACTCCAGAGTCATTAGTGAGGACACCCCAAGAAATATTGGCCACAGAACATCAGTTAGACCTCCCAGCCCCGCCTCCCTTAGTAGGGAGGCCGATGAAGGAAAACATGGATAGGTATTGTGATTATCATGGCGAGAGAGGACTCTACACAAATGATTGTTTCCAGCTTAGAAGGCAGCTAGAGATCTCTCTAGAATATGGGCAACTCAACCATTTGATCAAGAATGTGAGGCAAGAAGGAATGGGAGGCCAAAAAGGCAACCCGCAAGAGGCCAAGGTGATTAACATGATATCTAGAAACAATTAGTGGCAAAGTGATACCACAAGCTTGGCATGAAATCAGCTTAAGGAAATGTCGCGTGTACGATCGTGTTTCAATTTATCATTATCGTTGTTGTAATATTTGAACTTTGAAATTAATGAAAGCTACCTCCCATCTATGGAGTAGTAATTTTCCATCATGTGATGATGAAAGGCATGCTAAACATAAGTAAAAAGTGGTCCCGTCCGGGAGGCCAATCACCCTCCGTCGAGATGTGTGGCCAATGTTTACCATTACCCTTTAGATGAACAAATATTCAAGCGGCTCCGCGTAGTCGATGTTCGCAGATAAATAAAAAGCGATTCTATGTAATCGATATCTAAGAAAAATAGGCAAAGCATAAGCGACCTCTACGGAAGGCTCGCAACCTTCGAATCGAAAAATATGGTCGATGTCTATAGAAGGGGAATAAAGGATTAGGTGACTCCGGGTGGAACATAGATCCCTCCACCCGATATATGTAGTCAATATTCCCCAACCAAAATTGGGAGGTGGATAAATATTCAAGTGGCTCCGGCGGGTAGGTGATTCCCCCCGACCGATATATGTAGTCGATGTCCAATCCCTGGAATGAAGGCAAAAGTAAGGTCATACCAAGCAACACGTTGTGTGAAAAATATGAGCCAAAGTGCTAATAAAGATAAGGGCGGAAGGCATAACATAACATACGTGCGGCATAGTGACCAAAATGTGCAAAAATCTAACAAGTGTTCTAAGAAAAGTTTACATAAGGGTGCATGGCCAACAAATATTAATACAGCCATGCGGACATAGTCTTATTACAAAAGAGAGGCCGAGGTGGAAGGCCAAGCAAAGACATGATCCTCCTACATTTGTCCTTGACTAGGAATGACTTTACCATCAGGCATGACATTACGAAGCTCCATGGGATTCTTGAAGCAAGACCGAGAGATCTTCTCTACATCCTTTCTCTATCAGCAATGTCAGCACGCTCGGGCTATTCCATGGCAACAGTCTTGGCCAGAAGGGGAGCACCAGCAGCCAGGATAGGGCTCACGAAGAGGTATAACAACCTCATACAATTTCCTCGCAGCAGTTAAATACATTCGGAAGGCTTGGGAAGAGATCGGCCACGCTGGAATCATGATGCCTCTAGGTCATGGCAACAGGAACGACCCTCCGGTCAACAAGAAGGAAAATAATAAGTATTAGAAGAAAGAGAAGACACACCTGAAAGAGTGGCAGTCCGGGGGAAGGCGAGCGAAAAGGAAGGCAAAGGAAACATTTTGACTTTAAGTATCGGATCACCAATATTAAAATATTGATAATCCAATACTGGGGGGACATGTTCGCGTATATGGCCGCTCGGCCATATGCATGGCCATATACGCCCAAATCACTTGGACGCATGCCGCACTAAGTGGCCTAGCGGATTGGCCTCCCAGCCCACTTGCCAAAGACAGACCAAAGGAGAATCCTCAAAAGCAGTGTCATTGCCTCGGGAACGAACGAAGCATCCTATTATCCAGAAAACTCTCATCGACCAACCGGTCCAAAGAGTAAACCTGATAGGCGCCTCAAAAGCAGGGAATGTTCTCTTGGGAGCAAGCGACGCACCTTATTATCCATGAGCCTCATTTTAGCTGAGAGCACAGGGTACGGGTAGAAATACCCTCGCGTTGTGCGAAAACGCGACACGAAAACGCGAGAAACCACACCCTTGCTCGCGTTTTCGTGTCTCGCGCCGAAGGGACGGCGCGCCTTTTCGCACGAAAACGCGAGACACGAAAACGCGAGACCGTACCCCGGTCTCGCGTTTTCGTGTCTCGCGTTTTCGTGCATAATTTTGTTTTTGTAAAGTGGGCCCAATGTATACTCCATGGCTCAAGCCAACCAAGGAGCGTCAAAATGTGGCGTTTTCGTGTTTGTGGTGTTGTGGGATCATTTACCCACCACTCACCATACCCCTGAAAATTCTGGTGTTTTCCCACGGCTCAGCACGAAAACACCAAACCATACCCTGTGCTCTGATGGACCAAAGGCTGGCCTGTCAGGTCACAAGGCTCAAGAAGAATATTCTCTTGGGAGCAGGCGGCGCACCTTATTATCCAAGAGCCTCACTTTAGCTGCTGGACCAAAGGCTGGCCTGTTAGTTCACAAAGCTCAAGGAGAACAGCCTCCAAGGAGCTACAGTAAGCTACAGTATTCTGAGTAATATAAATATCCCACTCACATTCAGTGCATTTCATATATTCTCACACACACATTTATTACACATACTTATTGGCCACCCGACTCTTAGTATCTTACTCTCACACCGGAGTTGATCTCGGGCCTCCAACCCGAGGCGAACTAGCGTGTGTTGTTCTTTTATAGGCTTGTGGAGAAGATTGTCCAAGTGGCCCTGCGGCGTATTCGGCCTACCTACTGGCCCTGCGGACTTTTTCATCTACACGACCTTTGACATTAATGTGAGACGAAGATAAATATACGGGATTCTACATATTATAACGGCATATTTTTTTTTAAATAACACACAGAATGTCTAGAAAATAGATAACTAAATTATACATAAGTTACATAAAATCGTAATACATAATTATTATTTAACTCATAATTTATTTTTAAATTTCGTACGTACACAAGTGTGAAAACTAGTTTTACTTTATCAATAAATACAAAAAAAGGCATTTATTTTCATCAGAAACCACAAACATCTTGTTATCCTTGGCTAATTTATGCACAGATATTAAAGTAACACAATACTCAGGAATAACCAACACATCAAACAAGACAAGACCATTTCCCAGTTTCAGATTTCCAATCTTAGATATGAAAGCTTCAGTCCCATTAGGATGACTGACTTTAATTTTTAAGTGAGAAATATCAAACACATTGTCCAGTTCTTTTTCATCATTAGTCATATGTTGGTTAGCCCCAGAGTCAACCACTTTCCCATGTTGAGTAACTTTAGAATGAATATTAGAACAAAAAAAGTTACTAAAGTTATCATTGAAGGCTTTACTGGAATTTAGGTAAGTACCTGCCATATTGGCTTGCACACCCTTCTCACTCCCATTATTCTCTTTGATAAGAGAGAGTAAAGCAGAAAGTTGTTAATTAGAAAAAACAGAGTTGGGATTAGTCCCCACAGAATTGTTAGAAACATTTTTTCCTTTAGAGTTTTGGCCAGGTCTCTTTTTTCCAAAATCAGCAGGGTACCCAATGAGTCTAAAACATCTATCAATAGTATGCCCATTGTACCCACAATTTTCACAAATCACTTCAGAATTCACATTAGGTCTGTAGGTGTTCCCATTGGGCCTATAGGTATTCCCATTGGGCACATTAGGTCTAGGGTTACTATTGTAGTTGGGGTTAGCATTGAAGTTAGGTCTAAAGCCACCAGAGTTATTACTCTGATTTCTTTGAACCACATTTCTGGTGGGCCCATTAGTAAAGAAAGCAGATGTCTGATTCCTTTGGGAGGAACTAGACACATTGCCAGAGGCAACTCTGTGAGACTCCTCACTAGAGATAATAGCATAAGCCCCTTTGACATCAGGTAAAGACTCCCTAGAAAGAATAGAACTTCTAATAGTCATGTAAGAGTCATCAAGACCCATTAAGAATTGCATTAATTTCAACAGACTATTATGGTTCTTAAATTCACTAGTAGCAGAACACACACAATTAGGAAGCTCAACCATAGCATCATATTGTTTCCACAAAGCATTCAAAGTATGATAATAATCAGACAAATTTGAGCCATTTTGTTTCAAAGTGTTTATCTTATGATGCAAGTTAAATATCACAGACCCATCAACCTTATGATAGGTTTCTTTCAAATCATTCCAAACATGCTCAGCTTTCTTAGAAAAAATTTGACCAAGAAACAATTCATCAGAAATAGAATTAAGAATCCATCCTAACACAACAGCATTGACTCTGTCCCATTGTCTTCCTAACACATCATTAGTTAGGGATCTTTTACAAGATCCATTAATGAAACCAGTTTTATTTTTTCCTTCCAATGCCAAAAGCATAGCATTAGACCAGATTTGATAATTCTCAGTTCCTTTAAGTTTAATAGAAATCACAGTCAATGTGGCAGAGTCATTTGGTTGAAGATGCAAAGGGTCACTAATATCAAGCTTACTTATCAACGTGACAACAGATTCTTCCCCAATCTGGTCATCTTGTTGTTCAGTGTCTGTGTCACCATGAACACTAGTCATAGTGAAGAACCACAGAAACTAAACTCCCAAAAAATGAACTTAATCAAAGTCAACAAAGTTCCCAGGCTTCCAAACCACTCAAGGGTGGCAGGTCAAGGGCAAGACAGTGATTAAGGATCCAAATAACCAAAATACCCCAACAATCAAAAGCAAGAACAGCAAAAAAGAGAGTATCAAAATATGAGAGAGTATAAACACAGATAACACCCAAAAAACAGGTATGAACGAATAAATAAGCAAGTAACCAAATAATCAAATAAGAAGAGAGAGCAGAGGTGTTACAATGCATAAACCAAAAGCACAATCGATATGTTTCTTCTAGATTCACTTAGTCTAGAGGAAACAGAACCTCCTCACCAAACCCTAATTTAAGAAAAATTAGGGAAAAGTGCAACCACCGACAGATCTATGAAATAGATCTAATATATAACATCCCTGCACCAAGAACAAAGTTAAAACATATATAATATAAAAAACCCCCAAATATTTTGAAACCTTAAAATTAAAAAATCGATTTTAGGATGAATAAAAAACAATGAGAGCAAAATCTTTTTAAATCTGACTATCTCAATAGCAGATCTATCCAAAAAACGTTTCAATTTTAAAAACCCCCAAAAATATTTTGAAACCCTAAAATATTTCCAACGATTTCAGAGAACCATGGCTCTGATACCATGAAGAAATAATAGATAAGGGCAAAGAAGAAGATTTGAACACTGAATCAAACACTTCAATTTAATAAAAACAAGTTCGAATCAAAAGATTAAACAGTCACCACAGCTACACTGGTGTGACTCTATTATCTAAATGATAATAGTCTTACAAGAACAAGAACAAAAAATAAATAAACATGATATGGGTTACATATTTTGAGAGAGAGTATTTTGATGAAAACACACACACATGAAAACCTAGATAAAGTGACAAAATGAGGAGCGTCTCCTCTTTATCCCCAAAAGCCAAAAATGAGACGTTGCGTCTCATGTACGCTTGGCTTAATTGCCAAGTAGTGCTCCAAGTTTCCACTTGTCCAGATAAAGCCCTCCACCTCATTATGCACTCATCACTCCAAGTCCAAAGTGTAACTGCAAAAGGGAAAAGTTACACAATAAGTCCTTTAGGTTAGCAAATGGTATCTGATTAGGTCCAAATATTGTAATAAGTAGTAAGCAAGTAGTAACACAAGAACGTAAAATATACAAAGTAACTAGCAACTACTATCGTAAAACAAGAAAATAAAATATGCAAAGTTGTTGCTTTGAATTAGCAACTACTACAGTAACTAGAACTACTACCATAAAACAAAAACATAACATATGCAAAGTAGTTAGGTGTTCCACCTATATTTAAATCCTTGCAAAGAACGCAACTTACACACTTTATAAATCGATAATCGTAAAAGACGTTCTTAGTTGATTGACAGATTGTTTAGAATATGATTTAAGTTTTGGAAGGAAAATATGAGAATGAAACATTTTTTTCTTTATATTAAATATCAACAAGAGGCATTAAGATATCCTTCTCAAGTCTAGATCATTAACATGTTTTATATCTGACCATGTCTGAATAAAAAGAAAAAAAATAAACAGTCTGAACGTTCAAAACGTCTAACCGACTAAGAGGTTTGGCTCACTAAGAGCCTGTTAAGACATTTTGGAAAAAAACAAACACCACCTTAGTGTCGTGAGGATGACGATGTTGGTAAGAGAAGCAATAATGAAAATTAATGACAACTAATGGTGGTAGAGTGTGGTGGTCAGTGGTGAACAAAAACACATGTGAATCCATGGTCAGGTGGTAGTGGTGGTGGTGACGCCGGAGAGCGGTGATGGTGGCGTTGGGAGAATGGTGATAGTGACGATGGTGGTGGTTAGTACGATATTGGTAGGAGAAACAATTAATGCAAATTAGTGGCGGCTAGTTGTGGTTGATGACGATAACCATTGTAACAGACGATTAGGGACTTGTGGTAGTCGACAACGGTGGCAATCTGAGGTGGAGGTGGTGGTAACGACAATGATTAGTGGTTTTTCGGGGGTTATCGACGGTTGGTGGTTGCAATAGACGGTTGTGGTATACGGTATAGGCAGCGACGGGATGTGGAGGTTGTGACGGTGGTGATGATCGACGGTGTGGTGGTGGTAGTGGTGGAGTAATCAGTAGCTGTTATAATCGTGGTAGAGTGTGGTGGCGGCATCAGTAGAGGTGTTGGTTGCTAGTGGAAAAATACACACTTGAATCCATGGTGAGGTGGTAGCGCCCGGTGGCAGTAGTGGTGGTGGTGGCGGTGGGGAGTGGTGGTGGTGGCGTTCAGAAGGGTGGTGATAGCGACAATCGTGGTGGTCAGTGATGATGGTGGTGGTAGGTGAAGACACACATACCTAAATCTATTAGCTCGTATCCATTACTCCCAATTTACAGAGAAATGATTCATTACCCAATAATGCGTAATGATTACTTATATATCTCCTAACCAAACACTATTAATCACTATAATTTATATTCTTTACCCCTAAAACGTCTAATCAAGCACACTCTTAGTAAGAAAAAAAGGTTAAACTAAAACCATGTTACATATTTTCGTAATCTGATTAAACCCGACGAGTTTAAGGAATCTGAGTCATCTAAGTTTTCGAGACCGAAAACCGGAACCGAACCTGTTGATTTTGCTCCACGCGCCTAATTTTTATTTATTTTGGGCTACATCCCGCGTCTTGGAGCCCATGAGCCCCATTTATAAGCCCCATTTATAAGCCGAAACAAACACCCCTTAATTAAGAGTAAATTGCATAAATCGTCCCTAAAGTATGGCCCAAATGCATGTTTTGTCCTAAACGTTATGTAAGTGCAAGAATCATCCCTATTTGAAAACATTAATGCAAGTATCGTCCTTAATGGGAATATTACTTGGGACGAAACACGCAAAATGGCCAAAATATTTGGGACGAAACATGCAAGATAGCAAAACTTCATGGATGAAAATTTGCAAAATAGTTTGACTTTGGGACGATATCGGCACTTTCAAAATATTTGGGACAAAACTTGCAAAATGACCAAATTTCAGGGACGATTTATGCATTCTCTCCTTAATTAATTAGTATCACTGGACACACAACCAACACAAGCATTCTCGCAGGTAACTGTTTAAGCATTATTTTATTAAACGGGTGTTTGTTTCGGCTTATCAGCTTATTTCATTTTGGCTTATTTATATGTGGGCTTATGAGTTTTTTTTAATTTCGGCTTATATTTCATAACCCCCAATTTTCTGCCTTATTTTCAAACTCAATAGACTTATATAAGCACAAAATTCTCTAAATCAGCCGAAAAAATTGGGAATTATGGAATAAAAGCCGAAAAACCCAATAAGCTGGGTGTTTGTTTTGGCTTATACATGGGCTTACGAGCTTATTTGATTTCACCTTATACTTCATAAGATCCAATTTTTCAGCTTATTTTAGACTTTTGGGCTTATAAAACCTTGTTACTATACGATAAACTTATATAAGTGTCAAAATTAGGGTTGAGCATCAGGCCCGACCTAGGACCGAAATGGTCCAAAACGCCAGACTGTGGTCCGGTCTGGTCCTATTAGACATAATTGACGGGTTTTTGGTAAGATCACCGGACCGAGGACCAAAATGGTTTAAAACCTCGGACCGAAATTGTCCAGTCCGGTCGATGGTCCAAAATGCTCACCCTAGTCAAAATAAGTCAGAAAATTGGGGCTGATGAAATATAAACCGAAATCAAATAAGCTCATAAGCCCATTTATAAGCCGAAACAAACACCCCTTAATTATTTGATATGTGTATTTGGCTACTGTGATGTCAGTTTGGGTATATACATGGTGAACCATGGCCTTTATTTTACGCCAAACGAATCAAGGGCTTTAAATGAGGGATTCACGAAGCAATATTATGTGTCAATCGGTGATTTAAACTTCTTTGAAAAACATAGTGATTGAATGGGTGTGTTTGTGTTAATGGTCACTTGAATTTGTGTCTTTGATTGCAAATATGCAATAAACTCCAGGTGAATATAACGTGTTTGTGGTTATACTCAATTCAGGCGTGTTAGTAATGTTTTCTCACAGGCGAGTTAACAAGTTGTAATAACAAACCAAGCTGAGTTGAAAGTTTAAAATCTAAAAGGGACTTGAGTCTTTGTTTCGTTGACCGTGGAACTCGTGTTATAAACTTAGGCGAGTTAAGCTTTTAAAACCATGCGACTTAAAAAGTTTATATCGAGGCGAGTTAAAAGTTTGTAACTGGGCAACTTAACTTTCTAAACTCAAGTGATGCATATAGCACGACCAGTCGACCACCACCACTACCATTTACTAGGTTATGACTCATTGTAACATTCTAGGGCTGGGTAGAATATTTTTATGTTTAAAGGTTAGTGACTTAATGGAAATTTTGTTTATTAAGTCGAGGAAGTCAAACATTATTTAAAACTTGATTAGAGGTTAACATTCTGATTTGAAGCACTATTCATGCAAATTTAGATTGTTTACAGTTTGATTTAACCGCTCTTATTTAGTAATTAGCGTGGTCTTATATGTTAGTATACACTATTACAGTGTTTGTTTTTTTTCACTAGTAGGTGAAGTATGAATGAAGGCAAAGCAGGTCCGTTTACTCATCTGACAGATGATGATTTTACAGTTGACCACACGTGTGAGAACCAAATTGATGTTTTGGAAAATAAGATTGATCTTTTAAGGAAACAAAAAAACTTTTGCAAGCTGTTATGCAAGGCTCGGCGGTCAGATCAACAATCTCTGGTAAAAAAAGCGAAAGAGACTTACCAAAATAAGTTATCAGAAGTGATGGCTCTGAAACTTACAGTAAAATTGGAAAGTGTCCAGCTTCGTGCAAATATGATACAATGGGAAGCAAAGGAACGTGATTTTAGTTCCCAATTATCTACCCTCCAAATGCAACATAATGAAATCACGACTCAGTGCAATAAATTTGTGGATGAGATTCAGGATAGGATTCGTATTGAAAGTGAAAAGATATGTATTCTTCGTGATGCGTACAAAACTTATGAGGGTGAATGGAAGGCTTGTGAAAAAGAAAGACTCTGTTTGGCTAAGGATTGCGTGTGGCTCAGTAAAGAAGGTATAACAATGGTTACCAAACGATTATTGAATTCTGAAGAATTCTTTGCTGGCATTTCCCGTGTTATTGCTGCTGCAGTTAGCTTAGGATTTGCAGAAGGAGTTCTGGAAAGTCACAAGTCCTCACCTGGTGTTTACAACTCTCAGTTGCAATCTAACGTAGAACAAGCTAAGGCAAAGTTACATGAGACTCGTCTTAAATCCTGTGAGCTAAAGTGGTCATACCTAGAGACTTTGGCCACTCTTCATGACCAGCCATTACAAGTTATAAAAGATACAATCTGTTAGATATTTGACTTTAGTCATAAGGGTATTGTTATAAGTTTGACTTTGGTCCAAGGGTAGTTTAGACATTTTGGTAGTACTTAAGTATTAAGTTTCTTTGCATATAAGTTTTGTATGTCGGTTTGTAATCTTATATAAGGCCTACTAGAAACATGTATCTGCAACCCCTATTTGATAATAAGAATACTAGTTTTTTGTTCCCAAACACCTTATGTTCTGATCTTTTTGATTATGTTCTTATGTTGATGTTTGTTTGCTGATGTTTCCCTTTGAATAAGCAACCCCTTAATCCTAACAAACTGGTATCAGAGCCGGTTGATCATTCAATTAATTTGAATCAAACTGAATTTGTTTGGGGTTCTTGGATTCGTGTTGGGTCTTTTGATTAGTGAATTGGCTTCTGGTTTTTTTGGTTACTTTCAAAAATCAATTTCTTGATTTGGAGATATTTGGAGGTTTGCTGATTCAATCAATAAAAAACATGAGGTTTGTTTGTTTTGTGGTTTTGGGATTTTCCTTTATCAATCATTTGTTGCTTCCGCTTATTTGATAGATTGAAAAGGTTTGTTTGAGAGGGGTTTGTTGATTAGGAATAAGAATTAGAATTTGTGAATGGGGTGCTTTTTGGTTTCACAGCTCTTGTGTTTCACATAAGAGTTGATATGGAAATTGTTTTGTTATATGTAAACCCCGTTTGTTTGTTCCCTACATATAACCGATATAGGGCTTTGGTACTTCTTTTGGTATGGTGGAGCGATTTAATTCGTTGTTTGATAAGTTTTCGGGTTCCTCTTACAAATTTGTTTGAATTCGTTATTGGTGTTTGAAGTTGGAATTTGGCTATTAGGGATGATATAGGAATATGAGATCATCGATTGGTGGTGTTGGTTCCTTTGAATCGGTTTGTTTGGTATTGGAATTTAGGTTTGTTTGAATTTGAGCCGTAATTCGTATATGATACGTTGGCTATTAGTTTGAAATTTGAAATTTGGACCGTAATCCTTATTGAATAAGTGGGTCGTTTGAATTATTATCCGGATAATATTTGGGGCGTTTGAATTTGAGCCCGTTCGTCAAATTATTTATTAATTTGAATTTGTTTGATACAGATAATAAGTTTGAATTTGGGTCGTAATTCTTATTATATAAGTGGACCATTAGAATCTGAATTTGGTATTTGGAATTTGAAGATCGATTTGGTGTTTGAAGACTTGATTATCATCATGTCGTTTGAAGTTGGTTGCCCGAATTTGTTTGGTGTAGATCGTTTGTGCCGATTTGGTTGTTTGGTTGACCGAGTTTGAATTTGTCGGTTAGCATTTGGTTGTTCGTATTTGAAGACATCGACGTTTGATTTGGTTTAGTTTGCTTTGGATCGTTTTCAGATTCGGTCCATTTTGAGTTTGCTTTAGATCGTTTTCAAGTTCGATCCATTTTGGATTTGCTTTGGATCGTTTTCAGATTCCATCATTTGGATTGGTTTTGGATCCTTTTCGGATTCGATCGTTTGTTTGAATTTGGCTAGTATCTCTAGCTTTTGGAAATTGGAAACTTGAACTTGAAGATGAATGATTCGTTTGGTTTGAAGATGAATGATTCGTTTGGTTTGAAGTTTCGACGGGAGTTGAAGTATGGTGCTACTTAGGAGCTAAAGTCAAGGTGGAGATTGTTAGATATTTGACTTTAGTCATAAGGGTATTTTAGTACTTTTGACCTAAGGGCATTTTGGTCTTTTTATAGCTATGTAACTTCAGCAGTAGGAAATGTGTATGTCGGTTTTGTGCTGATATATAACAATAGTATAGCAGATCTATAGAACTTTGTACTTCCTTTGATAATAAAAAGTACCACTTTGTGTTTTGTCCCAAACTCTGTGTTTTGTTACCATGTTCTGATCTTTGCTATTAGTTTGCTGGTGGTTCGCCTATGGTTAACAACCCATAATCCTAACACAATCCCCAAACAAATACTTAAGGATGATCTTCCAAAGTTGATTGCCCGTCTTTGTGATCAGTGCCTTCCACGTCAATGATGTTTGGGCGTCTTAGTGACTTAGATTATCTAAGTAAAGACAACGGTCTACTGCTATAAGCAAATAGAGAAACATTAGAGCTTGTTTACTGGTAGCTGCAGCCTCCACCTGGCTATCTATGTATTCTTGCTTTTAAAGATGTAAGCGGCAATTATCTTGGAAATATTTTATAAATTCATTTCTGTACGCTCATAGGACGTGTGTTCTTGCTTTCGTTTTCATTTATGATTGAACGCTGCCTGCATTTTTGAAGAAATCTTTTGCTCATGATCACTTTGGTCTTTAGTTTTCGTTATTGATTAGAGTATGAAAGGATGTAATAAGTGACGTTTGTATCGCATAAAGGACATTGGCTTGTAATCTTGGCACCAAAACCTATAACTCAAGAAGGTGCAGGGTTGAGCTATAATTTCGCATTATACACTAACATGTCGTATAACTCATCCTATTGAGTATAATAGGACATGATAGTATATAATGCGAAGTTATAGCCCAACCTCACACCTTTATGAGTTAGAGGTTTTGGTGCCAAGATTACCAGCCAAACCATAGGCATTTTTGTTTTATTTTTTATTTGTATTATATCGGGTTACGTGTGTTGGCTAAAAGGTATCCTATAAGTTATAATTATTGATGAAGAAATGGTAATTTTTAGAGTAAGTTAGACGTTTTGAATTGTAGAAGAAAAAGTTAGACAACTTTTTTTGTTATAATTGTCTAGGGGTAGAGCCAAAAAGTTTGACTCGAGCTGGAGCAATTTGATATTTTTTATAAATTACACTACAAAATAATTCACATAAAACAATGCAAATTATAAAAAAAACTAAGATATTTTCAAAAGTTTATACTTTATACAACAATATTTTTGTTAGGAGAGTCACATGACCGTTGTGACCCCTATTTATCTCCGCCCCTGTCGTCTATGATTCTCCGACACCTTGTGCTCTTGAATCTTGATAATCTCCTTGTTTGAGCGATAATTAATTAATTAATTATCATCATTGGAATAATTGATATTAGGTGGTGTTTGTTTCATTAAGATGTTTTACGTCTGAATCTGACTACCGCCTCTTACTGGTAAGAGGTGGTCATAATGTCTGAATCTGAGTGAAAAAATGTTGTTTGTTTTTTGTAATTGTCTGAATGACCTGTTTTTTAAAGTATATATTTAACAATAATAATACGATTTGAATAAATAACTCATGTAAACATCAAACAAAACATTTCATTATATATTTAACATAATAATAAATTATTAAATTAAATTATCCTATCACACATTTTTATTTTAATGTAATAAAACTTTACGTATCTTAAAATAATCATCATGCTTCTACAACAATTAGACTACACAAAGCATGAATCTCATATCAAATATAGTTTTGTAACACAACTTTAAATTTAGCCCGATCTTAACCTTTAAATATTGAGCCCAATGTTATCTTGGTACAAGATATAAGCCCAATGTTAATAACGTAATAGGAGGTGCTAAACCTAATACAAATAGCAGCCACAAAATTCTCTTTTTCATTTCATTTGTTTGTCTTTCTTCCATGTACCATCCATCACCACCACTTCACCTTATCCTTTCATTTATTGCACAGAATTCTTTTAGGCTATCCGCAACGCAGCCTGAATAATTAGGTCGCCAGTAGGTCGCGACCGAATCACAGCGTTGCGGCGATTCGGTCGCCGGACTAGGTCGAGGGTAAAACGACCTTAGGCACGACCTATTTTGATATTCGGTCTCTCCCATGTGTTGTGTTTGTGTGTTTTATAAAAAAAAAAACTTTTTTTTTCTAAATTTAACATGTTTTAATCGTGTTTTAATTATATAAATTTTATAAAAAAATTCCAAATTTTAATATATTGAGCTTTGTTTAATTGCTCACAACATATATTAATTTGACAATTTTTTGAATTAGTTTTAGCTAATGCATTATACCCTCTTTACTTCTAATGTTTCGTAATGTTTTTTAGTTTATGTAATTATTTTTTTTAGTGTAATACGTGTTGTATGGAATAAAATGGTTTTTTTTTTGGAATAAAATGTTATTTTTATTAAATATAAAATGTTATTTTTATTGAATATAAAAATAAAATAAAAATTGAACTAGGTCGTACTAGGTCGCCGGGTTGTGGCAAATAGGTCGCACTAGGTCGCCGGCCGAAAAAACTAGGTCGTGACCTAGTAGCGTTGTGGGTAGCCTTAACAAATAACAACAAAGACAAACAACATCATAACAAAACAACAATAACAAGAAGAAATATGTTGTAAAATAACAAAAACAATCATGAATCTTAAACCTTGAAGGGTTTGGGGGTGGTGGTAACGACAGCAGACGAAAGTGGGTGAAGGATTTGAAGGGGGTGAGAGGTAAATGAAAGGTTAGAAGTGTTTGAAGAATTGAGTCAGAGGTAATAAGACCTTATCAACACCTCTGACTGCGTCAGAGGTTCATCCTCTTACTCACGTCTGACTCGCAAGAAAAAAACAAACAACAAAAACGTCTGACCGCGTCTGACCGGTCAGACTCAGACGTAATTCAGACTTTTTTTACAAAACAAACAAGCCCTTAGTGTTTTGTTTTTGAGTTTTGAACACTAAAGCGGCCCATTTCACTTTTGGGCTTATACAGCTTGCAATATTGGGTCCAATGCTTGCAATGTAGGTTGTTTTTAAAACGATCTTAATCAACACCTAAACAATTTTTAATCAGATGACTGGGTGAATATATAAACAATTTTTTCATCATGCTCATCTTTTGTATAATAAGAAAAATAGATTGTTTCAAAGTTTTATAAAAAATTAAAGTTGTAAGCAAATAGACTAATCAGATCGTTTGATTTTGACACGTAAGTAAAA
This sequence comes from Glebionis coronaria, assembly GCA_025667525.1. Classification (NCBI taxonomy): domain Eukaryota; kingdom Viridiplantae; phylum Streptophyta; class Magnoliopsida; order Asterales; family Asteraceae; genus Glebionis; species Glebionis coronaria. The sequence continues at coordinate 20,619,741 of CM046874.1, forward strand.
TTTAGCGAAGTGATTATAAAAAAAATAATAAAAAATAATACAATTTAGTCAAAGTTAAAAATTATGATTGAGACAAAAAATTCATAAAAATATAAGTGTTAAGTTTATGAAGTTAAAAACTTAAAAATGAGTAGGTAATAAATAAAAGTTTACCAATTGAATTTTGAATAACTTATATTAACCTTGCGTAAACTTATAACTTTTATATTTTTTAATAATTAAAAAAAAAATAACCAGTTAAAACTTATATCATCAACACTTTATTATTTTAAAGTTACAACATATATGTTATTTCACAAAAAGCAACAAATCATATGATCATAATATACAAATGAAATCACAATTTTTCGTCTATTTCTACTTTCACACTTTAACATTATCAAGTAATTTGATCGACGTAAATTATTATTAACATAAATATAAATATCAACATGAATACCCGACCTTTGACATTAATGTGAGATGAATATATATATACGGGATTCTACATATTACAACGGCATATTTTTTTTTTAAATAACACACAGAATGTCTAGAAAATAGATAACTAAATTATACATAAGTTACATAAAATCGTAATACATAATTATTATTTAACTCATAATTTATTTTTAAATTTCGTACGTACATGTTCGCGTATATGGCCGCTCGGCCATATGCATGGCCATCTACGCACAAATCACTTGGACGCAGGCCGCACTAAGTGGCCTAGCGGATTGGCCTCCCAGCCCACTTGCCAAAGACAGACCAAAGGAGAATCCTCAAAAGCAGTGCCATTGCCTCGGGAACGAACGAAGCATCCTATTATCCAGAAAACTCTCATCGGCCAACCGGTCCAAAGAGTAAACCTGACAGGCGCCCCAAAAGCAGGGAATGTTCTTTCGGGAGCAAGCGGCGTACCTTATTATCCAGGAGCCTCACTTTAGCTGATGGACCAAAGGCTGGCTTGTCATGTCACAAGGCTCAAGAAGAATATTCTCTTGGGATCAGGTGACGCACCTTATTATGCAGGAGCCTCACTTTAGCTGTTGGATCAAAGGCTGGCCTGTCAGTTCACAAGGCTCAAGGAGAACAGCCTCCAAGGAGCTACAGTAAGCTATAGTATTCTGAGTACTATAAATACCCCACTAACATTCAGTGCATTTCATATATTCTCACACACACACACATTTATTACACATACTTATTGGCCACCCGGCTCTCAGTATCTTACTCTCACACCGGAGTTGGTCTCGGGCCTCCAACCCGAGGCGAGCTAATGTGTGTTGTTCTTTTATAGGCTTGTGGAGAAGATTGTCCAATTGGCCCTGCGGCGTATTCGGCCCACCTACTGGCCCTGCGGACTTTTGCATCTACAAATTGGCGCCATCCGTGGGACCCTAAATTCGATCTACCAAGTAGCTAAAGAATGGCGGGTCCTGCACCAACATCGCCTGAAATCGAAACTCGTGACATCACAAACAAAAACCTTACTAACGAAGAAATCATCGAGGGACATCTCTCGGCCCTGAAGGAATTATTGAAAGAGAAAAGAAATCGGGATTACATCAAACCTAAGATGATTAGATTTGATGAAGAGAAGGAAACCACTGAAGATGGTGGGAAGGAGATGGGAGGCCAGAATAAGAGGGCCAAAAAAGATAAAGGGAAAAAAGTGATGGACGATGACTTAGCAAAGCCATTCAAGTCGTTGGCTAAATGCCCTCTTAGCAAAAGAATTGTAGAGTTCTCATCTCCCAACCACAGGATGCCAACAAATGTGAAGATCTACGAAGGCACTAGAGATCCGGCAGACCACATAAACCACTTCAAAGGGATGGGGAACCAAGGAGAATGGCCCATGCCCGTGTGGTTCCGAATGTTTCAACAAACTTTGGATGACAAAGCTAGGGCGTGGTTTGATGAACTGCCACCAGGAAGCATTGACAACTGGGATGATTTAGAGGCCAAGTTTCTCACACGGTTTGGGATGCTAAAGGCATGCGCAAAAGACCCTACGGAAATCACAAAGATCGTCTGAAAGGCCAATGAAGGCCTCCCCGAATTCAAGGAAAGATGGATAAGTGAATCTAACTTTATCCCTAATGTGCCCGACCTCATGAGAATCTCTTCGTTTATGGGCTCGCACAAATGCCATGAATTGGCCAAGCGGTTTGCTGAAAGTATTCTGAAATCTGTGGATGAAATGTTGAAAAGTGTGGACGATTTTGTTCGTGCCGAAGAAGTATTCAGAGGTACTGAACGACCTCGAGGGGAGTTTGCCTGGAGGGATGTGTCCCCACCGGGAGGCCAATGGTACGACAGTCCCCAGAGGGGCGGTTTTGAAGGTACATGGGAGGAAGGCCGTGAAGCCGGTCCGAATGGAATCCCTTATGCCCAACCCTATGTGTTACCATATCGGCCTCCCCAGCGCCCACAAGTGATGGATAAGATATTCACTCCAGAGTCATTAGTGAGGACACCCCAAGAAATATTGGCCACAGAACATCAGTTAGACCTCCCAGCCCCGCCTCCCTTAGTAGGGAGGCCGATGAAGGAAAACATGGATAGGTATTGTGATTATCATGGCGAGAGAGGACTCTACACAAATGATTGTTTCCAGCTTAGAAGGCAGCTAGAGATCTCTCTAGAATATGGGCAACTCAACCATTTGATCAAGAATGTGAGGCAAGAAGGAATGGGAGGCCAAAAAGGCAACCCGCAAGAGGCCAAGGTGATTAACATGATATCTAGAAACAATTAGTGGCAAAGTGATACCACAAGCTTGGCATGAAATCAGCTTAAGGAAATGTCGCGTGTACGATCGTGTTTCAATTTATCATTATCGTTGTTGTAATATTTGAACTTTGAAATTAATGAAAGCTACCTCCCATCTATGGAGTAGTAATTTTCCATCATGTGATGATGAAAGGCATGCTAAACATAAGTAAAAAGTGGTCCCGTCCGGGAGGCCAATCACCCTCCGTCGAGATGTGTGGCCAATGTTTACCATTACCCTTTAGATGAACAAATATTCAAGCGGCTCCGCGTAGTCGATGTTCGCAGATAAATAAAAAGCGATTCTATGTAATCGATATCTAAGAAAAATAGGCAAAGCATAAGCGACCTCTACGGAAGGCTCGCAACCTTCGAATCGAAAAATATGGTCGATGTCTATAGAAGGGGAATAAAGGATTAGGTGACTCCGGGTGGAACATAGATCCCTCCACCCGATATATGTAGTCAATATTCCCCAACCAAAATTGGGAGGTGGATAAATATTCAAGTGGCTCCGGCGGGTAGGTGATTCCCCCCGACCGATATATGTAGTCGATGTCCAATCCCTGGAATGAAGGCAAAAGTAAGGTCATACCAAGCAACACGTTGTGTGAAAAATATGAGCCAAAGTGCTAATAAAGATAAGGGCGGAAGGCATAACATAACATACGTGCGGCATAGTGACCAAAATGTGCAAAAATCTAACAAGTGTTCTAAGAAAAGTTTACATAAGGGTGCATGGCCAACAAATATTAATACAGCCATGCGGACATAGTCTTATTACAAAAGAGAGGCCGAGGTGGAAGGCCAAGCAAAGACATGATCCTCCTACATTTGTCCTTGACTAGGAATGACTTTACCATCAGGCATGACATTACGAAGCTCCATGGGATTCTTGAAGCAAGACCGAGAGATCTTCTCTACATCCTTTCTCTATCAGCAATGTCAGCACGCTCGGGCTATTCCATGGCAGCAGTCTTGGCCAGAAGGGGAGCACCAGCAGCCAGGATAGGGCTCACGAAGAGGTATAACAACCTCATACAATTTCCTCGCAGCAGTTAAATACATTCGGAAGGCTTGGGAAGAGATCGGCCACGCTGGAATCATGATGCCTCTAGGTCATGGCAACAGGAACGACCCTCCGGTCAACAAGAAGGAAAATAATAAGTATTAGAAGAAAGAGAAGACACACCTGAAAGAGTGGCAGTCCGGGGGAAGGCGAGCGAAAAGGAAGGCAAAGGAAACATTTTGACTTTAAGTATCGGATCACCAATATTAAAATATTGATAATCCAATACTGGGGGGACATGTTCGCGTATATGGCCGCTCGGCCATATGCATGGCCATATACGCCCAAATCACTTGGACGCAGGCCGCACTAAGTGGCCTAGCGGATTGGCCTCCCAGCCCACTTGCCAAAGACAGACCAAAGGAGAATCCTCAAAAGCAGTGTCATTGCCTCGGGAACGAACGAAGCATCCTATTATCCAGAAAACTCTCATCGACCAACCGGTCCAAAGAGTAAACCTGATAGGCGCCTCAAAAGCAGGGAATGTTCTCTTGGGAGCAAGCGACGCACCTTATTATCCAGGAGCCTCATTTTAGCTGAGAGCACAGGGTACGGGTAGAAATACCCTCGCGTTGTGCGAAAACGCGACACGAAAACGCGAGAAACCACACCCTTGCTCGCGTTTTCGTGTCTCGCGCCGAAGGGACGGCGCGCGTTTTCGCACGAAAACGCGAGACACGAAAACGCGAGACCGTACCCCGGTCTCGCGTTTTCGTGTCTCGCGTTTTCGTGCATAATTTTTTTTTTTGTAAAGTGGGCCCAATGTATACTCCATGGCTCAAGCCAACCAAGGAGCGTCAAAATGTGGCGTTTTCGTGTTTGTGGTGTTGTGGGATCATTTACCCACCACTCACCATACCCCTGAAAATTCTGGTGTTTTCCCACGGCTCAGCACGAAAACACCAAACCATACCCTGTGCTCTGATGGACCAAAGGCTGGCCTGTCAGGTCACAAGGCTCAAGAAGAATATTCTCTTGGGAGCAGGCGGCGCACCTTATTATCCAAGAGCCTCACTTTAGCTGCTGGACCAAAGGCTGGCCTGTTAGTTCACAAAGCTCAAGGAGAACAGCCTCCAAGGAGCTACAGTAAGCTACAGTATTCTGAGTAATATAAATATCCCACTCACATTCAGTGCATTTCATATATTCTCACACACACATTTATTACACATACTTATTGGCCACCCGACTCTTAGTATCTTACTCTCACACCGGAGTTGATCTCGGGCCTCCAACCCGAGGCGAACTAGCGTGTGTTGTTCTTTTATAGGCTTGTGGAGAAGATTGTCCAAGTGGCCCTGCGGCGTATTCGGCCTACCTACTGGCCTTGCGGACTTTTTCATCTACACGACCTTTGACATTAATGTGAGACGAAGATAAATATACGGGATTCTACATATTATAACGGCATATTTTTTTTTAAATAACACACAGAATGTCTAGAAAATAGATAACTAAATTATACATAAGTTACATAAAATCGTAATACATAATTATTATTTAACTCATAATTTATTTTTAAATTTCGTACGTACACAAGTGTGAAAACTAGTTTTACTCTATCAATAAATACAATCTAAGAGCATGCCCAATGCATCAAATGGGCAAAAGCTTTTTATCATTTTTAAAAGTCTTTTGAGTGGGTTTTCTCCATTGCAACCAAGACTTTTCCAAAAGCTTTTTCATATGACTTTTAAATCCTCAAGTCTTTCCACAAAGTTATAATCTATTTATGAGTTATCCATTTAATGCATTTAATGCATCAAGTCATTGAAGACTTGATGCATTGTTCATGCTCTAACTTGTTGAAGCCGGCAATTTTCGAACTTGTACTGTTGTACATATAGAGGTCACCATCATGAAAAAGATGTAATAGACTTGTAGCTTTTAGCACTCATACGTCTCACATAGTCACATGGCTAGTTAAAATCAATTCAATCCGTAACAAGATTAGGTTAACCTGATGCATATATTGATTTTATATAAAATAACAATAAATGGAGGATTTTTTTTTTATTTCCTCAAAAGATGTATTTTGACTAAGCTTGTAAAAATTGTGAATCGTTAGTCAGTCGATCGATCATCTTGTAACTTGTAATCGTTCTAGGCGGAATTAATCGGTAATTAATCAGATTGACATCTTTATCACATTTTTGGTATTTTTTGCAAGTTTTGAATATTTTTAATGATTTTTAGGTATTACTATATTATTCTTAAAATATAACTTATCATACGCATAAATAGTTATTATAATTGATAAACACAAATTTACAGTTAGTTTTAGGTATTTTCGACAAAATATGCAAGTTTGACCGTCGTTGACCTTAATTGACTACAATCATTCGTTTATCATTAATCGATAAGGTTGAGAGTCTTGTAGCGATTAAGCAATGATTACTCGATTTTGTGAATTTCTTTGCAATATTGATTTTGACGCTAGTTATTTTTTATTTCACAAAAAAAATAAGTTTAACAACTCTCTTGATTCAAATGATAAAGTAAATTTTATTAAGAGTATAATACAAAATTCGTGCTATTTGGAGTATATTTTAAATCAAATATGTGTTCTTAATGTTTGAAAACTCGTATTGAATCGATCACGGTTAAACAAATCGAACGATCAAGAATTGATTTTGATCGAAATGTCTTACCGAACCATAACACGATAACTCGAACGAAATCAATCTAAAAACCAATTCTCAAAACATTGTGTTATCGACATATGACAAATCATCTTGTTTTACATGGGTCAACGTCAAGAAGTCACTAGTCATAAATAGTCTCAGACCTAATGAGTCGTTATTTTGCACCTAGCTAAAATATGAATGTAGACAGTAGATGAGCATATTTACTGATTATTTTATCTTGTGTCTTAAATGCATATGATAAGAACACATAAAGTACATAAAAAGTATATCGAATCCTACATAAAAATATACAGGAATCCAAAAAATATAAATCCCTATATACTTTTTTGTGAGACCCGATATACTTTTTATTTTTTTATCATTTGTTCTTAGGGCACAAGATACAAAAACCATACTATATGCAGGTAATTAAATATCTACTTGTATCCTATATGTAGCAATTGTTTAGACTATGATGTCTCCAAAGTAAGTAAAGTTACATCATGCTCCCATGTTTATTAAAGGTACAATTTTCATAAATATTGTCACTACAAATCTTTAATCATTCAACAAACAAATCTGAAAGATTCAAAATCCTTGGAAGTAAATATCTAACTAACCTTACAAGGAATTAGTCGTGTTATTACATATATGTGAAACATCACCATTATGCTCGATTAATCAATTCCAAATATCTTCAGTCTTATCCCTTCAAAATTACATATAAAATATATAGTTAAAAAAAAACTTGCAAGTTATTAATTTATTTAATACTATGTCTATCGTATATTAAATTTCCACTTTAACTCTTTTTTTCTTTTCTTTAAACTTTAACCGTAAACATTTTATGTGCCACAAACTTATAGGTCATTAGCATTGGAGACTAGCGCTCATTTTATGTGGCACAAACTTATACGAGACGTTTAACGGTTTGATTTTTGGGTTTGTGGATTGTATGATTTGAATTGTAGTTTGGAAGTTTTAAAATTTGAAATCAAAATTAAACCAAAATAATTATGGTACTCATAAAATTAAACCATAAACTAAGTTAGAATTTGGTTTCGTTTTGTCTTGTACCAAGAGAATCAAATTCAAGTTAACTTCAAAAAATAATATATAAGTCACAAACAAAAACTTAAATTTTTAAGTAAAATTAATAAATTATAAACTCTTAAAAGTGCTCAAGTAATCGACAATTTTTTTAAAAAAACCTAGAAGACTTAAAACTTAACAAAAATAAATGAAAGCAAAATAAGGTAAAAAAAATTTTTAAAAAGTTTTCAACATTCTCATTAACTTGAATAGTTTATATCCACATATCCAAACACAAGTGGAACTTCAAACTTACTCATATGGAAAGTTATACTCCGTATGAATTAAATAGACAAACTCTTGCTCAGTTGATCAAGATATACATCAATGTTTAATCTAGTGAGTGATTAGTTTGAAATATAAGTACTTAAAATAATAAAATAGAATATATGTATATATAGTTAATTTTTTTTATGTGTATAGAGTTATTCAATTTCTTTTTTTCGGTTTAGTTTGGTTTTATTTTTATCAAACCATAATCAAATCAAACGTCAATTAATACTTTGGTTCAGTTTTAAACAAAACTGTGCACCATTTAAAATTTTCGGTGTAGTGTTCTTCAGTTTTGATCCTGTTTACTTTTTGTTCAATGTCAAAACAAACATCGAACACCCTTCAACTTAAGTTTCGTTAGAACCATGTAGAGCTGAGCATCGGTCTAGCACCGGATCGGACCGGCTAAGATCGGATCGGACCGAGGACCGAAATGGTCTGAAACTCCGGACCGAGACCGGACTGAAATAGTCCGGTTCGGTCCGATCTGGTTCGGTCCTCCGTCCGATCAGGACTTATTAGGTAAAATTGACAAGATTTTTGTAAGATCGAATTGGACCAGACCGAGAAACGAAATGGTCTAAAACCCCGGACCGAGGACTGGACCGAAATTATACGATCCGGTTCGGTCCAGTCCGGTCCGAATTTTAGTCCAAATCAATTTTAGGTCTGTCATGCTCATCTCTAGAACCATGTATAAGTTGATGGGACAAAGATGTGGTTTTTTGCACAAAGCCTCTCATATTGGGTTTGAGTTATGTCAATTGCTATGGTTTTGAGTTTGATTGACAATTCTAAAACATATTTTTTAGCGTTTCTTTATCGTAGTTTTTTTTTAAACAGTTTGGTGCAGTGAAGTATCTTGCGTGTCACCGAGACATTAAGTCTCTCGACTCAAGTTCGAATCATCCCACGAAGAGAATATTAACTCCCATGTTCGCCATCTAGTTTTCCATTAAGGGGTTTCAAGGCATTACGATGAGATTCGAACCCGACTGTCAACCAAATGTATCCATACAATTAAACTAGACTTTATCGTAGTTTATGTGACTATAATAGTAATATTTTGAGTTATTAAACTTATAATGATTCGTATTTTTATTTACGTTGTTTTATAATAAAACAAAATCATAAAAGTAATAAATAATATAAAAAATATTAAAAAACTAAAAAAACTAAAAAAGTGCAATGTCTATGAATACTACTAAAAAGTCTTTGATTTTATAACAAAATTTCATTTAAAGAAAAAAAATTTAATAAATTTATATTACATATAAAAAAAATTGATATCACTCTCATATTAATTATTTAAGCAATATATATTTATATGCATATTATACAAGATATCTATACTAAAAATTTAAGTAATACATTAATATTTAAGTAACACAAATCTATATGTACATTACACATTGTACAAGCTATACTAGAAATTTAAATATAACAAATCGATTACAAAAATTTGAATTAAATAACGTCATTATGATTATTTTCATGATAAAATTAATAAAACCATGTTAAAAATATTTAAAATTCAAAAATTAATATTAAATGACTCGCAATAAATTTATTTACTAAAATTTTCGTTATACGTAAAATCATTATATAGGAAAACATGTAATCGAATAATATCGCTCGTCAAAAATATAATTACAGGTTATCCATCGATACTTTTTCAAAGTACCCTACTAGTATTCAATAAATTAGTCGGTTGATAAGCCAAAAATTATAGTTTCCTTAGAAAAATACAAAGTAAATTAATTTGAGTGTTTTTAACATATATTTTTTTCATAATAGTTGTATATATTTCACATGTCTACTTAGAGTGGGGAGTGGATGGCTGCTAGGTGGGTTGGTAGTTTTTGGTGTCAGTTTACCGTTAGCGCATCATTTCAAGCTCTCGCGCCAACTTCACCAGCTCACGCGAAATATTTTTTGTTTTTTGTTTTTTTTTAGTTATAAAGTGAGTATTTGTGAGCCCATTAGACCCTTTTGACACCACTTTTTTTTCGTATCAACCGTTACCTCATAAATGTGGTATCAAAGGGTTTTTGATACCAAAGCCCTAAAATCATACGTGACGACTTTAACACCACTTTCTCATGCCAACGATTTCCAACTCTCTTACAAGATTTCATTAATGTAACCAAATACTAGAATGCAACTTGAAAATCAAACAAGATAGCTATGAAATGGTTAAATCACTGTGTAGTCTCCTTCAATTTGCTTTCGGCTATAGCCCAAATCACAAAAAAAGAAAGAAAAGCACTTCTTCCCCATTTCTCTCTTTATCTCTCATTTCTTTATCTTTTGCTTTTTCAAAGCAACTTTAATGCAAAACATTTAAACTCATACATATAGATTCTATAACCATATGGTACTGTTTCACACCATTTTTATGTCAACAAACTTCAAATCACATTTTGCTTTTGTCCTTCTAATTTATTGTCTTTGTTACTCCCTCGTTCCAAATTAATAGTCCCTTGACAAAAAACACATTCTTTTAGAAAATATCACTATCATTGCATTATCTTTCTTACTTTTTGGTAAAATGACATTCTTACCCTTATGCAATTAATTTAAACTTAATACTACTATATCTTGTAATTTCTAATACCACTAGGTACAATATGGTAAACTTGTTACTCTACTTACATCTATTTTTGGAAAGATACTATAATTTTAGGACGTCCCAAAATGATATACGAGACTATAATTTTAGGACGGAGGGAGTAATTAATTTCTCCGCTTCATAATTACTTCCTCAGTCTCAGTTATACCATTTTAGTCTGTCTTAAAATTATAGTTACTTTCTAAAAATAAATGTAAGTAATATAACAAATTTATCATATTGCACCTAATGATACTAGAAATTACAAACTATATACTCCTTTCGTCCCAAATTAATTGTTCCCTTACAATTTTCACACAGTTTTAGAAAAAGTAATAATTACAGTATTCTCTTTTACTTTTTTTGCAAAATGACAATTATAAGCTTATGCAATTAATCAAACCTTTGAATAAACTTTGTAATTTCTAATACCACTAAGTACAATATGGTAAAATTGTTAAATTAACCACAACTATATTTGAAATAATAATTTTAGGACGTTCCGAAATAGAAAGATAGACTATAAATTTGAGAGTATAGAGTTTTAATTAATTGCATAAAGTTAAGAGTATCATTTTTTTTAAAAGTAAGAGAGAGAATGCAGTGATATTGATGTTTTTTAAAACAATGTGTTTTTTGTTGGTGAAATATTAATTTGGAACGAAGAGAGTAATATTCACTGACAAAAATTATACAGTTTAAAAAAAATACAGTTATTATAGTTTTTTCTCTTACTTTTTGCAGAAAAACAGTTTTACTTTAAATAAATTAATTAAAAATTTATTTAAAATAAATAATTATTAACTCAAATAAGAGTAACGCAGTAAACATAGTATAAATTTCCTATCTAGATTTGAAAGTGAACAATTAATTTGAGACAACTTTAAATGAAAACGTGAATTATATTTTTTTAAACCGTGAGTTCGTAATTAGTGATTCGAACCCACATTAACATTCAATTGAGCAGTATGCAAAAATCGAACCTTCTCTTTTACGTGAATTATAATTATAAAACGGAAGGAATACTATATTTTCCAACTTTTTAACCGACTAATCTACATTATTTTAACTCACTTGACACACATACTCAAGTTGGATAAAACTATGGTTTTCAAAACTTTAACGGGACGACTTCAGAGTACTTTTCACGTTTTACTTATTGTATGTTTGGCGAATATAAGGCTGGGGAAGTGGTAACACAAAAACCCACCGCCACCTCAGCGCCACCTCAACTTTCTCACTCCTCTCACTAACTCACTTAAAACCCACCTTTCAAGGTTACTAAGGAAAAAAAAACTCACCTCTACCCGATACCCACTTTATATAAAAATATACCCCACTAAAATATCCCACACTCACAACCTTAAAAAACAAATAATAAAAAAAAGTGGGACCCATCATTCTTAAAACTCACAGGGGTGAGTAACTCACCGTTGGTGAGTTTTTATTTTCTGGAAAACATAACTCACACGTGGGTTTTAGATATCCCACCGATGAGGTTTATGGCAACCCACGCGTGAGTTTGTGCCAACTCAACCCCACCCGTGGGTTTTTATCACTACTCCCCCAGCCTAAGGGTAGCAAGTGACAGTAAACAAGCGGATAACAGTAGCATGAAACAATAGTTGTTTGCTTTGTTAAATCATTTAACAAACATTGTTATATAGTTATAATTAGTAAGTGTAAACGCTAGTTGCTCGTAGATGTTACTGTTCTAAGTAACATCTCGATTTGATATGTCGAGAAAAGGTTAAAATGTTAGTCGATAGTTTCCAAACAAATATTTTATGCAAAACGCCAATCGCCAATGCTAAAAAACTCAAAATCTTTATTCAAAATCAGAGTTCTAAATAGCACGTCATAACAAGGCTATAACGTGAAACGTGACATACATGTTATGAAACAAACTAAAGCATTGTCTTTATGCGTAGCGTGTTATAAGACGATATAAGGCGTGATAAAGCGCGATGTAATGTCAAACATGACAAGTGTTTTTGAATAAACTCTAATAGAAAAGTTTATTTTTTACAAAAATAAATAAAATTACATGAAAAGACAATTTTTTACATTATTTATCATGTATAATACTTTATATAAACTTAATATATAAAATAGAATTTATATATATATATATATATATATATATATATATATTCATATTATATGGTCTTGAGCCATGTTTTAAAAACGATAAAATTTCACTTTAATAATTAAATCTGAAACACGATCATGTCATTACGTCATGTATCACGTTATTTAGAGCATATGGTGTGAGAGACCATGGCTCAAGCCATGGCCATAAAGCGAGAACTAAAACACCAAACACCACATCTTTGTTCGCGTCGTAGTTGCCAGCTGGTGTCCATAACATGAACCTACGACGCAAGAACTGTATCGTGATTCGTGTTATAGGCTCGCGTCGTATGTTTATATTTTTTTTATTATTTTGTTAAAAATAAGACCACTAGTGTTAACCAAAGAACCACTTTTCTCATATTATAAAAATTCTATTATTATAAAATGAATAACTAACGTGACATGTAATTTTTTTACGATACCAGCTCACGGCTCAACAAGCTCGACTAAAACAAATAATTTACAACAAACTTTTATCCAATTTGTTATTACTGTTAAAGAAAAAGTAGGACCCCAACAATGTTATTCCAATTCCCTCCAAACTTTAACTTTTCTTGGAAGATGTGAATTTATTACCTCATCAACACACACTTTTCACCCACTCAATCCAACTTCTTCTTTTTGTTTTCTTTCATTTGTATGAAACCTTCAATCCCTTTATATAATACTACAATACTATATCCCTTTGTTGATTACAATGTGTCTTTGAACTAGTCTTTTGTAGTTGGTCTGTTAAGTTTCACTGAATGTGATGTGTGTTCTTTTTTTTATTCAAATTTTAACCACTCTTTGCATATACTATCTTTTTTACTGTTTTTGTTAGACTATAATGTGTGTTCAATGATTTTATGATATAAATTTGGTGTATATTTAAGTTAAAGATTAGTAAATTTGATATGGGTCAGTTTTTACATTTATTTTTTACTGTTTTTTGTTGCTTAAAATAAGGTGTTGAGTGATTCTGTGACATGAGTTTGGTGTATATTTAAGTTAAGGATTAGTAATTCTGAAATGGGTCAGTTTTTAATCACATTTTAACCCTATAGAATCAGTTTTTACATATATTTTTACTGTTTTTGTTAGACTATAATGTGTTTTGAATGATTCTGTGATTTGAGTTTGGTGTATATTTAAGTTAAAGATTAGTAATTCTAAAGTGGGTCAGTTTTTAATCAGTTTTTTACATATAATTTTACTGTTTTTTGTTGGTTAAAATGAGGTCTGAGTGATTCTGTGATATGGGTCAGTTTTTAATCAGTTTTTACATATAATTTTACTGTTTTTTGTTGGTTAAAATGAGGTTTGAGTGATTCTGTGATATGGGTCAGTTTTAGTTTTACTTAAAGATCAGTAACTTATAGTGGGTCAGTAAAAAAATGGAGGAAGAAGAAGGTTCAAGTGTGAGGTTAGTTCGTTGTCCGAAATGCGAAAATCTGCTACCTGAGCTGCCAGAGTACTCTGTATATCAGTGTGGAGGTTGTGGTGCTGTTCTTAGAGGTAACTTTTTCAAAATCTTTTACTTTTACTGTTTTGCCCCATTTGTGTGAAATTGGATTACTATTTGTCTAATTGTGTGTTTATGGATGCATGTATTTGAGTTTGACTTTTTATAGTCAACTTAAGTAGTTTATGTGAGAATTGTGTTTTTAAGGGGCTGTTTGTTTTAGCTTATATAAGATAAGCTTATTTCGGCTAATATAACATAAGCCTCAATTTTGTCGGCCTATTTGAAGACTTATGGGCTTATTTTGTTATCATATAATAAACTCATATAAGCCCATAAGTCACCAATAAGCTTAACAAATTAGGGTTTATGAAATGTAAGCCGAAATATGGCTTATTTTCGGCTTATATGACGTAAGCCCCAATTTTGTGACTTATTTTGAGACTTAGGGGCTTATATAAGTTTATCATGATATAATAAACTTATATAAGCCAATAAACCTCCAAATAAGCCACAAAATTTGGGCTTATGTTATATAAGCTGAAATGGGCTTACATTATATAAGCCAAACTAAACATCCCTTTAAGAAACTAATGTAGAAAAGGTTGATTGTTAGAACACATTTGGAACTAACATTAACTAGGATGTTGTATGAATATATGTGCACAAGTTTTACCTAGTTCGTGTTCAGCAATATGATCTTTAGCTGCTGTTAAAAATGACTGTCTTGGGAGAATTTTGTAAACATTTGATGTATGTATTATGTTTTCGGTAATTCAGGAAAACAATCGACTCCAGCCAATGGAAAAAGACCATTAGAAAAGTATGATAGCGAGAATAGTACAAGGGTAGAATCGTCCACGAAAGATAAAGTTAGTTTAGATTCTGGTTCTCGAGCTGAGAGAGAAAGTGATGAGTTTGAGCTTGGAAGAAGGCACGGTAAAACCATTCGCGCAAAAGTTCCAAACTTGACACCTAGTTCTACTTCAAGAAAGGAGAAACGTGAAAATTTTACCGATTCTGATCAAAATAGAAGAAGAAGGCTTGATTTTGATCAAAGCAGATATGGCGTGTCAAGTGAAACTCAAGACATTAGACACCCTTTTGGGCCGATTAGGTCACGACCTGTTGGGATTCATAGGAATTTAAGTACATTCGAAAAGGGTAGATTTGGGAATTTGCCATACTCGAACGAAGGTCCTTCAAGTTCTCACTTAGGTAGTTATAGCAGCTTTGGCGACCGCATAACAAACCATGGTAATTTGCACGAGCTTTCCAGGGCTCAAAGTTTAGAAAATGATAGAACCGAACTTCTTAAGAAGCTTGATGACTTAAGAAGTCAGCTTAGCCGATCATGCAATGTAGCCGAAAACCCAAATGTAAGATTAAATGATTCATATCCTTGGTCACATCAGCCTCCACCAATGCCGCATCAGCCTTCCCATCATCAATATCTACCTCCAACGTACCATGACCCTTTTCATAGCTATAACCAAGAACCAATTCTTCACCGAACCTCTTGCTCTTGTTCAGAATGCTACAACATGAACTGGCGGCCGATTCCTCCAAAGGTCCGTCCTTTTCCTTCTTTTAACACTCGGGAAGCCAGCCACTCCCTACCTGGACCTTTGACTTACGGTCCACGTCAGCTTCCACATCATCGTGTACGTTCTTTTGGAGGCGACCTTGATTTCGGAAATGGTAGTTTTGGCAGAAGATATCCAAGAAGACGGATAATTCTAAGTCATGAAGGTGGACATGTATCTCGTCCTATATCAGGTGGGGCCCCATTTATAAGCTGTTGTAATTGCTTAGAGGTACTTGAAATTCCTAGGAAGCTTGGATTTGTGGAAAAGAACAATCACAGGACGATAAAATGTGCGGTCTGTTCTGCTTTAATATTGTTAAGACTCGAGGATAACAAACTCGTTGCTTCAGTTTCTTCACCTATAGCACAACAAAAAGTCGATGCAAAAAGTTCAAACAGAAGCCGCCATAGCTCTCTTGATTATGATAAGTGTGGCTTTAATTTTCAGTTGACGGACACTGAACCAACTCTATCTACCAGTGGAGCTGAAAACAGCAATGAGCAAAGCCCTGACAGCGTATTAGAAAGTCAAAACGATGAGTCGACTAACAATGACTTGGGTAGAAGTCAAAGAACCATTCAGGAAAGGCTTGTTGTTGATGTTAAGTCCGTTGATAACAAGAAATCTTTGAAAGATGCATTGACTGCAACTGAGATAGACGTTTCGTTAAACGAGTACTTAAACTGTGACGACGTTCTAACCAGAGAAGATGATCAATCAAAGAACAAGAAAGGGACGAGTGAATCTTTTTTCGGGGGTTTAATAAAAAAGAGACTTAAAGATTTCTCACGATCGAGTAGCGGCGTGGAGAAGGTAAGGTCAGATGTTTTCGTGAATGGTCAACTTTTGACGGAGCGAGCTGTCAAAAAGGCTGAGAAGTTAGCAGGGCCTATTCATCCTGGCGAGTACTGGTTAGTTATTACATGTTACTTTTTATGTTTGCGTTTATCTGATAGTGTTATTTAGATATCAAATTTTACTCTCATATCTTACGAAACATCTAAACAATAAACTCAGTAAATGATATGTATGATCAAAAGTCAGACTACAACTTTGTTTACTTCTGAACTCAAATCTGTTATCCGCAACATCCAAAAGTGTACAAGTCCAGGTCGAAATATTGACACCGTCATTCGTTGATATCTGTCATTAGTTATATAGCATTTTAAGCAGCCATCACATTTTCCGCCGAATTTACACTACAGGTTTCAGATTTTAAACCAAGAAACGGGTCCTTTTGACCATATAAGTCAGACCACAAGTCTTCGTTCACTCTAATCACGATACACGTCTTATATTTCCTCTTGTTTAATCAGGTATGATTCCTTAGCCGGCTTCTGGGGTGTGATGAACCAGCCGTGCCTTGGCATTATCCCTGTAAGTTTCGAGCTCAAATTCTTTTCACTTTGTTAGTATATTTGACATAAAAAGTCAACTGACTGCAACCATTTTTCAGCCATTTATTGAAGAATTCGACCATCCAATGCCCAAAAAATGCGCTGCTGGGAATACAGGAGTCTTTGTGAACGGAAGAGAACTCAACCAGAAAGATTTAGATCTTCTTGCTGGTAGAGGACTACCAACGACTAAAGACAGGTCTTATATCATTGACATTTCCGGGAAAGTCGTGGATGAAGACACAAACGAAGAACTTGACTGTCTTGGCAAGCTTGCTCCAACGTAAAATTTGACTTTTTATCTATTACACTTCCTCTTGTTCCTTAAATATTTGGTCTAACACAGTTTCTTGATCAATTCACAGGGTTGAAAAGGTTAAACATGGATTTGGCATGAAAGTCCCAAAAGTTGCTCCTAAGTGAACCCGTTTGTTCGTGTTGATACCGGTTACTTAGGTGTTCATACAATGTTCCAGCCGTGACGGTAAAGAAATGTTAATACTTAGGCTGGTTTTATCAGCGCCACGCCACATTAGTTTTTTCTCTCCTACTTTTCACCCTCAAACCCTCTTATAATTCAGTCTTATCAGTCACCGAACACCCTCACCGGTTTTTTGTTAAAAAGTTTATATATGGTTTAATCTTAATATGTATTCATAGTACTGAGCTTATGATATATGGATAGTTTACCTAAATATAGTTGTTTGTTTAGGTCTATTGTCACTGTTGTCTATGTTTGTTTACTAGATTTGTGAATTAAAGATGCTAAATGTCATTTATAGGTTTAGGGTTTGGTAGATGAAATGAGACTTGAAAATGACATACCATTTTTATATTTAATTCTCTCGTGAATATAGTTAAATTTTACCTACTACATGTAGTGGAACATGGCATTTACTTTATATTTTGTTACATAAAAATTTTGGTCTTTTATGTATACTAGGACTTGTGCCCGCGCTCCGTTGCGGGCGCTTTTGGCACCGTTTTCAGAAAACGCTGCTGAAGGCGTACATTTCTCGTGTCTAGCAGGCTGTTGCAAAAGTGTATGTATATGCAGATTGTTATTAGAAAACTTTAAACAATATGCAGGTTCAGATATAAATTTGATACAACCAGGTGTCTTTCTAGCCAGCACATGTCTACTATAACCTTACTACGCAACAGATTATACCTCAAATTTAAAGAAATCCAGCCAGCACATGTTCCCTAACAAATCAACCCCAAGCAACTTAGTTTCCATTTGCTAGTCCTCATTTTGGTATCATAGTAAATGAATATTTATCGGTTACAAATGAAATTTTCCTCGCCTTTCTATATGTTCTTATCCATAAAAATGGCTATCCCTAGACGACTTTTAACGCTAATACAAAAGATCCACGGTTTTTCATAGATTACTACTACACTTATGATCTCCTAATCTAAAAACTCATACCGTCTAGGATTTTTATCATATTGCTAAACGTAATACCATTAACAAAAAAGATTGTAAGAAACCGACCTTTCACTTTTAAGACACCGAGCGTCGTCCTTTTGTTGAAGGTGTCGATGTAATTTTCACTTCATCTGGATGATTACCTGAACCCAGGCTTCCAGACGAATCTTCGTCTGACCCACTGTTCTCTGCAAGTAGACCTTTGACTTTATTAACGGGACCCTGTCAGCTAGTGGACTCTTTGCATAATTGCTGCTCCTTTCAAGTCTCAATGACGCTAGATCGCCCCTTAAGGTTCTGAGCTCTTCGGCTGAAACCACTGCATCCCAATCTTCTTCTGTGTTGGTTGTGGTCGTTCTTGAGCTATCATGAGATGCACTGTTGAGGTCCTTAAGTGGTTTAGGTAGCTCAGGTGTTCTTGCTGATCCCAGGGTGTGCCTGCACAAAAAAGAGGCATCAAGAATGTTGTACTTGACAGCTAGGTAATGAGTAATGGCATAGCATGATGTGGTTTTGAAAAGAGGCAACGATTAGCAACCAAACAGTCCTTTTAAAAGAGAGTTTTTTTTTAAAGGCATTTTTCTGCATGAAATTTCAGCAACAAAAAAACGCATCAGAAACAGTTTTTTATGCATGACAATAGTAACCAAATCACCAATTTTCTAAATTAGAAACAGCAACAAAAAGACCATTTTTCAGCACGAAAATTAAGCAACCAAATACGCCTTTAAAACATTTACAATGCACAAAAAACAACAACCAAACGGCCATTTCAGCACGTAATTTAAGGATCGAGGATTATTTAAATATTCACTTAAAAAATTCATGTTCCAAATAGGCCTTTAAAGACCATTTTCCTACCAATGATTCTTTAACAAATATATACTAACCTGGACTTCCCAATTGTATATAGGGTAATACATTTAGATTGTCAACGGCAGTAGCAACCGCCCCATCTTTTTCTCGTGTTATGGCAAGCTTAGCTGGGGCCCGTTCTAGAAACAACAATGGTGCTTCTATGACAGCTCGACGTTTTAATCTTGTATGTTCAAATAACGACTGTTCGATACAACTCCTCCCGGAAACTGATAAAATAAACAAACATGAGATCATACCTCACAATTATTACCTGTTTCCTTAGCGACACCACAATATAAATTTTCATAAACCCATTTTTCGACAACTGATTAAGAGGTAACTACATTGCATACCCTATCTCGATTTCTAAAATGAATTTCAGAACAGACGAAAGCAAAATAAAGCATATTAACGCACACTAAATTGTATAGAATATCTGAACTTCTAAACTGAAATACCTTGTAGTTATTTAACAGCGGTGATATCCTTATTCTCAGCAATAGGTTAGCATGGCTACTGTTATAACAGAAGCCAAACACCCCTTTTGGAGCAAAAGGGACGTTTTATGCCAAGTTTCCAACCCTATACATATTTCTCAGGTGGCCAACCCTGTAACAAACACCGCCTACAAAATGAACATAATGCGTAAGAAAAAGGAGGATTTATTCACATTCCTATTAATTTCATTTCATCAAGCTTTTTATAGAAGTGCGGAATCTATATTTCAGCTTTTTGGCCGGAGGAAACTGATAAAATAAACAAACATGAGATCATACCTCACAATTATTACCTGTTTCCTTAGCGACACCACAATATAAATTTTCATAAACCCATTTTTCGACAACTGATTAAGAGGTAACTACATTGCATACCCTATCTCGATTTCTAAAATGAATTTCAGAACAGACGAAAGCAAAATAAAGCATATTAACGCACACTAAATTGTATAGAATATCTGAACTTCTAAACTGAAATACCTTGTAGTTATTTAACAGCGGTGATATCCTTATTCTCAGCAATAGGTTAGCATGGCTACTGTTATAACAGAAGCCAAACACCCTTTTTGGAGCAAAAGGGACGTTTTATGCCAAGTTTCCAACCCTATACATATTTCTCAGGTGGCCAACCCTGTAACAAACACCGCCTACAAAATGAACATAATGCGTAAGAAAAAGGAGGATTTATTCACATTCCTATTAATTTCATTTCATCAAGCTTTTTATAGAAGTGCGGAATCTATATTTCAGCTTTTTGGCCTTTTTTTTAACAATGCAATTTTTTTCTTTTGATGCACAACATACTTATCTATCAGACATGTGGGTTCATATGATGTTGGAAACTCATTAACTCACTTTTTTGTCTTATGAGTTCATGAGCTTATTAACATATGTTTTTCTAATATTTTCTTAAACAGAATACAAAGATGGTGTGACATATGGACGAACTACTTTTGTCGTTTCCAAATCCATACCGAAGTCTTACCTCCTGCGTCCTTTTATCATTGGCAAATCCATACTATCCATGCCACCTTTGTACACCATTTGAGTGAGCAGCAGGCATGTCTGCATCAATTAAAAACCGTCTAATAATATACCTGTAGCAAAAGAATAACCGAAATAAGCCCTCTTGATTGCTTTGTTAAAAAAAATTGACCATCACAAAATGCTAAAACCGTTACCGTTAATGGTTGGTTAACTGAATATGCGTAAGCACACCTGAAACAGCTATACCTTTCTCATCTATATGCACATACCTGGGCATAAGTAGTGACGGGTTTCACAGCAGCCCTAAGTAGGTTATCAGTAGCCATTGGCTCAGATAAGAGTATCTGGTTCAGACAAACGTAAGCCTCTCATGGCTGCATACCTAACAGGTTGCCACGCCAAGTTATTGAGTCTAGCACGTCCTGTTCAACCTGCTCATATTCATCATTGCCGTGTCAACGTAAACCAAACATGTCATGTCAGTTTAATTTGCAGCCTATGAGCATATCACCATCGACACACATCCGACACAATCGTCGCGCACCATGGATAGCCGCAACGAAAGGGATAGTGGCATCGAAGAAGCGCAAGCTGAAGAAAAGCATCTATTTCATATTTTGAGGCCCAGATAAGTGAGCAGATAAGTGACCAATCAGATACGCGAATATGTACGTTCTGGCTGCAGACCTACCAAGGTTGCCCCGCCAAGAGACATATAATCCTAATTCTGATTGAATCCGCTTAGAAAGGCTTGAATATACAGGCACTTTCACCTCAAAGTGTGACCTGTTATGTTTCTTTCAACAAAGACAATAAATTCGACATGGCTGCAGCTTAAGTAAGCCGCCTCACCAAGGTTAGGACAATCCCAACGTATGTCACTGGTTCACGTAAGGGCGCGCATGATTTGTCATAAAAAAAGCTAGTATCATTCATTGCTAGTATCATTCATTGCACAATTGGCCTCGCACGAATTCCCATGTGGGCTTATTGTGCACATTTATACCCTATCATCATCGTCACACACGTATCACTATCATCACACGCTATGTAGAGCGGAAACGAAAGGATATGTGGCATCGAAAAACCATAAGGAAAAATCATGAGCAATATCCAACCGCACTTTTGAATACTAAGAAGAAACAACTAAAATAGCAGCATCAATATTAACCATTTTAAAGCAATACAAAAGAAAAACCATCGCCAAGGTACGAATGTCAATCTGATTAAAAATATAAGCTACCATAAAGTGAGTCACTTAACCCCTATAGGTATAAATCATGAACCAGGGCAAATAAATCATAAACCCATCAACGGAACCCAAAATGACAATCGTAACCGTGACCGTAATTAATTAAGATAATCGAGTGTACCATCATGATAGTTGGGTGAAACAACATATATACCTGGTATGAGGTTGTTTCCATCACCACCTCAAACTCCCATCAACATTATGTAGTACTGCCGCCGATCAAGATGTTAGATCTAGATATATACCCAAAATAATAGCGGCGAGATTGTACTATTGGGTAGAGAGAGAGGGTATGCAGTTTATTATGTATATAATACAACCCACACATCACTATTAACCTTTTTCACGCAATGGATCAAAACGGAAAACGGGCAGACGCCAATCAACGGCTGAGGCCAAGGGTTAACCCCGTAACCCGTTCAATAACCAAATCAATGGTGCTGATCATCTTTTAAGGCAAGGAATTAGGCAACGTGGGTGAAATCCATTATTTTTATTGGATCTACAGTGGAGAAAGATGATTCAAGTGATGTGTGTGTGAGGCCATTATTTTTATTGGATCTACAGTGGAGAAAGATGATTCAAGTGATGTGTGTGTGAGGCCAACGAATATAAAATGTTTTGGTGTGAGGGGGGAACTGTTCATTGGGAACCGAGATTCCCCCCTCTTATTAAGGATATAATATTTTTTTTTGTTAAGGTATCTTGTGTACTACAAAAGATAATCATATTTCTTACAGAAAACTAGGTAAATGTCATAACTTTTGTATTCAAACACAAATAATGTAGTGATAAATCGCCGTCTCTAAGGTGTGCAAGGTGAACGAGCGTTTTTGAAGAGTAATAAATGTCATAACTTATAAGATCAGAATGATAGTTTTGTACCAAGACATGTGAAAGCTCAAGGCCGTAAATGCAACAAATGTTTGGTGAATATTTAATGAACCGTCCATCTAAAAGCTCGTTTATGATCGTTTATTTATTAATTGAATACGAACAAACAAAAACCTGTGTTCGTTTAATTCAATGAACGAACGTGAACACAAGCCTCGCTTATTCATTTACGTATGTGAGCGATCGGTTGTATGTTTGTTTATATATGTTTATTTGTTTACGTTCAAATATTGTATATTGATATAATACACTCTTTGTACAATAGGCAGCTTAGACAAACGAACACACAAAAAAGAGACATTATTCCCTCCGTTTTGAAAGTATAGCTCAGTTCGTTATTTTCATACGTTCCAAATTAATAGTCCACTTTCAAAAATATATAAGGAATGTAGATTAAATTTACTATATCACCATCACTTGAAGGTATTTGTTATTTTTACAAACAAATCAAGTTTATGTTATACATTATTGTGTTTCTTTTTGTGCTTTGTTTGTTCACAGGTGAAAGCTGAGGGACCAGTTGTGCCATTGTATCAAAGACTCAAGATGGGTCATCCTTGGGTTGGGCTTCTCTCTTAGGCTTGTGTATAACCGTTGGAAGATAGATATATTACCCTAGCTCTCATTGAGCTAGGATTATCACTCATATCATTACACACACAGCCTCCTTTGTGCTCTCTCTAAGATCTTTGATCTGAGAGTCATATCTTCATCTTGTTATTGTGTGTTGAGTTATCTATGTTGTGAGGTGATAAGACCAACCTAGTTGGGACTATTAATCTTTCTATTGTATGTTCGATTAAAACTCGTTTGAGGACTAATCCCTTTTATGTAATGCGTACTTTAAATGTTTGAATAAATATCACTAAGGGGTGGTTGGTTGAGTGATACATCTGGTGTTCATGTTATTTGTTCATACTTTTAACATGGTATCAGAGCCATAGTTGTAGATCTGGTGGTTCTGGATTGACCTGGCTAGTAGGGTTACTTTTGTCGTTCTCTTGGTGGTATTGGTTGATTTTCTGAAAAAAAAACAAAATTAGGGTTTGTGAAAGCCTAATTTTAATATTTGGGGCTTTTGTATTCTGCCCTTTGTTCTTGGGCTGCTTGGTGTTCTACAAGCTTATATTAGTGGTGTCGTTGAGTTCCTTGGTATTTACAGGTAAAAATAAAATTAGGGTTTCGAAACCCTAATTTTATTTTTTGGGGGTTTTTTCTTGTTCTTTGCTCACCCATACTCTAGATTAAGTGAATCTAGAGTCTAGGTGTCTTTATTCCTGATTTTTATTGCGCTGTAAGTCTTCTTTCATCCTCTTTCTTGCCTCTTTTTTTTGTCTATGTTGGACTACTCTGAGGACTGGTAGTAAATCTGGGGGACTTAATTATTAGTAGATAAGTATACCCCGGCTCGGCTTGTGGGTTTATGGTCCATTAAGGTTTCATATTTGTAATCACCGTTATAAATGGTGAATGAATAAAGCATAATAGACATGGGGTTTATACATTCTAACATGGTATCAGGCCATACCCCAGTCCTTAATCCCTAAAAATACTTCCGATGTTCATTCATCATGTCCATCCCTATCCCTACTTTTCTCATCAATATCAGAA
Organism: Glebionis coronaria; assembly: GCA_025667525.1. Taxonomy (NCBI): domain Eukaryota; kingdom Viridiplantae; phylum Streptophyta; class Magnoliopsida; order Asterales; family Asteraceae; genus Glebionis; species Glebionis coronaria. Next base: position 20,644,267 of record CM046874.1, read on the forward strand.
AGAAAAAAAAAAACCTCACCCTCAATCACAGTTACAATCACATCAAAGCAAGACGTCGTATTATTTTATTGGTGTTACGTGTTGGTTATTATTGATGCCTCGATCTAAAAAAAATCCGCTGCACATTCCATCACTTTCTTTTGTTTTGATCTTCTTTGGTGGTATCCAAACACTTTAAAACATCTATCCATACCCACCTATTAAGAAGTCATCGATCAGATCTGTTGGTGTGGACTAGGAAATTGATGTGTGTTACAATTTCATTGTTGAAACATGGGGAATATGTGAAAAGGTTATTGGTGAAGTTTTATTATTGAAAGATAATAGATCTAAAGATAAAGATAATGGTTTTGTATGAACAGGAGGTTTAATTTGTTTTTGGTTCCTATCAAATTCTTCTACCGTAGTCCTCTTTTAATTATTTTTATATTAGTGTTTTGTTTTAATTATTAAAAAAACTTATTTTTTATAGCTTGGTTATCCATAAAAAAACCTTTTTTTTTAATTATGTGGGATACTTTGGGTTATCCTTTGGATACTTTGGTTATCCTTTGGATACTTTGGTTATCCATAGAAAAAATGGGGTACTTTGGGTTATCCTTCGAATACTTTGGTTCTCCGTAAAAAAATCGGGGTACTTTGGGTTATCCTTTGTTGGATATGTAAATCTTGCTTATGTTTTAGAGAGAGAGAAAGAGATAGAGAGAATAGATGATTTCACACTTCTAGAGAGAGAAAGTTTAAGAACTATGTGTTATTTGAAATGAAATCACCACCCTCTCCATCAAAGGAGAGGGTTTATATACCCAAGCCCATGAGATGGGCTTGAGTTTACATTAGGCCGCCGGCCCATACATTTCATGGGCTCGGTTTTGGGCTTTGTTTAATAAAAATAACTAAACTACAAGCTATTACATGGACTATTGTTGGAGTGACCGATCCTTTCTAATACATAAAACGTATTTCCATCAATCTCCCCCTAATGGAGGTCACTCCAAACAAGGGCGTTACCCAAGTTACAATAATAAAATAAACCTAGCTACTATGCTTGTCTTGAGCTCGTAGTCTTCGTCTTTCTTTTCTTTTTCTTTTCTGGTGAACATGCTGATGTGATCATTGATATCAATCTTGAGCATTAATCTCTTGCCTTGATCTTGTGCATCCATCACTTGTGATCTTCGCCTCTTCGTGACACCATGTCCCACATACTTATACCTTCATAATTCTTGAAAGCTTCAGAGTTCGATACAGCGAAAGACTTAACTTTTAGGCTTTCTTGAATTAGATGAGGTATTAAGTGCATAAAGTATAAGCATGCGGGGACGACTTCTTCTTGGATTCCGCAACGCCACCGTCTTCAAATGTCGCAACATAAGTAGACACGAACAAAATGGCTTTGAACATTTCATTCTAATTCGGTAGCATTTTACCTCCGGTCGGTGAAGACCGTTGGACGATATAAAATATCGTACTTGTGACAGGTAGATTTAATTAAAAATCTCCTTGACAAGATTTCACGGGTAAACCCGTTCTCTTTACTCGACCGTCCAAAGCTGACTGCGAACGTAAAGAGTGAATCATTTGGATAAAATTATCCGCATGATTGAAGCCGTCAATTCTGATTCCTGGAACAAGTTTGATTCATTAAAAAATCGCACCATCGTTGCTTTCCAGTTGTCACGAGCTTGATTCATATTGAATCTTGCAAGTTACCTACCAAGTGCTGTTTGATGTTAACACTAGAAGGATTTCCACTCATCACTGTGAACACTAAGGTATCACTCTGAGTGTTCTGGCAAGATCACTTAGATATTGCGTAGAGGCCTGGAACATGTTTAAGTTCAGCTAAGAATTAAACCACTGTTGCTTTCCAGTTATCACAAGTTTGATTCATAAAGAATCGCACAAGTAACCTACCATGAGCTTTTTGATATTAGCTCAAGAAGGATTTCCATCTTCATTGTAAATACTTTCGTATTACTCGGATGTTTAGGCAAGATCATGAAGATTTTGCGTAGGACTCTTAAGATCTTTCTTACTTTTCACAGTGTGTGAAGAAGCAAGGAAATATGAAAGTGTGTCCTAATGAGATATGTGAAGATCTCAAATGGCTCTAGACTCGATCGTGCATTTTGAATTTTAGTGATCGGAGGCTGGAGAGGAGTGCCACCATTTCAATACCAATTTATTCGGAGTGAATAAATCGATAGATAACGTGTTGTCTCCGTGTGATTAAAACAAATATCTTTTAAGAGATATCTGAGTTAGCTGGGATGGGTTGTGCGTTGCATCACCGGGTCCATGATGTCTATCTTCAATATTAAGAATCATTAAAAATGATCTTAATAGCATATGTATTGACCCGGTTTCTGCCTAAAGTTATAAGAAGGGCTTCCTTCTTTACACCCTTTATCTTTACAATTCTTTTTCATTCTTCAACCCCTTTAGTGCTTACCAATACGTCATAACTAGCACCGTGTTGTGATTGTTCTAGTGCTAGCTTAAGTACTTGGTCGGCATTCAGCTACGTTCACAATCTTTCTCCATCTTTCCGAAGGACTACTATTTCTAGCTATGGAATGTCCTTGGGAAGATTCCTCCAGTTCTGGAAGAATCATAGGACTTAACCTATCCTACCATCCTTATATCACCACAATCTTCATCGTCGTGAAAAAAATGGGTTGTGGGTAAGTATAAATCACCATGAAATCCATTTTTTATGTGCAAATCCGTTTTGCTCCCCCTTAACATATGCCACGATATTCGAAAACATTTCGCATATGTCGGGATAAGCCAGCACATTAAGTCAAACCATTTGTGATAATTTCCCATATTAAATCATATTTTCTCCCCCATATTAAAAATATTAACCCAATCGATGTTTTTAATATCAATTGATTTAATGAAGTTTTAACAAAGGTTTTGGGAAGAAAAATGCAAGTCTGTTTTATATTCATGATACCAAATGTATGAGATATGATACCGATTTGTAACATGATCACATATTCACCATATTAGAAAAAAAATTGACAAGGTTGGACCTGATTGATGAGAACATCAGATGATAAGAACTAATGGTTCTTGTCAGCATATGTTGGTCGCCTCGTCACGTCTGAAGTCATCTCTTGACACCACGTGTACGATTGGTATGGTTGTCTTGACACCAATTAGTGAGATTGGCACTTTCGGTATCGAAGATTCTGAATGCTTGACAATTGCTCCCCCTCAATTGTTGACCCGTGTTCTATTGAAAGAGCTGTAGTCGTCGTTTGAGTAGTCACATCGTCAAGTATGTAGATACCAATTGTAGATAGCTATGGTTGTAGAGATGATAGCTTCATAAAAACAAGACTTCTCTTGTTTAAACAAATAAATGCACTGAAACGTACATAGATTTTGTGTTTAGACCAAGTTATAAAGTAAACTTGATCCCTTACAAGGTTTTAAAGTAAACCTTGCCCGAGAAAATTAATTCCCGTTGTGAGCCAAAGCTTTCATAAGAAATACTTGACTTTAATATGAAAACCGGGTTGCAGTCTGAAATAACTACAAGCCATACAGGCATGTTTTATGAATATTTACAACTTTTGTACGAACTCTATTTATGGCGCCGTGTCAATATTAATTAACATTTCTAATGCTGTAAATATTATCGTACCAAAAGATATGCCTTTGAAAAATAAAGTAAAAATATTTTTGGATTTTTCTAGATTTTTCAATTTTTATGGTTTTTATATGGTTTTATATTTTTGTATTTTGCTTTTGTGGATAAAAATATAAACAATATATACAAATGATCACCAAGGATACAGAGAATAGTTTACCACCACTATTCTTTCGCTTCATCTGCCAGTTCCTTTAGAGTCTCAGGCGAAAAAGTTTTCATTCCTAGCTTGTCGGCTAAAAATTCCATTCGAGCGCAATCTAAAGCCTTCGTGAAAATATCCGCCAATTGATACTCAGATCGGACAAAGTAAAGCTCGATTACTCCATTTTCCACTTGCTCCTTGATGAAGTGGTAGCGAATGTCAATGTGCTTCGACCGGGAGAATTGGACGTTGTTGCAGCATAAGGCAATTGCACTTTTGTTGTCGCAGTACATCAGAATTTTTTTGAAACCTAGACCATAGTCGGTTAATTGCGATCTCATCCAAAGAATTTGAGCACAGCAACCGGACATAGCTATGTATTCTGCTTCCGTACTTGAAATTGTAGCGCTTTTCTGCCTTTTCGATGCCCAACTGATTAGTCGATCTCCTAGTAGTTGCAAAGTTCCACTCGTGTTACGCCGTGTATCTTGACAACCTGTTGATCCGCATCTGCATATGCCATAAGTGCAATCGAAGAGTCCTTCGAATACCAAAGTCCCTGATTAATGGTTCCTTTAAGATATCGAAAGAACCGTTTCACAGTAGCCAAGTGTAACTCAGTAGGTCGAGTTTGATACCGAGCACACTTACATATAGCAAACTGAAGATCAGGTCGACTAGCTGTGATATACAGAAGGGTACCGATCATTCCACGATAAAGTGTCGAATCAACGGTAACTCCATGTGGATCTGCATCAAGCTTAGTTCGTTCCACCATTGGAGTATCCACGGGGTCGCAAGATTCCATCTTATATTTCTTAAGAGATTCAAGGGCATACTTGGATTGATTGATAAAGATGCCTCTGGGACTCTGAGATATCTAAAGACCTAAGAAGAATGATACCTTGCCCATCATTGACATCTTAAACTTGGAAGACATGAGTTTCCCAAACTCGTCGGATAAGGTTTGGGTCGAGGCTGTAAATATAATATCATCAACATATATTTATACCATAATCATATCTTTACCTCGTTTCTGAATGAACAGCGTGGGATCCACCTTGCCTTTAGTGAAGCCTTGAGTAATGAGGAATTGTGACAATAGATCATACCATGCGCGTGGAGCTTGCTTCAACCCATAGAGAGCCTTCTTAAGCTTGTACACATGATTAGGATAATTAGGATTCACAAAACCATCCGGTTGTTGAACATAGACCTCTTCCTTGATTTCACCATTGAGAAATGCCGTCTTCACATCCATCTGATAGACGATCATATTCATGTGGGCTGCATAAGTGAGGAATAGTCTAATAGCTTCCAAACGGGCAACAGGTGCAAAGGATTCCATAAAGTCGAGCCCAATAATTGCTTGTATCCACGAGCTACTAGTCGAGCTTTGTTCTTTAATATTCCGCCTAACTCATCGAGTTTCACCTTGTAAACCCATTTCAAAGTGAGTAACTGCACTTGATCCGGGCATAGGACAAGTTCCCATACTTCAAGACGTATAAATTCATTAAGTTCTTCTTGCATAGCTTCTATCCAACAGGATTGAGTAAAAGCTTCTTGCCATGTCTTAGGTTCAACTTCAGTGAGAAAAGCATCAAAATGACAAAACATTGCATTTTCTTGTAACTGACTTCGTGTGGATACCAGACGATTAGGGTCACCAATAATAGAATCTATAGGATGATCCTTTGTCCACTTGCTATCATGTTCATGAATCCGTGGATTGGAGTAAATCGTAGTAGGAGCTTCCTCTGAGGTGGACGACCCGACTTCATTAGAGTTGGGAATAGATACACCAAAGAATGGAAGTTCACGCATTTGAGCGAATTCCAAATCGTGATCATCATCATCCTCTTCATCATCAATAGGCATGACATGGGTAGTTGAAACATGTGTTGGTTGAGAATTACTCGTTGAAGGTATAACTTGACCAATTGTAGGTTCAAATGTGTCTGATTGTGCTTCGGTTGCTGGAGCGACAACTTCGGTTACCAGAGCTATTACCTTAGGTTCTAGAGCAACAATACTTGGAGGAGTAAAGAATTCATCAAAGAACGGTTGAAACAACGTATCCCATTCAGTCCTAGAAGGTGGTGTAAATGATGATGAAGTAGGGTTGTTTGGGACAAGACCAGAACTAATGTTACTGGGTCCCATTTCATGAAGTGCGGGTTCAGAGCTGCTTTGCTCAGAAGCCATTACTGTCAGCTCATCAAAATCAACATTCATAGTTTCGAGGATCTTACGAGACTTACGGTTGTAGATTCAGTATGCCTTCTTTACGGGTGTGTAACCAATTAAAATACCAATATCAGCCTTAGGTTGAAGTTTTCCCAAATTGTCACCATCATTATTTGGATAGCATAGAGAACCAAATACATGAAGATATGATAAATCTGGTACTTTTTCATGGAGAAGCTCATAAGGTGTTTTACCATGGCGTTTACGAATTAGTGACCGGTTTTGGGTGTACACTGCTGTAGATACTGCTTCTGCCCATAAAAATAATGGAGCCTTTGCGTAAATTAACATCGTTCGAGCAGCTTCCATAAGTGTGCGATTTCGCCTTTCAACGACACCGTTTTGTTGTGGAGTGCGTGCAACGGTTGTTTCATGAGATATGCCAACTTCTTCATAATAATCACGTAAGATTTGATTCACAAATTCGGTTCCATTATCTGTACGAATGCGTCAGACAGTAGTGTTGAGACGCACTTGAATCATCTTGAGAAATCCGATGATGAATTTAGGTGCCTTATTTTTTGTTGTAAGAAACTTCACCCATGTAAACCGAGAGTAATCATCGACAATTACGAGGATGTACTTTTTGCCACTAAGACTTTCAACACGCATTGGCCCACAAAGATCCATATGCAACAAATAAAGTTTCTCTTGGTTGGTGTCTTCCGTCTTGGGTTTGTATGATTTCTTAGTGCTTTTCCCCATTGTACACGCGGAACACAAATGATCCTTGTGAAATGAAAGTTTAGGAAGACCACGAACAAGTTCGTTTTTCGCCAAATGATTAATAGCGTCAAAGTTAAGATGAGATAACCGTCGATACCATAACCATGACTTAGTCTTCGATGCTTTGGAGAGAAGACATATGGGAGAAGTGGCCATCATGTCTTGTAGAGACAAAGTGTACAAATTATTCCCTCGAGTACCTTTCAATAGATCAACCCCTTCCAAATTACGAATGAAGCAGGTATGCTCTCGAAAAGCAACTTCTAGGTTTGCATCACAAAATTGTCCCACAGAAAATAAGTTGTGACCGAGACCTTCCACGTAATACACTCTTGAAATTATATCATTCCCAATATGATATTCACCGTAACCCATTATCTTTTCAATATGATCATTTCCAAATCTAACCGTACCAAGAAACTTGCTAACGAAAATTCTGAGCTGAGAGCGATCTCCGGTCATATGCTTGGAGCAACCAGAGTCCAAATACCAGAGAACAATTTGGACCACCTGTTTTCAATAACAACAGTAGACAATGCATTGTAAACTATTGGTTCCGGAGTGTTAGCAGATACAGATATAAGATTATCAGAATTGCTAACATTTGTGTGACCCTTAGATTTCCTGCGTTTTCTAATGTGAGTTTTAGCACTATCAGGTTTTACTGTTCCAACTTTCTTAGGTTTTGGATTATTCACGGGCACTACAGTGGGAGTAGACCTATTTAAAGGACACTTGGTTCCTACAGTAGTGTCAGTGTTCCTAGTTAAAGGACACGCTTAAGTTTTGGTAGCCTTGGTACTCCTAGTTAAAGGGCACACTTTATTCGCTTTAGTGGGAGTGATCCTAGTTAAAGGGCACATATTTCCTACTATAGTGAAAGTTCTACCAGTGGGGCGCCACATCCAACCAACTTGGGTTAACACTTTCCCAGTCGGTTTCCATTCTAATCCATTTTTCCGGGCATTCATCTCATTCACATGGTCAATAAGGCAAGAATCATGACGACTAGAAAACATACATTCATTGCAATTCCAACATTTCAAATTAGAATTCACAGTAGGCTTAGAACGCTGCACAACCGCAGAGCCTTTAGGTTTAGCTACATGATTCTTTTTATTCAAAACAGAAATAACATTCCTAGGATGGGCTTCTACTTTCTTCTTCACTGGACTACTAGATGGAGGCAAGATCCTATCGTTCTTATTGTTTCTTTTAAGCTTAGATCTTTGAGCCTTAGTAGTGGTGCTTACTCCTGTAGAAGGAAACACAGGAATATCAGAAGCTGGTTTTGATTGTTCCTTATCTTTAGTGACCAATGTTTGAGTTGGTTTAGTCCTAGGGCCCTTGTTAAATGGTGTGACGACAATGAGGTTCCTTTTGGTTGCACTAGAGGACGATGCTGAGACAATGGCTGCGTTATCTACAACATTCTTACCTTTGAGGGTACGAAGTTTTTCCTTTAACTCAGTCAAAGCCAGATTTTTATCACAAATTTGTTCCCTCAAATCAGATATTTTCACCGACTTCCGATTCAATTGTTCAATCAATGATTGATTCTGTGCAGTGGTATAAGCACGTGCGGACTTTACTGAATCGAAGAGTCGTGTATTTTTCTGTTTTAAGTTATCAACTTTGGACAAAATCTTGGAAACTCGATTATCTAGATCAAGTTTAAAATTCTCAGCGGCCTCAAGTACGTTCACAAAATGAATATCCTTAGAATTCTCTATGTCTATTGGCAAAGATTTAGCAACTTTGTCACTTGGCTGACGTTGTTTTGATTGTAAATTCAATTGAAAATTCTTTTCAAAGTTTGCATCATCGATATTAACACCTTCGAATGACGTTTCAAAGATTTTTTGAATAAATTGTTGCTTGCATTCAAGCGAAATACAATGTGTTTGAATCTCATCAAAACGTTTTGAAAGCGAAGAATATGAATCTTGAAGCTTTAAAAATTCAGTGTCAGATTCGTGACAAGTACTATCTACCACATTATACACAGATTCAACATTATGCACAATAGAATCATTATCAACACTTTTATTCACACAGACGGAAACTATATCATGAGACATCACTTGCTTCAGAAGCTGATCATTTTGGCGAGAAACCCGTTCTATTTCAAGTAAACTGTTTTCATAAGCATCATCCATTTCATTGAAAACACGTTTAACTTCTTCTATTTCCAAACGCAAATCTTGATCAAGATTACTAAGACAAGCTTTAACATTCTTTACAAACGGAACAATTTCGTCTCGGAACGCAACTCTAGTGTGCTCAAAGTTCCATTCACCTTCCGTTATGGCCGTGGCCGTCGTACGTTCCAAAATGACCTTGTCAAAATCGGCTAAGTGTTGGTGTACCGCTTTTAAATTAACGGACGTCTTACTTACCGGTGAAAGTAACTTCGTTAAACCGTTTTGACGAGTGTAGGAGACGTACTAGGAGGGTTTTCATTTGACAAACTTGGGGGCACAAGAACTGTTAGTTCAGCTAATTCCTTTTGTAAGCGAATACGTGTCTTTTTAGAAAGTTGATCTTTATTATGCTTATCATAATCAGTCGTATGGAATTTTGAAAACATTTTAGAATGAGTTTCTTCCATAAGTGATGTGTCTCCTCAGAACTACGAACATAAGGTGCTTCTTTCGATTTGCCAATTATGGTCATATCATAAAGACCGGGAATATATTCTTGAGCTTGTTTTGCATAACCGGGATTAGGTGGTAAATTTTGAAGACGCTTAAGTTCGAGTTCTTTAAATGATTTAGTTAAAAGATGAACCTTTTCTGTGGAAGCGTATTGTTTTAAAAGTATTTGTTCCTTGAATTTAAGAAGTTTGGTAGCATTAATTTCTGATTCAAACTTTTTAGACTCGAGAGTTTCGAAATCTAATTTAAGTTTCTGAAATTCATTGACAACCGACTATTTTGCTATTAATTCATTAGATAGATTAGCTTTTAATGATTCTATTTATTTCAAGTGTTCAATCTTTTCAAAACGAAATTGGTCAAATTCAGAACATGTTATTTTCTCTGCTTGAGGGACCATTTCAAAAGTTTTGACCTTTTCTTTATGCAACGCAAGCTCAGCAGTTAGGGTGGAATTCGTATCTACGGATTGTCTGAGAGCCATATGCATTTGATCAATAATATGTTTAGGCACCATGACCAAATCATGTTAAGCATAAGATTCCATACCCATCGTAGCATTTGGTTGAGGTTCACTCAAATGTGTAGAATTGGGTACCACATGAGTTACTAGTTCCCGAATGTTGTTCGAGGTTGTCATTTTCATGCCCAACTTGATGTGGGTTATCATCATTACCAAGATTGGTTGTGGTGGGTACCTCACTGACGACATCAGAACCGTAGTGAGAGAGATTAGCAACGAGAGCATCTTGGGCAGAGTGAATGATGACGTATAGTCCCCAGCCGGGTCAGGAACCCGGCCCACGGGTACTACCCGTATCCGGCCCATCACAGATGGGTGGGAATAATGTCATTTAAGCTTATGGGCTTGGATGAACAGTAACCGCACACACGTGTGCGGCCCACGGCCCGGCGCGGGCGGCACAGGGTTAGACAGAATCATATTCTGTCTAGAAATAGGTTTACCCCAAAGAAGAGGATATTCACTCACCATAATTAGAAGATAACAATCATTCTAATTCTGGTACTTATCCTTTCCTTGGGGCCGAAGTATCAGTGGCAGCCCACTAGGGTTCCACTGCCTATAAAAGGAACTCCCAAGGGTTCCACAAAGGTATCACGTTCTAAACTCTCAACTCACATAAAACCCTAGCCGATTACTTACTCTCACGCCGGAGTCTAATCGTGGGAAACATTCCCACGGTAAGCCTAACGCGTGTTGTTTAGTGTGCAGGATCCCAACCAAACAGTTCACTTGGTGCAGGAGCCGGAGCCCAGCCAACCCGAATTAAGCCTAATTCGGGTCTAGCAAGGATCACCCAACTTTTGCATCAACAAGTTGGCGCCATCCGTGGGACCCATTACACTAAGTTAGAGCAAAACCTCATCTTGAATTTCCAATGACGAAGGGGCATCCACAAGCTAATCCCAGGAACACAAATCCTGGAAATCGGAAGTCCCAAGGGGAAGGGATACTCATCCCCAACCAATCTCCTAGCCGCCCTGCGGGCGGACCTGGTAACCGTGGTGGTTTTCAGCCCATGGGTGTGACGAGCACGATCTCCATAACACCCCCACCTACTTCAACCCTGGATAACCCTGATCCAGGGAGTGCGCCCAATCCTCCTAACAAGGAGCCGCGCAGACCATCGATTGAGGAGGAAGTAGAAGGCCAACCACTCAGCGAGGAGGATCTCACTCGAGTTCTCACGCAGAACTTTGATAGGATCGTCCCAGGGATTGCATCAAGGTTGAATCTAGGGAGGAACCTCCAATCTAGACTCAACTTTGGCAATACCGGACCAATCACCTCTTCCCAAAATCAGAGAAAAATGAAAGCCCGGCCTCAGAAGCAGAGCATCTTTGAGGAAACTCCTCAACCTAGAAATGTGTTCGAGCGCATAGGAGATCGCCTCATACAGGAACTAACGCAGTCTCGAGAAGGGGGAGATAAGTCTGACGGTTCACCCGAGCGACCAGATCGAGAGCTGACCAGAGCCGCTCGCCGCACAAGCGTGTGGGATAGGATGGACACTAGGAAAAAGGCTTCTGGCTCGTCTCAAAAAAGTGGTCCTCACCCAAGGGATGGGACACCACCCCCGTCTCCTGATCCATCAGGAGAGGACTCAGACGACCATCCGCCCAAGCGTCTCCGACCTAGGCGTACCCCTCCACCACCACCAAACAATGATGAGTATGATGGTGGCCCTTATTATCGAGATGCAGAAGCGGAGGATCTTGCCCGCCCGTGGTGTGACCCATGGGATGACCCTAGGCTCACCCGTCCATGGGCGGATCCCAGGGAAGACCCATTCACTCTCCGCATACGGAACTACTCCGAGGACACCAAATGTCGCATGCCGGCGTGTGTCAAGACCTATGATGGAACTGGTGATCCGGATGATCACCTTAAAATATTCGATACGCAGGCTAAAATTGAGCGATGGCCCATGCCTATATGGTTCCAAATGTTCAATTCGACTTTGATCGGCAATGCCCGTGACTGGTTTGAGGGACTCCCTCCACGAAGCATTGATAGCTTCACGGAACTACGCACTGCATTCAAGAATAATTATAATCAGAGGAAGAAGTATAATAGGGACCCGGTCTCATTGGCAACTGTCAAACAACGGCCGGGGGAGTCCACGGAAGCCTTCACTGAACGCTTCAATGATGAGTGCACGCGCACAAAGACAATGTCGGAACTCCTGAAAATCTCTGACTACATGCACGCCATAACAGACAGGGAGTTGATCAGGCGTCTCAATGACAAGCGTCCATAGAGGTATGATGACCTCATGGAGAGAGTCAAAAACTTCATAGACGGAGAAACGGCGGTTGCCGCGGCTTACCCTTCAAAAGGAAACGACTACCGGTCAAACGACCAGTCCAGGAGGCAATCGGGCGGTCAAAACAATCAGAACAATAGCAGGGGCCCAGACTATAAGAGCCAAAACAAAGGAGGACGGCCGGACGATAAGTTTACCCCCCTAAAGATGTCCTACCGGGAGATCTTGCTGACGGAAGGGTCAAATTTTCTGAGGCCTCCCCCAATGACAACTCCGCCGGACCGTCGGCAAGGAAATCGCTTCTGCGAGTTCCATAATGACAAGGGCCATGGTACGGAGGAGTGTATCCAGCTCAAGAAGCACATTGAGTCACTGATCAAATCAGATAAACTCAAGCACTTGGTTAAGGATTGGAATGATGGAAAAGACAACAAGAAGTATGACAAGAAGGATCCCCAAAAGGACAAACCTTCGACCATATACATGATCCAATCCAGACAACGCCGCACGAGGCAGAAAGTTGGCCAAAAATTTTCACGCGGCAGGGAAATCTCATTCCCTCCCATCACAGCAAGCGATGTGATTGATGCGCCTCTCCCTATTGAGATAAGCATTAGAACACACAATGTTCGTCGCATGTATGTGGATGGAGGGTCGTCAGCAGAAGTACTGTACGAACACTGTTTTGTGCAGTTACGCCCAGAAATAAGAAGCCAATTAGTACCGGCCACGGCGCCGCTCACTGGCTTTAGTGGAGACACTATCTGGCCGATAGGGCAACTGCGTCTGCTTGTAACCATTGGGAATGAGGAACACTTTACTACGGCGTGGATGAACTTCATGGTGATACGCTCACATTCTCCGTACAATGGGATCATAGGCAGACCAGGTATTCTGGCTATACGGGCGGTGCCCTCCACGGCACACGGAATGATCAAGTTCCCTGTTGAGGGAGGAATCGTCACCATCTATAACACAATCGTACTAGCATCCGAGTGTCATACCGTGACAAAACCGGATCCACCTATTCCACCCAAGGATGGATCACCACCTCCCAATTGGAAGGTGGCAATCCATCCTGACTACCCGGAACAGGAGATATCCATAGGGGGCGCTCTCGGATAGCGGCAAAAGGGCCATGTGCTCTCTTTTAAGTGCAAACCTAGATATATTCGCATGGGAGCCAAAGCATATGACAGGCGTGCCACGAGCGATAGCAGAACATAAGCTCCAAATCCGCCAGGGGTACCAACCCATCAAGCAAAAGAAGTGCGGCCAGGCGCTTGAGCGTAGCCGAGTGATATTGGAGGAAGTACGGAAACTAGTGGATGCAGGTATCATGCGCGAGGTATACTACCACGAGTGGTTATCCAATCCGGTCATGGTCAAAAAACATGACGGAAGTTGGCGCACGTGTGTGGATTTCACGGATCTGAACAAAGCCTGTCCACAGGATTGTTACCCATTACCGGAGATTGACTGGAAGGTGGAATCCCTATGTGGATATCCCTTTAAGTGCTTCTTAGACGCATATAAAGGATATCACCAGATCCAGATGGCGGAGGAGGACGCAGAAAAAACGGCGTTCCATACTGATATGAGCTTAAACTCATATCCTTTTATCAACAAATTACCCTAAAACATGAAGCAAAATACCAAATTATCTTGCAAAAACAGTATTATGTGGTATGTTTGTGTTTGTGTACATTTGTGTAGGTAAAAGGATACATTTTCAAGCAAACAAAGAAAAATCAAGCTCAAATGGATGAAAAAGACAAAGAAGGATCAAAAGTGACAAGACTTTAAAGTACAAGGACCTATCTTGACAAAATGCCAAAGTTGAAGGACTAAAGTGAAAATATTGTAAAAAGTCAAGATCAAAGTCAAAATTGGTCAACTATCAAGTCAACAAAGTCAAAGGGTCAATTCTGCTCAAAGATGAAGTTTGGAGGACTTAAAGTGTCAAAGAAATGAAGTTACAAGCTTTAAATGTAATCTGCCAAACTACAAGGGCTGAAACTGCCAAAGTTGGAAAATTCTACTAGTTTGATCCATGTGACACAAGTCTTGGCCAATAAGGAGCTAGTATTGGTTACACACGGATTGCCAGCTACAAGCAATTAATATCCACTAGCAGCCGCCAAATTAATTAACCAAATCTTAATAGTGTGATCCATGTGACACTTATTCAACCAATCAGAAAGTGACACGTGTCTTCTTCAAGCTACAAAAACATTTCCAGGATCGTATTTGAGCTACAATCAATTTCATGAAAAGATGTAAACACCAAAAATGCTTGTTTTGAAGAGACGAACACAATGGTATCAACCAATTAACATGAGATCCACTCAAGAAGAAAACCCCAATTGGTGTTCATACCTTGAAGATGAGTTTTGCAGAATCATGCCACGTGGAGACCTGGGATTGGTCTCAACACGTCATCATCCCCAACAAACTTCCTCTTCATGTCTATAAATAGCCTGCTAGTCCTCATTTGTAGTAGTAGTTAAATTTTGTAAAAACACACACTTTTCAATTCTCTCTCATTTTCCTTCCTTTTTACCCTAACTACTCAAGAGTCTGACAAACTCTTGAGTTAGTTAGTTAGTTAGTAGCTTTTCAACAACTTTGTAACAACTTTCATGGAATAAAATTTGAATTCTACTTTTCCCGCCAATTCTCTTACTCATCTTACTGTTCATATTCTGCTCCTGTTTGATCATATTGTTGCTGAATTGAGTTTGTTATGATCATTGAATGATCATAACTGACTTTGAAGAAGTTTGGTAGCTGTTGTTGTGATTCCAGTTCAGAAATTAGCCTTATTGAAGATTTCAAGCCTTGATGATGATTTCTGTTGATTAGTAGCTGTTTTTGATGATTGATTAGATGAGCTAGTGATAAGGTAGTGGTTATCACTAGGGTAAGAGAGTTCAGCACTCCTCTTCTTCCCAATGGTTTACTACAAAAGGTTTTAAAGTTCTTATTTTGGTTCACCTGAATTTGTCAAATGCATGCTACATTTCTTAGAGTAAAACTTGTTGATTGCCTGATCAAAGCTGTTTAGATTTGCTTATTGTTTGATCTTTGATTACTTGTAGCTTATTCGTGTTTACCTGCTCATTGATTTTGGATTTTGTTTAGTCATAGCTTATTTTCAGTCATTTTCAGTCTTCACATATTAATTGAGTCATTGTAGTACTTAGTGTTTGTTTGTAGTTTTATAACATCTGATTTGAAGTCTCAAGTTTGGTAGATAAAAGCTTTTCATTCAGTTTAATCCAGCTATTAAAAAGGTATTTGGAAATTTTCTTAAATCTCAGATAAGGAGTGTTTGGCATTAGTTTGTAATTGGTTTTCAAGCTTTGAGTTCTTGCAAATTAATGTTCATTTCTATTTATAAGGTCATAATAAAGTGTTTTGAGTAAGTTTCTAGTCAAGTAACTGGTCAAACAGGCAATTGGCCATAAAAAGCTTTGGGTCATTTTCAGTCCTTTAAGTTTCAAATTTTACATTTTGAATATTACTTGAATAAAAACTTGGTATTTGCAAAATGTTTTACATATAAGTAGGTAATATTTTTCCGTTTTGCAAGACTTTGTTGAATTAGCAAATAGAATATCCAAACAAGATTAACAACCAAAAACAGTTAAAAACCCGATATTGGTTGGACTTTCAATTAGCAAGAACTGAGAAAAAACGAATTGCATTATACACAATTTCAAATGGCGCCGCTGCCGGTTCTTTGACTTTACGAGAGACTATCGATTGACGGTTTTCATTGGCTTTTGGGATCCGTTCACCTTGTGAACGTTATTTTTACGTATCATAAATCAAAAACAAATAAAAAATCAAAAATATAAAAATATATAAAAACTAAAAAATTAACAAAACAATTCTTTTCCTAAAGAATTGACCAAAAAAATTAAAAAATCCAAAAAGCAATCTTTTTCCTAAGAGATTGCACCCAAAATATATATTATTGGATTCTCTCGGTTTTTATGTACATATAGTATTTTCTCTTAAAAAACTCATAAATACAAAAATATTTTCCATATATTATTATAAGTAAATACGTATACGTATAAGAACAACCAATCTACATATCTTCCATAAGTATTGCCGAGGCAATACACCGTGTTGAGGGGCGTTCCGGTCCTTGACACGTGTATCGATCAAACAAAATAAAGCAAGAATAGATAAATACTCTCAATAAGCAACAATTCGAAGAATACGAACATTTAAGTGAATAGAAAGGCGATGTGCTATAAAATGCCATCTAAGGGTCAATAGGTACTTAAGTGCTTCGCGCCACCTAACCCCCCGTTCACTTGTAAGTATTCTAAGAAGGAAGGCTTCATTGAGGGTCTTGCACCCAAGTAGTACATACGTATATTGTTATTTTCTTGTGGATATTTGATATTGAAACTCGAAGAGGATAATCCATTTCTCTTCAAAGTCACACGAGAGCTTCTCTCTCATTCCTCGTATTGAGTTGCATGCTCACTCGCGGGCGTGCACAAATACCGATTGGTGTACAACCTCTTCCTCCGAAAAGGAAAAAAAAGAGAAAGAGTAAGACCACCACCGTCCACCAAGCCGATCACGAGAATCGTGCTTTGACTCCTCCACCACAAGAAGCCATGGCTATTGATAATCGCTCTTTGTTGGAACGTATGCAAACCAATATTCATGGATATGCTAGTGCTATTAAGATTCCCGACTTTCCCGCAAACACATTTAAGCTACATACATCTATGATCACTATGGTTTCACAATCATCTTTCTTTGGTAACAAGAATGAGGATCCTCATGCTCACCTTAAGAGATTCCTTTCTCTTTGCAATACCATTAAGCATAATGGAGTTCCACATGAGGTGATTAGGTTGATGTTAGTGTCATTTTCCCTAGAGGGACTTGCTAAGCATTGGTTAGACACCCAACCACCCGATAGTATCACCACATGGGATGGTTTCACCACTAAGTTTTTGAACAAGTTCTTTCCTCCACATAAGACTATGGCTTTGAGGACTTTAATTATAGGCTTTCAACAAAAACCTAGTCAATCCTTTAGTGATGCTTGGGAAGAGTATAGTGAGTTATTGAGGAGATGCCCTAATCATGGATTGGATCATGTTCACCAAATCAATCTCTTCTATAATGGCCTTAAATCTCACCACCAAGATTCACTCAATGCTTCCGCGGGAGGGAATATTCTTCTTAAAACCTACCAAGAGGCTTTGGACATCATTGAGACTAAAGCAATGGTTCAAAACAAACAATCAATTTGAAGAAAGGGTTCATGTTATCCAAAACAATTCTCAAACTCTATGTGACAACCAACTCCTCAAGTTTTAACAAGAGATTTTTTCGAAGGATGGATAGAGATAGTGAGAGGAACTTGAAAGTACAACAAGAAATGCTTCAAATTTTTAAGACCATGTCATTGAACAATTCTTCAAATCATGTGAATGCCATTACTCTTTCTTGTGTTACTTGTGGAGGTCCCCATTCTTATGAACAATGTGATAAGGTGCAAGTTTATCAAGGGGAATGCTATGCTTACCAAGAGGAACATCGTGAGCACTTCAAGCCTAATATCAATCCAAATAACCTTTCTTACAAATCCCAAAATTACCTTACTCCACCCGGATTCCCACCCCAACCACCCACCCAAATTCAACAAAATCCACCTCAAATTTTACCAAGGAATCAAGGGCAAAGACCACCTTACCAAGGAAATAACTACAAGGCACCCAATCTATTTCAACCTCAAGCAAATACCTTTTATCCACCAAATCAAGGATTTAATACCCAACCTTTACCTTTCCAACCTCAAGGTTTTCAAGGTTATGTACCACAAGAGTATAACACAATGGATCTCTTGCAAAAAATGAATCAATAGAATGAACGAAAGTTCCAAGCTATGGAGAAGAAAATGAATGACCAAATCAATAGGGTTTTGGTGGCATTAAATCAAAGACCACAAGGGGCTTTACCTTCCAACACACAAACAAACCCTAGGGCCAATGTCAATGCCATTACAACAAGGAGTGGAACAACAACAAAGGATCCTTCACCTCCTAAACCTACTATTGTTCAACCCACTTGTGCTCCTACTTGTGACAAGCCTTCTACTTCTACTTCACCTCCTCACAATGCTCCTATTCATTCAAACACACCTTCTCAACCTCCTCATACTTCTCCTTTACCTTCCACACTTCCCAATGAAGAAGCTAACAAAGACAAATCTTCCACTACAACACCTATTCCACCTACACCAAAACCTACTCTTCCATATCCTTCAAGGTTGAAAAAAGACAAGTTAAAGAACAAGGATGACATCCAAGTCTCCAACTTCTTAAGGATGTTCAAGCAACTCAACATCAATATATCCTTTGCGGAAGCTCTTGCTTATATGCCAAAGTTTGCTAAGATGTTCAAAGATTTGCTCTCAAATAAAGAAAAATTGGTTGATTTTCCCAACACATCCCTTAATGAAAATTGTTCCGCGGTGTTACTTAAAACCTTACCAACAAAACTTGGAGATCCGGGGCGCTTCTTGATACCTTGTAATTTTCCCGGTGTTGAAAATTGCATGGCTTTGGCGGATCTAGGGGCGAGCATAAACCTCATGCCTTTATCGGTTTGGAAACAACTATCTCTTCCCGAGCTCACTCCCACTAGGATGACTCTTGAACTAGCCAACCGAACCATAGCTCACCCCGTAGGTATAGTGGAAGATGTGTTTGTAGGTGTGGATAAGTTTACCTTTCCGACCGACTTTGTAGTGGTTGATTATGACATGGATCCTAGAGTGCCTTTGATTGTTGGTAGACCGTTTTTGAGAACGGGTCGTACCTTGATAGATGTGGCGGAAGGAGAATTAATTATGAGAGTAGAAGATGAGAGAGTGGTGTTTAAGTTAGGGAAAGTTTGTGATAGGAAAGAGGTTAGGGAGTCTAGACCTTGTGAGACTATTAACATTGTTGATGTGCTAGATGAAGTGTGTAATGAACACTTTCATGATGCTTGTAAGAGTGCTAGTGATGAGATGCCCCATGTTGAAACCGTGGCCTCAATTGCTCCCTCTTTAACACCTTTTGGAGAGAGTGATTTCCTCTTGGAGGAATTTGAGTCAAACTTTCTTGGTCATGATGATTCTCCCATCAATTGGGAAGAAGATATTCTTACAATCCAAAAGTTGCTCAATGAGGACCCTATTCCTTCTCCTATTTCACAAGAGACTATCATTGAGGAACCTTCCATAGTAAAACCTTCCATAGAAAGTCCACCTCCCATTGAACTTAAGGACCTTCCATCCCATTTAGAGTATGCTTTCTTAGAGGGCAAAGACCAATTACCGGTGATCATTGCTAAAGAGTTGAAAGAGGATGAGAAGGAGCAACTTATTGAAGTTCTTAAGAAACATAAGAAAGCTTTAGCATGGAAAATATCCGACACAAGGGGAATTGATCCACATTTTTGTACTCACAAAATCCTTATGGAGGATGACTATAAACCCGCCATTCAAAACCAAAGGAGAGTTAACCCAAAAATCCATGAGGTTATTAAAGAGGAAGTGATTAAACTCTTAGATGCGGGTATGATTTATCCCATTTCCGACTCTCCATGGGTTAGCCCGGTTCATTGTGTTCCAAAGAAGGGTGGAATCACCGTGGTGCCTAATGAGAACAATGAGCTTATTCCCACGAGACTTGTGACCGGTTGGAGAGTTTGCATTGATTATAGAAAACTCAATGAGGCAACTAGGAAAGACCATTTCCCGCTTCCTTTTATGGATCAAATGCTTGAACGCTTAGCGGGAAATGAGTACTATTGTTTTCTTGATGGCTTTTCGGGTTATTTTCAAATACCCATTGACCCTAAGGATCAAGAAAAGACCACATTCACTTGTCCCTACGGTACATTTGCTTACAAGAGGATGCCTTTTGGCTTATGTAATGCACCGGGGACGTTTCAAAGGTGCATGATGGCGATTTTCCATGACATGATAGAGCAAACCATGGAGGTTTTTATGGATGACTTTTCCGTCTTTGGAAATTCATTTAGCTCATGTCTCACCAATCTTGAAAGGATGCTTAAGCGTTGTGAGGAAACACGTTTGGTGCTTAATTGGGAGAAATGTCACTTTATGGTGAAAGAGGGGATTGTTTTAGGACACAAGATATCCAACAAGGGATTAGAAGTTGATCGAGCTAAAATTGATGTGATTGCTAAGCTTCCCCCACCCACCTCGGTTAAAGGTGTGAGGAGTTTCTTAGGTCATGCGGGATTTTATAGGCGCTTTATACAAGATTTTTCTAAGATAGCTAGACCGATGACTCACCTCTTGGAGAAAGAGGCTCCTTTCATTTTTAACCAAGATTGTTTAGACTCTTTTGAGACTCTTAAGGAAAAATTGACTAAGGCTCCCGTTTTGGTTTCTCCAAATTGGGAATTACCTTTTGAGCTTATGTGTGACGCTAGTGATTATGCGGTTGGGGCCGTCTTAGGACAAAGAGTTAATAAGCATTTTCAACCTATACACTATGCGAGTAAAACCATGACCGGTGCACAACTTCATTACACTACCACGGAAAAAGAGTTGCTTGCTATAGTATATGCTTTTGAGAAGTTTAGACCATATCTTGTGCTTTCCAAAACCATAGTGTATACGGATCATTCCGCTCTCAAGTATCTTATGACAAAACAAGATGTTAAGCCTAGGCTTTTGAGATGGCTTTTGTTGCTTCAAGAGTTTAAGATAGAGATTCGTGATAAGAAAGGGGCCGAGAATTTAGCGGTGGATCATTTGAGTAGACTTGAGCATCCTTTTCAAGGAGATTTCCCACACCAAGAAATCAATGAATCCTTTCCATTAGAGGAGCTCATGTCTATCTCTTCCCAAGAGGATGCCACACCTTGGTTTGCGGATATCGCAAACTATCTTGTGGGCAATGTGCTTATTGAGGGTCTTACTTATCAACAAAAGAAGAAATTTCTTAAGGAAGTTAAGTATTACTTTTGGGATGATCCATATCTTTTTAGGCAATGTGCGGACCAAATCATTAGACGGTGTGTAGATGGGCCCGAGGCATTTAAGATCTTAGAGGCGTGTCATAAAGGACCTACGGGTGGACATTTTGGGCCTAACTACACCGCCAAGAAAGTCTTTGATTCGGGTTACTATTGGCCTTCCATTTACAAAGATGCCCATGAAATGGTGAAATTTTGTGATGTGTGTCAACGACAAGGAAAAATTACACAACGTGATGAGATGCCACAAAATTTTATCCAAGAGTGTGAGATATTTGATGTATGGGGCATTGATTTCATGGGACCTTTTCCATCCTCTAAGGGAAACAAGTATATACTTGTGGCGGTGGATTATGTGTCTAAATGGGTGGAGGCTAAAGCCTTACCTACCAATGATGCTAGAGTGGTTGTGAAGTTTTTGAAACAATTGTTTGCTAGATTTGGTGTACCTCGGGCCATCATAAGTGATCGTGGTACGCACTTTTGTAATGATCAATTTACGAGAGTTATGAAGAAATATGGAGTGAATCATAGACTTTCTACCGCGTATCACCCTCAAACAAATGGTCAAAGAGAATTTTAGAGAGAACGGTGGGAGAGCATCGAGCTTCTTGGTCGGATAAGCTTGATGATGCTTTGTGGGCGTTTAGGACGGCTTTTAAAACACCAATTGGTTGTACTCCTTATAGGCTTGTCTATGGAAAAGCGTGCCACCTCCCATTTGAGTTAGAACATAAGGCATCTTGGGCTCTCAAGTGGGCTAACTTTGATTTAAACCAAGCCGGTTCACATAGGAAAGATCAACTCAATGAGATGGATGAGTTGAGAGCCAATGCCTATGAGAATTCTTTGCTTTACAAGGAAAAGACTAAGAAATTGCATGATGCTAAGATTAAGAATCGTGAGTTTAAAGTTGGAGAGCCGGTTCTCCTCTTTAACTCAAGATTGAAGCTTTTTGCGGGCAAGCTTAAGTCGAGATGGTCCGGTCCATTCACTATTACTCAAGTGTTTCCCTATGGAACTCTTGAGTTGTCCCAACCCGATGGTCCAAATTTTAAAGTGAATGGTCACCGTGTTAAACATTACTTTGGGGAGGACATTTCCGTTGAAATGGTCCAAGAGATCCCCATTTTCCCCATGAATTAATTCATTGAGGGACGAGTCGAGCTAGAGACTCCTTAACTCAAGCATCGTATAACTAGGTTTAGAGTGTTGTAGGTTAGAAATAAAGGTATAGACTTGGAGATAAGTGTAGGGGAGACCTTCTTTTGTCTTCATGATTGTTTGTAGGGTTGCTCACTCATCTCATGCTTTGGAGCTTATGGAGGAGGCCCTTGTATCCGGTTCACTTCGTTACTATAGTGATTTTTCATTGACACCTTGTGCTTAAACATGATTTCACTAATAGTTGTCCTTTCCTTAACTTGGGTTAAGCAAAGTCTATTCATTGTCATAAGTGTAGGGGAAGTTTTTATACTTCCATGCTCTTAAACATTGAGGACAATGTTTAGCTTAAGTGTAGGGGGGTCTTCTATCGAAGTGACCTTACCTAGAACTTGTCATTTTGCATGATAACATGGAAAATTGATTTTTCAACATTTTTCAAATTTTTGATCTACTTTGGCCAACAAAAATATGCATTCATAATTTTTGCATCAATCATTTTGCATAACACATTTGCATTGTATATATTTCTTCTTTTATCTTTCATCAAAAATATATAAAAAGAAAAAATATAATAAAACATGGTTTTAACAAGTTTAGACTTCTTTGACATATTAGGCCCGCCATGGATATTTTGACTCAACCCGAGTTTGCTTATTTTAGCATTCTCTAGCTAGTATCCTTAACCATGTAGTCCTTCATTGGTCTATTAGGCTAAGCATCCACCAATCTCATTTCTTGAGATTTTAAATTTGTGGAGAATGGGAAATGATAGAGTTGAAGCAAGTATAAAAGGGCTAGATAAACTTCATGATAATTACTTGTGGCTAAACTCTTCTCTTCTTTACCTCTATTTTCTTCGCATGCATATAATTGTTAATAAATAATCAAGTACGGTTTTAATTGGTTTGTAAGGTCATAATAAAGTGTTTTGAGTAAGTTTCTAATCAAGTAACTGGTCAAACAGGCAATTGGCCATAAAAAGATTTGGGTCATTTTCAGTCATTTTTGCCTTTTAAAAGTTCTCAATTTCATCTGCTTGGCTTGAACTGGTTACTTGATGAAATCTTGTCAAACCAGCTCTCATTTGTAGTCCAACATATGTAGTTTCAGTACCTATAAGCATTCTATACAGTTTTCAATAAGCAAAATTCAGAAAATCTAAGTTGAGGCATGTTTCTGTAACTTGAAACTGAAATTTTGTATCTCTTGATTCTCTTCATTAACCTGGCCATTTTTCTTCACAAATCTACTTAGAATATGGAGTTACATGATTTTTGAAAGTTTCAACTTTTTGTCAAAAAAATTTTGGTCAACGCTTGGTCAACGATAAGCACTTTTGAGCTTAATTCAGATTTCTAGCTTA
Source organism: Glebionis coronaria (assembly GCA_025667525.1). Taxonomy (NCBI): domain Eukaryota; kingdom Viridiplantae; phylum Streptophyta; class Magnoliopsida; order Asterales; family Asteraceae; genus Glebionis; species Glebionis coronaria. The sequence goes on from CM046874.1 coordinate 20,668,067, forward strand.
ATACTGGATGAAATTCGTTCTAGTTTGATTTCCCGTTCATCTTTTGAGTTGCTTAATCAGTTTTGGCAAGAAAATTAAGTTGTGCTTGTTTGGTTTGTTCTGTAGCTTATTTTGGGCTTATTAAGAAGTGCTTATTTGCTTATTTTGAACTTTCAGCAAAAATCCTTTTACAGACATAGCTTATTTTGGATTTAAAGTGTTTTGCAACTTGTCTCATTGATTTTAGTCCAGTAATAAGCTCAAACGAGCTTATTTTCTTTTCAAGCCCGTTTTTACTTAATAAGTTTCTGAAATTGCAATTTGGTCCTTAATGTTTTAAGCAGTTTCTAAACTTGGCTAATCTTCATTGTTTTTAGGGTTTGCAACATTTTAGTCCTTTCAGTTTTGATATTTGTTAAATTCAGTTAGCAAGTTGTTGAATTTGTTACATTTTGGTTAGTTTGTTACAAGTTTCACATATTTGGTCCTTGTAGTTAACTGATTTACACTTTCAGTCCCTAGACTTGTTAGAATTTACATTTCAAGCATTTTACTTTCCTAGAATTTACATTTTCAGTCCTTTAAGTTTCAAATTTTACATTTTGACTATTACTCGAATAAAAACTTGGTATTTGCAAAATGTTTTACATATAAGTAGGTAATATTTTTCCGTTTTGCAAGACTTTGTTGAATTAGCAAATAGAATATCCAAACAAGATTAACAACCAAAAACAGTTAAAAACCCGATATTGGTTGGACTTTCAATTAGCAAGAACTGAGAAAAAACGAACTGCATTATACACAATTTCACATACAAGTCAGGGCGTATATTGCTATACGAAAATGCCGTTTGGACTAAAGAACGCCGGTGCTACATACCAGCGGCTTGTGGACAAAGCTTTTGAATCACAGATAGGCCGCGACCTGGAAGTCTATGTGGATGACTTAGTCATAAAAAGTCATACGGAGGATGCACTTCTCCGGGATGTCCAAGAGACATTCGACACACTGACGAGGATTAACATGAAGCTAAATCCAAAGAAATGCACGTTTGGGGCAACGGAGGGAATGTTCCTTGGATATATGATTGATCCAAACGGCATCAAACCTTGCCCAGAGAAAACGGACGCAGTAATACAGCTGCCATCCCCTCAGACACGGAAGGAGGTGTAATCCTTAAATGGGAAGCTGGCCGGGCTAAATAGGTTCCTGTCCAAATCCGCAGAGAAGTCATTACCCCTATTTAAGACACTCAAGAAGTGCATTAGGAAGGGAGACTTCCGGTGGACAAAGGAAGCCGAGGAAGCTTTTGTCCAACTCAAGCAGCACCTTGCATCTCTCCCTATGCTAGTAGCTCCCCGGCCAAAGGAGGATTTCATTATGTATCTCTCAGCCACTCATGGCGCAATAAGTGTGGTACTCATGACAGATAGGGATACAGTGCAAACTCCGGTCTACTTGATAAGTAGAACATTACAAGGGCCGGAGCTGAATTACTTCTCTATGGAAAATTGGTTTTGGCACTAGTGTTTGCTACAAAGCGGTTGCGCCGATACTTTCAGGCGCACCCAATTGTAGTCATTACGGACCAACCAATAAAGCAAGTCATCTCTAGACCAGATGTGGCAGGGAGGCTACAAAAATGGAGCATTCTATTGGGGGAGCATAATATATCTTATAGGCCAAGGACGGCTGTTAAAGGTCAAATCTTGGCAGATTTTTTGATAGAGAAGCCGGATGAGGAAGGACCAATCGTAAAACAAGACGAAACTCCAACAGAACCATGGGTGTTATTTACGGACGGATCTTCGTGTACGGATGGGTCCGGAGCTGGCCTCATCCTCACAAATCCGGAAGGAATGGAGTTTACGTACGCCCTCTGTTTTGAGTTCACAGCCACCAATAACGAAGCGGAATATGAAGCATTAATTGCGGGTTTAAAAATCGCCGCTAGAATGGGAGTCCGCAACCTTGAGGCCTACGTGGACTCACGGCTTGTCGCGAACCACATTCTAGGTGGATATGTGGCTAAGGAGGACAACATGATCCGATACTTAGAGAAAGTCAAGTCACTCATCGCGGCTTTCAGCAAGTTTTCCATCAAGCAGGTCCCAATGGGAGAGAACAAGAAGGCGGACGCTCTTATCAAGATCGCATCCACAAGCTTCGCCTACTTGTCCAAGCAAGTTTTGGTGGAAATACTCAAGGAGAAGTCTATAACAGAAGGGGAGGTCGCTGCCATAGTTGAAGAGGATGGACCTACATGGATGACCCCGATTATCAACTATTTGACTACTGAGACCCTTCCGGACGAGGAAAAAGCAGCACGGCGCATCAGAAGGAAGTCGCAACACTTCGAACTCCGAGAAGGTATTCTTTATAAGCGCTCTTTTTTGCAGCCATGGTTGTGGTGTGTTGGACCACATCAGGCTACCTATGTAATCAGTGAAATACATGAAGGGTTGTGCGGCATGCACGCAGGTCCACGATCCGTGGTAGCTAGAGCCTTACGAACAGGATATTATTGGCCTACCATGCACATGGACGCGCGCGACATGATTCACAAGTGTAGTGATTGCCAAGTGCATAGACCAGTGCCGCGGCACCTGCAGCAGGAGCTTACACCTATCACGTCCCCATGGCCATTCTATAAGTGGGGAATCGACATTGCAGGGCCATTTCCTGTAGCTGCGGGGGGGGTTAAGTTCTTGATTGTCGCGATGGACTACTTCACACGATGGATAGAGGCCAAGGCAGTCAAATCCATCACGGGCAAACAAGTTAAAAAGTTTGTTTGGGAGCATATTGTGTGCCGCTTTGGCCTACCAGGAGAAATCATCTCGGACAACGGTAAACAGTTTGCTGACAATCCATTCAAGGACTGGTGTGCATCATTGAATATCAAGTGGCGCTTCGCGTCTGTTAAGCATCCGCAGACAAATGGCCTTGTGGAGCGAGCAAATAGAAGCTTGGGAAACGGCATCAAGGCACGTTTGGATGAGCGAAGTGCCAAATGGGTGGACGAGCTACCACATGTTCTATGGGCGCATAGGACTATGATCAAAACGGCCAATGGAGACACTCCATTTGCATTGGCTTACGGCACTGAAGCTGTTATACCAGCAGAAATAGGAATGCCTACCATCCGCACGACGGAGGTTAATGTTGTCACAAACGACGAACAGCTGCGAATCAACCTGGATCTGTTGGAAGAAAAAAGGGAGATAGCAGTCATTAATGAGGCTAAGTCCAAGGCTAAAATGAAGGCTTATTACGACGCTAAGGTTAAAGGTGTTTCCTTCCGGCCGGGGGATTATGTCTATCGTGCTAACGAAGCAAGTCGAGCGGAGAATACAGGAAAGCTGGGCCCTAAGTGGGAAGGACCGTATGAGGTCACGGAAGCCTTGGGACGAGGTGCATACAAGTTACGTGACATGGATGGGCGTGACCTGGAGCGTACATGGAACATCTCCAATCTTAAAATGTGCTATCTTTGAAAGCTACGGCTTCCGCATGGGTACTTCGCCATATATGGCTTTAATGAAGATCCGTGCACTCTATCTGTTTTGCTTCTTATGTTTTGTCTAGGTTCCTTTTTTGTTTCTTAGGACTTGTCATGCTTGTTCAAAACGAAAAATGTAAACGTTCTAATAAAATGTTGTGGTGCCTAGCTAGCTCCACGGCTTGTTTTGTGCAAATATTTTTTAGGATTTTGTTATTCATATGGATTTTTGGTATTATTATAATATGTCATGTTTCATTCATATGCATTCATTCAAATCACCGACATGTACTATACGCCTCCAGGCGGGGTAAGAGGATTAAGTGAACCTACTAATTCAACTTGATGTGTAAGAGGGATGCAACCCCAGCGGCACGGATCATGTATCCTTACTAGACACCTTACTCACAAGACGTTGTGATAAGTTTCCGTATGCCGCACTCATGTAGTGCTTTGTATATTAAAGACGCACGTCGCATGTCTAGTAAATTATAGGCTTGAATGTATTTTTTTCTTTTGTGTAAGACGTGACATGTCATGCAGTATCGGTATACGGTATTTAACAAAATAAAAATACACAAGTTTCAAAATAAATAACAAAATGGCCGTGGTCATCACGGACTTGCATACAAAAGACAGTCATTTCACATATGTCTTAGCCGTGTACATGCACGGATGAATAAAAATCACAAATGTTTACAACTGATAAATTACAAGGGGGTAGGAATTCCCCTATGTCCTTCTTTCCTTCTTCAATCAGGGCACGGAGGGCCTCCCCGCGAGCATCCTTCCCATCTTGTGCCTTGACCGCAGTCGCATCCAATGCCTCCACAAGTAGCTTTTCACCTTTCATCGTTTTTGATACGGAGTCATAAGTGGCCAAGGTCAAAGGGATGGGATCCGCAGTAAGCCGGGACATTATTGCCTCGTTTGGAGCGTCTCTAAGTGCCTCAAGCTCATCCAGGAGAGGGTGTTGGATTTCCGCCAAGGCATTCATCGACGCGGTCATATTATCCGCAGCTGAGGGATTATGGTATGGATGTTGCATGATGTCTTCATTTTTACCTATCAGTTCTACAGCTTGGACCAAACCCTCATGTCTACCACGGTCGATTCCATCGGATACGACCCCGACAAATGCCTGCAGTAGGTGCGGAGCTTCCAGGGCCTTGCTTACGGCAAGTCGTATCCCTGGCCCAATCATCCACCTGCGTCCAGCTATGGCGGATAGCATGGGAGGACACAGTCTTTCAGCACAACTTATGGCCATCTTGCTCAGCTCCTCCTCCGCTGTGGCAGCTTGCTCTTCCAAATTGGCCCGCGCCTGTGTCAGCTCATCCTTCAGCGCATCGCGCTCTTGGGCGATGTTGAAGGATTGTACGGTCACGGCCTTGGTGGAAGCTTCGGCCGCAGACACCTGCATATAGAACTTTGAGTTATCACAAGGATAATATACTTTTTTTCTTGGGTCGAATAAATAATCAAGGCAAAAGTATATGTACAAAAGTTTCGAAAGTGTACCTTCTCATATGATGCGACTACAAGGGCTTCGAGCTCGACAATGCGCTTTTCTCGGGTGTCGGCGTGATGAGCTTGCTCTTTCACCGTAGCCTCGGCTGTCACCAGCGCTGCTTGCAAGGACGCGATGGTCTTCTCGTTCTTCACGACCATTGCCTCACGACGAGCTATCTTCTTATCTGCCCGCTTCACATTAGCAAGGGCCTTGATCAAGCGGCGTCTTAGAGCGGCTCCCACCGTCACTTGATGCGCAGACGACACATCAAATTGCTCCATAAGGGATTCATGATCCAGCTCATCTAGGTCTTGTGCAAGGGCTGGAGGAGTAATGTGCTCGATGAATTCTGAGCACTCAGATTCCGCTTCCAACCTTGTCAGACTTAAGAGGTTCCATGCTAAGCGCATGCTATTTTCTAGCCCTTCGTGGTGTGGCTCCTCGGCGTGTGTCGCGGCAGGGGATGGGGGTCTGTTAGTTGGTACGGGGGATGAATTCCTCTCTATTCCTTCCTCTTGGGCTACGGCCGATGGATGCGCCCTGTTATTAACATGGCAAACTTTGTTTAGGCATTATATATTTCACAAGTATAGTGACACGACTAAATATTTGAAAGGGTACTTACGTGGTATCAATTGCAGGTTCTGGGCCAGTAGGAGCTATGGCGCTCACGGGTGTAGCTCGCCAGACTGGCTCTCCCATGTGTGGGGTAGAGTCGGCCTGAGCAATCGCAGTACCACTCCCCTCTTGGTACTGTGGATGGTCCTTCCTCAGTTTCTTTGGGGGAGCATTCGCGGCCACGGCCTCATCCCCTATCTTCTTTGCCACCCTCCTGGTGGTCTTTCTCTTCCTAGATGTGAGCGGGGCGGACCCGGAAGCTTGAGTGGTGTCTTCATTGAGGGAATCATTTTCATCTTCCTGATGGGTCGCGGTCCCCTCTAGCAGTAGTTCTCCACCATCTTCATTATGGAAGTCCAATGGGGACTTCTCAATGATGGGCTCCCCTTCATCTGATCTGGGCTCGGACGTCTCTTCGAGAGGCATGGTGCCGTCCGCGGTCGCCTCCAGCAGGGGGAGCTCATTCTCCTTCAGAGGGCGGAACCCTTCGGGCACCTTCATTGGGTCGCCCTGGCGTATTAATCCGTGTAGGTTCATTTCTGTGGACATTTATAAAGTATACGGGTTAGTGCGGTTTTGCAAATACGCATGACATTTCAAATTTACAAGGTATAAGTAAACCTACCCTCTCCCTGTTCCGTTAGGAAGCACGGATATAAGTCATCCCTCCCAAAGAAGCGGCGGCTTATTCCTACTAAGCACAGAAAGTGTTCCGGCAACCCCCTATGGAATTCTGTGCGGTGGGTATCTAGTGTTTTTAGGTCTTTGCTACTATAGTCATTGGCTTTGGGCGGAAAATCATTGGGTGCTTTGGTTTTGAGTACGAAATAGGTAGGGAATACCTTCTCATCAACAAAGAAGTAATGGTCGTACCAGTTCTTAAGGGAGTCTAAAGGCTTCATATACGTCATGGGGGCGTTCCCGGGTCGCTTTTTAAATGATAGCCACCCATTCACTAGCTGGGGGAAGTAAAAAGCCCTAAAGAGGTTCACGGTTGGAGTTACTCCGCAGGTATGGCATGTAATTTCAAACTGGTTGATTTTACACGCCCCTATGCAGTGAAGCTGGGTTATGTGGAAGTCGTAATACAATAGCAGATCTACCAAGAATTTGGACAGGGGGATACGGTAATTGGCCGAATCAAATAGGCGCGTGTACACGCCTATTTTCCCCGCCGGTGCATCCGTAATTGTCTCACCTTCACCTGGATAGGTGGGGTGTACGCTTTCGGGAATGTAATACTTCGACAGAAAGTCGATGTATTTTTCCGCCGACATCACGTTAAGGACATCCGTGATAAGTGGGTTGTCCTTTACCATGTTTTATAAAATGGTTTTGAAGGGCGTGATGATCTAACCTGCGGCGGAGGAAATCCGTGGAAAAGAAGGCAAAGTTTTGGAGGATGAAGCTTGAAAATAACAATGGCGGAAGGAAGGATGAATTGTGTGTGTAACAAACACACACACCAACTCTTATATAGTGTTGCCTCGGTTTCCGAGGTAACGTGGATGTTCGACACGTGTAGGCCACCACGCCTATCCAACGGATGGGATTTCTGACACTTATGCAAAGTCAGAAGGGGCCCACGGGTCACTTCTTGGCAGTTTTACGTGGCTCAATGGTGGGCATTAATGGTGCACTTTTGCAGAAGTGCGGCTGATTAGTTGACTACCATTAATGCATTTATTCTTGTGCCGGGTTATGCGGTCTTACGTAAGACCATATTCAATGCTACATTTAATTTGTCTTGGCCGTTACGTGCGGCTGAGGTGATATTCGAATAATATTCCTAACGCGGGCAGCCACGTGCGGCCATAGCAAAATTTTCTGTATTTTTCATTCCCTATGTCTTCTCTTGGTATGTCCGGAGAGCATCTTGATAGTCTAGAGGTTACACCTACGGCTGTAACAACTAGACTGGGGGGACATGATGACGTATAGTCCCCAACCGGGTCAGGAACCCAGCCCACGGGTACTACCCGTATCCGACCCATCACAGATGGGTGGGAATAATGTCATTTAAGCTTATGGGCTTGGATGAACAGTAACCGCGTGTGCGGCCCACGGCCCGGCGCGGGCGGCACAGGGTTAGACATAATCATATTCTGTCTAGAAATAGGTTTACCCCAAAGAAGAGGATATTCACTCACCATAATTAGAAGATAACAATCATTCTAATTCTGGTACTTATCCTTTCCTTGGGGCTGAAGTATCAGTGGCAGCCCACTAGGGTTCCACTGCCTATAAAAGGAACTCCCAAGGGTTCCACAAAGGTATCACATTCTAAACTCTCAACTCACATAAAACCCTAGCCGATTACTTACTCTCACGCCGGAGTCTAATCGTGGGAAATATTCCCACGGTAAGCCTAACGCGTGTTGTTTAGTGTGCAGGATCCCAACCAAACAGTTCACTTGGTGCAGGAACCGGAGCCCAGCCAACCCGAATTAAGCCTAATTCGGGTCTAGCAAGGATCACCCAACTTTTGCATCAACAGTGAATGTCATCACAATCCGAATCATATGCGCCAAGATCATCTGCTTGATAAGCTGCATTAGAAGTGGAAACGACTGCAATGCCTTCAATATCTGTTGCCCCTGGGTCTGCAAGAAATGCTAACTCCTCTGAATCCAAAATCTTTCCCTTAGACTGAGCATCAACCAAATACATTTTCTCACGAAACCACGCTTCATCGCTTCTCCTTTTCGGCTGAGTGCATTACCTAGCCATATGACCTTGTCCTCGACAATTTTATCAAGTCACAACCTTTTGAGGACCAATGGGGCTTCCATTTCCATTAGCTTGAGAATTTACAGCTTGAGCATTCACAGTCCTTGTAGGAGGTCCATACGAATTTTGCCTTCCCTGAATAGGTTGCACTGTTACTTGACCATCTTGAACAGTAGTTTGTTGAGGATTTGAAGAGGTGCGGAGCTGATTGTTTGTTGGTGGAAATCCTCTAGTTGCAACAAGTTTTGACAAATAGGCAGTGAGATGGTTTAGAACATCAGCTGGCGTATCATTTGGAGTAAAGACCGGTGCTTGGATTGGTGGAAGTTCATTAGAGTATAAAGCTTGTGCTGGTTGTGCTTCTATTGGAAAATATCCTTTCTGAGTAGTATATCCCATTGGAGAAGTGTTGGCTTGTGATGGTGATGTCTGATATGGTGGTTGCTGTGGAAAAGATTGTTGATCAACACTTTGTTGAAATGCTTGATGTGGCATCATTGGTGGTTGATGTGGTTGTTGATAGGTGTGTGGTGGTGGCTGCTGCAAGTATGATGGTTGTTGATAAGTATAAGCCATGTTTTGTTGAGAAGCATACATGGCAAGTGGATCATGAACTTGAGGTTTAAACAACGGAGCCTCGATCACATGGCATTCGTGTTGTTGAAGAAAAGCTTGAAGTTGATCCACATTGGTGTTATGCAAGTCCTTAGCCAATTTAACATCCGTCACGTACTTTTTCCATTCTGAAGGAAGAGTGTTCAAATACTTGGTGTTCAATTAAAACGTAGGAATTGCCATGCCATAGATATTGAGCTCATTCAACAATAGGGTAAATCTCAGATAGTAGACATTGAGAGACTCCCCTGGCACATAGGCAAACTTATCAAAAGTATCATAAAGCTTACACTCTCGTTCTTGTTTAGTTAACGAGGTGCCTTGCATTAGAACACGAATTCTATCCCATAACTCTTTGGTAACTTTATGTTTGCTGACGAGTTTGTAGACATCTGGAGGAAGGGCTTGGAGAATGATGTTTGTAGCATACTTATCACATTTGTCTTGAATCTTCATATCTCCAGTCAATTCACCCGTTGTGCGAGGACGAGTAGTCGTACCTTCCGTCACTGTACCATAATCTAGTGGTCCATTGAGCACCGATGCCCAAATGAGATGTCCATTCTCTTTGTTCAACATGTAAAGTTCCATTCGGGAAGTCCAATCCTCGTACATAGATTTTTCCAACATTGTTAGACGATTATCCGTACCCGAGAGGATGGACTTATCCGTAAGAGATGTGTACTCCATTTTGATAAGTTAAGATTTACAAATATTGATCGAACAATGAGAGAAAGTAAATGTGTTTGTTGTTGTGAGTTGAAGTCGAGAAACAATGTTAAAATCCCCTAAAATATGTTCTCGATAAACCAAAAATTCCAAGTCAAAATTACACACGACTTTTTTAAGGAATAAATTTTTGGGTTGTCGAAATGTTGATCGGAATAAAGATCGGAAAGCCGTCGGAATAAGCCTAACGGAATACCCTTGATCGGAATGTCCCTAATCGGAATACCCTTGTCGGAATGTCCTAATCGGAATACCCTTGTCGGAATGTCCTAATCGGAATACCCTTGTCGGAATGTCCTAATCGGAATACCCTTGTCGGAATGTCCCTAATTGGAATACCCTTGTCGGAATGTGCCAAATCGGAATACGATCAGAAACCTTAAACCCTTTTCCAATGACACTGATCGGAATAACTATTAAACCCTTTTCCGATGACACTGATCGGAATAAATCCCACTTTTCTCGGACAAAACTCAACCAATTCGAGATTTTAAGCCAAAAAATGATCAAAACACCCAAAATTTTTGTGTTTTTAGCCAAAGTAACTATACCAAATCTCTACCACAACTATGTAGAAGATTTGTATCAAGAAAAAACCATAAAAAACAAAAAAAAAATTGGTTCGTGTAAAATGGATCAAAATAGGCGTATGAATCAAGAACACAAACACATAAACAATACAATCATCCCATGGCTCTTGATGTTCTTTATGTGATATGCAGCCGGATTCCCATGATCACTTGTTTTTTGAGTGTTCGTTCTCGCAGCAGGTTTGGAATAGAGTTCGAATGGTTGCTGATTTTGGATGCTCTAGTCCGCATTTCAGCCAAATTATGGCGCACATTCTTCCATGGGCAAGGCGGAGGACTACTAGGAGCGTCGTCTCAAAGTTGATTCTGTCTGCAGCGGCGTATTTCATTTGGCAGGAAAGGAATTGGCGTTTGCTCAAATTGGTGAAGAGGACGGTGGACCAAGTTTGTGAGTGCATTATTTCAACGGTTCGGTTGAAGATGCTTTCTTGCCGTTTTAAACAGTCTAGAGATGGAACTCGGTTTACCCACCTCTTAAGTTTACCTGAGTCTTATCTTATTTGATGTTTGTTTTTAGGTTTGTTGGTGTATGTACCATTAGGTGTTTTTTCCCTATTAGTGTCATTGGTTATGTAGTTTTTTAGATTCATATGGCATGTCATATGAATTAGTGGTTGTTCAAGCGTTTGCTTGAGGTTAATGTGACACTTCAGTCACATTCCATTGTACTTAACTGTTTTTTTGGGATTAATATATTTTACCGGGGTGAAATCCCTTTTACCCAAAAAGATATGTAAATCTTGCTTATGTTTTAGAGAGAGAAAGAGATAGAGAGAATAGATGACTTCACACTTCTAGAGAGAGAAAGTTTAAGAACTATGTGTTATTTGAAATGAAATCACCACCCTCTCCATCAAAGGAGAGGGTTTATATACCCAAGCCCATGAGATGGGCTTGGGTTTACATTAGGCCGTCGACCCATACATTTCATGGGCTCGGTTTTGGGCTTTGTTTAATAAATGTAAATAACTAAACTACGAGCTATTACATGGACTATTGTTGGAGTGACCGATCCTTTCTAATACGTAAAACGTATTTCCAACATCCTTTGGATACTTTGATTATCCGTAAAAAGTTGGGATACTTTGGTTATCCTTCGGATACATTGGTTATCCGTAAACACGTAGGAATAGGGGATACTTCGGGTTATCCCGTTTTATTTTGGTTCATTGTTTTATTTTTTTTTTCTTTTATTTCTTTTCCTTCAGTCCGAGCTTTCGCGATTTTGCCGCTCGAACTGCGGGGGAGTGTTAGTAGATAAGTATGGCCCGGCCCAGCTTGTGGGTTTAGGGTCCATTAGGGTTTCATATTTGTAATCACCATTATAAATGGTGAATGAATAAAGCATAAATAGACATGGGGTTTATACATTATAACATTAATCATTTTGATAACCTTAAGGATAACAATCTAGGTAATGTGAACTATGCTATGAACTTTAACACTTCCAAAGACCTCTGGCATTGTAGACTTGGTCACCCTGCAGAATGACCTTAAACTTCCTAGAAATACTAGTATTTCTGTTTGTGAAACTTGTCATAGGGCCAAACAAGGGAACCTTTCCCTTTGAGTGATCACAAATCTAACAAGATTGGTGACCTTGTTTGCCTTGATTTGTGAGGTCCTTACAAGGTTCAAAGCAAGGAAGGGTACACGTATTTTCTTACCATTGTGGATGATTATTCTGGAGCAGTCTGGACTTATCTTTTAAAAACTAAAGATGAAGTTTTTGAATGTTTAGGGACTTTCATTAAGCTTATTCATAATCAGTTTAACTCAAAAATCAATTTTTTTAGATCTGACAATGAGACTGAGTTTGTTAACAAACATGTTTTTTCTTTGTTCTCTGATTTGGGTATCATCCACCAAACCTCTTGCCCTCACACTCCCCAATAAAATGGCATTGCTGAAAGAAAACATAGACACCTGCTTAATGTAGTTGTTAGTTTATGGACTTTATTTTTAATAAGTTTTGTTTTAGGATCGAACTCGGGATTACGGGATTGCACACAATACGTATAGAGTTAATTTATTTAATAAATATATTTATACGTTTATTAAATTAAATCGAGTTATAACTTTAACGAACATTAAGTATTAAGAGTTAAGGATTAAGGGTCATTATGGAATTAAATAGAAGAGGAAAAGAAAAGTCTGGAACAACCCAAGTGGTGTGTTTGGACGTCGGCTAGAACAAGAGGGGGAGAAGGAAAACTTTCCTTAGATTTGTTTACTTGGGATACAAGAATAATTAGGCCTATAAACAACCCATTACCCTTATATTTCTACACACCATAATCTTTCTTCTCCTTCTCTTCCTGCGATCAAAACCAAACGCAACCTTAGGGTTTTTTTGGTTTTTGGTGTAGCTAAATAATCAAGTCCTAGCCCCTCTCTAGGTTTTTCGGGTTGATTTTCCACTTGACGTTGAAGCTCGGTTTACACGTACTAGCATTACGGTTAGCTCGTTGTAATACGTGTGTACAAGAACGTAATACAATCTTACTTTGGATTGTATCTTGGATCTATTAACAAAACGGTAAGGGGTTAATCATTGATCCGTTATAAACCCTAATTGGAGGTTCGTTCTTATCTTGTGGAATCGCATTAGCTAAAAGGTATGTAACCCTAATTCGATTAATTATAATTGTGTTAATTATGATCTTGTTAAATCACTTCCGCTATATGTGCTTTGATCTTTGTTAGGGTTTTAATAATTGTTATGAACTATACAAACCTTCAGTAGCTAGGAGTCTTATGTTTCAGGGAGGAATTCCCATTAATTTTTGGCCTGAATGTATTCTAACTATTGTTTATTTGATCAACAGGATCACTTCTTCTGTTTTAAAAGGTAGGTCCCCATATGAATTGCTTTATAAGAAAAAGCCAAATCTCTCTCACCTTAACTGTTTCGGATGTCTATGTTTTTCAACTTGTCTTAACAACAGTGATAAGCTCACATCTAGATTTAAAAAATGTGTGTTGATTGGTTACTCTTTTGTTAAAAACATTTTTACCTGCTTGCCCGCAATCGATTTCACCGCCTTAGCTTCTATCCAACGTGTAAAATAGTCCATTGCGACGATCAAGAACTTAACACCTCCTTCCGCCACAGGAAAAGGCCCTGTGATATCGATCCCCCACTTATAGAATGGCCATGGGGAGGTGATGGGTGTTAGTTCCTACTGCGGATGCCGCGGTACTGGTCTGTGCACTTGGCAATCACTGCATTTGCGAATCATGTCTCGTGCATCCCGATGCATAGTCGGCCAATAGTACCCTGTGCGTAACGCTCGTGCTACTATAGATCTGGGGCCTGCATGCATGCCGCATGACCCTTCATGATTTCACTAATCACATAGCTAGCCTGTCGTGGCCCGACGCATCGCAACCACGGCTGTAGGAAGGAACGCGTGTATATGATACCTTCCCGAAGTTCGAAGTGTTGCGACTTCCTTTTTATACGTCGTGCCGCCTTATCGTCGTATGGAAGGGTTTCATCAGTCAGATAGCTGATGATCGGGGTCATCCACGTAGGTCCATCTTCTTCAACTATAGTTGCAACTTCCCCTCCCGTAATGGATTTTTCCTTGAGTATTTCCACCAATACTTGCTTGGATAGATGGGCGAAGCTTGTAGACGCGATTTTGCTAAGAGCGTCCGCCTTCTTGTTTTCACCTCTTGGTACCTGTTTGATATAAAACTTTCCAAAAGTGGCTATGAGTGACTTGACCGTCTCCAAGTATTGGATCATGTTATCCTCCTTGGCTATGTAACCTCCTAGGATGTGATTCGCGACAAGCCGTGAGTCCACGTAGGTCTCAAGGTTGCGGACTCCCATCCTAGCGGCGATTTTTAAACCCGCAATTAATTCTTCATATTCCGCCTCATTATTTGTGGCTGTGAACTCAAAACGCAAGGCGTAGGTCCCATTCCTTCTGGATTCGTGAGAATAAGGCCGGCTCCTGATCCGTCCGTGCACGAAGATCCGTCAGTAAACAAAACCCATGGTTCTACTGGAATTTCTTCTTTTTGTACCATTGGTCCGTCCTCCTATGGCTTCTCAATTAGGAAGTCTGCCAAGATTTGGCCCTTGACCGCTGTCCTTGGTCTATAGGAGATGTTATGTTCTCCTAGTAGAACGCTTCACTTCTGTAGCCTCTCGGCCACATCTGGCTTAGTGATGATTTGTTTTATTGGTTGATCAGTGATAACCACTATTGGGTGCGCCTAGAAGTACCAGCGCAACCTTTTCGCGGCGTATACCAACGACAAAACCAACTTCTCCATAGATGAATAGTTCAGCTCCGGTCCTTGCAATGCTCTGCTTATAAAGTAGACTAGAGTCTGGACTGAGTCTCGGTCAGTCATAAGGACTGCACTTATTGCTCCGTACATAGCGGATAAGTACATGATGAGCTCCTCTTTAGGTCGGGGTGAGACTAACATAGGAAGAGCCGCGAGATGCTGTTTAAGCTGCCCAAAGGCTTCCTCTGCTTCTTTTGTCCAGCGGAAGTCTCCTTTCTTCAAGCACTTCTTGAGTGTTTTGAATAGAGGTAGTGATTTCTCCGCAGACTTCGATAAGAACCTATTTAGCCCGACCAGCTTTCCATTTAGTGATTGTACCTCCTTGAGTGTCTAAGGGGATGGTAGCTGTATCACCGCGTCTGTCTTCTCCGGACAAGGCTTGATGCCGTTTGGATTAATCATATACCCAAGGAACATCCCTTCGGTTGCCCCAAACGTGCACTTTTTTGGATTTAGCTTCATGTTGATTCTCGTCAACGTGTCAAGCGTCTCCTGTATATCACGGAGGAGTGCTTCCTCCGTATGAGTTTTGATGACCAGATCGTCAACATAGACCTCGAGGTTGCGTCCTATCTGGAAGTCGAAGGCTTTATCAACAAGTTGCTCATATGTCGCTTCGGCGTTCTTTAGTCCGAACGACATTTTTGTGTAACAATACACGCCCTGACTGGTATGAAACGCTGTCTTCTCCTCATCTTCCTCCGCCATCTGGATCTGATGGTATCCTTTGTACGCATCTAAAAAACACTTGAAAGGGTATCCGCATAAGGATTCTACCTTCCAATCAATTTATGGTAGCGGATAGCAGTCTTGCGGACAAGCTTTGTTCAAGTCTGTGAAATCCACACACATCCGCCAACTCCCATCATGCTTCTTGACCATGACTGGGTTAGATAACCACTCGTGGTAGTATACCTCGCGCATAATTCCTGCGTCTACTAATTTCCGTACCTCATCCAGTATGACCTGACTGCGTTGCGGTGCTTGACCACGCTTCTTTTGTTTAACATGAGGATATCCCTGGCGGATTTGAAGTTTATGTTCTGTTATCTAACGCGACACACCTGTCATGTGCTTGGGCTCCCATGCGAATATATCAAGGTTCGCTTTTAGGAGAGAGCACATGGCCCTCATCCCGTTATCTAATAGCGTTCCCCCTATGGCCACTTCTTGCTCCGGGTAGTCAGGGTGGATTACCACCTTCCAATTAGGGGGTGGTGATCCTTCCTTGATGGGAACAGGCTGGACTGGTGTTGTCACTGCGTGGCATTCAGATGCCGGCACGATTGAGTTATAAATTGTAACAATTCCCCCATTCTACTGGGAATTTAATCATACCATGAGCCATGGATGGGATGGCCCGTATGGCTAAGATCCCTGGTCTTCCGATAATACCATTATACGGGGAATGTGAACGTATCACCATAAATTTCATCCACGCCATGGTGGAATGTTCTTTATCCCCAATGGTCACCAGTAGACGCAGTTGTCCTATTGGCCAGATAGTATCTCCACTGAAGCCAATGAGCGGCGACGTGGCCGACACTAACTGGCTCTTTATCTCTGGTCGTATCTGTACGAAACAGTGCTCGTAGAGAACTTCTGCCGACGATCCCCCGTCCACATACATACGACGAACGTTGTGTGTTCCAATACTTACCTCAATCGTGAGAGGTGCATCGGCTACGTTGCTTGCCGTAATGGGAGGGAATGAGATCTCTCTACCGCGTGAAATTTTTTGACTAATTTTCTGCTTTGTGCGGCGCTGCCAAGATTAGATCATATACATGGTCGAAGGCTTGTCCTTTTGGGGATCCTTCTTATCGTACTTTTTGTTATCCTTCCCATCCTTCCAGTACTTGACCAAATGTTTGAGTTTGCCTTATTTGATCATTGACTCAATGTGCTTCTTGAGCTGGATGCATTCCTCCGTGTCGTAGCCCTTGTCGTTGTAGAATTCGCAGAAGCGATTTCCTTGGCGACGGTCCACCGGAGTCGTCATTAGGGGAGGCCTTGGGAAGTTCGCCCCTTCTGTCAACAAGATATCCCGGTAAGTCATCTTTAGAGGGGTGAATTTATCATCCGACCGCCCTCCTTTATTTTGACTCTTGTAGTCCGAGCCCCTTCCATTGCCTTGGTTGCTTTGGCCCCCTGATTGCCTCTTGGGCTGGTCGTTCGATCGATAGCTATGGTTTCCCTTTGTAGGATATGCCGCGGCTACCGCGGTTTCTCCTTCTACAAAGTTTCTGACCCTTTCCATGAGGTCGTCATACTTCTCTGGTCGCTTGTCATTGAGGCGCCTAATTATTTCCTTGTCTGTTATGGCATGCATGTAATCAGAAATTTTTAGGAGCTCTGGCATCGTTTTTGTGCGCGTGCACTCGTCATTGAAACATTCCGTGAAGTCCTCCGTAGATTCTCCAGGCTGTTGCTTGACGGTTTCTAATGAGACCAGATCCCTATTATACTTCTTTCGTTGAGTATAATTGTTTTTGAACGCAGTGCGTAGCTCACTGACGCTATCAATGCTTCGGGGAGGAAGCCCCTCAAACCAATCACGGGCATTGCCAATCAAGGTCGAATTGAACATTTGGCGCCATATAGGCATAGGCCATCGTTCGATCTTTGCCTGCATGTCAAATATCTTTAGGTGATCATCCGGATCACCAGATCTTATCCTCGGAGTAGTTCCATATGGGGAGGGTGAAGGGATCCTCCCTGAGATCACACCATGGGCAGGAGAGATCTTCCCCCTCTACATCACGATAGTAAGGGTCATCGTAGTATCCCTCATCATCCGATGGTGGTGGAGGAGTATACCTAGGTCGGCGACGCCTGGGGGGATGGTCATCCGAATCTGACCCCGAGGGGCCGGGAGAAGGGGGCGGTGCTCCACTTCTCGGCTGAGGAACCCTTTTATAAGAAGAGCTAGGAGCCTTCTTCCCACTATTCACCCTATCCCACACGCTGGTGCGGCGATTGTTCCTGGTTGATTCTAACACCGGGCGTTCGGCAGAGCCGTCGGACCTATCTCCTTCATCACGAGATTGTAGTAATTCCTACATAATGTGATCCCTATGAGCTCGAACACATTCCGGGGTCGCGAGTTTTCCTCAAGGGGGTTTTGCTCCTGTGGGCGCGCCTTCCTCTTCTTTTGAGTTTGAGGAGAGGCGCCGGATACGGCTCTGCCAAAGTTGAGCCTAGATTGGAGGTTCCTACCTAGGTTTAACCTTGACGCGATACCCGGGACGATCCTCTCAAAGTTCTGCCTCGATTCATCGCCTGCGCGGCTCCTTGTTAGGGGCATTAGGCGTACTCCCGGGATCAGGGTTATCCATGGTCATGGTTGGTGGTGGGGTATTGTCGGACGTGCCTGCCCCACCCAAAGACTAAAAAACGTTTCGGTTATTCGGTCCGCCTGTTTGGCTTCCAGGGGACTGGGTGGGGATGAGTATCCCATCCCCCGTGGACTTCCGATTCGCAGGATTCGTGTTCCTGGGGTTCCCTTACGGATGTCCCTTCGTCATTAAAAAAGATCGGTGATTGAGGTTCTAGCTTAGTGTTTCGGTCCCACGGATGGCGCCAACTTGTTGATACAAAAGTTGGATGATCCTTGCTTGACCCGAATTAGGCTTAATTCGGGTAGGCTGAGCTCCGGCTCTTGCACCAAGTGAATAACTTGTTGAGATCCTGCACACTAAAGCAACACGCGTTAGACTTACTGTGGGAGCGTATCCCACGATTAGACTCCGGCGTGAGAGTAAGTAATCGGTTAGGGTTATGAATCGGACGTAGAGTGAGAGTCTGGAGAATGTAATACCTTTGTGAAACCCTTGGGGGTTCCTTATATAGGCAGTGAAACCCTAATGGGCACACTGTTTACTTCGGCCCCAAGCATACGATAATCACCATAATTAGCTTGATTGTTACCTTCTAATTATGGTGAGTGTATATTCTATTCCTTGAGGCAAATCCCAATCCTAATAGGATTGTGATTCTGTCTAACCCTTTTCCGGCCTTGCCGGGTCGTGGGCCGCCCACATCTTATGCGGCCACTCTTCATTCAAGCCCGTAAGCTAAAATGACATTAATCTAACCCATTCGTGATGGGCCGGATACGGGTAGTACCCGTGGGCCGGGTTCATGACCCGGTTGGAGACTATACGTCATCAGGATGGGTCATCCTTGTGTTGGGCTTCTCTCTTGGGCTTGTGTATAACCATTGGAAGATACCCTAGCTCTCATTGAGTTGGGGGTTATAACTCATATCATTACAGACACAACCTTTTTGGTGCTCTCTCTCTCTCTCTCTCTCTCTCTCTCTCTCTCTCTCTCTCTCTCTCTCTCTCTCTCTCTCTCTCTCTCTCTCTCTCTCTCTCTCTCTCTCTAAGATCTTTGATCTGTGAGTCATATCTTCATCTTGTTATTGTGTGTTGAGTGATCTATGTTGTGAGGTGATAAGACCAACCTAGTTGGGACTATCAATCTTTCTATTGTATGTTCGATTAGCACTCATTTGAAAATTAATCCATGTTCTGTAATTCGTACTTTGAATCTTTGAATAAATATCACTAAGGGGTGGTTGGCTGAGTGATACATCTGGTGTTCATGTTATTTGTTCATACTTTTAACAGTATTATTACAAACAATAAAAAAATTATAAATTAATTAGTTAATAGTAAAGTTGTCATTTAAAGCAAGTGAGAAAAAACAAAAAAATAATATTTGTATTAAACTGCATGTTTTTTTTATAAGTATAATTCTGAAACGAAAAAAGTACAATATTATAGATATTTTTTGCTTGTTTTCATGCAATCATTTTAATTTATTTGTTTATGCCCGTCTAAGTGTTTAACCCGAGCGCACGTAAAAAAATATGAACAATCTTATTTCGTTGTGTAAACATGAAAATAAAATTGTTCGTTTAAATGTTTATATGCATTTATTTGTCCGAGTAAACATAAACAAACAAATATATTAGTGTTTTTGGATCCATTCCCAGCCGTCTTCGTATTTATGAATGGAAAAGCAAATGAATTAAAGGGTAAAGTAAATGGAAATGGTAAAAAAAAATTTATCGTGTATCTCACTGTTACATTATTTTTCTTTTCTTTTTACATAGACTTATTTAAACTCACTATTTTATCGTAGTAATCATAAAAAAAAATTATTTATTTATTTAGTGGTTAATGGGTCGAGTCGTGCAATGACATTCAAGCGGAAGAATGTCTTCTTCGAACCCTCGCCTAGTTATGTTAGACTCCTTATCCGCTTCGCCTAAAAAATATATTCACTTTATATATATTCACTTTATTTAATAAAAATATATTCACTTTAAATATATTAAAATATATTCACTTTATATATATTCACTTTATATAAAAAATTTATATATAAAAAATTTATCGTAGTAATCATAAAAAAAATTATTTAATTAAAATATATTCATTTTATATATAGTAGTATACTTCAATAAATACACACTAATAAAAAAACTAAAACATAAACACTTAGCATAACTCACCAACGACAACTTTTTCATCATTCGATGGCACCAACTTACGCATGAGTTCTTTGTTAGACGATAAGTTGGTCAAAACCCGATTATGAGCTTATGATCCATTAAGTTTATGATTTTGATTAGGTTAATTAATCTCAAAGTTATGTATTTAATATAAATACACATATACTTATTATGTTATGTAATTGTCATTTCGATCAATAAAATACTTTCAGTATTTTTTACGTTCTTGTGGCCCAAGTGAGAACTCACTCCTGTGATTTGGTCCATTCTGTTTAGCCTAATGTTACGAATATTATTAGTGAGTAATATAATAATGTTAAAAATATAAACATAAAATAGTCATGAATTATTCATGTTAATTATTGGAGGTGAAAGGAATATTTGCATCGGATGTAGCAGAGTGAGTCAAGATTAAGTCAGAAGCATGTGACTATTTGGGTACTTTCTACTCCCAACTCGTACTTTTATGGGAAACTTACTTTTTCTTAAAGGTTTTTTTCATCTTTATGATTTTTCCATCTCAAATTTATAATTTTTTTTAGAGTAAACTTTAAAATACTAATACTGTCTTTGTGGTTTGAATTTTTTCACACAATATATTTTTTAGTAAAACTATTGGCACTATACAATACTCGTTAGACAAACGTTTGTCACAATAAAACCCTCAGACTAACGATGCAAATTTTTTCTCGTCAACTTCTGACGAGGGATGTATTTTGCAAAAAAAAAAAAAGATTTAGAAAAAAACTTTTATTTTTTTCGAAAAAAAGTTTTTATTTTCTATGCAAAAAAGTTTTTTTTTCCCGAAAAAAGTTTTGATAAAGTTTTTTTTTTCTCTTTTCCAGAAAAAAGTTTAGTTTTCTTTTCAAAAAAGGTTTTAAAAAAATAAAATTGTAAAATAATTAACATATGTATTTTTTTGTCGAATTTTTTTAAAAAAGGTTAAAAACAATTCCATTAGAAACTAAAATTATGTTTTTAACTTTTTTATGGAAAAATGTTTTTTTTCCAAAAAAATAATTAATTTTTTTTTTGAAAACTTAAATAAGTTAAATTTAAAAAAGCTTAAGTAAGAAAAGCATTTAAGTTTTCGAAAAGAAATTAATTATTTTTTTGAAAAAAAAGAACATTTTTCTTCATAAAAAAGTTAAAAAAATAATTTTAATTTTTAATGGAATTATTTTTAACTTTTTTCTAAAATTCAAAAAAACACATATATGTTAATTATTTTAAAATTTTATTTTTTAAGAACATTTTTTGACAAGAAACCTAAACTTTTGTTTTTGAAAAAAGAAAAAAAAATTATCAAGACTTTTTCCCGGGAAAACATAAAACTTTTTTGCATAGAGAATTAAAAAATTTTTCGAAAAAAAACAAAAACATTTTTTTCAAAAAAATATTAAATTTTTCTTTTGAAATCTTTTTTTTTTCAAAATACATCACTCGTCAGAAGTTGACGAGAAAAAATTGCTATCGTTAGTCCTGAGGGATGTATTTTGACAAATGTTTGTCAAACAAGTGGTATATAGTGTCAATAGTTTCACTAAAGGATGTATTGTGTGAGAAATATCAAACCACAAGGATGTATTTGCAGTTTACTCTTTTTTTTTATTTTTGATATGTTCTAAAATTATTGTTTTTTATTCAAAATAAATAAAAAAATTTGATCAAGTTTATTAATTTACTTTTTCTTAAAATTATTATTATAATTTTTAGATAATATTTTTATTAATTAGATAAGAATAAAATAATCATTCTGCCAAAATATAAAAAAAAATTTATAATAAATGTATTTTTTTAAACTGTGTGTTTTTCAAAAAACAATAATTCTGGAACGGAAAAAGTAAACTAGTACAAATCTAAATTACAAGTCTTAAATAATTTTAGAGTAAATTACAAGCAAATGAAGTCTAGCTCAGTTGGATGGATGCATTTGGTTATAGTCTTCATGTGGAGGAGGTCAGGGGTTCGACTCCTGTCATTCCCCATATGGGGGATTTTCCCAGAATTGGCAGCCGGGTTTGAATCTCATCGCAATGCCTTGAAGCCCCTTATTGGAAAACTGGATGGCTAGCATGGGGGTTGATATTCTCTTCGTGAGATGATTCGAACTCAAGTTGAGAGACTTGGTGCCTCGGTGGCACGCAAGATACTCCGCTGCACCAAACTGCCGTTCAAAAAAAAAAAAAATTTTTTGAGTAAAGTGCAAAAATCATCCCTTTGGTTTGTCAAAAGTTTGAATTACATCCCTCGTTAATACTTCGGGCAACATACATCATTGTGGTTGTAAAATAGTACACCATACATCCCTGAGTACGGATGGTGCAAATATTTTTCTGTTAAGGGTTAAAAGTGTTTGTTATCTTATGGGTATTTTAGTCCTTTTACAACCTAGGGATGATTTTTGCACCAAACTTTTCAAAAAAAAAATTTCCAAAAAAAATTTCAAAAAAAATTCAAATTTTTTTTAAAAAAGTTTCGAAAAATGTTTTCTTTTTTCGAAAAATGGTTTTTTTTAATGTTTTTTTTTAAGTTTCGAAAATATATTTGAAAAAAGTTTTTTTCAAAAAAATTCAAATTTTTTTTAAAAAAGTTTTGAAAAATATTTTTTTTAATGTTTCGAAAAATGGTTTATTTTTTAAATGTTTTCTTTTTTAAAATAAGTTTCAAAAAAAATTTGAAATTTTTTTTTTCAAAAAGTTACAATTTTTTTTTAAAATTTTCGAAAAAAGTTTTTTTTTCAAAAGTTTTTTTTAAAAAAAGTTTTTTTTTCGAAAAACATTTTAAAAAATAACTTTTATAAAAAAAACTTTTGAAATTTTTTTTTTCGAAGATTAAAAAAAATTTTGAATTTTTTTGAAAAAAAAGTTTTTTAGAAAAGCTTTTTTTTAAAAAAAGTTTTTTTTTTTCGAAAAACATTTAAAAAAAACTTTTGAAAAAAAAACTTTTTTCGAAAATTTAAAAAAAAAATTTGAATTTTTTCGAAAAAAAAAATTTCAAATTTTTTTTGAAACTTATTTTAAAAAATAAAACATTTAAAAAATAAAACATTTTTCGAAACATTAAAAAAAACATTTTTCAAAACTTTTTAAAAAAAAATTGAATTTTTTTTGAAAAAAACTTTTTTCAAATATATTTTCGAAACTTAAAAAAAACATTAAAAAAATATTTTTCGAAAAAAGAAAACATTTTTCGAAACTTTTTTAAAAAAAATTTGAAATTTTTTTGAAATTTTTTTTGGAAATTTTTTTTTTGAAAAGTTAGGTGCAAAAATCATCCCTAGGTTGTAAAAGGACTAAAATACCCCTAAGATAACAAACACTTTTAACCCTTAACGGAAAAATATTTGCACCATCCGTCCTCAGGGATGTATGGTGTACTATTTTACAACCACAATGATGTATGTTGCGCGAAGTATTAACGAGGGATGTAATTCAAACTTTTGACAAACCACATGGATGATTTTTGCACTTTACTCATAATTTTAAATCCGTAATCGTATAACTAAAATTTTCTCTCACACAACATGAGTTGCTATTAAAACACAAGTCTATTTTTATAAAGAACATACAGTAAAAACTCTATAAAATAATATATTCGAAACCACCAAATTTATTAATTAAAAGAGTTAATAATTAATCGATAAATTAATAATTATTAATATATATATTAATTAATATTTTATTAATTTATAGTAGAATACTTAGTTTACAAACACCTTTTAAGCTTCCACTTAATTATTGTAAACAATGCATGTACGTATATTAAATGAACAGCCCAATTTGAAAGAAACTTTTAATCTCCCACCTTATTATGCTTCTTGTGTTCAGTGTATCACTTTATGGACACTAAAAATATTTTCTATATAAATACAAGATCAAAATAGGTTAACACAAACAAATCATACACACAACATGGCTTCCCATCTTAAAAGTGTGAAAAAAACAACAATGACAGACGAGATTCAAATAACATTATGCAAGCACAACAAGGATAATCCAAGTCTCACTCAAAAGCAATTGCAAGAATGGGTTCATAGTAACTATGGTTTACAGGTGAGTCAAGCGACAATTGAGTCATTTTTCAAGAAACATTTATAAATCATTCATGTAATATGCTATGTATAAGGAATTATTAATTTTTATTTTATATGGGGTCTAAAGAAATTATCAAAAATGTATTCTCTTATAATTTTTGCGAATTATTAATTTAGCACTCTATCACCGAGTCGAGACCGGCAAAAAATATTATTTTAAAGAATTTATTAAATAATCGAGTATTACTATACTTAAGTAATTTTATAAATGAGAACTATAGACAAAACAAATGCCAAGTGCATTAAAAAAACTAAAAAAGATGCATTTCTATAGTTAATGTTATCGATAAGATTGATCTATAATGTACTTTTTTATTTTAAAATTATTATTCTTTTGTTGAGTTTTATATTAGATTATTTTTTTGATTCATAATTTGCTGAATTAACGTCGAGATGTAAGTATTAAAAAAAGTAAGTTAAGTAAAGAAAGATGTTAGTTCATAAATCAGGAGACCTAGCCTCACTAAGGTTGACGAATGTCTACCATTAGCCCAACTTCAAAAAACAATGTGGACAAAAAACACACATTTTAAGAAAAACGCATTTATTACAACTTTTTTTTTGAAAAATAATAGTTTTACTCTTAGCTAATTAATTAAACTCTTATTTAAATCTTGCAATAATAATTTTAATCAAGGGCAATACAACAAACTTGATTAAACTTCCGTATCTATTTTTAGTAATAGAGAATTAAATTAAGACGTATCAAAAATGAAAGATGAACAATAAAATTGAACGGAAGAAGTATATATCTAATAAACTAATCATAATTCGTTATTTTCTCATCAAAAATTTAAAAAATGCATTTTTATTATTTTTTTTAAAATTAAATATTTTATAAACGGTAAATTGTCAATCGACAAAAAACTATCATGACAACGAGAATTAAATCACCTTTTTTTATAGAAGAACACATGTATATGCTTTTTACGAACTTTTTATTCGATTTTTTTCAATAACGTTTGGGAAAAACATATGGGAGTATGATTTATATCCCAAATCATACTATAATTTCACAAAATCGTATATAATTTCATAAAGTTATATATAATTTGTGATACGAAACACAAATGATTTTTTCTGACGTGACTTAAGAAATAAATCAAGAAAAAAAAACGTCAAAAGTATATTCATGTGACCCTTTATAAAAAAAGATTTAATTTCCGTCGCGATTGTCTATTTTGTTTTGCGTAACAACGATTAACGCTTTTTGATTTTTTTTTTAAAATATGAAAGTATGTTTTTTGGTTAGATGAAAAAGAAACAAATAGCTAAGATTAGATTTATGTTAAATACAAGGTTATAAATAGCATGAGGTGTAGGCATGCTCAAGCTACACGTTTTAGTGGTTAAGACAAAGTTTTAGCGTTTTTAAAGCGTAGCTTATGGTGATATAACATATAAAAATATTTATGTGTTTTAATTCTTGATACAAAAGTTGGACACTTAGAATTTTTATGAAGATATATGTCCGTGGTGATCACGGTAACTTTTATTTGTATGTTTGAAACTTGTATTTATTCTTAGATATCATGTATCTGTTTGCATGACGTGTCACGGTTGGGTAAGAATAAAACTAAGTCTATAATTTACTAGACGTGCACTGTGTGTCTTTATCATGTTCGGTACTAAGTACGGCATGTGGGAACTTATTACAACGTCTTGTAAATAAGGTGCCTAGTAAGGATACATGATCCACGTCACTGGGGTTGCATCCCTCTTGAATTATTAGGTTCACTTAATCCTCTTACTCCGCCTGAGAGCGAATACTACATATACGACTGAATAAATGCATATGAACAAGTAATAACACACAAGAGAATAACAAATAATTCTAAGAACGCAAGACAATAATTTGCACAAGAACAAACCGTGGAACTAGCTAGGCACCACGACATTTTATTAGAACGATTACGAATTTGTTAACATAATTAAAATCCTAAGACAAATAGAACCTAGAAAACATGAAAGCAAAAAATACATGGATCTTTATTGAAGCTGACTATAGCGTAGTGTCCATGCGGAGGTCGTATCCTTTCAGAGGTAGCATCTTTTAAGGTTGCAAATATTCCATGTACGATCCAAGTCACGGCCATCCATATCACGCAAGTTGTACGCGCCTAGCCCCAAAGCTTCCGTGACGTCATACGGCCCTTCCAACTTTGGACCAAGTTTCCCCGTGCTCTCCGCGCGACTTGCCTCGTTTGCACGATAGACAAAATCCCTCGGTCGAAAGGAAACACCCTTGACTTTGGAGTCGTAATAAGCTTTCATACGTGCCTTATATTTAGCCTCTTTGATGGCTGCTATCTCCCGTTTCTCCTCTAACAAGTCTAGATTGACCCGGAGTTGCTCATCGTTTGTGACGACGTTGACTTCCGTCGTGCGGATTGTTGGCATCCCAATTTCTGTTGGGATAACAGCCTCGGTTCCATAAGCTAGCGAAAATGGAGTGTCCCCATTGGCTGTTTTGATCCTTATCCTATGTGCCCATAGGACATGTGGCAGTTCGTCCACCCATTTGGCGCTTCTTTCATCTAAGCACGCCTTTATTCCTTCACCTAGGCTTCTATTCGCCCGCTCCACTAGACCATTAGTCTGTGGGTGTTTAACTGATGGCGAAACGCCATTTGATGTTCAACGCCGCACACCAATCTTTGAACGGATTGTCCGCAAACTGTTGTCCGTTATCCGAAATGATCTCTCCTGACAAACCAAAGCGGCATACAATATTTTCCCAAACAAACTTTTTTACCTATTTGCCCATGATTGTTGCGACCGCCTTAGCTTCTATCCATCGAGTGAAGTAGTCCATAGCTACGATCAAGAACTTAACGCCCACTGCAGCAACAGGAAAAGGACCTGCGATGTCAATTCCCCACTTGTAGAATGGCTGTGGGGATGTGATGGGTGTTAGCTCTTGTTGTGGATGTCGCGGTACTGGCATGTGTACTTGGCAATTGCTGCATTTAAGAATCATGTCTCGTGCGTCCCGATGCATAGTTGGCCAATAGTATCCTGTGCGTAGAGCTCGTGCTACTACTGATCCGGGGCCTGCGTGCATGCCACACGACCCTTCATGTATTTCACTAATCACATAACTAGCTTGGCGTGGCCCGACACATCGCAACCACGAATGTAGGAAGGAACGCTTATATAGGACACCATCTCGGAGTTCGAAGTGTCGTGACTTCCTTTTGATGTGCCGCGCCTCAGTCTCGTCCTCAGGAAGTGTTTCATCGGTTAGATAGTCTATGATCGGGGTCATCCATGTAGGCCCCTCTTCATCAACCATGGTCTCTATCTCCCCTCCTGTAACGGATTTCTCCTTAAGTATTTCAACCAACACCTGTTTGGATAGATGGGCAAAACTTGTAGACGCGATCTTGCTAAGAGCATCCGCCTTCTTGTTCTCGCCTCTTGGCACCTGCTTGATAGAGAACTTACCAAAACTGGCGATGAGTGTCTTGACTTTCTCCATATATTGGATCATGTTTTCCTCCTTAGCTTCGTAACCCCCCCTAGGATGTGATTCGCAACAAGCCGTGAGTCCACGTAGGCTTCAAGGTTGCGGACTCCCATACTAGCGACGATTTTTAAACCCGCAATCCATGCTTCATATTCTGCCTCATTATTCGTGGATGTGAACTCAAAACACAAGGCGTAGGTAAATTCCATGCCTTCCGGATTTGTGAGTATGAGGCCAGCTCCTGATCCGTCTGTCACACCCCACCATGGCGGAATATGGGGCGCGACGTATGGATATCATCACAACAATAACGTGTCTATAGAGATAACTAAATGAATCAGAAATGTCATAAATGGGTGACACAATGTCATGACAATATGTCAAACAATACAGACGTCTAGGTAAGTAGGTAACATGTCTACCTCTTACCAAAGACATTCAAATAACACACAACAAACATACAGGTGTCTAAAAAGTATCACTTAATCAAACATTAAATAAATACTAAGAGGAAAGGGTGGGGTTCCTCCAAATGCAATCCTAAGCCTCTCAGCTAGCCACTCCTATTCTCACGCTTAACCACATTCTCACCTGAAAGAGACACTAAAACACATCAACAATAATGTTGGTGAGAGTCATAGGTTTAGACTCCAACGCGAAATCAATTACAAACTATGAATAACAACCATAAATAAAATAACATATGGATAATGTGCTAAAATTATGCATTAACAACTAATATTCAAGATTAACAATTCACCATAATTCCAATGCTCTAAGCCTTACCAATCACCGTGGTCCCATAGGCGCTCATACACCTATTAACCAATCCCAAGGACCCGCCTTGTCAACATCCCCTTGGTACCAAGTCAAACCACAATAACTGAGACGGTACGTGTCCTCCGATCCAAATCATAAACACAATCAAGAATCACATAGCAGTTAATCACATAAGTGTACACACAAGTCCATCACAAACCATAAAAACATTCACAACATTGTTTACAATACCATACAGTGTCTCTTCCATCCCATCTGGAAGTCAAAACAATTATACTCATAAAAACATGGGACTATGAAACTCACCTAATCAAGCTTCTCCAAATATCCGCGCTCTAGCAAAATCTAAACACACAAACATATAGAATCAAGACATGAACCACATACCAAAATGGCTCATAAATCTATAATGGATATCTAACCTTATCCTATAACTTAACCTTATTTATATGCCATAAGCATCTCATTACACCCCTCTATAAAAGCCCTTAACTTAGATAAGTTCATAACCCGTCCCGTTAACATTTTACCCAAAACCGTCCCGATTTTCATACTTCGTATTATGAGCCAAACGCCCACCAAAACTAAACCACATTCCTTGCAATGAAAACCCCATAAACTTATATGCGTTAGCTAAAATCTCAGCCCTTGCCCCAATATCAAATCTAATTTTAAGTCCCCGATATACAACTTATACTTTCGCCTATCCAGATTTTACCGATTTTGAACATATGAAAAGTTTGTTATGATCAGAGGGTCTTCCACTATCCCAATTAATTATCCCTCTTTCAGATATCTTATATAACATATAAACTAACTCTTATGTTTGTTTTAAAGTCCAATTGTGCTCCTAAATACCCTAACCACCTTAAAACATTAAATTAAATCTGACTGATTTCAAAATTGTTTTGACCTTCGACTGTTGTAACCTGTTTTTGACCCACTTCCTTACCTCCAATTTATTCCTCGTTTCTTGCATTCAAAAGCCAACTCAAAGATCTTTTCAGGGATACTTGGTTCGATTAATGAATGTTCCTATAACTCTAGATATGATCAAAACAATAAGCCTAAAATTATGCCCAGTTTTTAATGACGAATTTAATACAATTAATCTAATTAATCATACATAAACCCTAATTAAAACCTAAAAACAATTTCCAATGATAGAACTCATTAATTACATCACTAATTACAGATCATTAACAAACCCTAAATTTTTTTTATGAATTCTTAAACCCTAATCCATCATACTAGGTTATAAATACGTAAATTAAACGTTAATTGAACATAGTAAGTGTTTACCTTAAACGCTAATTAAATTATTTGGTTTTCTTGATACTCCATTGATGAATTCGACTGAGATAGAGTTAAGGAAAGGATAAATTCGTTTTTGGGGCTAAAGGAGTAGTATGGGTAATTAAAACTAACCAGGAAGCCTAATAGTACTCAAACTGGGCTCCCTTCACTTCCTTAAGCAAAATTCGGTCCAAAACCAAGTCTAACACCCTATGGCCGACTTTTTTTTAATTATATTGCTGTAAATTAACTATTAATTATTATTACCTTAAATTTCTTTAATTTATTTCAGCTCCTAAAGCCTTCAAAACCTCAAAACCGTAAAACTAGTCAAATTTACGCGTATACCGTAAAAGACGTAAAATATACAGTTTTATAAAAACCCTTAAAATATGAAATAAACTAATTAACTAAGTCCTAAATGACTTAAAACCATCCCGAAAAATACTCCCGTTACTAATTACCTCATCTGAGACCTCTAAATGCTAAACCTTAAATCGTAAAAATACGATTTTCTATAATACATATACGTATACGTAAAACCACTAAATAAAACCATCTTATTTCATAGTCACTACTATTTGAGCTCATGAACATAAAAATATCATACATCGTTTCACTCACAAGGTACCCCGTACCCGAAAACGATGTCCAAACCATACTCTATTCACACCAAATAACACATAAAGACACATAATTTCACGAAATATGCCCAAAATAAAACTAAGTGACGAACCTCAAAACCGTGGTTGTCACATCATTCCCTCCTAATAGAAATCTCGTCCCGATATTTACTCCTTAGGATCAAACACACAATCAACAAATCACATGAGGATACTTGTTCTAAATGAACTCCTCTCCTTACCATGTGTACTTTAGTTTACGTCTCAATTTACCACATAAACTAACCAACAATATTCAAATTCATTCCCAAACTCTTGACCTCATGGCCCATAAACCTCACAAATGACTTTTTGATAAATCGAAGACTCTTATTAACACAAATCCCGAATAACCTTACATGCAAATATGCATTCTCAAACAACATTTCCCAATCTTAATACATGAAATATATCATGTAGACCACTCAATTCCCTAGGTAATTCTCTACCCATAAGCTACTGGTCTAATCTTTCCAAATATCATAAATGGATCTACAAAACTCGACATCAACTTTTCCCTTTTTACCAAAATGTACCACCCGTTACTATGGGTGAAACTTCCTACATAACGTTGTCACTAAACTCTAGTGGTTTCCTCCTTTTCAACATATCATCTCTTGTTGCTCTCATCCTTTCCACAAACACCATTATTATATTAATATCCTTTTTCTCCAATTCTAGTCCACAATAGGGACAACTCACCCTACTCTTTCATATAGTGCCTCAAATAGCATTTATTAACTTCTAGTATGATAACTATCCTTATATGAAAACTCATCCATCGCAATGAGTTTCCTAACTCCCTCTAAATCAATCACTAATGCCCTCAGTGTAACTCCTAAGGTTTTATAAATCTCTCACTTGCCCATCCTTTTCCAATTAGCTGGATATACTCATATCCAATCATGTTCATCAACTCCATTTAGTCCGTACCCCAAACTACTTAAAAGTTCCAATTTCCTTACATAAGTGACCTATGACAGTCTTTCACATATTCATTGGTTCATCACAACAAGGCTCTTCCAATCCAAATCAACTTATGATCTATACACATCACCAAAAGGACGGTTATCTCATTTAGTCTATCAACTACCATCCAAACCCATGTTACAACTACTTCCATTAAATTTGGATAGCTCATTAGTAGCACCTATACACTTATTTTCTCACTTTTATCAATGAAGGATTTTTTTATCCTTGATACTCAAAACTTCCTTTATACCCACACAATGTCTTACCTTTAAGGTCATAATGCTCCTCATCTTGTCTCAGTTAGACCAAGCCCTTCGCCTCTCATGACACATCACATCTATAACTCCTTATCCATTCAATTATCGATACTAAGCCTTCTAATGAAACAGTATAGGTCAGTGACATTCCCTTTTCCATACCACAACAATATTAGCCTGCCTTGTGCTTTAGTCTACTCATTAGGCTCTAACAAAGTTTTACCTTCGGTTCCTGTCTCGACCTATTTCATTCATGATTCGCATTTATCCAGACTTCTTCTTCTTCCTCAACTCATAGCATACATCACGATGTGATGCTTCCCATCTATCAAGTCATCTACACATCAAAATTGCCTAAGTAACTTCACTTGTTTTCCTTACGACCAATTCCCCTACTCCCTCCTAATAGGGATAAATTAGAGTTTCTCGTGTTTCCACTGGCATCACACTCTCATCTAATACCTATATCAGTTTTCATTTGTCTAAACCAAGCCATATTATAAATTCTTACATAGGTCTCATAACTCTCTTCTTGACATTACACCTATCATGTGGTACTTCAATCATCAAGTTATAGGGATACTTGGTTCTATCCTTCGAGGGTTCTCCCTAATTCCTTCACTATCATGTCCAACCAAAATTTCACACCCAAATCATCAACTCTATGGAAATCGTTAGTGCATTGGATAATGCATAACTGTCTCTTCCAAAGATCCTTTATAAACACCTTCACTAAACCGACCCTCTAATCACTTCTCCACGAACTTATTCAGCTCTAGCTTCACTACTTATCCATCGATATTGATAACCACGAATTTTCTATCTTTGTGTAGTCACTCAACTCCCCTTGTTACTTCCACGAGCTCTTAATCTCCTATGTTATGTATTCACTCCATCACGATCCATTGGTTCAGCTCTTTGTAGCTCCACTCCGGTACTCGATCTGTCCTTCTTCGTCACGAACCATACGGAAACTCCCATCATAGTTCTTGTCACCTTTCCAGTCCTTTCAACTTGTGTGACTCATTCGAAATCTCTTGCATCCTTCTTGCAGCCGGCACGTAGTCCTTTCAGCTCCTTGCTTCACGGTGTAGCTCTTCACACACTCCTTCTCGTCTCCATGATGTTACCTAGGAACTTCACGCTACGCAATAGCTTCTAACTTCAACTCCTCTACCACAATATTTCTAAAGGTACTTCAATCTCTCAATGGTTTACTCTTCCTTACTTGTTGTACTTCACCATTAATCAACATCCTACCAATCATTCTTTCACATCCATGTTTTCCTTCGCGTGTATACTACTACCTTGCCTCCATAACTATACCAATTCCCTTGCGTGTTATTTGCCCAATCATTCCGTTAGTAGAAACTTTCTACACAACCCTCACATCCGTTAGTACTTTCATCCATCTCCTAATGGTACTTCAACCAACTTCTCATAGCATGACATCTCGTTCCCACGACCAGTCAACTAACTTTACTTACTCCCTTATTCCCGTAACCAATATAAGTTTCAAAACCCCACAAATCTTAATCATTCCTTCAACACAACCTTTATACCAAAAGACATCTCTCCATTCTAATATCTATCCATAAGTAATACTACCCAACTCTATCATCTCATCCTAACGTTTCCACAACCGCATAACTAAATCAACCATGACATGTACTAAAAGAATTCCAAACATTCGTGTCCCAAAATAAAATATAAGGTAAAACGAACCCTAGACAAAACAACTGAAAACAAAACAATGTAATTCGAAAGATCAATGGAGTGTGCTAACAACAAAAGTCAAACTCATCACGATTTGTATTACCCAATTTAAATATCTTAGAAAATTTTAAATTTTCATCTCAATTAGTTACCTTACGTTAAGACCATATTTAACTCCAATAAATGAAATTATAGTCATTTTTTACCATCTCCGTTACTATCAAAGGGCACAACTCAGTTAGTGTACTAAAACTCACTTTATCTATCATCTCATTTAACAATAAACTCATCTTTTATCTTCGTTATTTTATCAAATGTATCCACTAGTTAGTATAGTATAATGTTATTTTAACCATTATCTTGTTTACTCACATTAAACTCATTTCACTTGTTATTATGAAACCAATACGTGTTTATAAAATATACTCCCTCCGTCCTAAAATTATTGTCCACCGACAAAAAACATACAGTTTAAGAAAAGTACCACCTTTTCAGCTTTCTCTCTCTTACTTTTTGCAGAAAGACAGTTTTACCCTTAACCAATTAATTTAAAACCTTTTTAAAGTTTGTAATTATGATTTCAATTTAAGGGTAATCTAGTAATATCAATCTAAAATTCATACCTATTTTTAGAAGTTTTAGAAGTGGACAATTAAATTGGGACAAATCAAAATGGAAAGATGGACTATAATTTTGGGACGGAGGGAGTAGTGTTTTTCTTTATTTTATTATATGTTATTATTATCATTATTATAATAAAATCTCCCTTTTTACTGTTTCTGTCTATTTAAATACTTCTAAAATTTTAACTCCACTTTTAAGAAAATTATCGTAAAATTTCTTTACCCTTTATACGCACCATCACATGTTACCTAGAAAACTAATCCATTCATTGTCAAAATTTTTTTTTTAACTTACTACCACAAACTTAATGAAAAGATATGTAAGTCACGATATCATACCATACACTTACAAATTATTTTCAAAATCGTTTTCCTATAATTAGCCACACATATCTGCAAGAAAATTTAGTAGTTCTCATTAATTAAAATACATACCCGAATGTACACACGCATAAAAAAGACTCAAAACGTCGTTGGAATTCCATCAAACTCTAGCACCATAAAACACGAGCAAACACAAGGTACGTTCAAGTTATAATAACTATTGGACGACCATAATTCATAACTTAACCCATACTAGTATATATACATCCACACATATATACCTATTAAATCACCCAAAACATACTTGTTATCATACATGTCAAATAAATCAATCGCGTCATACACTCGTTTTCCATACGAGTAATCACCATCTCACCATGCCACAACAAGGCACAAAACCCATCACCAAAATCAACCCATATCGTGTGACCCCATAATCACACACCACGACTATAACCCAAAACATATAACACACTTAAAAATAGGCATATCATAGGCAACCATTACATAAACCCCTATTGTCTACATATACCCAAAATCCACATCTCATCATATACAAGCATGTATTAACCTCTTTTTCATGCAACCATACTTGGAAGGCCATCGGTGTTGTGGCACATATATAATTACGTAGGCCTCCATAATTATAGATGTACCCTTGCACCCATGTACTCTCTCCAATGACGACACTTATAAGAAATTAGTACTACACTAAACACATAAGTCTACCACATATCTACCACATAAAATACACTATATATATATATATATATATATATATATATATATATATATATATATATATATATATATATATATATATATATATATATATATATATATATATATATATATATATATATATATATATATATATATATATATATATATATATATATATATATATATATATATATATATATATATATATATATATATATATATATATATATATATATATATATCGTATAGGTAAAATAAGAACATATCATACGTCAACGCTAACTTCATTCATAACTCGAGGCTCAAACGCAAAAGAAAATCAATAACAACAAAATATCCAACATTAAAAAAAGATCATAACAATTCAGGCGGAAATTCGAATCTACTACTAGTCGCAGACTCAACATCGGTACTATCATATTATTACCTAGCGCACCTCTTCTTCTACGTGACATGGGTAACACTAAATAGGTTCCTGCACTTCCGGTTCATATGTCGCATCAATAGAAAATAAATGAATGTAATTACATATACTATATCTCAATAAGTAAGTATGAAAGTAAATAAATATCCAAAATTAAATTAACACTTAATCACTTCATAACATACCCCTATGACACCTACATGCATGGACCCTTAAGCTATAGACTAGGCTACTAGACTAGGCAACCTAATTCTCTATAACCATTGTCTCTGATACCATTCTGTCACACCCCACCATGGCGGAATATAGGGAGCGACATATGGATATCATCACAACAATAACGTGTCTATAGAGATAACTAAATGAAATAGAAATGTCATAAATGGGTGACACAATGTCATGACAATATGTCAAACAATACAGACGTCTAGGTAAGTAGGTAACATGTCTACCTCTTACCAAATATATTCAAATAACACACAACAAACATACATGTGTCTAAAAAGTATCACTTAATCAAACATTAAATAAGGACTAAGAGGAAAAGGGGGGGGGGAGTTCCTCCAAATGCAATCCTAAGCCTCTCAGCTAGCCACTCCTATTCTCACGCTTAACCACATTCTCACCTGAAAGAGACACTAAAACACATTAACAATAATGTTGGTGAGAGTCATAGGTTTAGACTCCAACGCCAAATCAATTACAAGATGTGAATAACAACCATAAATAAAAGAACATATGGACAATGTGCTATAATTATGCATTAACAACTAACATTCGAGATTAACAATTCACCACAATTCCAAGGCTCTAAGCCTTACCAATCACCATGGTCCCATAGACGCCCATACACCTATTAACCAATCCCAAGGCCTCGCCTTGTCAACATCCCCTTGGTACCAAGTCAAACCACAATAACTGAGATGATACGTGTCCCCTGATCCAAATCATAAACACAATCAAGAATCACATAGCAGTTAATCACATAAGTGTACACACAAGTCCATCACAAACCATAAAAACATTCACAACATTATTTACAAAACCATATAGTGTCTCTTCCATCCCATCTGGAAGTCAAAACAATTATACTCATAAAAACATGGGACTATGAAACTCACTTGATCAAGCTTCTCCAAATATCCGCGCTCTAGCAAAATCTAAACACACAAACATATAGAATCAAGACATGAACCACATACCAAAATGGCTCATAAATCTATAATGGATATCTAACCTTATCCTATAACTTAACCTTATTTATATGTCATAAGCATCTCATTACACCCCTCTATAAAATCCCTTAACTTAGATAAGTTCATAACCCGTCCCGTTAACATTTTACCCAAAACCGTCCCGATTTTCATACTTCGTATTATGAGCCAAACGCCCACCAAAACTAAACCACATTCCTTGCAATGAAAACCCCATAAACTTATATGCGTTAGCTAAAATCTCAGCCCTTGCCCCAATATCAAAGCTAATTTTAAGTCCCCGATATACAACTTATACTTTCGCCTATCCAGATTTTACCGATTTTGAACATATGAAAAGTTTGTTATGATCAGAGGGTCTTCCACTATCCCAGTTAATTAGCCCTCTTTCAGATATCTTATATAACATATAAACTAA
Organism: Glebionis coronaria; assembly: GCA_025667525.1. Taxonomy (NCBI): domain Eukaryota; kingdom Viridiplantae; phylum Streptophyta; class Magnoliopsida; order Asterales; family Asteraceae; genus Glebionis; species Glebionis coronaria. The sequence goes on from CM046874.1 coordinate 20,705,149, forward strand.
CTCTTATGTTCGTTTGAAAGTCCAATTGTGCTCCTAAATACCCTAACCACCTTAAAACATTAAATTAAACCCGACTTATTTCAAAACTGTTTTGACCTCCGATTGTTGTAACCTGTTTTTGACCAACTTACCTACCTCCAATTTATTTCTCGTTTATTGCATTCAAAAGCCGACTCAAATATCTTTTCAAGGATACTTGATTCGATTAATGAATGTTCTTAGAACTCTAGATATGATCAAAACCATAAGCCTAAAATTCTGCCTAGTTTTTAATCACGAATTTAATACAATTAACCTAATTAATCATACATAAACCCTAATTAAAACCTAAAACTTCCAATGATAAAACTCATTAATTACATCACTAATTACAAATCATTAACAAACCCTAATAAAAAATTATGAATTCCTAAACCCTAATCTATCATACTAGGTTACAAATACGTAAATTAAACGTTAATTGAACATAGTAAGTGTTTACCTTAAACGCTAATTGAATTTTTTGTTTTTCTTGATCCTCCATTGATGAATTCGACTGAGATAGAGTTAGGGAAAGGATAAATTCGTTTTGGGGGCTAAAGGGAGTAGTATGGGTAATTAAAACTAACCAGGAAGCCTAATAGTACTCAAACAGGGCTCCATTCCCTTCCTTAAGCAAAATTCGGCCCAAAACCAAGTCCAACACCCTATGGCCGACTTTTTTAATTATATTACTGTAAATTAACTATTAATTAGTATTATCTTAAATTTCTTTAATTTATTTCGGCTCCTAAAGCCTCCAAAACCTCAACACCATAAAACTAGTCAAATTTACGTGTATACCGTAAAAGACGTAAAATATACAGTTTTATAAAAACTATTGAAATATGAAATAAACTAATTAAATAAGTCCTAAATGACTTAAAATCATCCCGAAAAATACTCTCGTTACTAATTACCTCATCCGAGACCTCTAAATGCTAAACCTTAAATCGTAAAAATACGATTTTCTATAATACATATACATATACATAAAACCACAAAATAAAACCATCTTATTTTATAGTCACTACGATATGAGCTCATGAACATAAAAACATCACACATTGTTTCACTCACAAGGTACCCCGTACCCGAAAACGATGTCCAAACCACACTCTATTCACACCGAATAACACATAAAGACACATAATTTCACGAAATATGCCCAAAATAAAACTAAGTGACGAACCTCAAAACCGTGGTTGTCACACCGTCCGTGCAAGAAGATCCATCCGTGAATAAAACCCATGGTTCCGAAGGGATCTCTTCCTTTTGCACCATTGGCTCGTCCTCCTCCGGCTTCTCATTTATGAAATCTGCCAAAACTTGGCCCTTTGATTGCTGTCCTTGGTCTATAAGAGATGTTGTGTTCCCCAAGCAGGACGCTCCACTTTTGTAGTCTTCCTGCTACATCTGGCTTAGAGATCACTTGTTTTATCGGTTGGTCTGTGACTACCACTATTGGGTGCGCTTGGAAGTACCGGCGTAACCTTTTTGCGGCATAAACCAATGATAAGACCAATTTCTCCATTGGTGAGTAATTCAGCTCTGGCCCTTGCAGTGCTCTGCTTATGAAGTAGACCGGAGTCTGTACTAAATCCTGATCAGTCATGAGAACTGCGCTTATTGCTCCATATGTACCGGATAAGTACATGATTAGTTCCTCCTTAGGTCGCGGGGCGACCAACATAGGAAGAGCCGCGAGGTGTTGCTTGAGCTGTCCAAATGCTTCCTCCGCCTCTCTTGTCCAGCGAAAGTCTCCTTTCTTTAATCACTTCTTGAGTTTTTTGAATAAAGGAAGTGATTTTTCTGCTCACTTTGATAGGAACCTATTGAGGCCGGCCAGCTTTCCATTCAGTGACTGCACCTCTTTGAGTGTCCGAGAGGATGGAAGCTGTATCACGGCGTCCGTCTTCTTCGGACAAGGCTTGATGTCGTTTGGATTAATCATGTACCCAAGGAACATTCCTTCGGTTTCTCCAAACGTTCATTTTTTGGGATTCAGTTTCATGTTGATTTTTCTCAATGTGTCGAATGTCTCTTGGACATCGCGGAGGAGTTCGTCCTCCGTGTGCCTTTTGATAACCAAGTCGTCTACGTAGACTTCAAGGTTACGACCTATCTGCGTGTCGAAGGCTTTATCAACAAGTTGTTGATATGTGGCGCTCACGTTCTTAAGTCCGAATGGCATTTTAGTGTAACAATATACGCCCTGACTGGTATGGAACGTCGTTTTCTCCTCGTCTTCTTCCGCCATCTGGATCTGATGGTATCCTTTATATGCGTCAAAGAAACATTTAAAAGAGTATCCACATAAGGATTCCACCTTCCAATCAATCTCTGGTAACGGATAACAATCTTGTGGGCAAGCTTTGTTCAAGCTTGTGAAGTCCAAACACATGCGCCAACTTCCGTCATGCTTCTTGACCATGACCGGATTAGAAAGACACTCATGGTAGTAGACCTCGCGCATAATTCCTACGTCTACCAGCTTTCGTACCTTGTCCAGTATTATCTGGTTGCGTTCTGGTGCTTGGCCGCGCTTCTTTTGTTTAACAGGTGGATATCCAGGGCGGATTTGAAGCTTATCATCTGCTATCGAACGCGGTACGCCCGTCATATGCTTCGGCTCCTATGCAAATATATCAAGGTTTGCTTTTAGGAGAGAGCACATGGCCTTTTCCCTTTTCCGGAGAGTGTTCCCCTGATAGCTACTTCTTGTTCTGGATATTCAGGGTAGATTACCACCTTCCAATTGGGGGTGGTGATCCTTCCTTTATAGGAACTGGCTGGATTGGTGTAGTCACGACGTGACACTCGGATGCCGGTGTGATTGAATTGTAAATAGTGACAATTTCGCCCTCAACCGGAAACTTAACCATGCCATGTGACGTGGGCGGGACTGCTCGTATGGCTAGGATACCTGGTCTTCCAATAATACCATTGTACGGAGAATGTGAACGTATTACCATGAAGTTCATCCATGCCGTGGTGTAATGCTCTTTATCTCCAATGGTTACCAGTAGACGCAATTGTCCTATTGGCCAGATAGTGTCTCCACTGAAGCCAATGAGCGACGACGTGGCCGATATTAGTTGGCTTTTGATATCTGGTCATAGCTGTACGAAGCAATGTTAGTAGCGTACTTCCGCCGATGATCCTCCATCCACATACATACGACGAACGTTGTGGGTTCCATTGCTTACCTCAATCGTGAGAGGTGCATCAGCCACGTTGCATGCCGTGATAGGATGGAACGAGATTTCCTTGCCGCGTGAAATTTTTTGACTAACTTTTTGCTTCGTGCGGCGTTGCCATGATTGAATCATATATATGGTTGTAGGCTTGTCCTTTTGGGAATCCTCTTTGTCATACTTTTTGTTATACTTCCCATCCTTCCAATCCTTGACCAGGTGTTTGAGTTTGCCTGATTTAATCAGCGACTCTATATGCTTCTTGAGCTGGATGCACTCCTCCGTGCTGTGACCCTTGTCATTATGGAACTCGCAGAAGCGAGTGCCTTGACGGCGATCAACTGGAGTTGTCATCGGAGGAGGTCTTGGAAAATTTGCTCCTTCTATTAGCAAGATATCCCGATAAGTCATCTTTAGAAGGGTGAATTTGTCATCCGACCGTCCTCCTTTTGACTAGTTTTTGTAATCCAGACTCCTCCCATTGTCGGAGTTACTTTGGCCACTTGATTGCCTTCGAGGCTGATCGTTTGATCGGTAGTTGTCGTTTCCTTTTGTAGGGTAAGCCACAGCAACCGCGGTCTCCCTATCCACAAAATTCCGAACCCTTTTCATGAGTTCGTCAAACTTCTTCGGTCGTTTATCATTAAGGCGACTGATTAGCTCCTTGTCAGTTATGGCGTGCATGTAATCAGAAATTTTGAGAACTTCTAGACACGCTTTGGTACGCGTACACTCGTCATTGAAACGTTGTGTGAAGTCTTCTGTAGACTCTCCGCGCCTCTGCTTGACGGTTGCCAATGAGACCGGATCCCTATTGTACTTCTTTCGCTGAGTGTAATTGTTTTTGAACGCGGTGCGTAGTTCGCCGAAGCTATCGATGCTCCGGTGAGGGAGATTTTCAAACCAATCGCGGGCATTGCCAATCAAGGTTGAATTAAACATCTGGCACCATATAGGCATCATACATCGTTCAATTTTAGCCTGTGTATCAAATACTTTTAGGTGATCGTCCGGATCACCAGATCCATCATAGGTTTTAACGCACGCTGGCATACAACGCTTCTTTTCCTCATACTAGTTTCGTATGCGAAGAGTGAAGGCGTCCTCCCTGTCGCCACACCATGGAAGAGAGAGATCTTCCTCCTCTTCATCACGATAGTAGGGATCACCGTAGCGTCCTTCATCGTCCGATGGTGGTGGTGGGGTGGGGGGATACCTAGGTCGGCGACGTATGGGGGGGATGGTCATCCAAATCAGACCCCGAAGGGTCATGAGGGGGGGGTGCCCCACCTCTATGATGGGCACTTTTGTGAGAAAGAGCTTCCTTCCCACCAGAGTTTATCCTACAGCACACACTTGTGCGGCGATTGTCCACGGGAGTTTCCAACACCGGGCGTCCAGTGGAGCCGTCGGATCTATCCCCATCTTCCTGGGCTTCTTGCAATTCTTGCATGATACGATCCCCTATGCGCTCGAACACATTCCGTGGTCGAGGGGTTTCCTCGAAGGAAGGCTGTTCATGAGCTCGCGTCCTCCTTCCCCTCTTCCGAGCTTGAGGAGGAGTACCGTGCGCGGAGCTTCCAAAGTTAAGTCTGGACTGGAGATTCCGTCCCAGATTTAACCTTGCCGAGATGCCTGGCATGATTCTGTCGAAATTTTGCGTGAGTACGCACTCAAGGTCCTCGTCATCGAGTGAACCAACTTCCAATTCTGCCTCGACCACTGGTGGCTTTTGCGGCTCCTTGGTTGGGGCCTTTGGCGCAGAGCCCGGATCGGGGTTATCCAAAGTGATGGTTGGTGGTGGGGTATTATCGGACGTGCCTGCCCCACCGAGAGACTGAAACGTTTGGCCCTCCTGCTTGGTCACCCTGAGGCTGGGCGGAGGTGATTATCCCATCACCTGTGGATTTCCGATTCCCAGGATTCGTGTTCCTTAGGTTTCCCTGAAAGTGTCCCTTCATCATTGGGAGATATTTAGATTTAGAATGAGTTTAGTTTAGTGTATGGGTCCCACGGATGGCGCCAACTTGTTGATACAAAAGTTGGATGATCATTGCTTAACCCGAATTAGGCTTAATTCGGGTAGGCTGGGCTCCGGCTCTTGCACCAAGTGAATATCTTGTTGAGATCCTGCACACTAAAACAACACGCGTTAAGCTTACCGTAGGCACGTGTCCCACGATTAGACTCCGGCGTGAGAGTAAGTAATCGATTTATGGTTAAGAATCGGCTAGGTTGAGAGTATAGAGAATGTGATACCTTTGTGGAACCCTTAGGGGTTCCTTATATAGGCGGTGAAACCCTAATGGGCTGTCACCGATACTTCGACCCTAAGCAAAGGATAAGTGCCATAATTAGTTTGATTGTTATATTCTAATTATGGTGAGTGTATATCCTATACTTTGGGGTAAATCCCAACCTTAATAAGATTGTGATTCTGTCTAACCCTGTACCGGTCGTGCTGGACCGTGGGCCGCACACATCTTATGCGGCCACTGTTCATTCAAGCCCATAAGCTCAAATGACATTAATCAAACCTATTCGTGATGGGCCGGATGCGGGTAGTACCCGTGAGCCGGGTCCATGACCTGGTTAGGGACTATACGTCATCATTTATTATATTTTAATATTATATTTATATTTAGTTCACAATAAACCTTATACATAATAATTAATGTTAAGAAATTCTCTTTAAAAATAATAATATTAGTTTTTCAGAGTTAAATTCAAAAAGTCATCACGCAAATTTCGTAACACACTTTTACTTATTACGTAACGTAGAAATCATGCCTTACGTTCTAACCGCGTTAAAAACGCGCCTTTTAAAATCATGGTTAAATATATGATATATATTAAACTTTTTTTTTCTTGAATAACCATGTCACATAAGAACTGTGTAGTACATGTAATCAAACCTAATAAATAAAGAAAATCAGGTGGGGTAGTTGAATGGTCAGTAACCTGTGAGTGATGAGATGAGTGTGCCATAATTGACGTTAAAATATAAAGGCCATATTATCAATCTTCCTATTAAAATCCCTTCAATAATGGATTGTCAATATTATCACAACATGCCAGGAAAGTCTGAAATGAGACTAGTAAAGCCCCTCTTTATAATTTTATGTTACATATCATTTATATAAGAGCAATTTCTTGCACAAATGTTAGTTGGTGTTAATTGCACCTCATTTGATGATCTTTTTATATGTTTAATACGATCGAGACAACTTTGCAACATAATTTAATATGTATCTCGAAGCAATCAAGCCGACCTAAAAAACTAAAGCGAGGTGGACCGAGATGACTTGTATTTATGTCAAACAAGTGTTAAAATAAAATACAAACTGTACAGTTTTTCGGGGTATTTTAAGAAATTTCTCAAATGAGATGCAATTGTCTAACATGCAAATATAGAAATTGCCCATTATAAAATGACAACTTTCCTAAATTCACTTACCGAATTTAAAAGGGTTAAACTAAAACCTTCATGAGAAAAAAAACTTCAACTTACAACTTATAATATAATATGAGTTTCAACCACTTTTGCAAATGACATAAAAAAATACTTAAGTTAAGATTAATTACAATTCTAGTGTCTCACCTTGATTAATTATTTTAGTCGATTTATGTATTTTCATTAGGCATTTAACAATCACTCGTTAAATTTTACATTTCAAGTCTGTCGCTACCACTATGACCGTCACTTCTACTTTCGCCACCAACCCTACCTATTACGAATACTACCTAAAAATGCCTTCACCATCAAACTTACCCACCATCGCCACCATAAACCACAAAACATCATCACCTACCACCAACAATGATGATAGGTGGGCGTGGGTACGGTGGTGATGGGCAATGTGATCGGTTTGTAATAACAAAAATCTTAATTAAAAGTGACATCAGTGGTAACAAAAATTATAGCTAGCGATGGTAGGCGACATTTAGGTAAAACAATAATGTTTGGGTTAGGTTGGTGGTCGTAGTGTGGGTGGTGGTGGTATTGGTAGGAGGGCGGGGGTTGCTTTTTGCAACGGTAATTGGTGGGGTGGTTCGAGTAGTAACGGTGATGATGGTACAAGTTGACATGACGATAGTGATTGCGTACGATGATCACGACATTTTACTTAAAATAAGAAATTTAATGATAATCACTAAATATATAGTAACAAAAATAAGTAAATTGGTAAAAAAAACTTATTTTTTTATAAGAAACATTTTATATTAATTTTTTAAGTTTTTTAACATTTAGTTAAATATTTTTGTTTATATTATATAATACTTGCTGAAAATTATAATAATAAAAATATATTTAAGAATAAATCAATCAATTTATATGTTTTGTATTAAATATAACATAAGAAATAAAAATTAAAATTAAAATTACTTAAAAGATTTCATAAAAGACAAAAATTTTAAGACGGAGAAAATAAATACCTTAACTGAAAATGATATCAAATTGTATTCAAAATTTTTTATTGTTTTTTTAATTTCTCCATTTCAGTAAATATCATGATTCTAAATAGCGCGCTATAACGAAAAGCATGACTTCCACGTTATGAAACATATTAAGGCGTCGTCTTTAACCGTAGGGTGCTAAAAAGCGCATAAAGCGTGATATAAATACCTTAATTGAAAATGATATCTTTTGTAGATTTACAAGAATTGAGTTTATTTACTAGTTTTGGGCTATTCGGTACACTTGCGATTAATATTTACTATGGAGATAAATTTTTAAGTAACTACTAACCGATTCAATTTTTTGAACTCGCTATATAACTATTAATTTATAAATATTTTGTGCCACCACCACGTCTCAAAAAAAGCTATAATTTCTTTAGCTTAAAACTTAACAATACTGCTACGGTATGCTTCACGCTATTTATACTTAAAAACCTTGGTAAATACTCAAAAACAACTAAACAACGGCCTTACCTCAGTTGCCCAACAAAGTTCCACTAAGTGGTTTCTTTGAGGAGGTTTCTTGGAGGTCTTGGGTTCAAGACCTGCCAAGGGCCCTTTCAGACGAAGCAGATAAGGAGTCTAACATAATTAGGCGATGGTTCAAAGAAATATTCTACCGCTTGGATGTCATTGCACGACTCGACCTACACTAACCATTAACATTTGCCTGTTTAAAAAAAAAAAACTTAAAATAAACTTTTGTTAAAAAAAAAAAAAAAATTATTTCCCATTAAATAACTTTATCTTCCCCACATTGTCACTTGTCGGTATTACTCTGTCAGATTCAACAAACCAATATTTCATCATCCCTAACTTTATAAAATAACCTTTCATTTCATTCATTTAAAAAAAAAAAAAAAACCCTTATCATATTTTTTTTATGAAAAAAATAATGAAGCAAAATCTATTAAAAACAGCTTATAATCAAAACCATATAGTTTTCAAGTTGGGGTTTTCAATTTTGTTAGTGGGCTTTGGATTTAGGCTTCTCTTTTCACAATCATCAAATGTTGTTGTCATACCTCAAAATGATAATATCAATGTTGATATTATTGATGATGATAAGCTGGTTCCTTCTGGTTTTGCTGATGCTGTTCAAGAATTTAATAAGTTTCATTCTAATGGTACTTTTTTTTTTTTAATTTATAGTTTTGGGTTGTTTCTAAGTTTTTTTTTTTTTTTTTTTTTTTTCCATTTTTGGTTTTGTTTTTTTTATGTAAATGTGGAAAGATTTGTGGGTTTAATGTGATTAAATCAGTTAAGGGGGTGTTTGGCATTTTTTTTCTTGTTTTTTTTTTTTTTTTTTTTTTTTTTTTGTGTGTGGATGTGTTTTGGTTTTGTTTATAGTGATTAATGTGATTAAATGAACTAAGGGGGTGTTTGGCATTTTGTTTTATACTAGTGATATTGCATAAAGTTTTTTTTTTTTTTTTTAATTTTTTATTTTGTAGAAATGTGTTAAGATTTGTGGGGTTTAATGTGATTAAATGAGTTAAGGGGGTGTTTGGCATTTTTTTTATAGTGATATTGCATAATTTTTTATTTTTTTAAATTTATTTATTTATTTAATAGAAATGTGTTAAGATTTGTAGGTTTCATGTGATTAAATGAGTTAAAGGGATGTTGTAGTCATTATGTATCAATTTTTTTTTTTTCCATTTTTGATGTGTGTTTTGGTTTTGTTTATGGTAATTATGTTGCTGAGCTGAGGTGTTTGGGATTAGCTTATCTTATGGGCTTATTAGCTTATTAAGATTTGGAAAAGCCAATTTAGCTCACTTTTTCAGCTTTATAAGCACTTTATAAGCTGAAAAATGTGTGCTTTATAGGCTTTTTCAGATCTTAACAAGCTAATAAGCTCATAAAATTAGCTAATCCAAACACCCGTTTGTTGTATCAAGATTTAAATTTTTAACTTTGATGTGTTAAGATTTGTAGGTTTAATGTGATTAAATGAGTTAGGTGGTGTTTGGAATTTAGTTTTATAGTAATTATATGTTGCTGAGATAGGGTGTTTGAGATTAGGTTATCGTATGGGCTATCAGCTTATTAAGATTTGGAAAATCCAATTAAGCTTACTTTTTTCAGCTTATTATTAACAGATTATGGACTTGAGCCGCAGGCTCAAGTTGATAAGCACTTTATAAGCTGAAAAATGTGTGCTTTATCGGCTTTTTCAAATCTTAATAAGCTAATAAGCCCATAAAATAAGCTAATCCAAACATCCATGTGTTGTATCAAGATTTAATTTTTTATACTTTGATGTGTTTTGGTTTTGTTTATATGGAAATGTGTTAGAATTTGTGGGTTTAATGTGACTAAATGAGTAATGGGTGTGTTTGAAATTTAGTTTTATAGTGATTATGTGGCTGAGATGGGGTGTTTGGGTTTGCGTATTTTATGGCCTTATCAGCTTATCAAGATTTGGAAAAAGCCAATTTAGCTCACTTTTTTCAGCTTATTATTAATAGATTATGAACTTGAGCCACAGGCTCAAGGTGATAAGCCCTTTACAAGCTGAAAATTGTGTGCTTTATCGGCTTTTTCAAATCTTAATAAGCTAATCAGCACATTAAATAAGCTAATCCAAACACCCTGTGTATTGTATCCAAGATTTATTTATTTTCTACTTTGATGTGTTTTGATGTGGGTTTAATCAATGTGACTAAATGAGTAAAGAGGGTGCTTGGCATTTAGTTTCGTAGTCATTATGTTGCTAAGCTGGGGTGTTTGGGTTTGCTTATTTTATGGGCTTATCAGCTTATTAAGATTTGGAAAATCCAATTAAGCTTATTTTTCCAGCTTATTATTAAATAGATTATGAACTTGCGCCAGAGGCTCAAGTTGATAAGCACTTTATAAGCTGAAAAATGTGTGCTTTATCGGCTTTTTCAAATCTTAATAAGCTAATAAGCCCATAAAATAAGCTAATCCAAACACCCGTGAACTTTGATTAAAAGTTGAACTAGATAGTGTATTGTATCGAAGATGTAAGTTTTTTCTACTTTTATGTGTGTTTTGGTTTTGTTTATATGGAAATGTATTAAGGTCTGTGGGGTTTGATGTGATTAAATGAGCAAGGGAGTGTTTGGCATTTAGTTTTGGAAGTGATTATGTTGTCTGAATTAATTGGCTAATCATCCGTAGCAAACAGGGCACTAGAAAGTGGTTGAGGAATTCTGTTTTTTTACGCACCTGGAACTAGAATCACAACTTTTTACGCACCTGCACTAGATTTAATGTTTGTTATTAATCATTTTACGCGCTAGAACTTATTGTATTCTGTTTTATTGTTGTGAAGATAATAAATCAGAAAGTTGTGATATTTTTGACGGTGAATGGGTACCGGATGAGGACATTCCAGTATACACGAATAACACCTGTAGATGGATTGAAAGTCATCAAAATTGTATGCAGAATGGGAGACCGGACACTGGGTATATATACTGGAAATGGAGTCCTAAAGCTTGTGAATTGCCTCGGTTTGATGCGAGGAAATTTCTTGGAATGATGAGGGATAAATCTTGGGCCTTTGTTGGTGATTCGATAACTCGGAATCAGCTTCAGTCGTTCCTTTGCCTTCTGTCTCAGGTAAAGTTTTCTACTTTTACATGTCCAGAATCATGTGTTCTTGGTGTACTTGTTTCCTAAACGAATTTGAATTACTGCATCATATCAATCTGACTGGCATCTAAGCTAGAAGGACATTATGAATATATGTAAGGACATTATCAGCGTAAAGGCGCGTCCACTGGTCCACATGCGTTTTAAAAGTGATAAATTGATAATTCAGCAAGGAGAACAGATAATCTGGCACAACAAAACCAGCTATAGAAACTAGTGTCTTGGATCATATGAAGTTCTATGATTAGTTCACCTTTAAATTGCAATGATCACGATATCAGTTTCAAATCGCAAATCCAAACACCTATTTTATCACATTTCTTAGCAAGACTGAGCGGTGATGCCATATCAACCTCAAAAAATTATGTTGTTTTTTTTAAATATTTGTGTATTTTGTTTTCTTTAGGTAGAAGATGCAGTCGAACTGTACCACGATCCGGATTACAAAAACCGAAAATGGCATTTTCCATCGTACAACCTTACAGTCTCAGTTATATGGTCTCCGTTCCTTGCAAAAGCCGACATCTTCGAAGACATTAATGGTGTTTCGTCATCAGAGATCGAGCTCCACACTGACATTCTTGACAAAACGTGGACTGAACAATTTGACAAATGGGATTACGTCTTATTTTCATCTGGTAAATGGTTTATCAAATCCGCAATCTACTATGAAAATAAAGCCGTTTTAGGCTGTCACGGTTGCAATGGAAAGAACAACTACACTGATGTTGGTTTCAATTTTGCTTACCGCAAAATCTTGAAGAATCTTTTTAAATTTATTTTGAAATCCAACCCAAAAAGTATGATCATATACAGAACTTCAACGCCAGATCATTTTGAAGGTGGTGAATGGTCAAGTGGTGGACGTTGTGATAGAACTGTTCCTGCTAATGAAGGTGAGTTTCAGATGAACGAATTGAACAGAATCCTTCGCGAGATTGAATTACCAGAAATTACTAAAGCTGAAGCTAAAGCTTCTGAAAAAGGTATGAAACTGAAACTTCTTGATGTGATGCCTCTTTCGTTGTTGAGGCCTGATGGGCATCCGGGCCCGTATAGACATTTTTACCCTTTTGCAAAAAATAAGAAGGCGAAAGTTCAGTATGATTGTCTGCATTGGTGTTTGCCCGGGCCAATTGATAATTGGAATGATTTGCTGATGAATATAGTCGTAAATGGTTGATGCAATGGCTTTGTGAATATCGTTAAGTACTCCATTGCTATGCCTCTTGAAAGTATATGTTTCCACAATTCCTTACGGCTTAGAAGTCTGATCACACGTTTGTTTGTAAGGATGTAATGTGGTAGATTTTTTTGTTAACGTGTTTATTTGTAGCTGAGGATTCTTGTATCGTTTTACAGACCGAAGAGACATATGTTTGTATTCTGTAGCTATATATAATCCATCGAGTATTTATCATGTATTGTTCGTTTATTTCGGTTCTTCATTTCCCTGGCTTGATTCCGTGACTAGATAAGGCTGTGAACCCGGCTTGATTGCTTAACATGCTCTTTGCTAGTCGCATGCTTTATGTATAATCAGGTCTAGAAAATAAGACATAAATGGTTAACTTATTAGACATTAGTAAAGCTTGTTTGTATTTTGGCCAGTGAGAGAGATGGACTCAAAGGATAGAAAAAAAAAGAAGAAAAATACATAAAAATAGGTGAACTCGGATCACGTGTCGATCTTACGAGTTTACGTGCGATCCTATGACGATCTTACACAATCTTAGCTGGCAAACACGTCAGATCGTAGAACTCTTACGAGTTTACCTGCGATCTTAACTGCTTTAATGTTTACTACAAGGTGTAAACGAGCCGAGTACTGTCATGCTCGAGCTCGACTCGAATACAAAAACTCGAGCTCGAAACTTGGCTCGAGCACGACCGAGTTTTATATTTTGAGCTCGAGCTCGGCTCGTCATATAAAACTCGAGCTCGAAATTCGAATCGAGCTTCATTATTTTCAAATGACATGCTCAAACTCGATAAATACTCGGCATATCATGCTCGACTCGACTCGATTTATCTACATAAAAAGATAAAAAGTTATTTAATAAAGCTCGATAAGACTCGCGAGCTTCTCAAGCCGAGTATATTGGAGCTCGAACTCGACTCGCGAGCTTCTCAAGCCGAGTATATTGGAGCTCGAACTCGACTCGAATATATACTCAAGTAGCTCGAACTCGAGCTCGACTCGTTTAAATCGAGTCGATTTCGAGTAGTTTACGAGTCGATCTCGAGTAACTCACGAGTTATCTCGACTCGTTTACACCCCTGAGAAGAGTAAGACATGACTCAACTTGTTTTGTATCATATCAACTCAAGTACAAATGTTGTGACCTGTGTATCACACTATATTCAGTTCGTTTTTCGATTTTATATATTTATGATTTTCGGCTCAGCTCCGTTTCAGCCAAAGCTTATAAAAACACTCCTAAACCGGATAAATCAAACTGAACTAAACGAGCCGACACAAACCTGAACCGAACTAAGCCACTTCGGCTCTGTTCTCGGTCCACGAAACCGGTTTTCGCTTCATTTCAGTTTCGATCGGTTCGGGCCGGTCTTAACCCAATAATGCTCCATCACAGACTCAGCTAACATAAAAGTCCTGATTTGCCAATAATTGGATGGGCCAAGGCCCACTTTGTTACCCTAATTTCAGAAGTTAATAATACTTACCATAAAGGTAAACTTTTCAAAATTTTATGCAGTAACTTTTTTGAAAAATTTGAAAAAACATAGCCGTTACATAGGGTTTCATAACTCACTTTTTTCTGTATAAAACCCTCATAATCGACACCACATTATTCACATCTCAATCTCAAACACGAAAAATGGCCGACATCGCAACATTCGCAACCGTCGTTGTTCCAACCAAGAAACGAACCCAAAAGGCCCTTAAACCAAAAACCTCTAACGAATCCAACATCGTCCCCGAACCAATCTCCAACGCGCCATTAATACCGGTCATCTCTACCGGAAAAGAAAACGCCGAGTCCCTTTCTCGACCCAAATCCACAAAAGTCAAGAAATCATCCAAAGCGAAAAAAGACCCGAAACCAAAATCTGAAAACGCTGAAGCGTTTTCGTTTGAGAAAGAGCTGCAAGAAATGCAGGAGAAGCTTGAGAAGATGACACTAGAGAAGCAACAAGCGGAAGAGAAGCTGAAGATGAAGGAGCAAGAACTCGAGGCGCGTAATGAGAAGATGAAAATGGAGCTCAAGAAGCTGCAGAAGTTGAAAGAATTTAAGCCCACTATGGTATAATACTAACCCCTTTTGATTTAATCTTGATTTATGCGTTATTTTTGGTTTCTATAAAAGGGTTTCATTTTATGTATGTGGAATTGACAGAATCTTGAATCTTGATTTTTACGGTTATGATAAATTTGTGATCTATGAAATTAGAGTAGGATTTTGGTTTTGATTATATGCTCTATATTGATGATACGCTATGTGTACTGATTCTTGATTTTAGGTTTCGAGAGTTCTTGATTTAAAGTGTTAGGAAATGTGATACGATTTAATGGCGCCGATTTGTATCTTTATGTTGGGGAGCCTAACAGATTAGAATTTATTTGGAAAGTAGGATTTTGGTTTTGATTCTATGCTCTATATCGATGATACGCTATGTGTAGTGATTCTTGATTTTAGGTTTCGAGAGATCTTGATTTTATGTGTTAGGAAATGTGATACGATTTAATGGCGCCGATTTGTATCTTTAAGTGGAAATTGTTGGGGAGCCTAACAAATTAGAATTTTAAGTGTTAGGATATATGATATGATTTAATGTTTGCCGATTAGAACTTTAAGTGTTGGATATATGAGAAACTTGATTACCATTTATGATAGGGCTTCCGGGTTTGTTTATGGGACTATCATCGGTTTTGTTAGCTGCATTGATCTCGAGTTCAGCAAAAGGGCATATTTCCAATTTTTAGCCCTGCCTGTATGTGCTTTAATTGTTGATTTTGATTTTGGTCAATTTGATATATGAGTTTTTGATAATCTGTTTATATCAGACACTGCCACTTTTGCACTCGTCAAAAGACAAAGACCAGGCGAAGAAGAAAGGTGAAACGAAGAAGCCAGCAACGGCTTACATCATGTGGTGCAAAGAGCATTGGACCGAGGTCAAGAATGAGAATCCGGAGTCAGAGTTCAGTGAAATGGCAAACATATTGGGTGCAAAATGGAAGGCGCTAACGCCCGAAGAGAAGAAGCCTTATGAGGAGAAGTATCAAATTGAGAAGGCGGCTTATGCGAAAATTGTTGGTAATGAGAAAAGAGAAGTTGAAGCTATGAAGCTCTTGGAAGAAGAGCAGAAGCAGAAGACGGCAATGGAGTTGCTTGAACAATATCTGCAGTTCAAACAAGAAGCCGAGGAAGAGGGAGATAACAAAAAGAACAAAAAGTAATTTTGACAGTTACCGTATGTTTTAAAATTGCAGGCCATGTTCCATTTTTGATGCTAATAGATTTATTTTTTTGTTGACAGAAAAGAGAAAGATCCATTAAAGCCGAAACGTCCTGAGTCTGCTTACTTCTTGTTTATGAACGAGCGACGTGCTGCTTTGGTTGCTGAAAGCAAGAGTCCAGT
Organism: Glebionis coronaria; assembly: GCA_025667525.1. NCBI lineage: Eukaryota > Viridiplantae > Streptophyta > Magnoliopsida > Asterales > Asteraceae > Glebionis > Glebionis coronaria. Next base: position 20,721,060 of record CM046874.1, read on the forward strand.
GGAGGTATACTGATTTAAATGTTTAACTTATCGTTGTTTATTTCATTGTGAAGAAGTAACTAATTTGTTTTACATTCTGCGTGATGTCAGATTGCTAAAATTACAGGAGAGGAATGGAAGAACATGACAGAGAAGCAAAAAGCTCCGTACGAAAAAGTGGCAAAACAGAAGAACGAAAAGTATACGCAAGAAATGGAGGTTTATAAACAGAACAAAGAGGAAGAAGCTGAAAACGCCAAGAAGGAAGAAGATGAGCTTTTGAAAGTCCTGAAGCAGGAAGCGTTACAGTTGCTTAAAAAGAAAGAGAAAACCGAAACCATCATTAAGGTTTGTGTTCCTAGCTCTGCTGTGATTGTTCAATTCCCGATGAAGGTTTTTGTGGCTTTAAATAACTGAGTTTTTATTTTTGTTGTTGCAGAAAACAAAAGACGACAAGAATAAGAAAAAGGAAGAGAAGAAGAGCAAGAAGGTCGTTGATCCTAACAAGCCTAAACGACCTGCTTCTTCTTTCCTTATTTTCAGGTATCGTATTTGTATACAATTCAAGATTTGCAGCACAAAGCCGCTTCTTTGCAGCGTTCAAGTTTGATAATCATGTTTTTTGCATAATGCAGCAAAGAAACAAGGAAGGAGTTGTCAAAAGAGAAGCCAGGAATCAGCAATGCCCAAGTGACTGCTCTCATCTCGGTGAAGTGGAAAGAATTGAGTGAAGAAGAAAAACAGAAATGGAACGCTGAGGCCGCACAAGCGATGGATGCTTACAAAAAGGAATTAGAAGAGTACAACAAAAATGCAGTGGAGATCACTGAAAACGATAACTAGCAATGATCGGCTTATGGATGTTCAACTGCTTATGTTGAACATCTTGCAATTGGTAGATGTTCAACTGCTTATGAATGTCCAATTGCAATTGCCGATGTCACTTCACCATTTTTCTATCATGTCATTGTTTCAAGTAGTTCTTACTCATAGCTCAAGTTGCAGTCACAGATTCGTGTATTCGACTGAATTATGAAATCAATAATAAAGTTCGACCAAAGTCCAACACTTTATTATCTTGCTTCTGAACCTAAGCAACAATTTTTATTGCACATTGTCGAATCCACATCTAAATATTCCAATTTTACTGAAACGTGTGTGTTCATGGCTCGTGCATACATGTCTGCAAACTCTACCATCTTTGCCATAAATGGAATTTTTGAGCTTGTTTTTGAGTCCTTATCTGATTTCCTCATCTTTTTTATGTACTTTGGCCGTTTTGCAATTTGACATTTAGTTTCGCTTGTGTGAGGCTTACCCGTTTCTTTCTTATTGGCTTCTTGATATGCTAGTTGAGACTTCTTAAGTTGACTATTTTCTTCACCCTCAGCTCGACCCTATTTAGCCATGCTGCATGTGTGTTATCATGCCCATTGGCTAGCAAGATTTCACTTTTAGAAAGTTTACATGACAGTAGCGCGTTGACATGACGAGGCTCCAAGTGAGAGATTTGTGAAGTTGTAAATACCAATTGTTGCAGCTTTACCAAGATGTGTAATTGCAGACTCTAATTCGTGACTGATACAATTTAGTTGCTTGAGCTAGTGAACATAGGTTGATCGGTGTGAGCTTACACTTCCTATAACTATTTCTCGTAAGTAGTATTGGAGTTCATGTGATTCTGAAATGAATACTGCTGTTAATGGAGTTCACGTTGACTTGTCCACATGTTAAAGATAGAACATAAGCGCATATGGTTAGAAAGAAAAAAAAAATACTTCGTAATATGTTTTTGTTCCTGGTGAAGACAGTTAATCAAGCCAGAAACGAGTTCATTCGTAGATAACCGAATGGGTCCCGTCTGAATGCATTGAAAAATTTGCATATTTTGCCATTTGGTGTTGCAATGATATTCCCGAAAAAAGGCCATCAATGTAAAGATGCCAGAAATAGGTACCAACTTTTCAGAGCCTAAGTCGAGAGGTCTTTTGTGGAATCATCATCAACGTCTTCATTTTATAGCTCATCAAATGTGCCAGGGAGTGGTGGTAACCGCATAGTATATCGTCAATGATTCATCAAAAAATTTGCATGAGCATATAAGTACACACATCGAGTTGTATATTTGTGTAGGCAAAGCTTGCACCACTTTTGGATGACTATGGAGTTGGTCCTAACTACGTATCCACTGTTGTTAGAGGAACACCCGTAAGTCTTTCTCCCTCTTACTTGGTGTATGGACTGACCTTGTTGCTGAACGGGTCAAAATGGGTAATGTCTGGTAGAGGGTCGAGACGGCCTTTTATATATAGAGTCAAATGTTTTAATTCCTGAATATAAAATCTCACTTGCAGGTTAGCTTATTGCAGGTTATTCTTATAACTAATTTCATTCTTATAACTAATTTCATTCTTATAACTAATTTCATAACTAATTAGCTTATTGTGTATAGGCTTGTTTAGTTTGTTGGATGTCATTCTTATAACTAATTTCATAACTTATTGCAGGTTAGCTTATCCCAAATACTTATTGACCCACACGCTGACACACAAGAGTGGCGTTTATCAAATAAACTTCAATACACAAAAATCATCTCTCCTGAAAGATGGCAAGTGTGCAGAATTGCATCCATATTATGCAACCTGTAAGTAGCATACTACTTGCAGCATTAGATTTTGATATAGACTTACACATACGATTGACCCGCTTGTATAACAGGTAACGGGTCAGTTCTAAATATGGGTCAGAACACAGCCGAGTTGGGTTGATTGACCCACTAATACTTTTTAAACCATTTTGATTACAAAAACAATATCTTGATCTAACTTCAGAACTATACAAGAAGATATACAGAAAGATTGCGCCTTCTTCATGATAGTATGCGTCGGTTAAGCAAATTCAACATGGATACAATGCCTTTTCATCTTCTTCTAGCGCACACACGGCTGTTGGAACTATACCTATGCATATCAAATAAACTTCAATTAAATCACTATACACAAAAATCATCTCTTAAGAGTAATATGTCTAACAACAAACTTGGAACAAAGAATATCAGAAGAATGAGCATTTAAATCACGAATCCAGGACATAATATGGTTCAAGATCGAATTGGTATTTAATACGAAAACAGATTATTCAAATATAATTAAACTAGTACAATCCAGATATTAAATTTAGTATAGTACAGTTATAAGGAAAACATCTAGTGATTAACTAGAGGCCGCCGGGTTGAGAACAACTCCGACAAACACAACAGCTTTGGAAGAGTCTTCTTTAATCATGAACATGAACGGACGGTCAGCCACGAAACTTGGTGGTGGCGGATAAGGTGTATAGGAGTACTGATTTGTAGGACTCCTTACATGCACTCCAGTAGAAGCTCCTCTTTCGCCAACTTCAAAACAAGATTTCTGAAGTATTTTCGACACGTAAAGCATATTATCCCGTCTTGGCGCTATTATCCCACTAAGCTCTTTATTTGTTTTTTCAAAAGGCAATGTCAATCCCATTTGTTTCAAAACATCTTTAGGTTCAAACTTTGAAGAGATCTTGAACTTGGGTATCCATAGCATATCAAGATCTACTCGCTTAAGGTTAAACTCTCCATGAAATAAAGCATCGTTAGAATGGAACAATTGAAGCAGATTCTTCAATCCATCGATTCGATTTGGGAGAAAGATATACATTGAGAAGTTATTCAATTTTCCTTCACGTTCATATGGAATTTTGATCATCTTGTAACTGTTTTCGGAACCATAATCAACTTTTTTATTCCTAGTCGTCATGAAGGGGACCGAAACTTTCTGCCGATTGATGAGATAGAAATCTTTATCTTCTGTCATAGCTGCATCAAACGGGTAAGAACCTTTAAAATACAAGGCATTGGTAATGGCCATTACGCAATATTTATCAAAGTCACGCCTTTCAACAATCGATGGGATCAAAGCATTCGTTTCCTTATGCGCCCATGAGTTTATTTCGTCAACTGAATCGTCGAGCTTCCCCTTGATTCCAAAGTCCACACATCTGGCTTCTGTTTTGTATACACTTTTAAGAACCTGTTGGTAGCTTGATTGAACAGGTGCCACACTTCTATCGACCCAAACACCATTTGCTAAACTGAAACCAAGATCAGTTTTCGGGATTGATAAAATGCGTTTAAAAAGTTTGGAACTTGTTGACTGAGAAAGAAACATGTCGATGCTTTCATGTCCGAGAAACCCTAGTAACTGTTTCAAAGTTTCGCCTTGGGCACCAGCAGCCATGATTCCTAATATGATATCAAGCGACAACGGTGACAAAACGAAATTTCCAATCTCGTAGCCATTGTTTGCATCGTTGAGTAAAAATTTGGTGACCATAGTTGTGTTGGTGGCTGACATTGCGGCTGTGGGAGTAAGTTTTTTCGCCTTCATCGATCACGGCCGAATGCTAGGTAGAAATAGGTTTATGTAGACCTTCAAACGAAAAAAACAAGACAAAAAAGAATGAATACTAGGATTAACTAACAGACGATCGATAATTGAAGATGAGATGGTTTTGGTCCTTCACCCCACCTCTATTTATAGCATCCTAACCGACTTATGCTTGGGCTTCAAAATCACAGCCGACTTAAAACGCATACTATAGTTAAACTACACGTTTACTTGCCTTGCAAGTCAAGTAATTAAACTTACAAAAGAAAACTACCTTAGGAGTAAATTGCATCCCTAAAGTTTAGCCAAAATGCATGTTTTGTCCTAAACGTTACGAAAGTGCAAGAATCATCTTATTTGGAAATTTTAATGCAAGTATCGTTCTTATGGGGAAAATTCTTGGGATGAAACACGCAAAATGGCCAAAATATTTGGGACGAAACATGCAAGATAACAAAACCTCAAGGACAAAAATTTGCAAAATAGTTTGATTTTAAGACTATATCAGCACTTTCAAAATATTTGGGACAAAACCTGCAAAATGTCCAAACTTCAAGGACGATTGATGCAATTTTCTCCTACCTTAATAGAAACATGTCATAGCTAGACTTGTTACCATTGGATGCTAAAAAAATTGTTACCATTACTAGACTTGTTATCAATGTTTTGACACCCGGTTCAACCGGGTCGGTTCAACCGATTGAACCGGTTACGGCCTAACTAAAAGCGGGTCAAAATTAACTGATTTTTATAATTGTTTGAAACCCGGTTCAGACCGCCGATATTTACCAAACCCTGGTCAACCCGGGCGAATAATGCCCGACGGGTCTTTCTTTTACTTACTTTAAAAGTCTAAAAACATAGTAGTAACCTATGTTGCACGGAAACACCCTTCGGGTGTCGTGTTCGTCCCAGAAATGTATTGGAAACGGGAAACGGCTGGAAACACGACGGAAACGTTTCCCCAAAAAGGAAAACGTTTCATGAAGATAGGAAACGCCGTGGTTCTAGCAGAAACGCGGAGGAAAACGTTTCTTGGGATTTTAAGACGTTTATGGGTTAGTTTTTAGGGTTATGAAACATTTTTTTTGGTCTATTTATATTTGTATATACATATGGTAGGTCGTCATATCTTCTAACAAACCTCTAAAAATTGACTATTAATATTTGTTTAATGTTATGTATATTAAGGTTGCAGAAATCGTTAGGCGCTAGTGAGGCGATCGACGACCTTCGAGGCGAAATTCATCTAGGCGGATTGTAATTTTATGCATATAAATATTATAAATAATATGTATGACATAAAAAAAATACTTCTAATTTCAAATAATTCGAATTTCTTGCAAAATAGACAAATATAATGTAACAATTTAAGTGTTTAAAACTTTAAACATGAACATATAATTCATTTTGGTCCCAATTTCATACGAAACACCCATTACTTTATGTTTATAATCATTCGTTTATCTCTTATTTTAAGATTTTACGTTAAAATAAATATGGGCACTATATATTAGAAAGAAAACCCTTAATTTTTTGTAAACAAATATTGGCTTTTTGTTGACGTTCTTAACTTTTTTGACCGCCTAGCTCTAAAGTGTCGCCTAGGCGGAGTATGACCGCCTAACGCCTAGCCCTTGTTTTACAACAGTGAGTATATGTTATGTCTCACTATCAATATTGATTTTTTTTTTATCGGTTAAAGATTCATTTTTATTTAATTTATTAATAAAATATATATATATAATACAACAACGTTTTCAGCCGTACCCGTTTCATAGATTTTGAGACATTGACGTTTCTAAGTACCCGTCCCATCCTCGTTTCCGTATCCGTCTATGTGTACAATAGACAGTAACCTCTGTCACTTTTATGTTCTCACTATTTCTTCTTATCTAACTTCTTTCCACTCAGCTACAACATAACTTTATATTACTTACCCTTCAAATCGAGTAAATCAAAGTAATTGTTCTACGTGGTAGACTTGGGTATGATTATCCATCCTTTATATGCAGTAGCAAGTGTGAAATAATCGAAGTAAGTGGTCTATGTGATGGAGATAATTTTGAATCTTGATTTTTTTCTATAATTTGTGTAATATTTTGTTTGATATAAAGATTGTATTCATAGATTAGAGATAATATGATATTTACTTTGTTTTTGTATTTTGTTATTTTTTGTTGTGTTATTTTGTTTGATCCTAAGGCTGGTGGAAGTGGCTTAAAAGCTACGCGTGACTTAACAAAAGTCACCCGCTGCTTCCATTCCTCTCAAAATAGTTGCGCGCGACTTATTCCCACCAAGCAAAAAATAGGGGGCAAACTCACCCAGGTGAGTTGTAATGTTGTGGGCCCGAGTGATTTTATTTTTTGAGTTAGGTTTATTTGTGGGTGTTTTTTGTGAGTGGGGTGTGTTTAAATAATAAAAAATAGGTATGAAAGATGAGTGTGTGTGAGTTTGAGTGAGTGTCATTGTCTCCGTGGATGAGTTTTTGTGAGTTTGTTAAAAGCTAAAATGACGCTGACATAGAGACGAGTAGATTTGCCTCCACTCCCACCGGCCTAAACATAATGATGTATGAAAGTGAAGTGTTTCATATGGAATGCTACTATTTGGTTGACATCACATGCTGTAACATAACACAAAATGGATGTTTGGGAATGTGCATAAAATCAGGTCAACCCGATGATCCGTTGTCTTAGCCAGGTCGATCTTTAACCTGGTTTTCAAAACATTGTTTGTTACCTTAATAGTACCATTACTAGACTTTAACATTTATGAGATGATTAAAGTTGTTTACGTTTTATGAAAAGTTTATTTGTATTTTTGATTTTGCTCAAGGACAAATATTCTTTATTTATTTTGGTTTAATCTAATGTTAAGGATTAATCTAAGATTAATTTTTTTTTTTGCTAAAATGTTCAAATATTAAAAAAAACAGAGGAAAAAACTAAAATATAGTAAAAAGACAAGAAGAAAAATATCCGTATTAATTTTGAAGGGTTGGTTTCACTTTTGGTCACTCGTCAGTTTGAAATGACTAAAATACCTTTCTTAAAGTTGGTCAAATCACTAAAACTATTTTTACAATTCCCTTTTTCTATTCTTATTGTTATTATGTTGTTAAAATGATTATTTATTATATTTTCTAGTTTTTTATTTAGTTATTTTAAATATTAAAAATAAAATGATTTTCTATAAAAAGAATTAAAAAAATTCCTTTTTTAAAACAAATAAAAAAATATTTATGGTAATAATATTAATAAAAAATTTCTTTTAAAAAAAGTAAAAAACTTACAACAATCAATTTACTATTTTTTTTTGGAAAATCACCTTAAAATTTTGTTTATTTTTTTGAAAACAAATTTAATTTGAATATTTGTATTTTTTAAATAAGAATTTTAGTTTTTATTTTTTTATATATGTTTATAAATAGTTTAATTTTAACTTTAAAAAAAAAGAGTTTAGTTTTTTTGTTATCACTATTATCAACACAACTATTTTTAAATTTCTTTTCTTATTAAAAAAAAAATAGTTAAATGAGTGAATTGCAAAAATAGTTTTGTGGTTTGACCAAATTGACAAAAGGTATTTTAGTCATATTCAGTCAACTAAGGAGTAAAAGTGAAACCAAACTTTCAAAATACATATGTTTTTTTGTAATTTCGAAATTCAACGGATCAAATCTACAATTTAACCGAACCGCGAGAACCATTTTTGCAATTTACTCCAACATTTATAGACATTATTTGCATTAACACGTCTCAGTCAAGTCCCAAAGGCAATAACGTTGAGTATGTTCAAGGATCAGCATTCCCTTGTTTTTGTTCTTCACCTCTTAGGGTCGGTTACAAGCTAAAAAGTTCTAAGTGTGTCTTGTTTTCAACCATATTGACCTTGTGGAAGTCATATATCAGGCTTGCACTAATTTTAGATGAGTATAGAGTTGGTCCTAACTACGAATCAATTGTTGTTAGAGGGACAACCATAAGTCTTTTTCCATCTTGATAGCCGAGGGACCTTGGTATATAGACAAACCTTGATCGTGAACGGGTTAAAATGGGTAATTTTTGCTAGAGGGTCGAGACCACCTTTATACATAGACTCAAATATTTTCTAAATAAAAAATCTCGCTCACTCATTTAGTTTATTTAATCTCATTTTTATAACTAATTTCATATTTTATTGCAGCGTCCCTTGATCCTAAATATTTATTGAAACACAAACTAACACACAAAAGTGACAGTTGTAGGTTTGGATTTGTACTTTTAAAAATCTTGACTACTACAAAAGCAATATCACATTGAAAAAATATTACTCGTGAGGTACATTTATTTTTTCTCTTTAACTTAATACATCCGCGAGTCAAAATGGGTAACTTTTCTTGGTATGACTTGAATTGACCCAAAACTGTTTTTCAACCAATTTTTTGTTTGTGTTTAAATACTCTCATCCAAAGTATGCAAATATATATTTTTTGTGCAAGTAAAATTAGTTAATCAAGCCAGAAAAAGGTTGTCGATCATTGATAAAAAGAATATTTCATGTATCCTTGAATAAATGTTTGACTTTTTTTAATTTTGAGTTATTTTATTTATATTATATAATATTTAATAAAAAACATATAAATATAAATATAAGAGCATTTACAATAGTTGAACATTCTCAAAGTGTTTAATATTTAATAAAATTATTAATTTATAAAAATTTGTTTTTATAAATCTTTTTGCCTTATATTTAAACCTTTTCATGTTTATTGATTCTTAGTATTTACACATGTATTAAATTTTAAAAAAGTCTAATATTATAGATCTATATATTATAAACTTATTTTCACTATACTTTTTAAACTCTTAAACCTTTTCATTATTTTATAAACCTATTACATGATGCTTTCAATATAAATATAAAAATTCAATCCATAAAAAAAATGAATAATCAAGAATAATGCTATGTTTTTAACATTTTTTCATATTTATATAAAAAAAGAAATATTGTTAAATGAAAAAAGCAGCCAGTAACATTTTACCCTTGTTCAAAAAAAAAAAAAAAACATTTTACCCAATTTCATTTCAGCCTCTTCTGTTAGTTAGATAAACCCTAGAAAACCCAGATCCTAACTCACATCTCCGCCGAATCACAACGGCACACGACGGCCTTCAAAACCCAGATCCAAAATCTCCTCCTCTCCAAAACCCACTTTTCAGATTTCTCTAATTCAACCTTATCCAAAAGTTACCATAAACCCTAGAAAAAATGTTAGTCAACATTCCATTTGAATTTCAGATGGAAATCATCAAAAAAGTTTATGATGTCAAGTCATTGATCCAGTTTAGATCTGTTTCGAAGCCCTGGAAGGCTTTCATCGATAGCTTTGAGTTTATCAATGGGTACGGCGCCCGTCACACACAGCCGGATAGTCATATTCTAAGCTAAAGATTTCGTGGTGAGTTAAATTGCATTTGTCTCGTAGACGATGATATCGAAACTTTAAAGGTACAACAACTAGAATCTGCCCCATTTGTTGTTTCTCCTTTGCTCAAACAATGTCGTAGGTTATATGTTCTTGGCGCGTCTCATGGGTTACTGTGTTTGTCTGGTTTTAAACAAGATAATACGCCTATACTTGTTATCTGGAACCCTTCGATTGGGAAATCGTTTGGTATTTCGCTTGCTATTGATCACCCTTTATCAGCTTGGACTTGTTATGGTTTCGGTGTTTGTCCCGTTACCAGTGACCCTATGATTGTTAAGTTAACAAAATACGTTAATATGCCTTGGCATGGTGAGGTTTTCAGATTGAGTTTGGGGGTTTGGAATGTGATTCCAAGTGGGAAATTGCCTCCTCAATCAGTTACAGTTATCACGTCAACTCAGGTTGTTATAGATAAGTTTATCTATTGGTGTGCGGATTATGGTGACTCAGTTGTGTCGTTTGATTTGATTACTGAGGAGTTTAAAGTGATACCCCTACAAGATACCTTAACCAACAAATGGTTCACACGTGCCTCAATTTCTAAGCTAATGGGGTCTCTTGTAATATGTGGAAAAATTGAGGACGAGGAAGATTTCGGTGTATGGGTGATGGACGATGACTCGTCTTTTAGAAAGCTATTCACAATTGGTTCACCAGTAGGACATAAAATATTTGATCAAACAGATGAAATACTGATGTTTAAGAAGAATGGTGAAATTATCTTTAGAACTCGTGCAGCACCCAACATATCTATATGGGTACTTGAAGTTTACGACCCCTGCTCTCAACGAATCAAGAATCTTGGGATTTCTGGACGACATATTGGATTCTTCATGGGCTCTTACAAGAAATCACTACTTTTGCTTGATCACTTGGATTCACATATATATTTCGACAATAACTGATCGAAATAATATCATCAAGGTACCTATATATTGTAGTTAAGGTGTGGAAAAATCACTTTCTATCACTTTCAGTTTTTTTTTATCACTTACTTAATGTTGTTAAGTAATGTCATTCATGGAATCTTATGTGATTTGTAGAAAGGTTAGTGAAATCTATTATCAATCTTAATGCGATTTTTATTATTCCATGGATAGTGTTACATCTGCTCCTTATCTTTGATGGCTTTTTTAGAACGAGGAATGTCCTTTATATAATCGATGCCTAATTGCTCGTGTGATTAATGATGACAAGCCTTTTAGATGCTTATTACTTGTTAGTCTTCTTTGCTTCGTTACATTCTCATTTCATCATGCTTGGCAGGATTATTTTGGATACCCTGTAAATACAAACACAAGTTTATGGAAACATACATTTGGCGTATGTTGATTCTTGTAGTTAATGATAGAAGCCTTAGATAGCTTCCTGGTCCTAGTGATTCAGAATGAATTGGCTGAGTTTTGTTGGTCTCAGGATATGGTTTTGATTACCATATGGAGTCTATGATGCTGCTGATATGATTGTTTCCCGAGTCTTTTGTTGTTTACTGGTGGCTTGCAGTTATTTTATCTGTGTATAGTAGGGAATCGTGTATTATCAGGTTATGTGGTCCTAGGAAATGTCCATGGTATGGTATAATTTGACTCATTATTTGGTGCTTAAAATATCTAGATCTGCGCAGTCATCATTTCTATTTTTTTCCCATCCGCTTTTAACACTCCAGGTATAATCATAATTTCACATTTTAAAAAGTCAAATCGCACATTTGTATATACCTTTGCATACTTAAAACAACTATCAAGCCTGTGTTAACAAGCCTGTGCTGCAATTAATATAAGGTCTAATAGGATCACAGATTAATAAGACTGACACTATTTAAGCGATAAATAATCAGATAGGTAGTCGTAAGTTTGTAACTGCAAATGTAAAACAAATATTAGACCATGCAGGGCCACTCTATTTTCTGCTGTCTGTATCCGGAAACATAAAATTCACAAGTTTAAGGCTATTAAATGAGATTTAGGTGTTTTGAACAAACATTGACAGAAATGACAGCTACCAAACTCCAAATGAACCTAAAACTTAACGGCATTTCCGCTTAAAGTAAGCAGATTCTGATAAGTAGGTTTGTTTATTTCAAAAGTGTTTTTGTTTAGCTGATTTCAAAAGTGTTTTTGTCGCATCTAGCATACTCTACTCACATACCACCTAGAGTGATGGACTGACCAAAACACAACTACTGATAAATGAAGCAAAGTTAATGTACAGCAAGTTTTATAAAAGTAGTCCTTTCTCAATCACTTATATCTGAGCCTCATCATTAGCTTTCGACGGTCTAATTTTATTTTATCTATATCATCAAAAACAATTTTCTCAAACATCATCAACGGGTAATTATTTTGCGAACCAAGCATACAGCTGCTGGTGTAACACACTAACGATAGGAAGGTAAAACAACATTATCTTGTCAGAATCCAATTCAAGTTTTGCAAAATGGGAATCCAATACTACTGCTGAAATTTGCTATAAATAGTTAAATACACATGCCACCAATTGTTCCAATGTGTGAGTGATCAGTATATCAGCTGAGCTAAACAAAGAAGAGAACTTTAGCTGCAAGCCTGCAATGCTATGGCTTCAATTCAATGCCAAAGGCCGGTTGACCACACCAAAAACATCACCCAATGTAACTATGACCCTGTCAACGCACAGAATAAATGTAACACAATGTGGCTACCAAAAACCAGCTGGCACGCCAGATACAACCATCAACATGCCCCCCTACCAATGCCCGAAACTAGTGTAACAAGACCTGCACCTGTTGCGACCGTAAAGAAAACGAACACTCTTACATCAACAAAGTGAACGAGATGGCGAATTCGGCTTACAAGAAGGTGGCACGCCAGATGCACCACCACCATGATCAACACACAACACTGGCCCAAAACAGGTTAGCCCAAAACATAAAGAAGGAAGCATGACCAACTGCATACTAGGAGTCGGTGATCACAAGAAGAGAGACAAAACCTCAAGAAAGAAGGACAACGCCTGCAAATATAAAGATGGAAGCAGCAGCAGCAGTGATAGTTGAAGTGACAGTGAAGCTCATGTTAAGCGTACCTAAGGTGTGTATTGAACTTGAATCATCTAATACAACTTAAGGTAGTGGAGCTATTGAAATTCAGTGTGTAATAACTACAAATTTTCGTTTATGTGCTTTTCTGTAATAGAAGTGATATATATTAACTTAAAAGAGTTTGCTAGAATCTGAATACCATAGTTACCCATTAAGAACAGACAAGAAAACAGAACATCGGAACTTGCTGACACAAGTTAAATTTTAAACTAGAAAATTATGGTTATGATGATAATATGATATTATACTATAGGCCAGAATATACAGAAAGATCACCGCCACAAACTTACAATGAGCGTGTTGCTAACATTTTCGTTCCTAATTTTTGAAATAAACACTGCAATAGCTTTAACATGACCTTCTTCGGATCCTTCATGACTGATTCCAGTTAACTCGAGATTCTTCTTTGCAATTTCGAAGGAGTGATCACCATATTCAGTGGCATGCAAATCGTTAAAAGCTTTTCAGCTGCTTCCTGACCTTTTCTAACTATTCCAGCGGACAGAAAACATCATTACCACCCTAATACTAGGTAACACCAACATTAGAATATACTTAGAAAACAGTGGACAGGAGACATCAAGTACCGTACACTATTCGAGTGAAAAGCAGTTGTTTTTCTTGTTTTGGTGGAGCCTTATTATCTGTCGGAAGCCATTATTAGCTACACTAACACCATACTTGAAGTATATATAAGAGTTTTCTTTTCAACGGCTAAGTGAGTCACACGGGTAGTCAAAAGTTACAACTTCCACACGATTCAAAGCATGGAGCAACAAGTTCTTCCATCTACTTAAATTTCAAGCCCGGGGTTCAATCAAAATCTCTGGGTCTGCGCAGTCATCGTTTCAAATTACCCATGATCTTTTGACACTCTTTAAGTATAATCTTAGTTTGACATTTAAAAAAGTCAAATCTATTATGTTGCACATTTTTATATAGAGTACTTGAACAATTTACAAGCCTGTGCTGCAGTCAATATAAAGTTTAAAAGGGTCACAAAAACCGCGACTTTTTAACCACAAATGTAAAACATACACGGCCTCTCTAATTTCTGCTGTATGTATCGGAAACATGTATTGACAAGTTTAGGGCATTCATGTCGCCCCTAACACAAACTGCATGAGATTTAGATGCTTTGAACAGACATTGACAGAACTGGCAGCTACCAAGTTCCAAATGAACCTAAAACTGGAGAGCGTTTTCGCCTAAATTAAGCAGGTTACTTATTTCAAAGTCTTTTAAAACCTTTGAAACTGAATTTGATTCAAAATAATTACATTTTCAAGTATTCTTACAGTTTTACAGTATTCTTCAACTGATCATCTACCTATGTGGATTATAATCTTTTGAACTAGTGCTTTTAGTTGGCCCACCTAAGGCTCAACACGGCAGATTTAAAACCGACTTGAACCGGACCGAACAATTTCCGTCCGAGGTTTTGGACCAATTCGGTCTTCGATCCGGTTCGGTCTTACTAAAATCTCGTCGATTATGCCTAATACGACCGGACCGGACCATTTAGGACTGGTCTCGGTCCGGGGTTTCGGACAATTTCGATCCTTGGTCCGTTCCGGTGCCCACTGATACATAGTCGTGTACAAAAAATTGGAAACCCAATCCGGTCAACACAAGGTTTTGACTAAAATCGGTTCGATTTGTCCAAAAACCCTCGGTTAACCGGTTTTGGTATATAGCCGTTGTACCCGGTTCGGGTCGGTTTTTTGGAACAAACGAGTTGACTCAAACCCGAATTACCCGAACATTATCAATATGATAAACTCGGTTTATCGGGTTATCAGAAGAGGTTTAGTTTTGGTTTCGGGGTTTGTCCCGTTACTAGTGACCCTACCGTTGTTAAGATGGAATCTGCCGATAACATGCCTTGGCGTGTTGAAATTTTCAGATTGAGTTCGGGGGTTTGGAATGTGATTCCAAGTGGTAATTTGCCTCCTCAAACAGTTGGAATTACGTCTTCTCAGGTTGTTATAGATAAGTTTATTTATTGGGGTGCTGAGGAGTACAATGGTACCGACTATAATGATTCTAATGACTCTATGGTTGTGTCATTTGATATGATTACCGAGGAGTTTAAAGTGGTACACCTACGAGACACCTTAACCAACAAATTGTTCTCATGTGTCTCAATTTCTAAGCTAAGGGGGTCTCTTGTTGTATGTGGAAAATTTGTGGACGAAGAAGATTGTGGTGTATGGGTGATGGAGAACGACTCATCTTTTAGAAAGCTATTCACAATTCGTGCACCAGCATATAAAAGACTAGATCAAATATTGATGTTTAAGAAGAATGGTGAAATTATCTTTGAAACTTCACGTTCACGCCAGTCTACAAGAAGGGAACTTGAAGTTTATGACCCTTGCACTCAACAAATCAAGAATCTTGGGATTTCTGGACGAGATATTGGATTCTTCATGGGCTCTTACAAGAAATCACTACTTTTGCTTGATCACTTGGATTCACATATATATTTTGAGAATAACTGGTCAAAATAATGTCAGGCACATATCAAGGAACTTATTTTGTAGTTAAGGTGTGGAAAAATCACTTTCTATCACTTTTAGTTTTTTTTTTATCACTTATTTAATGTTTTTTTTATTATTCCATGGATAGTGTTACATCTGCTCCTTATCTTTGATGGCTTTTTCAGAATGAGGAATGCCGTTTATATAATAGATGCCTTATTGCTTGTGTAATTAATGATGACAAGCCATTTAAATGTTCGTTGCTTGTTGAAATCTTGTTAGTGTTCTTTGCTTTGGTTACATTATGATTTCCTCATGCTTGGCGGTTATTTTGGATACTCTGTAAATACAAACACAAGTATATGGTAGCATTCATTTGGAGTATGTTGATTCTTGTAGTTAATGATAGTAGCACATAAAGATAGCTTCAGTATGAATTGGTTGAGTTTTATTTGTCTCAGGATATGAATTCTGTGATGCTGCTTTGATGCTGCTGATATGATCGTTTCCTGAGTCTTTTGTTGTTTACTGGTGGCTTGCAGTTAGTATTTGTGTCTAGTAGGGAACTGTGTATTGTCAGGTTATGTGGTCTTAGGAAATGTCCATGGTATGGTATAATTTGACTCGTTATTTTGTGCTTAAGTTATATTTATATTTTTCGGGAAAAAGAAGTGTAAATGACATAGTAGAGAGTAGAAACAGAACTACTATGATTCTATGACTAACGAAGCTTACCTCGGTTCTTTGTATGCTTAAGTCTCTTGAAAGTATAAATGGTTCCTATGTCAAT
Organism: Glebionis coronaria; assembly: GCA_025667525.1. NCBI lineage: Eukaryota > Viridiplantae > Streptophyta > Magnoliopsida > Asterales > Asteraceae > Glebionis > Glebionis coronaria. The sequence continues at coordinate 20,737,285 of CM046874.1, forward strand.
TGAACTACGTAGCGATTCAACGATAGTTTGTAACACATGGTTCCGACAATCAGTGAGATACCACTCTGGAAGTGCTAGAATTCTAACCTTGTGTCAGGACGTACGGGCCAAGGGCATGCCCCCTACTAATACCCGAAATAAATTCAACAACACCTGCACCGGTTGCCACCGTAAAGAAAACGAACACTCTTACATCAACAAAGTGAAAGACATGGCGAATTCGGTTTACAAGAAGGTGGCAGACCAGATGCACCACTACCATGATCAACAGAGCAATGGCCAGAAATTGGTTAGCCCAAAACAGAAAGAAGGAAGTATGATCAACTGCATACCAAGAATCGGCGATCACAAGAAAAGAGACAAAACCTCAAGAAGGAACGCGGGAAACGATTGCAAATGTAAAGACTGAAGCAGCAGAAGCAGTGATGGTGAAAGTGACAGTGAAGCTCATGTGAAGCGTACCTAAGGTGTGTATTGGACTTGCATAATCTATTCCCTAACTCAAAGGCAAAAACATACCATTTTAACAGGAACTGTACTTCGTCTATGTAATAAAAGTGATATATTAACCTAAGGAGTTTCTTAGAATCTGTCGAATACCAAAGTTACCTATCGAGCACATGCTATTATTATACAGGCCACAATATACAGAAAGATCACCTCTACAAACTTGCTCTGGGCGTGTTGCACGCCTTTTCATTCCTAATACGTGAAACAGACACTGCAATTGCTTCAACAGCCCCTTCTTCGGATTTCTCATGGGTTATTTTCCAGTTAACTCGAGATTCTTCTTTGCAATTTGTAATGACCTATTCAGTATTAAAAGCTTTCAGCTGCTTCCTGACCTTTTCTAGCGGATCCAGAAACATCATTACCGGTCTACATTAGGCAGATTTCAAAATAGACCTTAATAATAAGTAACACCAACATTAGGATAGTTAGTTTCCGGATATATATATATATATATATAGAAAGCATGGCTATCTGTGAGCACTGTATGAGCTATTCCAACTTCCAAGTACCGTAAACATAAGATAGAACTTGAGCCAAAGTGGAGCGCAAAAATCAGTTTTTAAGCATATAATAGGAAATAGTTCCATAGACTTTACCTGCACAAACCGTCAAAACAAGATAGGAACCTGAAGTTGCAACAGGGTATCATCTCGGATGACTCCATTTGGTGCCAAAAAGTTCAGTATTTTGTTCATTTGCCTAGTTCAGGTTCCGTAATCAATTATGCACCTTCATTTTCGACTTGCTTTAGATAAAGTGCAATCCTAGACATTGGCCAATAATACAAAGTAAGCCAAATAATTAAACTTACTGAAAACCAACATACATTAAACGGCCTTTTGAGACTCCAATTATAATCATAATTTTACATTTTAAAAAGTCAAATCGCACATTTTTATAGACTACTACGTACTTAAACGACTAACAAGCCAATTAATATAAGGTCTAATAAGATCACAGATTTATCAGACTAACACTCCAATTTGAGCGATAAATAATCAGATAGGTAGTCGTAAGTTTGCAACTGCAAATGTCAAACATTCATTAGACCATGCAGGGCCACTCTATTTTCTGCTGTCTGCATCCGGAAACATAAAATTCACAAGTTTGAGGCATTCCTATCACCCCTAACATTAGCTGAATAAACTTCCGGTCTTTTGAATAAACATTGACAGAACTGGCATGCAGCTAACAAGCTCCAAATGAACCTAAAACTTAGGGGCATTTCCGCCTAAAGTATGCAGATTCTGATAAGCATGTTTGCTTATTTCAAAAGTGTGTTTGTTTAGCTGATTAAAAATAATTACTTTTCGAGTATTCTTACACTTTTACTTTTACAGAATACACACTCAAACACCATTTCCAAAAGGTAGTTATTTTTCTCAAAAAGGTTCAGTGAAACCGTGCACCCTTTTTGCGTGCCGACTGACCCTTCAACCAAGGACCTACCTCCCCGCAACGAGCACATGTTCAAGTGACCCTATTTCTCCCAGCTTGGCTCGCTGAGGAAGAGAGTTGTTGATTGGGCTTGCAGATTATATGGTCTGGGCTTTCTTTGACCCATAGAAGCAACTTTATGTTCAAAATTCAATAATGTCTTATTTCACAATCTTTTGAACCAGTGTTGTTAGTTAGGCACACACAAAAAATTTGTCTAATTTTATTTAAAGCATCCGGAGTGCTCGGTTTTCTTCTTTTTCATAACCATGGTTTTCAACGTTTTAGCCGACTAATCCACGAAATTTGAGCCCACCACCACACATACGATCAAACCGGGTAGAACCCTCCCCTCTTTAGAAAGGCTGGAATGCTCGTTTGTGGGATAAGTCATAAGATTTCCTATGTAGGGACGACGAGACAATGAGACACTAGGTGCGAAGATTTATAATCAAAGGGGTGTGGCATTATCAGCTTAACGGCGCGTCCACATGCATGCCCGATTTGGGATGCCTTCACTACACTGATTGTGGATAAATAGCACAACTACTATATAATAAGGCAAGCAGCCACTCGATCCGACACAGAGAGTACATCTTTTTCTTAGCACTAAACTTGAAATTAAGACCAAATAACATATAAATCTATACAAATGCGGCTAGGTTAATCTCTATCTAGACCACAAATCTCAAGATAGAACTAGCTTCAAAGTCGAAACAATATGTCAATTACGCAAGCTCTTGGTTCTTCTCCACCACCCTCACTTCTTTAGCAGATCTAAGCACATTGGCCTGAAATTAAACACCATTTAACCATCATGATCATTAACTATACAAAAGAGTACTTATATACATAGCTAGGTTAATTACCTGAAGATCAGTGATTTGAACAGCAAAAGCATCAACAATGAGCAAAGATAATGTCTTGTTGTAACTTCCAGCCTCAAGTTTCTTAGCCAACAAGTCATTATGCTTCTTGTTTAAGTACATTTCCACTTCTCTTGCACCTCTTTTTGTCCTGCAAATTAGAGACGAAGCCAAAACTAAATATGATCGAGTGCACAAAAACTTTTCAACGATAACATGACAGATGTAAAAAATGAATTATAAATTTATAACGAGTATTAAAAACACATTTCATTTCGCTTGACTAGATGCATTTAAGATGCATTTAGAAAAAACCGATGTTAAAAAACATTAAAAGAAGCTGACCTATCAGATTGAAGGCGTTCATATTCAGGATCATAGTTCAAGAACACAAAATGAAGATGTTTTTGTCTGTCACCCATGTTGAGTTAAGTTGAGAAGGGAGCTAGGTTTGAGTGATTATAAAGATCCATTGGTCATTGCCTTTTTATACTAGTTTACCACCATTTTACTTTGACTCTTTCAAACTTTGATGGATCTAAACATTTCAAAAAATAATACTAAAGGATAAGCTTTTATATTTATTATAAATATACAATATTGTTTATGTATGTTTACTTTTGAATTAAAGTGTACATGTAGGGCTAAAGAGAAGAAATAAAATGACATGTACTTTTGAAAAGCAAGGAAAGAATTATTAGCTACTTATTTGGGCATTACATAAGAGTATATTTGAAGCAAATATTTTAAGAATATATAAGCAAGTTTCATCGGCTATATTAGCAAGTTTAATTTTCATTTTAGATCTGTTGAACGTGTATCAATATTATCCTTATCCAATGTGACTGGGTTTTTTTTATTGAAAATTATTGAATCGTCAATTTTTCCATCATTCGGGTTGACCTGATTTGATAAACTTAATCGAGTCAAAAAAAATTTATAATAAAATATTCTAAAAACCTTTTTTCATAAATATTTTTAAAATTTAAAGATAAATTAAAATGATGGTGTGTTAATTAAAATAAAATCAAAACTAACTTAAAACATAAACTAATATTGTTTTATTATGATCTACTACAAACTATAAATATAAATTAATTGTTTTTCATACTTTTAATATAATGTTATAAATATAGATTTAAAAACTAAAAATAATAAATAAAGAGTAAATATTTTTTATTAATATAATTTGACGTAAAACAAGTTTTATACAATAATATATATTTTATATATAAAAAATATACATATATATAAACCTGGTTGATTCGCCAGTTCAACCGGTTGAACCTGTTGACCCATAAATCGGCCATTAGACCGGATCAACTAAAAAGCTGAGTTTTAGCGAGATATATTTTATATAAGTTAGAGATGAGATGATGTCAGTTTTTTTAGTACACTTGAAATGTGAAATCTGAATGAGATAGTGAGAAGTGAGAGAAAGTTGAGATTACACGGACATAAGGATGAGTTTCTCCAGCTTTGCGTGCATGAAGCTAGCTCATGTTCTATGAATTCAATTTGCAGGTTTTGCCGGTAGTTATGTATGATATCCTTATATCCTTGTATTTAAAGTATAGAATGTACATTTTAGAATTGCGAAAAACCATTCATGGAATTTCACTCTAGTAAAGGGACAATGTATATGCAACTATTTAAACCTAGTCAACGTGCATGGTTACACTAACCAATTAGTTGACCATGATTTAATTAAGAATAATAAAGTGATTGTTTCCTTAAATCATGCATGGAAGCTTCTCTAATACGAGGGATTTAGTAATATTAAACTGGATCGAATATTGGTCATCGCACGTACGCACGCTTGTTGATATTATGATGATGATAAAAAGTCAACAGTTCCCTTGTATCTAAAGTCACTAATTTATTGCCATGTTCCATTACGACGTGCACATATATATAACTATTAACTTAAATTCATCTTTGTTTTGGATCCATGCATGCAATATTCAATTTATAATGTCGTCATATATATATTATATCTGGAATATTTGTACAGCGTATCGTTTTTGAGATCTTGCTTCTAGCTAGCAAAATAAGTTACTAAATAGTACAACAGGCTAGCTAGCACTTGTCGAAATAAAAAGTACACGTAGATTCAAGAAGTTGATATAACTAAGTACTCTTTGTAACGACCAAACCGTGTATACATGAGTTTTTGATAATCTGCGCTGATTTTTTCCTGATCTATTCTATTTGCATTCTAAAAATCAAATACTTTTGTTTTATACTAGTAATGATTTATGGTATGGGCCACGATCTATACTTGATTGTTTGATCTTGGGACCAGAAACAGCATATGATCACAAATCACAAAATGACAAGATCAAACACAAATCACAATATGACTGTTCGTGTATGTCTCCGGCATATTGTCGAAAGCATCACGCTTTGATCAAAGTCTTGGCCACGTAGGAGAGAGAATAAAGCAGGATTGTTTTTACTTAGGGAAGACCTCTATTAACCACGGTGCAACGTTTTACCCAATGGTCTCAGTTCTGCGCCGCCGCCTACTTTACACTGTACCTGATTTTGCGGTATCATGTAACGTGTATATCTTTATGATGTGACTTGTCATACATGTATATAGTTCAGTTAGGTATAAATACCCGGACATATTTATTACAACACAACTACACACATTATATCACATTCAATACTATTTAATAGTTATCCTCCGGTATTCCACATCGGATACCACTCTTGTGATTGTTACTTACTCTCACGCCGAAACTTGGTTTCGGGGTCACACCTGGGACGAGTTAACGTGCGTTCTCTTATTGTAGGATATCCCCAACCTACAAGCATACCATATACGTGAACGAAGCTCAATCTATACAGGTCTAGTGCCTACGGATTTTTGTTTCAACATTTGACGCCATCTGTGGGACCCTAAACTCGAATCTCCATACACATCTACCTATGGCAGGACCTTCGGGGGGAGGATCTCCATTACTGCTATCTCCAGATCGCGACAATACAACCACAGGGGGAGATACAGAGACACCCTCCACGTTACAGCAGAAAATTTTAGAAAGTGTAAGTGAGTTGCGGAATTTGGTAGGACGTTATAATGTCGTAGGGCAAGAACCTATCATACCGATGAAGTTAGTCTTCGACGATGAGACGCAAGGGGGCCAAAGGGAAAAGGCTGAAGCGTAAAAAACACACAAAGATGCCGACAAACCCGAGGACGACTTACAAAAACCTTTCAAGGACGTTGTTTCTTCACCCTTCACAAGAAGGATCATCGAATTTTCATCACCAAAGCATATCCTTCCGGCAACGCTGAAGCTATATACCGGAGCGACAGATCCCAATGATCACATAACTTGTTTCACAGGTGCAGCCAACTCAGGGGAATGTCCCATGCCAGTATGGTGTAGGTCCTTTCAGCAGACGCTGGATGTAGCGGCAGGAGGATGGTTTGAGAGATTACCGCCAGGAAGCATAGGACATTGGGACGACCTAAGGGACCAATTCCTGGAAAGGTTCGCCCTAAGAAGGAAAAGCCTTAGAAGTCTTATGGAAATCACAAGTATTGTGAGAAAGGCTCATGAAACGCTACCAGCATTCAAAGAAAGATGGACCGATGAAGCTAGTTACATACAAGGGGTTTCGGAGGTCATGAAAATATCTGCGTTCACAGTCGGGGCTAAATGCCCAAAATTGTCCCGACGTTTTTTCAATGATGAACCAAAAACGGTAGCAGAAATGTTCAGGAGGGTTGATGACTTCACCAAGTTAGAAGAGGCTTACAAAAACACAGAACTGTCGCAGGGGGAAGGAAGCGAACGGAATGGGAAAACGATAAAAGAAGACAAGTATTTCACAGGAAAGAATTACAATCGCCACAAAAACAAAGGTGACTACAGACCAAAACCTATATATTCCCCTTATGTCCCTCCTACCAATCCGAACAACACAAGAAGGAACCAATATCAACGTCTCGGCCTTGCGACATTGACTAAGTTATCTAAAGAAATCCTAGCAACTGAATTGCAGCTCCAATTGCCCCAACCTCTACCCACAAAAGGCATAGTACGTCCCGAAAATATGGACAAGTACTGTGATTATCATAGAGAGAAGGGCCATCTCACTAATGATTGCTACCAACTAAGAAAACAATTGGAAGCCGCACTTGAGTCAGGAAAACTAAACCATTTAGTCAAGGACTTGCGAGGAAAGGTAAATAAAGGAAACCAAGGGAGAGGAAATGGAGGTGGCGACTACAAAGACAAAACAATAAACATGTTGAGCAATAAGTATTATGGGACGAAGCGAAAAGAGGTGTGCAGAATTGATGTAGACTGGATGAATACTCCAATATCTTTCCCTCTGGTAACTGAATCCGAAGCCTCAAACGACCCCCTAATATTCGAAGCAGAAGTAGAAGGCTACTGGGTGAAACATGTGTTCATTGACCAAGGGGCAGCCATGGAAGTAATGTTCGAGCATTGCTTCATGAATTTGGATCCGGATGTAAGACGAAGAATAACCCCAGACCCCGTCAAAGTTCTAAGTTTCTCCGGGGAGGAAACCACACCCTTGGGATAAATCGAGCTAGAAGTAACCTTCGGATCGCGTGACACGACAAGAAAGACAATAACGACTTTTTGTGTAATCAGAGCTCCATCACCTTACAACATCATTCTTGGCCGAACTGGCCTTCGAGAATTGAGAGCCATACCCTCCACCATACATTCCGCAATGAAGTTCCCCATCCCAGGCAGCATCGCTACGCTAAGGAAAAAAGCAAGAGCAATCTTTGAGTGCAGTGTAATCGAGGATGGCCAGAAGATATAAAGGGAAAAGGCAACAACCGTGGGGAAGGAGTTAGATAAGTGGCTTGCGTTTAAAAATTTAACCAACAAGAAAGGGAGGAAGGAGAGATGACGGAGCAAGTCATAGTCCATCCTGGATATCCGAAACAATTAGTAACAATCGGAAGGTTATTCACAAAAAAATGTAGGTTACAATTGATAGACCTATTGAGGAACATCACAGACGTGTTTGCTTGGGAACCGTCGGACATGACGTGGGTTTCTAAAAGAATTATCAAACACTCACTAAATGTGGACCCAACAAGAACCCCTGTGGCTCAAAAGAGAAGAACTTTAGGTGAGGAAAAAAGTCGAGCCGTACAAAGGGATGTCGCGGATTTGATGAAGGCTGGAATCGTAAGACCAGTTCGATATCCTACTTAGATATCAAATCCTGTCCTCGTAAAGAAGCCGGATGGTGATTGGCAGATGTGTATTGATTTTAAAAACCTCAACTCTGCATGCCCTAAAGATTACTATCCTCTGCCCGACATCGATGTGAAGATCGGCTCAGTGATGGGTTTCGAGTTCAAATGTTTCATCGATGCGTATAAAGGATACCATCAAGTACTCGTGGACAATGAAGACGAGGAAAAAACAACTTTCTATACGGATGAAGGAACATTATGTTATACCAAGATGCCTTTTGGGCTCAAGAATGTCGGAGCCACATATCAGCGGCTAGTGGACTCTGCATTTCGATCACAAATAGGGACAAACTTAGAAGCCTATGTGGATGATTTGATGATCAAAAGCAAAACTAAGGAAAATATGATCGAAGACATCAAAGGAACATTCGATAACCTACGAAAGATCAACTTGAAGCTGAATCCAAAGAAGTGTTCCTTTGGGGTCGAGGAAGGCAAGTTTTTGGGATATATGGTAACCTTGGAAGAAATCCGAGCTAACCCTAAAAAGACAAAGGCCATCTCAATGATGCGGTCACCAAGGACATGGAAAGAAATGCAATCTCTCAGTGGAAAGTTGGCAGCTTTAAATCGTTTTTTGTCCAGGTCGACGGAACGCTCACTCCCATTTTTCAAAACGATGAAGAACATAACTAAGGAAAATAAATAGGAGTATCAGTGGCCGGAACAAGTGTAAAAGGCCTTCCAGGAATTAAAAAAAGTGATTATGGAACTTCCATCGTTAGCAACACCAATGAAGAACGAAACATTGTATGTATACTTGGCCGCATCAAAGGAAGCAGTAAGTGGGATCCTCTTAGTAGAAAGAGAAGGTGTTCAAAAACCAGTCTGGTATGTGAGTCGCACGTTGCACGACGCCGAGACGAGGTATTCTATGTTGGAAAAGCTAGCTTTCGCTTTGCTACATCTTTCAAGAAGACTCCGCAGGTACTTTGAAACACACAATATCCATGTCATAACTGACCAACCACTGAGGCAAATATTGGGTAAGTCTGAATCATCCAGAAGGTTGGCAAAATACTTCGTGGAGATGGCAATGTACGAGATATCCTACGTACCGCGAAACTCAGTCAAAGGTCAGGTGTTAGCCGATTTCCTCAATAAATCATCGTTAGGACATGACAGAAGGATGGAGATATATGAGATCACAAAACTAGAAGAACCGGAAGTAGCATGGACATTATATACAGACGGAGCCTCAAGCCCCAAAGGGGCAGGAGCTGGTTTGGTATTAATAAATCCTGAAGAAATGAAATGTACATACGCTCTAAGGTTCAACTTCAACTGTTCAAACAACGAAGCAGAATACGAGGCATTGTTGGTTGGGCTGCGTTTGGCAAGGAATATGGGAGTGAAAATTCTAGAAGCCAAGGTAGACTCCAAGTTGGTTGCTTGCCAAGTAAATGGAGAATTTGTGCCAGCGACGATAGGATGATGAAGTATTTGACCAAAGCAAAGGAAATTACATCCGGCTTCACAAAGTTCAACATCATAAATATCCCAAGGACCAAGAATTAAAAAGCGGATATTCTCAGTAAACTCGCTTCGGTTGCATTTAACCATCTCACAAAGGAGATCCTAGTTGAAATTCTTGAGTCTCGGTCAATTGACGTACAGGAGGTTAATGATATAGTACAAGAGGAAGAAGGGTGCTGGATGACACCCATCCACAAATGCTTAGAGAACGGCATATGGCCGTAGGACCCCAACGAAACTAGGGCAATGAGGATGAAGATAAGTAAGTTCACCATAGAGAATGATGTGTTGTTCAAGAAATCTTACTTATCCCCAATGCTAAGATGTGTGGGCCCCGTCCAAGCCAACTATATCATTCGAGAAGTTCACGAAGGGTCATGTGGAATGCATTCCGACACAAAGTCGGTGGTGGCTAAAATCATGAGACAAGGGTATTATTGGCCCACCATGCACCAAGATACATGGGAAGAAATTTCCAAATGTGATTCATGCCAAATACATGGACCGGTGCCAAGGCTACCAAAAACCAAGCTCACCTCCATAATGTCACCGGAGCCCTTTTACCAATGGGGAATGGACATCCTTGGTCCAATTGAGGGATCCCTAGGAAATTTAAAGTTTGTAATCGTGGTCATCGACTACTTCACAAAATGGATCGAGGCAAAACCATTAGCAAGGGTGACTGGAAAGAAGGTAAAGAAATTTGCTTGGCAGGACATCGTATGTAGGTTCGGACTACCTAGAGTCATTGTGACAGACAACGAGAAATAGTTAGTGGAAGGAACGTTGAGAAAGTGGTGTGAAAAATGAGGAATTAAGCACATGAACACTGCCGTCGCTCATCCACAGGCTAATGGGATAGTTGAGAGAGCCAATAAATCCTTAATGCACGGACTTAAGGCATGCTTAGGGAGAAACTTGACAAGATGGGTCGATGAATTACCTCATGTGTTATGGGCACATAGAACCATGTTAAAAACCAGCAATGGGGAAACCCATTCAGCCTGACATATGGAAGTGAAGTAGTCATACTGATGGTTGGAGTTTTTACCCCTCTTTAGGAAAAGAGGGCAAATTAGGGTAAGTACACAAGTGATTTAGGAAAACCACGAGTTGTGACCCAAAGTGGGGATCGTTCTCAAGGAGGCTTGGTGTGTGTGTAATGAAATGATTAATTATGTGATTATATGATTATGAGAAAGAATATAGAAAGGGGATAAGAAGAGAATGACGGTTATGATGACGGATTACACTAAGACGAAGGAGTCGTACACGTAAAACCGTAAAAGCACCAAAATTAAAAACTTAATCTAAAAATTCCTTAAAAATTGCAATAAATCCTAAATAATGTATTAAGAGTTTACAAAAAATCAAAAATCACCCAAACCTTTTATTTAATTAAATAATGATTTTTTAATGCTAATTAAAGCCCTAAAAATCAATTTAATTAACAAAAATCCCAAAATGAGTTTTATCACTTTGTAAACCTCTAAAATACCCTAACTTAATTTAAAACTATTTTTGAAAATTTTAAAATTAATTAAAACTATTTAAAAACAATTAAAAACTATTAAAACTTAAAATAATTATAAAAATTAATCTAAGAACAATAAAAATATTCTAAAAGTTGAAAAATTCCTAATTAAGTGTCTAGAATCTAGGAAAAATATAAAAACTTAGAAAATCAGACTTTTAATTTTTAATAATAAAATAATATTGAAATATTAATAAAAATCCAAAAATCCTAAAAAATTTTAAAAAGTTGCAAACTAGCTAATTTTAACCTAAATAACACAGAAATGAAGTTGAAATTACCTAAATACCCTTTGGGCCTAGAAAATGGGCTAAACCCAAAACAGTCACCTTAATGGGCCAAATTGAGCCCAATAAGAAAAAGTTTGTAAAAATGGCCCAAAAAGCACTACTTGACTCAAAATTTGATTCTGAACAACTTTTTCCAAAGGCCCAAAAGCTGAAAATGTGAAATAAGCAAGCTTATACCAAACAGCTTATTCTTAATGGGCTTTTTGGCCCATTAAGCTATAAGCTAATGCCATAAGCTCAAATTAGACACATAAGCTTATTTTGAGCTAAATAAGACTTCTGTAAAAAGAAATTTGAAATAAGCCAAAGGAATAAGCCTGAAAATGCAAAAAGCAATCTAAAGAAAACGACAAAATAGTCGTTTTTGAGTTCTAGGCTATCCCAAGAGCTGATTCAAATTGCAAAAGCTTTTAAATGACTTAAATAAGCTAAATCAACAAAAAGTTTTCAAATAAGCTGACTCAATAAGCTGGAAAAAGCAAATAAGCACTTATAAAAAGTCAAATAAGTTGGTTTTCTAGCAAAAAGTCAAAGTCAAAGTCCAATAAGCTCCAGTTCAATCAAATGGGTCAAATAATGAAGATCTATCACAAAAATAAGTTGTTGCAGGTCTAGATAAGCCAAAATGGCTTATTGATAAGCTGAAAGCAAATTAACACTAGCAGGGGCTAGTTTTGGGTGTTGAGCAGTGGAAACTTTTTCCACTGCTTGACTTGTTGACTTTTTGTCTTTAGTGACTTTTTTGGAGATTCAAGTTTCACAAAGGCACCCAATTGATCAGTGGATCAAGAGGAATCAAACACAACAAAGAAATCACAATCCACAACAGCCAAATGATACAGTTAATTCAATCAATCACCAGATCTGACACAGACATGAACCAATAAGCAGTTGAGGTTCAAAAACCACTTATAGCACAATTCAACCAGCCAAACTTAACCAAATGCATACACAAGCAATATTAAACTTAAATAAGCAAGTCTAAACAGGTTTCATGCAATGATTCAAAGTATTAAGCAAGATTCAAGCACCTTAAGTTACTGATGAACACAAGAACATGTAGTTTTATACTTTGCTGATGCAATTGACCAACAAGCCAAATTCAACCACTCCAATCTATTAAACAGGTTATAATAACTTTGTTTAAACCAATTTTAACCCTAAGCATGCATAAACCCTAAGTGTTTTCAAGATCCTAGGTCAAAACAGTCTAGAACAAAGATTTTATAGCAGATTGTTTGATTTGGTGTTTCAAAGCTGAAAACTTGCAGCAAAATGCACTCAAACAAGCATATATCAGATACCAAGCATAAACAGAAACTTCTATCCACAAAATACCAAGCTATGATTTCAAACAGGTAATCCCAAACACCCCTTTAACTTTTCAAAATCAAAATTTTCAAATCAAAAGTGAGTTTTAAGACCACCCAAGCCTAAATTAACACAATAACAGATGAGAACAACAGATTCAAGCAAGATTAAGCCACAAAATTCACAAGATCACAAGCAACACTCAAATATCACAAATATCCAAATTTTTATCTGATTTTGAGATTAAGGGTGTGTACCTCATGGATGTACATCCACACCCACGAATTTTGAGCTTATGTACTAGCAAGAACAAGTACAAGCTTCCACAACAAAGCCTGCTAAGATTCAACAAGGTTAGAAGCAAAATAGTAAAATCAGAAAAGTGAGAAGCCTTGATTAATGCAACTCTTGTCCTCCACACTTGATTATCCCCAAGTTATAAGCCTCACCACACCTTGATAACACAATATCAGGGTGCTATGATCAGCCCTATAGCCCAAGAATTCCAAGATAGACCAAGAACTTAGCAAAATATCAAGCTTGAAAGGAAATATGCAAACTTTTGCACACTCCTTAAAAACAGGTTTTAAGATTTAAGAATAGCAAACTAAGAACAATAATAAGCAGTTATAAATGATGGCACTTGAGCTTTCTTCAACATTTCAAACATATTTCATTAATACTGAAAATGGATTTACAGAAAAGTGAACCAAGGAAAATTCAAGAGCAACTAAACTGTAATGAACTAGGGCCTTTATATAGGCATACAATAAACTAGTTAAGCTGGAAAAAAACGTAAAACCTAGCTTGTGAAGTCCCAAAATTGCCCCTTGTCTTGTTTGAACTTTGAAGAATCATGTGACTGATTTTGTTGTCTTGTGGTAGCTGGCAAGTGAAAAAGTGATCAAAGGGTGTGAAATGAGCTTAGGATGTAAGCTGAATCCTTGGACGTTGGATGACTGTCCTCTTCTTGTCTTCTTGCTCAAAGGTGTAGCAGGGGAGGTCCCATGTAGCATGTGGGTTGTTGAGGTGGCCAATGTTAAGGTTGGGATGTGATTAGGACATCATTAATCACTAATCTGGAAGAGGTGGTGGTTTAATTTTTGCTAAAACAAAAATCCCCAATTTATGTTCTTGGCTAATGAACACAGGTTTTGATCTTGTTTTGGATTAATTAGGATTTAAATCCTTGTTAAGGCGCCAAGATTTGTTAATTATTTAATCCGGATTAGTGGAAGGGTGAGGTGGCAAGGGGGTGAAATCTGATTGGTGGATTTTGTGAGTGGGACACGTGTTGGATGGGGATTAGTCTAGGTAACTTTGGCTGTCTGCCAAGTTAAACCCCTCAATTCCTTAACTCCTTTCACTTGCTATTAAATCAGCCAAAACTCATTTCCCTTTGTTATCAAACTTTCCATTTTCACACTTTTGCCCCAAAAAGTTTTGTAAAGTAAATTCAGGGGTATTTCTTGCCATTTTGTGATTCTTGAAGGGCTGTTTTGGCATTTTCTTGATTGATAATGGTCTTGACTTGTATGATTGACCTTTTGGAGGACTGAAATTGCCAATTCATGATTGATGAGGGACCATTTTTGCCATTTCTTCAAAGTCAAGGGTCCTTTTTGTAATTTTGATATTTTCAAAGGACCAAACTTGTAATTCTTGTAACTTGGAGTCCTTCTTGATATGTTTGACTTTGAGGAGGATAAATATTGACATTTTAGCTTTGTTGAGGGACTAAAATTGCCAAGTCTTGAAAGTGGAGGGACCTTTTTGCAATATTGACAAACTTTAGGGACCAATCTTGTAATTATGAAGATACAAGGGTATAAAGTGTCAATTATTCTATATTGGAGGACCCTTCTTCATAAATCTTCAAGTCTTCAAGGGTTCTCTTGGGAAAATCTTCATTAGGGCTTGGTTTAGTGTGCGGCTTCGTTTCCCGTGTTCGTTTTTGCATGATTCTTGTGATCTTTTGTCATTTTCTCAATATCCATACCTAAAATACACAAGCAACAAACACAAGCATATATATGGGTATTTTGATGATATTTAATGCATTTTAATCCCTTTTTGGACGATGAGACTATGTATAAAAGCAGTCTCATCACTCCCCCATACTAAACCATTGTCGTGCCCTCACGCAATGCTAGAATAAAGTACCATAGCATCTCCAAAATTCATTTTTATTCACTTTTATTTTGAATGATAAACTAGCTACACTACTACTATTATTACTACTACTTGCGTTTTAGACATAATGTATGATTTTCATCGCAAAATGGGACGTTTAGGTTCATAGAACAAGAACACGTGAATGCTTCGTTAGAAATAATTTCATCGTCCTCGATTTTCACCCCAATTCCATGCCAAGCGTGTAACGAGATCATTGTCATTATAAGTTAGTAATGCTAACACTACTCATATGCCCTAATCACGTACTTATCCTCCCATTTTCCTAAGTTGTATCTCTTATATTTTATTATGTCTTGAATGTTTCACGAGTATACATTGTTTGACTTATGCGATAATAGAGATTTAGGTCTAAAAATAGAGTCCTAATGGTGTAACCAAGACCATCAAATCAATAACCCCTCCTAATAGACAACGATGTAAAAAAATTAAGTCAAATAAAGGATCGATAAACAAGGTTTTATAACGGTTTTGAACATGAGACTTATTACCAAGACTTTTATACGCCCCCTAACGGAAGGGCCTTATTATCTTTGGTTTACCTCCATCTTTTATTCAACTTCGCCATGAAGCTTTTATTATGACTTCGGTCTTGCCTTGCCTTTTATTATCCACCTCATCGATAGTTTTATTAGCCAAAGACGTATATCCTCACGCTAAGGCGAATTTTGGATCTTTAAAGCTTCAAAGATTAAGGCTTGATTCACTTTCAATTTTGCATAGATTTTTCGGCCTTGTGAGGCTTCAAATTGTTTGCTTGATTTAGGTGAGCACTTGAAATCTTATTATTGGGTAAAGCTTTTGATTATTCGGGTGCCAATACTTCAAAACCGTGACGTTGGCGATACCTTAATGTCTTCCCAATTTAATTACACGGAAGCTACTAGAAAAGACTAGAAACCCAACAATCAAGACTAAACCGCTAAGTCAATATTTATTAAGCAAAAAATATTTACATGCGAAGGGAGAATAAGCAAACAACGAGAATACATGAGTTTTTGGAAGAATACGAGTACTCTACGTTTAGCATAGTAACTTATAATTAAACCTATCATTTCTCGTCCTCATTTAAGAGACTTAGCCTAATGTGAAGTTAAGGAATCGAAGCTAAGTGCTCAACACGCACGGTCGAGTCAAAAATTACTCTTATTCTCGCCATCGGAAAACCTACATTCGTGTCTTCAAACACTTATAAAACAAGAGAAAAATTTTAAAATTTGGCCATTTTTAGCCTTATTTTGAAACAAAACGATAAACAAAAAGATAAACTTTGGAAAGCATGAGGGTTTGGCAAGGCAAGTATCTATTCACCCCCATACTAAAGTTAAACATTGTCCTCAATGTTTCGAATCTAGGGGTGCAAACACCCCCATACTAGAGACGTAGTCGAATGCCTAATCTAGCATGGAAAGGGTGTAACCGTTAAATTTAAAGCCGTTTATGAAGTGTGCTAAAAACCTAAGGTTAGAACATCAAAGGATATATCATGGATATTGAGAAAGTATTCAAAGCAAACGATCGAGTGCTCCCATAAAACGAATACGAGAGGCTCCAATCGTGAAGATCATGATCATCTAAAATCCACAATTCATAAACAACCATGGAACAAAGGTTGGAAGGGCACAAATCCCCACACGTTAACTACATTAGAAAGCGATAATATGTACATAGGATAAGCATGGGACTCCCCCACGAGGCACCTCATTTTTTTATTACCGAGTCATGAGCTCGACTCGATCCCCTTAATACTAATTATCATTGGAGAAGGTGATTTGGTCGAGGTAGTTCAAGGATGGAACTTCCCCGCCAAAGTAGTGCTTCAACCTATGTCCATTCACCTTGAAATTGGGGCCATTATTTTGAGCTAGCTCGATGGTCCCATAAGGAAAAACTTG
Source organism: Glebionis coronaria (assembly GCA_025667525.1). Classification (NCBI taxonomy): domain Eukaryota; kingdom Viridiplantae; phylum Streptophyta; class Magnoliopsida; order Asterales; family Asteraceae; genus Glebionis; species Glebionis coronaria. The sequence goes on from CM046874.1 coordinate 20,754,066, forward strand.
AGTCATGGTGAATGGACCGGACCAACGGGATTTCAACTTACCGAAAAATATTTTCAAACGAGAGTTAAAAAGCAAAACTTGATCCCCAATGTTAAAAACCCGGTTTTTAATTTTAGAATCATGCAACTATTTAGTCTTTTCTTTATAAATCAATGAATTTTCATAAGCAATATCCATTAATTCATCCAATTCATTTAATTGCATTTTCCGGTGTTTTCCCGCGGTCTCCATATCATCATTACAATGCTTTAGGGCCCAATAAGCCTTGTTCTAATTCAATAGGCAAGTGACAATTCTTCCCATACACAAGCTTATAAGGAGTGCACACAATGGGCGTCTTATGAGCGGTCCTAAAGGCCCAAAAAGCATCGTCCAACTTATCCGACCAAGATTGTCGGTTTTCCCCAACGGTTCTCTCCAAGATCCTCTTCAACGCTCGGTTTGAAACCTCGACTTGCCCACTCGTTTGTGGGTGATAAGCCGTAGAAAGCCGATGTGTAAGCCTATATTTCCTTAGGACCCTTTCGAATTGGTCGTTACAAAAATGGGTTCCACGATCGCTTATGATCGCACGAGGGGTTCCAAACCGAGAAAACAAGCTTTTCAAAAACTTGACTACCACACGAGCATCATTGGTGGGCAAAGCCTTAGCTTCCACCCACTTAGATAGGTAGTCAACCACGACAAGGATGTACTTATTACCACGAGATGATGGGAACGGCCCCATAAAGTCGATGTCCCAAACGTCAAAGATCTCACACACTTGGATGATATTTTGTGGCATTTCATCTTTTTGTGAGGCTTTTCCTTGTCGCTGGCATGAGTCACACGACTTCACAAGCTCATGTTCATCTCGGTAAATAGTATGCCAAAAGAAGCCGGCATCAAACACCTTCTTAGCCGTGAGATTAGCACCATGGTGACCACCCGTGGGTCCCTCGTGACAAGCTCTAAGGATATTAGAAGCTTCGGTGCCAAATACACAACGTCGGATGATTTGATCCGCACAAGTTCAAAACAAGTATGGGTCGTTCCAAAAGTAGAACTTGACGTCACGAAAGAATTTTTGTTTTTCTTGAGTCGTCATACCCTTGATGATGAAGTTACCCGCATGGTAATTTGCAAAGTCCGCAAACCATGGGGTGGAAGAATCAAGCTTAGAATTTACTACACCGTGTCTCGAGCGGAAATTTTTCGGTGATTTCCTTGGGCTCGTAAACACTTTGGTGAGGATCTTCCAAACGAGAAAGATGATCGGCCGCTAGATTTTCGGCTCCTTTTTTGTCAACAATTTTGTGATCAAATTCTTGAAGGAGGAGAATCCAACGAAGTAATCTTGGCTTAGCATCTTGTTTAGCCATAAGATACTTGATAGCCGAATGATCCGTATACACTATGCATTTCGTCAAGACGAGATAAGGTCGAAATTTCTCAAATGCATACACCATGGCAAGGAACTCCTTCTCCGTTGTAGTGTATTTTAGTTGAGTCTCGGTCATCGTCTTGCTAGCATAGTGAATAGGCAAGAAGTGCTTTTCATGACGTTGCCCCAATACGGCCCCAATAGCGTAGTCACTAGCATCACACATGAGCTCAAGGGGAGGTTCCAATTGGGAGCAACAAGAATGGGAGCTTCGGTAAGTTTCCTCTTAAGGATTTCAAAGGCTCGTACACAATCTTCGTCAAATACAAAACGTGCCTCTTTTTCAAGAAGATGTGTAATAGGTCGAGAGATCTTTGAAAAATCCTTGATGAATCGACGATAAAAGCCCGTGTGGCCTAGAAAACTCCTAACTCCCTTAACGGTTTTGGGATGAGGTAATTTGGCGATGACGTCTACCTTAGCTTGATCTACCTCAATCCCCGCTTTCGAGACCTTGTGCCCTAAGACGATTCCACTTTTAACCATAAAATGACATTTTTCCCAATTGAGCACAAGGTTGGTTTCCTCACAACGTTTCAACATTCTCTCGAGATTAGACAAATACGAAGTGAACGAATTACCAAACACGGAAAAGTCCTCCATGAAGACTTCCATCGTCTTCTCGATCATATCATGAAAAATAGCCATCATGCACCTTTGAAAGGTTCCCGGTGCATTACAAAGTCCGAATGGCATTCTACGATAGGAAAACGTTCCATATAGACACGTAAACGTAGTTTTTCTTGATCACGAGGATCGATGGGGATTTGGAAGTAACTGGAAAAACCATCTAAAAAGCACTAGAAATCGTTTCCCGCAACACGCTCCAACATTTGGTCCATGAAGGGCAAGGGGAAATGGTCTTTACGAGTGGCTTCATTCAACTTACGATAGTCAATGCACACTCTCCATCCGGTCACGAGTCTAGCGGGAATTAACTCGTTGGCATCGTTTGGCACAACTGTCATTCCTCCCTTCTTAGGGACACAATGAATAGGACTCACCCAAGGGCTATCGGAAATAGGGTAAATCATTCCCACGTCAAGGAGTTTAAGGACTTCCTTTTTAATGACGTCGTGAATTTTAGGGTTCACCCTCCTTTGACATTGGATTGCGGGCTTGTAATCCTCCTCCATTAAGATTTTGTGGGTACAAAATTTGGGATCGATCCTGTAACACCCTTAATTTCACAAGGCAGCGGAATATCAACATTGGGTGTTACTTCATAGCACATCACACATTGTCATAGAAAACGGCCTCAAAAGAGACGTTTTATAAAATAAACCATTCGACAAAATCAGAGTTCAACAAATAGGTCCCAACAGTTTATACAAACCTTAATAAATATAAAATTTTGTCAAATGTATCGAATGGAAATTGTTTGTTTTGCCTTTACATTATCCCGCGCGGCTCCATGCTCTAGCTGCTCTTAAACCTATACACCTGAGAATACATGCTAACATGTCAACACAATGGTTGAGTGAATTCATAGGTTTTTAAATAAACAATAATGGGGTTTGAAATAAACAATAAAGTTTTAGAACACAAGAATCTCATCCACTGTCGATAGTGCAACACATGCAATACCCAAAGTCCACGCTATTCTACTAAGCCATGACACCGAAGCCTTAAGTATAATAATGCCCTATTCAGGTATTTTGCCGAATACCCCCTTACTTCTAATACAACACACCTGGCTGAGCCTCCAACCCACAGGTGCGACCTGCCCAGGTGGGGGCCATCCCCGATGGATCCATCCGTCTGTACCAACGCCTACCCATTACAGGTAGTTAACGGTTCATGGGTTTTAGGGACTTTCAAATTTTGGCAATGCAGCACTTAGCAAATAGCGGTTCACAATCAATACAATCAATGCTTGTGTTCATCTTTCAAAAGCATATAATCAACCATCTTACATTATTTACAACAACATGTATTCGTTCAAAGCATATAGCAATCCACATGTTTATTCATAAACATGTATTTTCTCAAAACCATATATATAAACATCATATTTTTATACCAAGAGCATGTATTCCCCCTCGCGGGTTTATAAACACATATAAAGAAGTAAAAGCGAGGCTATGAACTCACCTGATATAGCTATTACACGTAGCTCAAGGAACAAACGTCCAATAGTCGATACACGACATCACGAGATATCAATCGTTCATTGATCGAGAACGAGATGCCCAACGGTCAATATATGACCGAACGAGACCTAAAATGACGAGACGCGTCTTAGGCTCGAGACGAGAAGTAAATCATACATATATGTAAATAGTTCATTTTAGTAAGTTTGGACGTTGTATAAGTTTTGTAAAACTTTTCGCAAGACTTTTAGAACAATTTATCATATAAAGTCTCATTATGACCATGAAGCCCATTAAAGCCCATAAGTGGCCCATTACTCCTTTATATAACCTTAGTTCATTTAAATCTCAGTATTTGTCACCAAATACATTATTAATCTCAGGTCCAATAATGGCCCAATAGCCATTACAAGTGTATGTTGAGCTTTTATGGCCCAAATCCACTTTATAAGCTTTACGGGTTCTACAACGCCTCCAAACGACATCAACTTAATATTGTTCGATGGTCGAGTCTCGGGTAACATAATCATCAGTATATTAATTAGTCCATGCTTCCCGATAAGTGGGTCCTACCACTTCGGTTTTTATAAAAATCAACACGTTTTACATTAATTAAATATTATCAAATTCTTACATTTTACCTATATCCCTCGTAGATTACGTCGCTTATCCTAAACCGTAAATAATATAGATGAGTTATTTTTACCAAAGTCATTATTAACTTATGTGGTCTACTTATTATAAGATCAATTGCCCCTAATTTATATTTATTATAAATCATATACCCATTTTATCACTTAGAAGAGTTGGCTGTCATTCGCAGCCAACTTTGTTTCCACCGTTTCGGCCGCCATTTCCAAACCGTAATGAATTGATAAACTATCCAACTGATTATAGTTCCTCATATTTTTATCTACAATCTATAGTTTTACCTTTTTCAATGGTTCTGAGTTTTTATTAGAGTTTTCAGTCGGTTTATACAGCATGTTCAGATTTGGTACTTTTTATCGTTTTGGCCATATATAATTCATCGGGTATCGTTACGGGACGAGTCACCCGGCAAAATCACCACAAAACACAAGGCTATCAAAATATGACCTTAAACCAGCCTCAAGACCTACTGATTATGAGCCGTAGTACAATCATTACTACTGATCTAATAATAAGAATCAAAATCTAACACTTGGGACTTGTTTAGCTTGTTTATTGGTGTAACAATTTCATATACAATGTCCAACACCTACTAATAACCTATTATATCATGATTATCAGTATAAAAATGATACAAATACATATATAAAAATAAAGTACAATGAAAAACTTGAACAAAAAACCTTACAAATGATTTAGATGTTGGTGGTGATCTTAAGCCCAAGGATGACAACAACAACAACTTATACTTGCAATACTTGACTTAAAATAGGTAGTAAAATAATCAAAAGGATGAGGTTGGTTGTACATGATGTTGTACGGCAAGAGAGAGCCCAAAGATGGGTTGTGTTTTTATCATTTGTGAAATGAAAGACTAGAAATGATAAGATCGGTAAGTGCAACTAGTATAGTTGCCATGTGTTAAAATCTTAAGTTAAGAAATTTTAGAGCTCACAGGTGTCTAAAGACACTTTAGATACTCGGCCACTTTATTGTGGTGGTGATATTTTTATAAGTTTTGTTAAAAGAAATTGTAAAAGCGGGTATTATCGAAGTCTGATATTTTAAAAGTTATGCGATTTAAAAGATGCACGTAGAACATAATAAATAAACGCTTAATATAAAATAAAAACATTGACATTCGGAGAGCATTTATATTTCGATATATAAATGAGGGCGTATGATTTAAAATACGTTAACGCGTCGTAAAAACGAATGACGCCTAAAGGTTTAACGTAAATTACAAATAATGCTCGTAAAATAAATAAAAAAATTAGAATGAAGACAATAAAAACTATTTCTATGTCTCGATGACGAACATAGACTTTGTCGATAATTATAAATGACACGTACTCAATACTTTAAAGCCTTAACCTTGTCGGTTAGCCGAAAACTCAATATTATTCGCAAAAATGATCATGACAAATAAAAGTCGAATAATAAATATCGATCCGAATATTACAAATAGTATTAGAACTCGGTCTAAATGTTGATTTTAAAGTTCGGGTTACTATAGATCCCCTTAATGTCGGATAACTTCCACGCAATTGCCCCTTTGTGATCCTTTAGAACATCGACAAGTGCGGTTTTTTCATCATCCGAAAGTTCCTTCGCAATAATAACCAGCAACTTGTCTCCCTCCTCCAAATAGACATATTCGAGATGAGGAGGTAAATCTTTCAACTTGAGGATAGGTGGTTCCTCAATTGAAGATTTGGGCTCGATACTCATAACCTCCTCGGGTGGAGGAATTTGGAAATTCTTAAGGAAATCCTTGATAATCGAGAAGTCCTCATCGTTGTCGAGGTCTTCGTTACAAGTATGTGGAACATCGCATTCTTCCAACGTAAAACCACCACCTTCAAATAGAGTGAAGGTTGGTGTCGAGTTATCAAGAATGGGATCTAACATAGTGGGATTGCCACTATTTTCATCATCACCAAAACCTAGAACTTCTTGTGAAAATTCCTCGCAAACCATGTCAATCATATCAACGAGGTTTATGGTTGCAACGGAATAAACATGAGAAATTTGAGAGTTTTGAGTTGCGTTTATAACAAGCTCCTCGTCGTTGAAACGTAAGGTGATCTTTCTAGCATGAACATCGATCAAAGCCATAGACGTATCTAAAAACGAACGACCTAAAATGAGAGGAACTTGAGGATCCGTGGGAATATCGACAACGATAAAGTCTACGGGATAGTAGAACTTCCCCACTTTCACAAAAACGTCTTCCGCCAATCCACATGCGGGAATCGTGGAATGGTCGGCCAACTCGATAGACATTAGTGAAGGAGTAAGATTAGGAAGATTGAGCGACTTGAAGATTGCAAGTGGCATCAAGTTAATGCTAGCACCAAGATCGGCCAAGGCAAAACATTCTTCCATATCTTGGATTGCACAAGGGATCAAAAATTTACCAGGATCACCGACTTTTTGAGGTATGCGATTAAGATAAACCGATGAACAACTAGGCAATTGGTGCAATTTCTCCTTGTTGTTCAACATACTCTTAAAGTTAGCGGCAAATCGAGGCATCATGACCAAAGCATCGGCGAAACTCACATTAAAGTGCAAATCACGAAACATTTTCATAAAAAGCTCAAATTGATAATTGTCGCGCTCTTGACGTTTCTCCTTTCTAAGTCTCGATGGATAGGTCAAAGGTGGTGTGGGTTGAGGCATACACATAGCCTTTGGAATCTCGGGTTCCAATGTTGGTAATGGGTCAACCGTAGGTGTGGCATGAGTGGTACTTCGTGGGATTGGGACATGCTCCTTTTGGACCACCACCTCGGGTTCTTCCTCAATTGCTTCCTCCGTAGGAGCAATTGGTTGAGGAGTCGGTTCCTTAAGTGTCTTACCACTACGTGTGGTAATCACTTTCATCTCACCCTTAGGGTTTGATACGGTGTTGCTAGGAAGACTACTCGAAGACAGTTTACACATAATTGCCTCAAACATAGATGAAATTTTATCTTCAAACATCGATTGCCTCTTCTCGGCTTTAATCATCTCTTGCTTAATTTCATGTTGCCCTTGTTCCATTTTTTGTTGGTTTTGTTGTAACATTGTTACATTTCCTTCCATCTTGTTGGTATGGATCTTAAGCTCATTTGCTAACTCATTTTTCAACTCTTTCTTCAAGTCGTTCTTAAACTCGGATCTTAGGCTAATGATTTCTCTTTGAATGTTGTCAAACATAGCATCGTTCCCATTATCGTATTCAACAAATTCATTTGGAAGATCTTTCAAAGTTTACAAACTTTTGTTGTTGTTTTAAAAATCATTTTGATTTTTGTTTGAAATTTGATTATTAGCCCCTTTATTACCATAGTTTCCCTTGTTGTAATTGTTTTTGAAACCAGCTTGATTGTTGCAATAATTGTTGTTAGCATTTTGATTTGAACCAAAACCCGGTGGAGTCAATTGATTAGAGTGGGTAACTTGACCGTTTTGGTTGTAAGTTCCCGTGGCCGCGTAGGCACTCGAAGTGTTACCACCGTTGGTAATGCACTCGGAGAAATCAAGACCTCCACCACAATACATGCATGAAACCTCAACCGCTTTAGCCTTAGCGGGAGCACTTGGTTCTCCTACTTTGAACTCAATAAAAAGACCTTTAAGCTTATCAAAGATTTTGTTTTCCAAGTTCGCCTTAATTTGGCAAGCATCGATGGTAGTAGACAAAGAAGGTGAAGTCGAAGACGAAGCCTTACGAACACTAGACGTGCTACGAGGACTATACACCTTAGATCTATTCTCAATTATCACCAAAGCTTCCTCGACCGTTTTACACAAAAATTTACCACCTGCGGCGACATTAAGATAATCCCTTTCATGATCATTAACTCTATTGTAAAACGTGTCAATTTGATGTAAGTCGGAAAAACCGTGATGAGGACACTCATGTAACATTTCCTTAAACCTATTCCAAGCCGTTGAAAAACTTTCATTAAACTCTTGTGAAAATTTTGAAATCTCGTTTTTCCAATGCGTAGTCTTAGAGGGCGGAAAAAAATTGGTTCACAAACTTAGACACGAGATCCTTCCACGTCAATATAGAATTGGGTGGCTCTTTCTCTAACCAAATTTTAGCGGGCCTCGCTGATACGGCAAAAGCATCATCTTAATCGAGTCATTAGAGACATCCTTAAACTTGCAAGTGGCGGTAAGACGATTGAATTGGCGGATATGGTTGTGTGGATTGTCCTTCTCATCACCACGGAATTTGTTGTTTGGATCATTGACAACAAACCCGTTTTCACTTCAAATTTCTCCGCAAGGATAGCGGGAATCACAATAGCCTCTCCATACCCCTCGGTGGGTGCTTGAAGTAACTCCATCATAGTACGATTCGCCATGGTTGGTTCCTTCTCTACAATGGGTTCAACAATGGGAGATTCCTCACTAGAAGATGTTTGGTTTCCTTACTTTTGACGACGTTTACGTGCACGTCTTGCTTTGTAGCGAGTTTGCATAAACGTCACGTACTACGAGGGGATGAGCAAAGAAGATTCTTTTTGGTGTTTTGTATTTTTCCAATTTTTTTGTGGTTTTTGATTGTTTTTACTTTTTTTGGATATTTGTGATTGTATTAGGTAGACCAAAATCTATAAATCTCCTCCTTAATCAAATCTCTTGATTAAAGAAGCCTCAAGGAATGAAAACGATCACGTGAAGTGAACGCCTTCAATGACTTTAGAACGTTGGTGGAACACCAAAATGTTCAAGAGGGTTTAATCAAAAGAAACCAAGAAAGTATATATGATACTTAATAATACTTTAGGCGGCAAAACCCTCGATTAGCTCTCAAAATCAAATACTCACAAGCAAGCGGGGAAACGAGGCGGCGCGAAGCACATAAGAGCCTTTTTCCTTAGGATATATTTTATAATGTCCGCCTTATACCCACCTTATAGTTTGTATTTTTCAAAATTGAGCTTCACGAAAGTATTTATCTATTTTTGCCTTTTTCTTTGGTTTGAGATTCGAATACAATGATTGGGTAATGACCTCCCAAGTCAAGGTTGTGATTTCTCACTTTTGGAGTACTTGTGTATTTATTGTTCTACGTATACAATATAGTAATAGTATTCACACAAAAAAACGAAAAACCGATAATACGTATTAGTAGAGTGCTACTAATACAAATACTATTTATGGTTAGTATATAAAAACAACAATTTCCAAATCAAAACACAACACGCCTCCCCGGCAGCGGCGCCAAAATGATGGTTGAAGTTTTTACCACTCTTTAGGAAACGAGGGCAAATTAGGGTAAGTACACAAGTGATTTAGGAAAACCACGAGTTGTGACCCAAAGTGGGGATCGTTCTCAAGGAGGCTTGGTGTGTGTGTAATGAAATGATTAATTATGTGATTATATGATTATGAGAAAGAAAATAGAAAGGGGATAAAAAGAGAGTGACGGTTATGATGACGGATTACACTAAGACGAAGGAGTCGTACACGTAAAACCGTAAAAGCACCAAAATTAAAAATTTACTCTAAAAATTCCTAAAAAATTTCAATAAATCCTAAATAATGTATTAATAGTTTACAAAAAATCAAAAATCACCCAAACATTTTATTTAATTAAATAATGATTTTTAATGCTAATTAAAGCCCTAAAAATCAATTTAATTAACAAAAAGCCCAAAATGAGTTTTATCACTTTGTAAACCTCTAAAATACCCTAACTTAATTTAAAACTATTTTTGAAAATTTTAAAATTAATTAAAACTATTTAAAAACAATTAAAAACTATTAAAACTTAAAATAATTATAAAAATTAATCTAAGAACAATAAAAATATTCTAAAAGTTGCAAAATTCCTAATTAAGTGTCTAGAATCTAGGAAAAATATAAAAACTTAGAAAATCAGACTTTTAATTTTTAATAATAAAATAATATTAAAATATTAATAAAAATCCAAAAATCCAAAAATCCTAAAAAAACTCTAAAAAGTTGCAAACTAGCTAAATTTAGCCGAAATAACACAGAAATGAAGTTGAAATTACCTAAATACCCTTAATGGGCCTAGAAAATGGGCTAAACCCAAAACAGTCACCTTAATGGGCCAAATTGAGCCCAATAAGAAAAAGTTTGTAAAAATGGCCCAAAAGCACTACTTGACTCAAAATTTGATTCTGAACAACTTTTTCCAAAGGCCCAAAAGCTGATAATATGAAATAAGCAAGCTTATACCAAACAACTTATTCTTAATGGGCTTTTTGGCCCATTAAGCTATAAGCTAATGCCATAAGCTCAAATTAGACACACAAGCTTATTTTGAGCTAAATAAGACTTCTGTAAAAAGAAATTTGAAATAAGCCAAAGGAATAAGCCTGAAAATGCAAAAAGCAATCTAAAGAAAACGACAAAATAGTTGTTTTTGAGTTCTAGGCTATCCCAAGAGCTGATTCAAATTGCAAAAGCTTTAAAATGACTTAAATAAGCTAAATCAACAAAAAAATTTCAAATAGGCTGACTCAATAAGCTAGAAAAAGCAAATAAGCACTTATGAAAAAGTCAAATAAGTTGGTTTTCTAGCAAAAAGTCAAAGTCAAAGTCCAATAAGCTCCAGTTCAATCAAATGGGTCAAATAATGAAGATCTATCACAAAAAATAAGTTGTTGCAGGTCTGGATAAGCCAAAATGGGTTATTGATAAGCTGAAAGCAAATTAACACTAGTAGGGGCTAGTTTTGGGTGTTGAGCAGTGAAAACTTTTTCCACTGCTTGACTTGTTGACTTTTTTGTCTTTAGTGACTTTTTTGGAGATTCAAGTTTCACAAAGGCATCCAATTGATCAGTGGATCAAGAGGAGTCAAACACAACAAAGAAATCACAATCAACAACAGCCAAATGATATAGTTAATTCAATCAATCACCAGATCTGACACAGACATGAACGAATAAGCAGTTGAGGTTCAAAAAGCACTTATAGCACAATTCAGCCAGCCAAACTAAACCAAATGCATACACAAGCAATGTTAAACTTAAATAAGCAAGTCTAAACAGGTTTCATGCAATGATTCAAAGTATTAAGCAAGATTCAAGCACCTTAAGTTACTGATGAACACAAGAACATGCAGTTTTATACTTTGCTGATGCAATTGACCAACAAGCCAAATTCAACCACTCCAATCTATTAAACAGGTTATAATTACTTTGTTTAAACCACTTTTAACCCTAAGCATGCATAAACCCTAAGTGTTTTCAAGATCCAAGGTCAAAACAGTCAAGAACAAAGATTTTATAGCATTTTGTTTGATTTGGTGTTTCAAAGCTGAAAACTTGCAGCAAAATGCACTCAAACAAGCATATATCAGATACCAAGCATAAACACAAACTTCTATCCACAAAATACCAAGCTATGATTTCAAACAGGTAATCCCAAACACCCCTTTAACTTTTCAAAATCAAAATTTTCAAATCAAAAGTAAGTTTTAAGACCACCCAAGCCCAAATTAACACAATAACAGATGAGAACAACAGATTCAAGCAAGATTAAGCCACAAAATTCACAAGATCACAAGCAACACTCAAATATCACAAATATCCAAATTTTTATCAGATTTTGAGATTAAGGGTGTGTACCTCATGGATGTACATCCACATCCACGGATTTTGAGCTTATGTACTAGCATGAACAAGTACAAGCTTCCACAACAAAGCCTGCTAAGATTTAACAAGGTTAGAAGCAAAATAGTAAAATCAGAAAAGTGAGAAGCCTTGATTAATGCAACTCTTGTCCTCCACACTTGATTATCCCCAAGTTATAAGCCTCACCACACCTTGATAACACAATATCAGGGTGCTATGATCAGCACTATAGTCGAAGAATTCCAAGATAGACCAAGAACTTAGCAAAATATCAAGCTTGAAAGGAAATATGCAAACTTTTGCACACTCCTTAAAAACAGGTTTTAAGATTTAAGAATAGCAAACTAAGAACAATAATAAGCAGTTATAAATGATGGATTTTGAGCTTTCTTCAACATTTCAAACACATTTCATTAATACTGAAAATGGATTTACAGAAAAGTGAACCCAGGAAAATTCAAGAGCAACTAAAATGTAATGAACTAGGGCCTTTATATAGGCATACAATGAACTAGTTAAGCTTAAAAAAACGTAAACCCTAGCTTGTGAAGTCCCAAAATTGCCCCTTATCTTGTTTGAACTTTGAAGAATCATGTGACTGATTTTGTTGTCTTGTGGTAGCTGGCAAGTGAAAAAGTGATCAAAGGGTGTGAAATGAGCTTAGGATGTATGCTGAATCCTTGGACGTTGGATGGCTGTCCTCTTCTTGTCTTCTCGCTCAAAGGTGTAGCAGGGGAGGTCCCATGTAGCATGTGGGTTGTTGAGGTGGCCAATGTTAAGGTTGGGATGTGATTAGGACATCATTAATCACTAATCTGGAAGAGGTGGTGGTTTAATTTTTGCTAAAACAAAAATCCCCAATTTATGTTCTTGGCTGATGAACACAGGTTTTGATCTTGTTTTGGGTTAATTAGGATTTAAATCCTTGTTAAGGCGCCAAGGTTTGTTAATTATTTAATCCGTATTAGTGGAAGGGTGAGGTGGCAAGGGGGTGAAATCTGATTGGTGGATTTTGTGAGTGGGACACGTGTTGGATGGGGATTAGTCTAGGTAACTTTGGCTGTCTGCCAAGTTAAACCCCTCAATTCCTTAACTCCTTTCACTTGCTATTAAATCAGCCAAAACTTATTTCCCTTTGTTATCAAACTTTCCATTTTCACACTTTTGCCCAAAAAAGTTTTGTAAAGTAAATTCAGGGGTATTTCTTGCCATTTTGTGATTCTTGAAGGGCTGTTTTGGCATTTTCGTGATTGATAATGGTCTTGACTTGTATGATTGACCTTTTGGAGGACTGAAATTTCCAAGTCATGATTGATGAGGGACCATTTTTGCCATTTCTTTAAAGTCAAGGGTCCTTTTTGTAATTTTGATATTTTTAAAGGACCAAACTTGTAATTCTTGTAACTTGGAGTCCTTCTTGATATGTTTGAATTTGTGGAGGATAAATATTGACATTTTCGCTTTTTTGAGGGACTAAAATTGCTAAGTCTTGAAAGTGGAGGGCCCTTTTTGCAATATTGACAAACTTTAGGGACCAATCTTGTAATTATGAAGATGCAAGGGTATAAAGTGTCAATTATTCTATATTGGAGGACCCTTCTTAATAAATCTTCAATTCTTCAAGGGTTTTCTTGGGAAAATCTTCATTAGGGCTTGGTTCAGTGTGCGGCTTCGTTTCCCGTGTTCGTTTTTGCATGATTCTTGTGATCTTTTGTCATTTTCTCAATATCCGTACCTAAAATACACAAGCAACAAACACAAGAATATATATGGGTATTTTGATGATATTTAATGCATTTTAAGCCCTTTTTGGACGATGAGACTATGTATAAAAGCAGTCTCATCACTTACCAGCTGAAATGGGATTCTCATCCGCAAGAACGCTTCTCTTCAATGTAGGCAATAATGAAGAAGAGATCCGACTGAACCTCGACTTGTTGCAAGAGCGGCGTGAAGCCGCAACCATTCAGGAGGCAAAGTACAAAAAGAAAGTCGAACAATACTACAACAAAAGAGTAATACTTTGCAACTTTAAGGTGGGCGACTTTGTCTACCGTCGAAATGAGGACAACAGGGTCGAGAAAATTGGCAAGTTGGGCCCCAACTGGGAAGGTCCTTACAGGATAAAGGAGCCCTATCAGAATGGATCATACAAGCTCGAGACAATGAATGAAAGGGAAGTACCAAGAACATGGCATGCAATCAACCTCCAAAAATGTTTCATGTAAGAATGTAATGTAATGAATCAAGCAATCAAATGAATGAAGTTTTTACTTTGATCAACAACACAATTGTTATTACATTTGTAGTCCTCGGAGTAGCTAACCGTAGGAAAACAAAATTGTAAAAAACTCTAACTGTTTGGACGCGCCTAAGAGGCAGTCCGGAGGACAAACTAAAAGCGGTCACGTGCCGATGTCCTCCCATAATAATAATAACAATAAACACGTTAAGTGTTTGGACGCGCCTAAGAGGCAGTCCAGAGGACAAATTAAAAGCGGCTATTTGTCGTGTCCTCCCGTAATTAAAGAAACACTTCAAGTGTTCGGACGCGCCTAAGAGGTAGTCCGGAGGACAAACTAAAAGCGGTCACATACCGATGTCCTCCCATGTATATAAAAAGCACTCTAAGTGTTTGGATGCGCCCAAAAGGCAATCCGGGAGACAAATTAAAAGCGGCCATGTGCCGATGTCTCCCCTCCAAAGAATATGACAAATTGCTCAATATTTAAAGGGTTGAGTATTAAGTCGAATAACTTATTCAATTTAGTAGTTGAATCGCCGGTTCAGAACCGAGGGTTACTATTATGCAACTCATCAAATGGTAAGTATTGAATACTAAGTAAAGTTTAGGAGATATGCATGAAACAAAAGGGTATCTTTAACATTTTTCTTATTTGAAAGTTAACAAAATATGAAAATTACTAAGAAGGTATGAGGAAAGAAGCACACAAGTTGAAGAACATAGAATATAAAAAAAGATTCATCATGACATTAATCCAAGAGACATAGTGTATTAACAAAGTATTCAGGAAAGAAAGGAGCAAATGAGTTATTACAAAACAAGAAGCATATTGTGTTTGTTACAAGCCCATTCCGGTATACCGGAGGCAATAAAAACCTACTCAGCATTAGTATCAACTTCAAGTTCAACTTTATTCTCCTCTTGAACTTTTAGCGAAGGACCGGATGATTCAGCATCTCTTTGAGTAACGTCGGAGGTAGCAGTAGAAGGCACTTCACTAACAGAAGCTTTGGATGGTCCACCTTCGAGTTCTAGCTACGTCAAATCACCAACATACAAGGAAAAGGAAGAAGAAACCTTTTGGACAAATGGTTAAGAGGCAAAAAAACAAGGCATTACAACTTCCCACCCAAGTTTTAAGAGCATCCCTCTTTATGTTTTTCGCCTTAGCTAGGGCAGCTTGAATTTGCTCCGGTGTCTGGTCGAGGCCAACTACCTTCATAAAACCAGCCGAGAAGGCCAAGCTACACGATGAACTAAGTGCCTTGCGATACTCATAGCTTCTGAACAACTTCCTCACCAAGCAAGGAATCCCCTCCCGGATTAACATTTGTTTGTCTATTTCAGCTTGACTAAGAAGAACTATAAGGTGCTTGTTGTTCATTTCAGAAGAAGAAAGTTTGTCATATACCTCCAAGAGCTCCATATTCTTAATATTTAATTGGTCATTGGCTTCGGCAGTAGAATTACTCATATTTTCATTCTCTTCCTCCAAGGCACGAATCTGGAGGTTCAGCTCCTCCTTGGTTTTGGCACATAAAGAATGAGAGTCTTGAAGTTGTTGGTGGGACACCTTCAAACGATCGAAAAGGGATTTACCTTGGGAAAAGGATTCTTTTATAGAAAGATGAGAGTTAGCCATCTTCACATAGTCGATGTTGAGGCTCTCATAACGCTTCATCAGCTCGGCCGCAGCAATGGTTCCTTGGGCAACAGCTCGACAACTATGGCGAAGTACATCATAGTTAGACATCGACTTAAGATGTTGGTCATCAGCAGGGGTGGAAATATGATACATGAACTCCTTGGCAGCATAATTAGTATCAATTCTCACATCCTCATTCAACCTCCATGATGGAACAAACCTGGGAGGGATAACATCATCTTCTCCTGCACAAACACAAACAAAAAGAAAACTATAAAAAAAAGAAGTGGGAAAGATATAAGAATAAAAGGAAAAGAATCAACAAAAAACATACCAGCAGCTTGGGAGTTATTTTCAGGTTCAAGAGAGGACTGATCACTCAGATGTACAATAGAGGGTGATTTATCCTTGTTTGTTCCAGAGTCCCCGGCTGTGTCATGATGTGAAGGAATTACAACATTAATCAGCGGAGTAGAATGTATCCTTTAAGAATCCACCTCGGAGTCGGTATGAATGGTTTGGCGACTTCGCTTCTTAACACGACGGTCGGAGGTACTCTCATCAGTCACATGGCCAGTCTTCTTTGCCCTAGAACGCTTCTCTTGTTTTTGCTTAGCCTCCAAAACCCTGGCCGATGGTTTCTCAACAGCCAACTGAACTGGGGTCACTGCAGGAATATCATCCCCAAAAGGTAAGGGATTAGTAACATGAGGAAAAGGCTGCTCGTTCTCACCAAAGGGCTCACCAGTATCGACAATGGCTTCATCAAATGAAGGCAAGCTCAAAAAGTCCTCAAAGCTCATTTCTGCAAGAGAGAAAAGACGAGAACAAAATAAGCATAAGCAAGTCCGTGTGAGTGATTATTAGGTTTAGAAAAGTAAAATAAAACGTACCTTTCTTGTCATCATTTAAAAGTATCCGGCGTAGCTCCGGATGATTATAGAGGAAAGACAACCCAGTAAGGAAGAGCAAAACCTCATGAGGAGGACGACATAAAATAGGTTTTTTGGAAGAGCTTTAGCATGGGAAGAATTAAATGAAGAGGTAAAATCATCCGTAGTAACAGACTCACGATGCCTCCATGGCATGCCGAAGGGGATGGCTCGACGATCTATCAAAAAGAACTCATGCTTCCACTTCTTAAGACTGGAGGTAGTCTCGGTCAAACATTTTCCATACTCCCCCTCACCTCTACTCTCAAAAGAAAAACAATGGCCCTGTTTGCATAATCTAAAGAACACCCTAAACAAGGTCACGGAGACAGGAATCTTCAAGCCAAAACAACGAAGTTCGAACATCACAACCCTATTCAATCCTATTGGAACCAGTTGAGAAATATGTACTTTGAAGTAACGAATTAAATTTAAGAAAAAGGTAGAAAAGGGTATCCGAAGGCCATCACGATCAAGATATTGACGATATATACCAATGGCTGAATCAGGAAGAAGATCCATAGTCATGTCCGGATCCGGAAGACGAGGTCTCGGATCTGAAGGAATGCTATATTTACAAATCACAACCTTCAAGTCGTCATCGGTCATACCAGATATACGTATGTGCATCACACTTTGGATCAAGTTTAATAGGTGGTTCCACTCTTCGATGCATCATCTCTTTCCCCGTCATCCGATACAACCAAATGCACAGACGAAAGAAGCACCAAATAAAGGAAAGGGACTAACCTATAAGTATGAGGAAGTAGCAGAGATGAAGAAAATAACAAAGAGAAGACGGGAAGAAAATTAACAAATGGTGTGTATATATATATATAGGATTGCAAGGTGATAAAAACGAGTCAACACTATTCAATTGTGAGTTACGAGCAATCAGATCCACCGTAGAATACGGAAGGGCAAGACACGTGGCACCATCTTGCGATGCCACAAAAGAAGCAAGAGGCCCTAGATCGGGTGAGGGAGTCCATCTGAACCAATCCAGATAGCGAGGCAGTCCAACAAATAGATTCCTGGTCAAAACCGAATGAACCCATCTGAAGTATCAGTTCATTACGAATATAATAAACTAATACTGGAGGACATGTTCGCGTATGTCTCCGGCACATTACCGAAGGCATCACGCTTTGACCAAAGTCTTCGCCACGTAGGAGAGAGAATAAAGCAGGATTGAGTTTACCTAGGGAAGACCTCTATTAACCAGGGTGCAACGTTTTACTCAATGGTCTCAGCCCTGCGCCGCCGCCTACTTTACACTATACCTGATTTTGCGGTATCGTGTAATGTGTATATATTTATGATGTGACTTGTCATACAGGTATGTATTTCAGTTGGGTATAAATACCCAGACATATTTATTACAACACAACTACACACAGTACATCACATTCAATACTATTTAATAGCTATCCTCTAGTATTCCACACCGGATACCACTCTTGTGATTGTTACTTACTCTCACGCCGGAGCTTGGTCTCGGGGTCACACTTGGGACGAGTTAACGTGCGTTCTATTATTACAGGATAGGCCCAACCTACAAACATACCATATACGTGACCGAAGCTCGATCTACACAAGTCTAGTGCCTACGGATTTTTGTTTCAACAATGACATTGTTAGAGCACGGAAATTAACTAGAACAATAACATGTGATCGAGGGGGTAAAAAGGTCAAATCATAAGTCAATCTTACAATGAATCTGGTTAAATATTATTTTATGTGATTGAATTAGTCCCAGGGACGGGGCTATCTTTTGCTTTGGGTTTGCCAAAACGCACCCCAATTTTCTAAGATTTGCTATGTATACAGTTAATGTAAATTGGCCTTTGAAAAAAAAAACTGGTCTACCCAAATGGTAAAAAGGATAACCATTTATAGATATATATAATTAAATTTTGATTTCAAATTCGCATGTTTTTCAATCTGAAAGTGCTTTTTTACTAATGTACTACTATTTTGGATTTCACTTTTTGTTTTTTACATCTATATTACTTTATAAAACATTTCACACTTTTTATTTTTATAAATTTTAAATAAATTCAGTCTCAAACATTTCTTTATTAAGAAACTTATATGTGAAATAATTTTCGAATTTTGACAAGCTTTTATTGTATACGTTTTTTTAAACCCCATTTAAGAGGTAAATAACAATCTCATTCTAATATACATATGTGTCTTTAATTCATTCAATTCAGTCAAGTCAACTTGCAACCACGAGCATTGTTATAGCTTATTCTAAAAGTTAAGCTTATAACATCTCATAATAAAAAATACTATAAAATAAAAAAATACAATGTAACACAATAAAACATCTTCTCAAATACACATCTAATCCTCATCCACCATCACTACCTCATCGTCATCCGCCACAATTGCATGATTACAAATTTTCTTACTTTATTTTTTTTTTCTGTCAATAGCTTATTAACATTTTATGTGATTGTGAATGTTACTTTTTTTGCTCGGATTTTATAAAGATTGTCTTCACCTCAGGGTTGTGGTTAGACACATGTAATAGTATACTTCACTATCTTACTCTTTTTAATGCATGATTATTTTTTTCTTAAGTTTTGAGATGTACAATTATTTAATTATACATGCTAATTACATAAAACATAAAAACAACAATTCATATGAATACTTTCTTTATAAATTCTTTATAAGTTTGTTAGAAAAATGTTTAACCGGATAACATTTTATCTTTATAAAATATAGTAATCGAGTACCCGTCGCCGCATTACGTGGATACCAGACTAATGTATTTGAAAGCATCATGATTCAAATTAATTTGACCTTAGATTTCATAAAATTTTAGTTCAATTTTAAGATTAAACTTTTATTACATAAATTATCATAGTTTTATCGTACAACTCATGTTTCGTGCATGCATTAAAAATAGTAGACTATAATATTTCTTCATGACAACATTGTATTAGTCGTTCATTGCTACATATATGTTCGGCCCACCCGTACATAAAATCCTGGTTTTATCGTTGAGTAAATCCTAAATCATAAATTCACAATTAAAAACCACGAATATAAAAGAAGCTAACATATTTGAAAGTAAAAGGTGTCAAGATTTTCAAAACCCATGCATGCGTGGTAGATGTTGTAGACATGTAGGAATCAAGAAAATGTTGTCTCACAGATGATCTTTATGATCTTGATTCGCACCCTGAACCGTAAAATAATTTTGGTTATAAATTATTTTTTCAAAATCAACATTAATGTTAAAATGATTAATCAGAGAATACGACAGATTCATACGTAAAAAAGTCGATGAATTCATAGCAAGACGATACAAATTGGTTGAAGATTCATAAAAAATTTGCTGGTTGTTATTATACAGAGGAGAGGACGGGCGATTTTGATAATACATGTTCTTGTTCTGTGGTTTTTGTGATTGATATTCAAAGTTGGCGGGTTGAAACTCAATGTTTGGTGAAACAATGGATAATCGAAAAGTCGAATCCGGTGTTAAATGCGAAACACGTTGTTGAGACCCTCGAGATTTTGGGGTTTTAAAAGTCCTCTTGCTAGACAGATAAAATAGTTAATTGGACGTGTGAGAAAAATAATTAAATATTTTGAGCATTTATAAGAGTAAAATGGTTAGGGCATGTTTGTTATTAAAGTGTCGCACTGTTGGCTTGTTGGCTATGTATAAAAACTAAAAACGATAGCACAAGGTTTTGAATCATAAAACTCATATCAAGCTAAATATTGGGGTTTTCATGGCTTTTTTTTACACATTCACCTAGTACAAATTCACGGCCATATATTTTATCATTTTACCATTACAAAAAAAGATAGGTATGTGGACGGTTTTTTTTGGACGGTTTTAAAATCGTTTAAAAAACCTTATAAGGAGAATACAGTTTAAACCGTGTAAAAAAAAAGACGCACAAAACCGTTCACTTTCTGTACACGTGTCACTTGTTTCTAATATTACCCTCAAATCATTACTATTATATTAACTAATTATTTTTCACACTAACTTCATATCCCCAAATCTTTTATCCTCAAATCATTAGTATTATTACCCTCAAAATCATCGGATCTAATATTACCCTCAAAATCTAATATCCCCAAATCTTTTAATTATATAATCAATCAATCACCGGATCTCTTAATTAATCAATCAGTTTTAATTAAGTACCTTTTATCAAACCTTTTATCCCCATATCCACAGCTCAGTTTTAATTAACCAATCAATCACCGGATCTCTTAATCTTTGTTTTCAAGTTCCGATTGAATTTCCGATGACCGACGACCTTCATCTTCCGATGACCTGTTGATTAATCACCGGATCTCTTAAAGGTAGTTTACATTTCTATATTTCTTCGCTTTTAGTTGTTGATTCATTTATTTGTTACACATTTGGTTTTCACATTTGTTGATGACGTCATGATTGATTTGAATTGGTTGTTGTACGTGTATTAAAGGTGATGATGTTGTTACGGTTAGGTGATAATTTGTGACGATTTAGTTGTACGTGTATTGAAGGTAGTCACTGTTTGTTTATCCCGTCTCTGAATTTTATCTGTTATTTTTATTAAAGGTGATGATGTTGTTACGGTTAGGTGTATTGAAGTTGTACGCGTATCTTAATTTTATTTGTTATTGTTATTGTTATTGTTATTGTTATTGTTATTGTTATTGTTATTGTTATTGTTAGGTGAGATTTATCTGTTATCTGTTATCTGTTATTGTTATTGTTAGGTGAGATTTATATGTATGAAGTACTTGTTCAAGCTTAGGTGACTAGATGATGTATGAAGTGGAACATGAAGCAAAGTAGTTTTAAAGAGTCAATATATTTTTATAAGTTGCAAAAATTGATGGTAATACTAGATGATGAGACAATGCGAGTGTACTCGCCAACCAAGAGGTTGTCGGTTCAAGTTTGTTAGATAATTTGTAAATTAGTGTAAAATAGATGAGAGATGTCCTAAACAATGACGAAATATAACAAAAAAAAATATGGTCAAATTTGGCCTAACTGTATGTGGGTATGTGAGCCTGCTCGTCTATTAAGAGGTTTCGGCTTATATCTTGATAAAGGAATTTGTGAAGTAGTGTAAAACAAATGTTATACAGGTGTGTGAAAATTGTATTGCCAAAACAAATGCTTTGCAAAAAAGTGATGAGAATTTTGAGAAATCAAATATGAATGGACTTATTTAAGCACTAAGACGTACTGGTCCATGACCAAAGTATAAACAAGAGTTTAAATTACTTTAGACTCTTAAGTCTCAATTGAAAGTTTCAAACATGAACATTCTCATTTTACTTGCTAAATACAAGGACATAGCAACATATTATTGCATTTGTTATCTGTAACGCGGTTGCTAATGCACCAATGGAAGCATTAGCAGATTATATTCAATGGAAGCATAGCAACATATATATTCTTCCATTGGTGTATTCAAAGTGGCACTCAATTCGGCCTTAACTCAAAATATATTCAGTGTATTCTTATAAGTTACCGAATCTAGTTTTAATAAGTATAGTTAATGGTCACTTTTGAGTCGCCCAACCTTGATGTAGGCTTGTAAGTTGCAACTGAAATTTTTTGAATGTTTTTTTTATGTAGTCGCCCAACCTTGATGTTAGGTGACCGCTTTCAGAAATAATAGCATGTAAACCATCTGCATCAAAACCTTAATGTTATATTTTAGAATTCTCAACCATGCCCTGCCCATTGCAGCAACCTTTTAGTTAGCACTTAATATATTCTTATGGTTGTGCTATTAAGGCGAATGTTCTCGCGTATTGGCGTCAGGAAGCTTTTGTTACGTTTATCGTCTTTGTTGCGCTTTATTTTTAGCTTATTATTATGTCATCATTTAAGTTTTTGTATTAGTTGAGTAGCATTTAGTTGTAAATTTGTCTATTATTACTATTAGTTTGTTAGAATCTAGGTTATTAGATCTAATGCTCTGCGTTTTGGCGTTTGTTAGTAATTTTTTTGAGTTAACTGGTTTGTATGATTACGGTCCGCCTGGTTGTGTTATTAAGGCGAATGCTGATTTGAATATGTACTGTGTAATTTTTAACCTGTAGCATTTATTGAATGTTGGCATGCTGATTTGAATATGTATTGTGTAATTTTTAACCTGTTACTATTATTGTTAGATTGATTTGAGTTGATTTGTTAAATGTATTTTGTGAATGTTAGGATTGCTGATGTTAGCCAGTTGTTAGTCTCACCGGTTATGTATTTGTTGAATGTATTTTGTGTATTTTGTGAATTTTGTGTGATCGTGTGTTAGGTTAGGGTTTATTGATCTGTTGATGATCTTCATGCTTTAAGTTGTTTGTGTTATTAATAGATTGATTTGTTACTTACCGAGAATGTAGTTTGTGAATCTACATGAAGTTAAGCGAACTTCTGTGGAGATTTTGGATGTGAGGTTATGGTTTACTGATTTATTGACCACTTCATGATTGATTCGAATTTGTTGTATGTGTATTGAAGCTGTTGCTGTTATCGTGGGATTGATTTGTGACGATTTTGAGCTGATTTGTTCAATAGAGTTTGTGAATTGTAGGAAATATTGATTACTGATGTTAGGTTAAGGTTTACTGACTGTTAGATGACGCCATACTGATTTGAATCTATTGTGTATGGATTAAAGTATTTTTGTTATTCCTAGATTGATTTGCTAGTTAACGAGAATGTTAGTCTAGGGTTTACTGATCTGTTAATGACGTCGTGCTGTTCTTCTGTCTGTTTTATTTTGTAGTTACTTTGATTTGTAAATTGAACGTGAATTTTACTGATATTTTATGCCGACGAAAAACAGTTTGGTATATGGAAGTTGACTTATAGTTAAGATGTTTAGGTATAATGATAGGCTGTTACTGATCTGCAAATAGGCTGACAACGTCACAGTGTGTATTTGTTGTGTATGAATTGAACCTGTTTGAATTGGTTGTACGTGTATTGAGTTGTGATGATGTTGAGTTGATTTGTTGAATAGAGTGTGTGAGTCTGTGCGGAATTTAGTGGATTTTTTAGCAATTTTTGATGACGTTATACTGATTTGTATGTGTTGTACATGTATTGAAGTTGTTACGGTTAGATTGGTATGTGATAGGAGTGGTAAAACAAAATCCAAAAGCCAAATGCTCGTTGCCTATTTATGCATACTGTTGTTAAGTGACCTGATGTTATGCATACTGTTGTTAATTAGATGCCATCCATTTTTCATAATATATACCGGTTTTTGTTATACATTGTGCATATGTATATTTTTCATAAAATATTCATTCTTCGCTAGTAAATATTATAAAATATTATACATAATGAATATAAAGTTTAAGTATGTAATGCATAATAATACAAATATGTTGGAAGTATATTTTCTTATAAGCTCATTATGTCATTTCAAAGCTGAGGGTGTTTGTTTCGCCTTATATAGCCGCCTTGTGGCTTATTTGGTTTGTCTTATTATGTTTCATAGCCTCGCTTTTTGTCCCTTATTTTAAACCTTTTCGCCTTATATAGCCGCCTTGTGGCCTATTTGGTTTTTGTCTTATTATGGTATCAGTTTTGGAGATGTTACTATGTGAGACCCCCAGAATCTGACATGGAACAACTAGGCAATGAGGGGGTAACACGTCATAGTACAAGAAACCATGAATTACAGTTGACACAAAGCTGACGTAATAAAAACATGTACATTACATCATAAAAGTTTAGAGTTTTAAACATAGGTCCCAGAGTTTTAAAAGCGGAAAAATATATTATTTCGTCTCGATTTATAACATAAAGTTGCACAAAAGATTAAATAAACTTCTGATAGTTTATATAAAACCAATCTTCCAAAAGCATCACAGAAATCTCCAAGCTGCGATAATATCCTGTGGGCTCCCATCCAAGCAAAGCTAAGTAATAATACCTGAGATTAAACATGTAAAATCGTCAACACAAAGTTGAGTGAAATTCATAGGTTTAGCAGTAAAGGTGTGGAACACAAACATTCATTTGTAAAACAAGTAGTATGGAGTTTGGTTCGTCAACCATAGTCTAAAGTCATTATTATTGTTTTTCAGTTCATGAACCGAAGCTTAACTCAGTGTAAGTTCCTCTAGGGAGTATTCAGTCTAAATACTCAAGTAATAAACAAATATCAGTGCGTCAAGGTACTTGAGACGGGGATAGTCAATCCCGATGGATCCACCCACAACATTCGCGCTTAGTACTCGAAATTAACGGTTCATGATCGGGAGAGGAAACTTAAGGCTAGACTAAAAAGCAATAATAATATTGAAAACCTGAAAATCATACATGTTCTGGATAGCATACAAGTTCTCGATAGCATACAGTTTTTAAATGGTTGTGTTCCACCATGTAAAATCTCACCCCGTGTTTAGAAACCATGTACAAGTAAAAAGGGGCTATGAACTCACCTTAGCCACGAGGTAAGTCAATCATGGTACTCAGCAACTGAGTAGAAACGGTAGTGGTAGACGATCACTGACGATATGGATGCCCGGGAAACACGAAAACCGCAACCTATCAAAATAAGGCGCGCGTTAAGACTCGAACTCAAATATCGATATATACTAAGTATAACATGACTCAAATGTTTTCGAAGTATTCATGTTTCAAAACCATTGACACGAACCAAATGAATCCATTTATCCAACGTTACTCGTTTAAAACACTTGTACACTTGAAGTCGACCCGTCATAAGACGCCAAGTCAACGCAAGTCAAACTATCCTTTTACATCGCTCGGACCAGTAGCTAAGTCATTTATATAATGACTAAGCACTTGAATAAGTCATCATGTCCGATGATGAATACTCAAACTCACGCAACACAAACATTGAACTACGAGTCCAAAATAAAAATCAGCAAGTACACCCCGAATGTACACACCGATCTACCCTATCTAGACTTGTCTGTTTAGATGAAAATTGGTGTCAAGGTCACTTATAACCTGTATAAGACCTCACCAAAATTTGAGCCAAGGTTCACACTTTAAAACCCATCAGCTCGACACTTTACTCGACTCCAAAATTTAGGACAGATTTGTGCACTTGTTTTGTAAACCGTTTGGATCACTTTAAAAGTACTAACTCGACAATCCGTCTTTTGAAACCACTACTAGACTCATCAAACTCAGTTTGTAAACTTTGAAAATCAGTAGTATCCACTATCTAACCAAGCCTAAAGTCCCCGAGAGTCGACCCAAAATCAGCCACAATTTCGGATTGTGCCGACTTGTGTCTCCCGGTACACGAAAACTAAAACTAGCATAACTTTTGACTCGTAATAACTTAGAAGCTCTATCTTATACCAAAACGACCGTCTCGGAAAACTCTACAACAATTTAATATAATATCAGTCTTTCATAGACCTTAAACCCACGAAAAATCAGTTAAAGACCCAAATTACCTTTTTAGAAAACATGTCAAATCAATTTTTCAATCAAAACCACTCATTCCCATACCTCTAGGATCACTATACCATCATTCCTATCAACCAAACACTCCTAAAAACACTTGCATGCAAAATCTAACAAAAATCAAAGATTAAAAACAAGACTTTCTATGATCAAAACAACATAATCTTACAAAAAAACAACACATGCATGATGATTAAAACATCATACAACCATAAAATCATGAGTTTATAAAAACTTGATGCATGTACATATTTTTGGTATCACAAGAATCATGAGATGATTTTAAGAATGGGTCTAGTTTTTGTTTTGATTAATTCAAGCTTGATCAAAAGAAATGAGGGTGTTTGTGGTGGTTTAGGGTGGCGAAATCTTTAGAGAGAAGAAAGAGGATGATGACGTTCTTATGTGTGTGTTTTTTTAGTGGAATGAAGTTAGTTGGTGAAAAAATGTATATATAGTAAGGTTAGGGTAAAATTTGCAAATATTAGATAGTTTTGTACCTAAAAGCAATTTAATAGTTTAAAGGTAGAAAATGTTTATTGGTAAATATTGAAAATATTTACGGGGCTCGGGTTTCGTAAAAATACTTTTCAAAAGTTACAATGCATCATAAAAATGATTATATGATTTCCCGACTCGACTTAATACGTAATTAAAACTAAATCGTGGAAAATATTAATTATCGAAATAATCGATAAATAAACGTAAACTTTTGGGCATCCGTCGGTATCGCGATCACTAGGAATTCTCGTTGTACATTGATTTGAATAAACTTGTTGTAAAACGCACGCGGGTGATTTTAAATCAAAAACTTGATTTAAATAAATATGGAAAAATAAAATAAAAATTTTATAATTCCATATAAAGTACTTATCAATGATCCGAAAATACGTGAAAAGTATAATTTAAAAATCTCAGGATTTACATATAGCAATACAAGAAAACATAATACGTTGGAAAATTCAAGAAGCACGAATGAAAGATAAAATAATGTTGGGAAAGTACGGGTTCTCACAGTCTTCCCCCTAAAGGAACTCTGGTCCCCAGAGTTCTCTTGGAAACAGTAGAAGATGCAAACAAGAGGAGGTATAAAGTGTAGAACAATATTCATTGCTTCCCAGGTAATTTCCGTACCACGACGAATCTTAACGGTTAGAAATTCACTATGCTTCAGTTTCTTAACTCCTTTTCGTATAACTTTTCAGTCTTGGATTAGAATAATGATCTTTCAATACGGAGATACATCAATGAGATAGAGTTGTTGGAAATACGTGTGATAAACTAACAAGAATGAACACAAGAATCGCTTAAACAGGCAAAGTGCGATAAAATGAACCAAGATTGTAAATCAACAAGGGTCGCAAATCGTGCAACTGTAAAACGTGAAAATCTTAAAATGTAAGAATCTAGTCACAAGCGAAATAGAAGGGAAAATGAATAACATATGATCATTTAAAATACAAGCTGTCAAAATCAGTTGTCTAGTATTTTGGTATTACTTTAAACTTAGTTTTAAATATTTTCTTTATTAAAAGAAAATTTTACAAGGTGTAGTGATTTAAAAATCAAACTCTATATAAAATGAGTGGGTAAACAGTTCTCAAATCTTTTTCTTGATCAGGACTTCAAGGTAAAAGTAACTCAGTTCAAATAGTTATTTGATCAGCTTAAGAGCTTTTCGGGTGACTATGAAATTATTGTTAAAACTCAGGTTTATCGTTACTATTAGAGAAATTTCAGATTTTTCCAAGTTATTTAGAAACATTGTTTAGAAATTATAATTTAACTTAACAATTTCATTAGGTTGATAGTAAAGTGTGATAAAATCAATTACTTTAAAAGATACAACTTGACACTATTTAAACATAAGTTATAAATTTATCCAAGAGGATGTACAGATTCGATATTAAACTTAAAATAGGTATTTTGACAATTTAAACATTTGGTAAAATGTATAAAACGTTCTTAAAAATTAATAATAATTTTTTAGAAATTCAAGAAGGTGTTTAAGATATCAAATGATAAACACGTAACAGTTTCTGGTTTTCAGAAAGTGACAAAATAACAAACGATTATGAGACGAATATCGATCAACAATTAGTATACAAGCAATAGCACGAGGGAATAAAAGGAAAGTCATATCAACTCTTAACGAACATGATAGAATAGATGCATCGATGATAAGGACAATAAGAAACAAGGATTATAGCAAGATTAATTCACAAGTGCGGTTCGCGTCACCAATAACGGCTTATTAAGTTCTCACTGATCGATACACGATCGAAAGCGAAAAGCCACACAATAAATTTTCAAATCAAAGAAAATTCTTAAGAATTCACTTGAGAGTAAATTCAGTAAAATGAAAACATTCGCAATGAGAGGCGAAATCAACACATGATTCACACGAATGAATTTCAAGACGATGAAGTCTAACACATATCATGGCAATTACACGTAATCATCGTTCACGTCTAGTCATAAATCACTAATCGCGTCCAAAGACGTTTCAAAGGTCTAGCAAAATAGATAGAGATGGTCAATCGATGTAGGAGCATAGCAACGTTGAAACTTTCAAGTCGGGTATCAATGGTAAGAATTTAGGCAAATGGTAACGAAAATCGTATCATGAGGATGATGAGGTAACAAGTAAAGCAAAGATCGTTGAGTAATGAAATCTGTGCTTGAGTCATGTACTTTGTTCAAGAAAAGATAAGGGTTCATATGTGTATGTTGCGAACTGTTGATACTCGCATAAGATGTAAAAGTTTTCAAAACTTTTATTTTTATCTAACCTTTTAAGAAATATAACTAAAAAGTTGATTCTTGGTTAAATATTTAGGGCGACTACTATTCGGCCTTGCATGGCTCCTTCTAAATTAGGCATAGGTGATCAGGCCATGCATAATTTAGGACTAGAAATGCGATGCTCAACTTCGTCAAACCAGTATTACATATCATATAATTTAAAATATGTATATAATAGCATTTGTAAAAACAGGAATCAAAATATTTCGCCACTAAGTTATTGGCTACATATTTAAATCAACCATTTTATTGTTACAAGAATTCTTAACAAGACCAATGTAAAACAATTGGTGAGAATACATTGTAAAATTAATATAAATTAATTTTATAAGATAGCATTCAATTATTTTGTAAAGTCCAAGTGGAACTTTTGTAAAATGTTTCGCAAACAATACCAGTTTGAGTTTATATGGTAACATGACAATAGTTTATAAAGTAGCGAGTGGGTTACAAGAGGGAAATAAGGAGTAGTTCAAGACAGTCAACGAAATGGTTACAAGGTGATAAGGTTTCAAGAGGTTTAGCCGAAATCGTCAAGAGACACGTGTCAAGATGATAAAGAACGATACGAAAACAAGATCTTCAATTCTCGGTCCAAATCAGTGGTACGATAGAAGCAAAGAAAGACAATGGAATGACAAATAAGTCATAAATAAAAGAAATGAATAAGGAATCCGTATGTGCACATCGTAATTTATTTGACAAAAATATACTTTTAAGAAAGTAGTGCATCAGTTAACCAATAGTATAATTACTCCGAAAGGTTTCTACATTAGGAAGTTACCGAATTTCAAAAGTTCAAGATCTATGTACATGTATGACCAAACTCAAAGTTACTATCTTATACTTGTTCAAACGCAATCATTGTTTTTAGTTTGCAAAATATCATTAGTTAAAGTTTTACGAGCTCAAACGAACTCAAAAACGCTTCAATCCATGTTTTTAACTTCTATCAGTTTTGACCTGTTTAGTCAACTTTTACTTTTGGGTTTGACTAGACCAAATAACTCACTAAACGATATTCTAAGACTCAAAGTCTAATGCATTTCGATGTAAAACAA
The DNA here is from genome assembly GCA_025667525.1 of Glebionis coronaria. Classification (NCBI taxonomy): domain Eukaryota; kingdom Viridiplantae; phylum Streptophyta; class Magnoliopsida; order Asterales; family Asteraceae; genus Glebionis; species Glebionis coronaria. The sequence goes on from CM046874.1 coordinate 20,783,973, forward strand.
TGTTTTGAACAACTTTCTAGTTTTACCCGAGACTTGGAACGGAATAAAAATGGATGAAAATGCCCTTGCATTAAATCTGTCAACAAAACGATATTTTAGAACTATGCAAAAATAAGTTCTTAAATTTTCACAATCTCAAATGAGCATAACCTGCTCGATTTTAATGTTTATTGGCCAAATTTTATGTCCTAGACGGACGTATCAACAAGCAGAAGCATATATATTTTTATGTCTAAAGTTATAAAAATATTTCCTCGACACTGTTAAACTTCCTGTAAAGTTCCTATACAAAGTATATTTTTCGACACAGCTTGAAATAAAATCCAATTTCATAATAACCCATAATTAATATACACACAAGACTTGTGGATTCCATAAAGACGAAAGAGAATAAACTGTAAAATCAATCATGTAAAGAAAACACTGTATATAAATGGTTCAAGAATGCCAACGATATTCTGTGAGATAAAAAACGACGCATATTATCCGTGTCTTCGGTTGCAAGATGCAATACAGGAAAGACTCTTTGCGGCATGATTTTCCAAAATCACAAGACATATCGAGAAAGAAACAAAATATTGAAAGTCACACTCCTGAGGCGAGGAGGTTTAATGAAAAAGGGAGGGTACAAGTAGGATCGTATTCCAAACAATCGTCACATAATAAATGACGATCATGCGTTCAAGGTACAACGGATGTTGTAAGTCGAAATCGTAACGTAGAATGGTCAATGAAATAAGATGTAATCCATGTACAAGTGTCGTGTAATACGGTGGCGTAAAGGTAAATCAAGATTACGAAAACCCACGATATTAATCAGGTACTGATTCAACGAATTCTTCGAGATGTGTGACTCACATGATGTCCTTTAGTCTTTTCTGGAGACACATTGAGCTACACAATGGTCTAATGACTAGACATTCAATTACGTATGGTCGGTAAACAATCTGGGTATCTAAACAGATATTTTAAAGGAAATAAACAATGAAAGAAACACGCACGGTAGTAAGAATGAAAATAAGGAGTCTTATCGAAAACAACACTTATTCAATTCCGAACAATGGTATCACGAGAGTATGCACAACATGTAGCAGCGAGTCGAGCAAAACAGATGATTCAAAACGAACGAGTATATGAGACCATTCGTATCACGCATAAATGAAATAGCAATAGTACTCAGAATAATGAGCATGAAAAGTCGGCAGCATACGCGCTCTGAATACAAGTATGTAACGTCATAACGATATAAAATCATTGTAACAAGATCGATTCACAAGAATAAGAATTTAAGAAATACAGTTTAGGCAGATGTAATCACAGTAACATTGAATGATAATTCATGAAGCACTAGGCTTTGTAAAGACATAGTAATTATCGTCATTAGGGTAATGTAATATTTCAACATGAAATCAAGAGATGAAATACTATAACGATAATTAAACGTAAATAATAAGGATAGAGAGTTACCCGCGCAGATATCGAACAACATTGGCAGATTCTGTGATTGACACTTAAAAACATGAAATAATTGAACTTTCGGTTATAGACTAAGTTTTGAAAAATGACTTAATTCCCTATAACCATCGCTCTGATACCAATCTGTGAGACCCCCAAAATCTGACATGGAACAACTAGGCAACGAGGGGGTAACACGTCATAGTACAAGAAACAATGAATTACAGTTGACACAAAGCTGACGTAATAAAAACATGTACATTACATCATAAAAGTTCAGAGTTTTAAACATAGGTCCCAGAGTTTTAAAAGCGGAAAATTATATTATTTCGTCTCGATTTATAACATAAAGTTGCCAAAAAGATTAAATAAACTTCTGATAGTTTATATAAAAGCAATCTTCCAAAAGCATCACAGAAATCTCCAAGCTGCGATAATATCCTGCGGGCTCCCATCCAAGAAAAGCTAAGTAATAATACCTGAGATTAAACATGTAAAATCGTCAACACCAAGTTGAGTGAAATTCATAGGTTTAGCAGTAAAGGTGTGGAACACAAGTATTCATTTGTAAAACAAGTAGTATGGAGTTTGGTTCGTCAACCATTGTCAGAAGTCATTATTATTGTTGTTCAGTTCATGAACCGAAGCTTAACTCAGTGTAAGTTCCTCTAGGGAGTATTCAGCCTAAATACTCAAGTAATAAACAAATATCAGTGCGTCAAGGTACTTGAGACGGGGATAGTCAATCCCGATGGATCCACCCACAACATTCGCGCTTAGTACTCGAAATTAACGGTTCATGATCGGGAGAGGAAACTTAAGGCTAGACTAAAAAGCAATAATAATATTGAAAACCTGAAAATCATACATGTTCTGGATAGCATACAGTTTTTAAATGGTTGTGTTCTACCATGTAAAATCTCACCCCGTGTTTAGAAACCATGTACAAGTAAAAAGGGGCTAGGAACTCACCTTAGCCACGAGGTAAGTCAATCATGGTACTCAGCAACTGAGTAGAAACGGTAGTGGTAGACGATCACCGACGATATGGATGCCCGGGAAACACGAAAACCGCAACCTATCAAAATAAGGCGCGCGTTAAGACTCGAACTCAAATATCGATATATACTAAGTATAACATGACTCAAATTTTTTCGAAGTATTCATGTTTCAAAACTATTGACACGAACCAAATGAATCCATTTATCCAACGTTACTCGTTTAAAACACTTGTACACTTGAAGTCGACCTGTCATAAGACGCCAAGTCAACGCAAGTCAAACTATCCTTTTACTGTTGGGAATAAATTATAGCCAGTCTACTTGAGTGCTGACAAGAGTAAAACAAGCGTTGATAAGAAGAAAACAAACGCTGACAGATTAAGCGTTGACGAGAAGAAGTCAAGCGTTGATACATTGAAGACAAGCACCGATGGAAGGATATGATCTACGCGTTTAATATGTTCTAGATTACTTCTAGTAAAGATAGGAACAACAATGTATTTTCTATATTTATCTTTACCTAAAATAGTTGATACGTAGATTATTGTACAAGGCTTCTTATGTCTATAAAAGAAGACCTTTAGGTTATTGTTCATATAAGTTTTCATACGTTAAACACTTTCATTGTAAGCAAGTTTGATATCATTAATCAAAGTGAAAGTTTGTTTACATCTTGTGTGTTCTTGTTTAAGTGTTAATTCCGCATAACACTTAGATTGTCATATACATATACAAAGGTTTCTCTAAGTGTATTACTTGATCTAATCTCGTATACATAAAGCTAAATCGATCTAAGTTTGGGATCAACAAGTGGTATCAGAGCTTGTTGAGGAACTTTTGATCTTAAAGAACACAAGAACCCTAAAACCACCAAAACCCTAATTTTCACAAAAACCCTAAAAACATCATGTCAAATTCAGAAGTAACCTCCTCCTCCTCACCTTTGCCAAACATCAAGATTCCCATGCTTGATGCAACCAACTTTGAATTGTGGAAATTCAACTTTGAGCAATATCTGGGGATCTATGACTACACTCTCTGGGAAATTATTGAATATGGAAACACATTCAATAAAGCTCAAAAGATTGCTGATGCCATTGCTGGAAGAGCAGCTGTTGCTGGATGTTCAGAAGCAGATAAGAAAGAAAAGCCTGATGATGGTAGAGCTGTGTCTGCTGAAGACATAGCAAAGAAAAGGGTTGATATGAAAACCCTAAATATTCTGAAAGTCTATTTGGGACAAGAGAACCAACATAAATACATAGGTTATGAATCTGCTAAGGACCTTTGGGCAGCTCTTGAAGTTGCATATGGTGGTAATGATGATACTAAGGATGAGAAGAAGAAGCAACTCATGCTTGATTATGCTGTCTTCAAGCCCAACCTAATGAGAAGCTTAGTAGTGTGAGAAGCAGATTGCTTGACATTACAAGCAAATTGTCCTTCATGGGGACACAACTTGGTGATGTTGATATTAATGCCACTTTTCTTAAAAGTCTTGGTGAGGCGTGGAAGATTGAGGCAAGATCTATACTTGCCAATAACAGTCACAAAAGTTCTACTTTTGATGATATCTACAACAAACTGAGGCCGTTGGAGAATGAAACTCTTTTGGAGCATGGAAGCAAGTCTACCAACAGTAATATGGCCTTCTTCTCATATAGTGAAGGCCAATTTAATCAGAAGGACTCTTACATGCATCCAGTTACTGGATCATCATGTGTCAACGCTGGAACATGTCCTGTCAACGCCTCCTATTCAGACGCTGACACATATAAAAGTGACTCACCAAGAGTTAAACCTGCTGGTTTGGATCTAGATACTGTATGTGCTTATATTGCTTCTTTGCTCAATGGTTCAGTGATTACATATGAGGACCTTGAGCAGATAAGTGATGAGCACTTGGAGGAGATGGATATTAAGTGGAACATGGCTCTTGCTAGTATAAGAGCAAACAGGTGGAATAGAAGGTTTAAGAAGAAGATGGCCTTCAATGCAAAGGACACTGTTGGATTTGATAAATCCAAGGTTGAATGCTACAATTATCATCGTATAGGGCACTTCATTAGGGAATGCAGATCTCCTAGAAGATCTGATGCTGGAAACCTTCAAGTCAAATTGTTAAGGCTCAGGATCCTAAGGCCATGGTTGTAGTGCAAGAAATTGATGGTATGGGATAGGATTGGAGCTATTTGGCTAAGGATGTGGAAGAGGATAAAGCTTTGGTTGCTGAAATAGAAGAAGAAGAGCATGTTCAATATACTCTCATGGCACACTCCTCCTCTTCATCAGGTAATGAGGTATACGATGATGCCTTTTGTAGTAAGGGTTGTAGGTTAAATACTGAGAAACTTAACAAAGAGGTGTTAAGGTTATTAGATGATGTGAGTACTAAGAGATGTAAACTGCCTAACTATTAATTAGCTCTCACTCAAACTGAGAAGACAGTTTCTGAATACAAGAAAATGGAATTTGATTTAAAAGATAAAATAAATATCTTAAAACATGAGTTAAATGCTAGCAATGATATTAGGAGCATCATGGAAAGGGTTAATGGTGAGTTACAGGCTAAGTTAGATGAGGCCATTAAGAATAAAGATAATGTTGGCCTTAAAATTCATAGATTTGATAAGGCCACACAAACCCTAGGAGAATGTGTTAATAAACAAAGGGATCCTAAGGACATGACTGGGATTGGGATGAAAGACTACTCTGTGGTTCCACCACCAGCTGGTGACTTCTATGGTGTCCAACAAAAGGACCTATCTTGGACTGGTTTACCAGAACTCCAAGAGGAGGAATTCATTCCTCCACCAAGAGTCATTACCCCAGTTGAAGAATATCAACAGAAGTTGACTGACTTGAATGAATGGAAGAAAGCCAACCCTACCTTACTTGTTAAGGGTGGCTTGTTATGTGAAAGTCCTAATGAGTCAACCCCTATTAAGGTAATAAACCCAATCATTGGTAAGGTTGTTGACCTTGGCTCAAACACTGTTAGAAAACCTAGTGTCAAGTATGCAGAAATGTATAGGAATACCAGGTCACCTAAAAGCCAAGTTAGTAATGATGGAACAGGCTTCTTCTTCTTCTAGACCTAGGGTTGTGTCTAGAAAAGCCTGTTACACTTGTGGTAGCTTTTCACATTTAGCATATAAGTGTGTCAACGCTTCCAAGGTCAACGCTGTTAGAAAGTCAAACGTTGTCAGACCCAAACCTTGTGTGCAGCAAAGTCCACAAGTTGTTAGACCTGCCCCATTCTTCACTAGAGGGTCTAACACTCAAGGACAGAGACCATTTCAAAAGACAAATACTTGGTCTAATAGGCAATGGCTTTCTGTAGCAAACCCTAGGTTCAACGCTGACAAGGGTGATTGCAGCGTTGACAAGACCAAATCCAACGCTGACAGAAACGTGACCAGACCTAAATATTTGCAACCACAGGGTAAGGGATCTAAAGCTTCTTCAAGCTTGACATGGAGACCTAAGAAAGATCAAAACCCTAATGATAATGGGATTTCAATGACCTGCAACAGATTTAATTACATTTCAAAGGTCATTACAAAACCTATTGGGGTTAACTGGGTATTTCATCCAAAGAGGGATGAACAAGGGGTTGTTATGAGAACTAAGTCTGTTCTTGTTGAACAACCAGATGAATCCAAGTCTGCTAAGGCTTGGGTTCCCAAAGAAAACTAACTTGTTTTCTTTATGTGCAGGGCATTCAAAAACATGTCAATGATTATGGATATTGGGACAGTGGATGCTCAAGGCACATGACAGGGAATGAAGATTATCTGACTAACTTCACTCCCATTAAGGATGGTGATAAGGTTTACTTTGGAGGCGGATATGGTACTATCACAGGCAAAGGAACACTTCTCACTAAGAACTTGCGTTTTGAAAACGTATTTTTGGTAAAGGAACTTGATTACAATCTTTTTAGTGTATCACAAGTTTGTGATAACAAAAATAAAGTTCTGTTTACTGATACTGAATGTTTGGTGTTAAGCAAGGATTATAAGATCCCAGATGAGAAATATATTGACTATAGAACACCTAGACATAAAGACATATATAATGTGAATCTGAATGGGATTAGAATGAATAACAATATGTCATGCTTTTATGCTAAAGCTTCAGTAGATGAAAGTAATCTATGGCACAGGAGACTAGGGCACATAAACTTTAAGAATATAAACAGGCTTGTGAGACTTGGCTTGGTTGATGGCTTGCCTGAAAAGGCTTTCCACAATGACCACTCTTGTGTTGCATGTCTTAAAGGCAAGCAGCACAAGGTCTCATTCAAGTCTAAACAGGTGCACTCTAGTACTAGACCTCTTCACTTGCTTCATATGGACCTATTTGGTCCAACCAATATAGAGAGTTTGAATGGTAAATCATACTGCTTTGTCATCACCGATGACTTTTCTAGGTTTACTTGGACTTTCTTTTTAGCTATGAAGAGTGATACAACTGACACTTTCATTGATTTTATCACTCAGATTGAGAAGAAGACTGGTAATGAAGTTAAAATGCTTAGGAGTGATAATGGTGGTGAATTTAGGAATAAAGTCTTAGATGATTTCTGTGCCAAGAAAGGGATTACTAGGCAGTTTAGTGTTGCCATAACCCCACAGCAAAATGGGGTTGTTGAGAGGAAAAATAGAACCCTAATTGAAGCAGCCAGGACAATGTTGGCTGATGCTCATTTCCCCATAGCTTTTTGGGCTGAGGCTGTTAATACAGCTTGCTATGTTCAAAATAGAGCATTGGTCAACAAGATACAGAACAAAACACCTTATGAATTACTTTGGGGAAGGAAACCTAATATTGGTTTTCTTAGACCTTTTGGTTGTCATGTAGTTGTACTTGATACTAGTGATGCCCTAGGTAAATTTAGTGCAAAAGGTGATGAAGGCTATTTCATGGGGTATTCAGTGCAGAGCAAGGGGTATAGGGTTTACCTTAAGAAGGAAAAACGTATTCTTGAGAGAGTACATGTTAGGTTTTTAGAGAGTAAACCTAGTGATCCTGAAAGTGGTCCAAATTGGTTGTTTGACTTGGAACCTCTATCCAGGACTTTAAATTATATGCCTGTCACTAATCCAGACATTGTGAAGGTAACTTTAAATGTTGTGGAAGAACAAGTTATTGATGTTTCAGGTACACAGGTTAATGAAGAGGTTGGATCACAAGCAGAAAAGTCATCTCCTATACTAGAGTATGTCACAATTCCCATATGGACAGATGCTTTTGCTGCTGCTGCTGCTGGAAAGAATAATGGTGGTCCCCAGGTACCACCAGATAACAACATGCATGGTCCTTCAGGCGCTGACAAAGGCAAATCTAACGCTGACAGGACAAATTTAGACGTTGATGGCTCAAATGTTGACAACACCAATTCAGGCGTTGACAACCCAAACGCTGACAACCAAGGTTCAGGCGTTGACAACACTTTTGCGCATCTTTTCTATTCTACATTTGAACAGGGTGAACCTTCCAATTTATATGAAGAGGTTTATCCTCATATTGATGAAAGAGAGTCTGAAGAAGAAGATATTGGCAACATGGATAATGAGATTGAAGACACCAGACTTTTTGAAGGAGGAGTTCTCACTTCTACTATGAAGAATCACCCTACTTCTCAAATCATTGGTGATATTATGACTCCTGTTCAGACTAGAAGATCTCATCAAGGTCGGGGTGGATTTACTGCCAATATTCACAAGAAGGTTGATACCCCTCTTGTGCAAGCATTTTTGTTTGCCTGTTTTCTGTCACAACAGGAACCCAAGAAGCTCTCAAAGAACCAAGTTGGGCGGAAGCAATGCAGGATGAGCTTCACCAATTTGCAATTCAGGATGTTTGGGAGCTGGTTGATTATCCCAGGTATGTCAGACCTATTGGGACAAGATGGGTTCTAAGAAACAAGAGAGATGAAAGAGGTATTGTGGTCAGAAACAAGGCAAGATTAGTGGCTCAGGGATATACACAAGAGGAGGGGATAGACTATGAGGAGGTCTTTGCACCAGTTCCAAGGATTGAAGCTATAAGGATATTTCTAGCCTATGCATCCTGCATGGGCTTCACTGTCTATCAAATGGATGTGAAGAGTGCCTTCCTCTATGGAACAATTGTTGAGGAGGTATATGTCATGCAGCCTCCTAGTTTTGAAGATCCAGAGAATCCAGACAAGGTGTATAGAGTCAAGAAGGCTATGTATGGACTTCATCAAGCCCCAAGAGCATGGTATGGCACATTATCCACTTATTTGGTGGACAGTGGATTCAAGAGGGGCACCATAGATCAGACACTGTTTACAAAGAAGAAAGGTAAGGATGTTCTACTTGTTCAGGTCTATGTTGATGATATCATTTTTGGATCTACAAATCCAAAGATGAGTGAGGATTTCTCCAAGCTTATGACAGACAAATTCAAGATGAGTGCAATGGGGGAGATGAACTTCTTTCTAGGGTTACAAGTTCAGCAGAAAGAAGATGGTATCTTCATCTCCCAGGATAAATATGTGGCAGAGATCTTGAAGAAGTTTGGCTTTTCTCCATATGAAAAGAGGGCTACTACTCCTATGGATAGAGAACACCCTTGGGGAAAGATTGGAGATGGGAAAGATGTTGATGTCAGGCACTATAAATCAATGATTGGTTCATTGATGTATCTTACAGCCTCCAGACCTGACATCATGTTTGCTGTGTGTGCTTGTGCACGCCATCAAGTGACTCCCAAAGAATGTCACCTTTATGATGTCAAGAGAATCTTTAGGTACCTAAGATGTTATCCTAGTCTTGGCTTGTGGTACCCAAAAGATTCACCTTTGGAGCTTATTGCATATTCAGACAATGACTATGGAGGTGATAAGTTTGATAGAAAATCCACAACTGGTGGATGTCAGTTTCTTGGGAGCAGGTTGATATCTTGGCAATGCAAGAAACAAACAGTGGTGGCTAATTCTACAACTGAAGCAGAGTATGTGGCTGCAGCTGCTTGTTGTGGACAAGTTTTATGGATTCAGAACCAGCTATTAGACTATGGGTATAATTTCATGCATACCAAGATATTTGTTGACAATAACATCACTTTATGCATTATTAAGAATCATGTACATCATTCTAAAACTAAACACATCGAAATTAGACACCATTTTATAAGGGATTGTTTTGAAAAGGGTTTAATACAACCAGATAGGGTTGACACAGAAGAAAATGTGTCAGATTTACTAACTAAACCTTTTGATGCTGGAAGGTTTCAATACTTGGTAACAAGTATTGGAATGATCAATCTCACATAATATGTATTTTGGAGTCTTTTTGTAAAAGTATATACAGGATAATGCATTGTTATTGGTCTTTTTGAGGATTTAGATTTTCTACTATATTTTTCTAACACTGACAAAGGTTACTTTAACGCTGATAGGTGTTATTGTGACGTTGTCAGCAATATATTTGTCTAACGCTGACAAATGTTTCTTTAACGCTGACAAGTGTTATCGGGGCGTTGTCAGCAACAATGTTAGTTTTGTGGTTTTCAATCTATATGTGCAGGAGGTGTTAGCATTATACCTTTGGATACAGAGTTGCTTATGGATCATTGGAGGATCATTTGAGCATGTTTTTATTTATAGATGATGGTTGGAATTTTCTATTCCTATCTTGACATAAATTTTTTATGTTCATGCATATTTTTGGCAACTTTTGTATCACAGTTTAAGGGGAGGTTTTAGGAACCTTTAGGATTTTTGGGTATCCTTATGATACTCTTATCACAATTCTAGATTATGTCCACAGGTGAGTATGAGTTAGTTTTACTAAATCATGAGGCACTGTAGCATGCAAAGTTGATATACTATGCATGCTGCCAAGACATTTTTGGCCTAGAATTGGTTGTGGTCTGTTGGGAGACTTGGGAATGATTTTATCATGGGTTTTACCTGGGAGTAACAAGGAATTTTATAAGGCAACTTAGTTGTTAAGAGTTTTGTTTAGCAAGGGACACTAGAGGACTGTTATGTCTATCTTGCATAAGCAAGTGTGCATAACTGGACAGTGCTTGCCGCCCTATAATAATTATCAACTTTTTGGTTATCTTCTCTAGGATAAATTACTTTGTTAAGGTCATTTTCATTTTTAAACATTTTTATTTTTGGACGCTGACAAGTATTTTTCCAAGCGTTGTTGTGACCAAATTAGACACTGACATGGCTTTGGCAAACATTGACAGGAATATAGCCGTTGGGCGTTGATGGGTTATTTTTGACCGTTGACACTCAATGGGACCTACCCAGTTGTTACTTTTTGACATATCTTTGGGCCGTAATTTTGGGAGCAGATAACTTTCATTTAATGCATGAGATAAACTTATTTCTTTTCAATATTTTCATGATTGCATTTTGAAAATACTTGCCTATTTTTGGGCCAATCACATGCATTTTTCTCTCGTATATATTTGGCTCCTATTTTAAACAGGGTACCTATTATTCTTGTCTAACACAATTTTCTCCTATAACTTCATCTTTATCAATCATTCAAAACAGCTTTCAACAATGGCACCAAAGTTTAAACCAAGTGATTTGGAATTGGGGTTCAGGAGTCAACACAACATGGTAGCATATCTTGAAGCTGATGATACTCTGTTTCCCCAATACACACAAATGGTGGGGTATTTGAATGCATCCCCCATTAGGTATGCTCTTTCTCATGCTCCACTCATTCATGTCACACATATTAAACAGTTTTGGAACAATGTTAGTTCCTCAACAGTTAATAGAGTGACTACATTATCATCTATTGTTCATGGGCGCGCATGGGTGGTTACTGAAGCTCTGGTTCGCCAAGCTTTGCATCTTGATTATGCAGATGGTATAACCACCCTCCCCATAAATGAAATAGAACAAGGACTAAGGGCTTTGGGTTATCCTCTTCCTGCTGAAGGAACTTTAAATAAATATCATAAATAGGAGTTTCCCCCAGCCTGGAAGTACCTAATACATGTCCTCTTACAATGTTTGAGTCCCAAGTGTACTGCACACAATGAGATCAATAGATCTATTGCTAGTGCTATTGTGTGCATTGCTACTGGGCAAAAATTTAATTATTCCAAAATGATTTTTGAGGGCATGTGTAAAAATAAAGGAAACAAAATGACTTTAGCTTATCCCAGATTTTTACAAATGGTTTTTGAGGTACAAAATTACTGCACAGGGGATCATGATGATTTTTATGAGATCCCTGTGCAAAAGAAAGCAATTTTTATGAAGATGAACTCACCCCCACATCGTGACCTACCCCTAACCCCATCTATGATTGCTGTCATTGAAGCAGCTCAACCCCAACCAGACCCCCAACCCCAAATTGACCCAATACCTGAACCTTTACCTTCACCACAACATATGCAAATTGATCAAGAACCCTTCGACGCTGACACATTAAATGTTGGCGTTGATGTGCCTATTTCAAACGTTGACACCAATCCTTTACAGACCCAAACACCCCTTAACCAACCCACATCCACCCAATCCACATCATCTTCACCCCCAACACAATATAGGTTGCAAAAACACCAAAGGACTACTGGAGTGTTCTCCTCTAGTGGTCCTAGCCATGTAGCAGAGAGAACCACCACAACAAGTGTGGTTGGTGCTATGGATGAGGCTGGGACTATTGGTTATGGCTTAGAAGCTGGCCAAGATAGTCCTACCATAATTAAGACCTCATCCATGCCCAATGAATCTAACTTGGGAGGTCAAATACCCATTTTAGAAGAGGGCAGATTGGAACCAATGACCCTAATGGCATTGACGGTTGTCTGTATAAGCTTACAAAAGCAAAATGCAGACTTGGTACATATTGTCAGTACACAAGGCCTTGAACTCAAGCAATTGATGGAGAGGATTGTTGTTTTAGAAAATTCTAGCACCAGGAGAGGGATGGAGGAATCTTCAAAAGGGGAGGATGAACAAATAAATGTGAGTGATAAGGGCTCTCATGATGGTGAATCTTTGGGGTTGCTGAGGCCCTAACAAGTTTGAAGAAACAAACAGGTTTTGATACGTCTCTAGTCTCTCCTACAAACTTAAATTTGTCATTTACAGCCATGTTGGAGGAAATCACAAGAGGCGCTGAGACAGGTACTTTGGGCGTTGACAAGACAGATTTGAACGCTGATATGAGTAACTTGGGCGCTGACAAAGCAAAATTGGGCGTTAACAGACCTGTAGATGAGGCTGATGTATTCTAGTCATCATCCATCATCAAAGATGTTTCTTCACAGGTATTACCATCTACCTTACCAACAGTTGATCCATTAGATAAGGGTAAGGGTATTATGGTAGAAGAATTTGTTCCAATGCAGCACAAATTGAGTTTGATAGAAGGTTGGCTGCACAAATTGTGGAACAAGAAAGAAAGAAGGTGGGTGAATCGCCTTTTGTTGTCACTTCAGAAGAGCAAGAAGGGAGTGATGAAGTCAGTTCAGACTCAAGTGTAATGATCATAGAACAACCAGAAAGACTTGAGTATGGTGATGAGCTAGCCAAAGAGAAGTTGAATGAGTTGAAATTGCAAGTTGATTTTGACATGCTAGAAGTTGTTCAAATGTACCATGCTTGGGAAGATAGGTGTATGGAGAATCCACATTTGACCATTTCAGATCAGATATGGGGTTTGGAGATTCTTCTCAGAGTACAAAAGTGTTGGGTCAAAAGTGAGTTGATAAGTCAAAACACAAAGACAAGGACTAAATCTGCCAATACTGAATTCTTCAAGCTGGTGGACAAAGTATCAAGATAGGAATGAAGAATATCAGGACAACTATATAGGAGATTTTGTTTTTAATATTTATCTTTTGTAACAGTTGTAGTTTCTAGTATATAAAGAAACACAGCCGTAGGTTTCATTCACTACTTCATCATACAAAAATGTAACCTACTGTTCTTTAGATCTCTAGGCATGGGATTCAATGTATACATGCCTAGAGTGGTTTGTGTTAATCATATATAATACAAACCCTTTGGGAATTCTTTCATCTTGTTAAACATCTTATTCATGTTAATTATGCAATTCCGCTGTGTTCATCACATGTACAATTAACAACCTAGATAAAACGGTTTCGACTGTTTGAGTCTAACGATCTTGGATTCAACATGTGGTATCAGAGCGGGTGGCTCTCGATATCTAGGTGAATTAAGGTGTTTTTCATGTTTGTGTCGTTGCTGTGAAGATGACGGTGATGTTTAGGGTTTAGCCCTAAATATATTGGTGATTAAAGTTTCAAGCTGTGTACGGTTGTTCCTTCAAATAAAAGACGTGGGCTAGATATATTTTATTGATTTAATTGAACAGTCTGTTTGGTATTTAACCATCGAGTGTTTATTTAATCAGTGGAAATAGATCTAGTTTGTATTCATGTGGTTTTGGAATGATTGGTCATGGCAATTGGATGTGTGATGTTTCATCACGTGGGGATAATTATTCTAATTGGTCCATGTTTTTCTTGTCATTCGTTTGGTTCAATTGAGGACGTGTGGTGCTTCTAGTGGCTCAATTTCGATGTAATTAATTATTTAAGGTGGGACACTGACATACATTGAAAACATTGAAAAGGAGTTTGCAGTTGGGTGGGGATCCCACTATTGTCACACAAATCCGTGTGTTCACACGAATGAAAACATGTTGCAAAGGAGATGTGGGGTAGTTGTACTCGGTTTATTAATTAATGCAGAAGTTATTCACGTGCAAATTAAATGAAGGACGAGGTAGGTTAATGCACATTCAGTGTATTAATTTGTTGGTATTCCATACATCACGTGAATAGCAGATCAGAAACAACACAATACAAAAATGGGTATATTTTACACAGTAGGTATATTTTTATTGCCTTGTTTTTGTTATTTATTCTTCTGTTATAAATTCATTCCCATTGAGTGTGGGTTTGGTACAGTTAATAACAAAAACAGGGGCATTAAAAGTTTCCCCTGCTTGTGAAAATGTTCACCCTGCTTTCATTAAAAGATCCCCCTGCTACGTTCCCCTGCCTTCAATAGATCCCCCTGCTTTCATTAATAGATTCCCACTGTTTTTGAAAGTTCCCCCTGCTGTCAGATATGAGTTTTGGGACAGCAATGTTTTGGCGTTTGGTATATTCACAGCAACTGGTATAATGGTATAAAGGCTTGATTTATTTTCATGATCGTGAAGAATAATTTTTGTGATGATATTGACGTTGGAAGTAGATTTTCGTGAATTGGTGTTCTATTATATCTTCTACTTAGCAGGGCATGAAGATTACTTGTAGGTGTTTTTAAGTTGTGATAAAGACTTGATAAAAAGGTAGTTGGGTACGAGATCATTCTTAAGACGCTCTATGCTCGTATTCGCTATTTTATGTGTCTCATTTACAGGGGTGAGAACTCATTTTATCACGAGGCTTCTACTCATTATTGCCGTGAGTTTTGGGGCCTACTCATTATAGCCGTGAGTTTCGGAGTCACATGGTTAGTACAAGACATGGAACACGAGGTTGGGTTATTCTACTTCAGCATCAAGATTTTTATAATTATTTTACTTCATGATCATTATACATAGCCTACTGAATTAGAAGATTCATAAATGACTAGCACACTTTAAGAGGAAGCTCATTTGATAAAGTGTTAGTCATTCTCATATGACATCAAGGTGAAGATTTTTGCTACTGTTCACTAGTATTACTATAACTAATGTAAGTTTATACTTCTCAAATTCATTTTAAGACGCGGAAAACTTCATGGAGGGCAATTTCGGGCGTAGAACACTTGTGTTTGGTGTATGATATTAGTTGGCAGTGGTTGAGAATCAAGGTTGCTTACATACAAGACCCCTATTTGATCATGTCAAAAAGGGGAAGAAGTCTACAAAGACTAAAGTAATCTGTTGATCGTTGGTGTCGTATGGTTTACAAAAGATATATGCTTAAGGGGAAGTGTTTTGACATCATCAACTAGGGGAAGATTGTTGGGTTAAAAGTGAGTTGATAAGTCAAAACACAAAGACAAGGACTAAATCTGCCAATACTGAATTCTTCAAGCTGGTGGACAAAGTATCAAGATAGGAATGAAGAATATCAGGACAACTATATAGGAGATTTTGTTTTTAATATTTATCTTTTGTAACAGCTGTAGTTTCGAGTATATAAAGAAACACAGCCGTAGGTTTCATTCACTACTTCATCATACAAAAATGTAACCTACTGTTCTTTAGATCTCTAGGCATGGGATTCAATGTATACATGCCTAGAGTGGTTTGTGTTAATCATATATAATACAAACCCTTTGGGAATTCTTTCATCTTGTCACACATCTTATTCATGTTAATTATGCAATTCCGCTGTGTTCATCACATGTACAATTAACAACCTAGATAAAACGGTTTCGACTGTTTGAGTCTAACGATCTTGGATTCAACAAAAAGGATTGCAAGGTCATTCTAAAACACAAAGCAATCAATGTTCTCTCAAATTTGAAAAGGGATAGAAGGGAGTTGTACTACATGCTACTCAGATGTCATGGAACAGGATGGACTCATAAGAAATTGATTGGTTTGACATTTGAAGAGTTGGAGTGTAGAGCTTATCCCATTTGGGTTAGAGTGCAGGAAGAAAACACTCTAAGACTTCTTTCTAATGAAAGAAAAGAAGAACTTGCAGAGGAAATGGAGCTTAAGAAGGCAATGTTTGTTCCCAGACCTGTGAAAAAGGGAGTTCCTCTTGAGTTTCCCAAAGATATGGATCCATTACATCCAAGTGAAGCTGGTATAAGAAAGAGCCTCAAGCTCTCGCCATTAGAATCTTCAGATATGGTACAAGTTTTACCACTTGATTCCAGAAACCCTATTATAAGCTATGAAGAAGATGAATGTGGGTTTTGGAAGATTGGCAGGTATGGAAAAGAGGTTCACACTTTTACCACTCTTATATTATTGTTTGCAAGTTGTGATAGAGAAGACTTGGTAGACCTATGGAGGTTGTTAGAGGCCAAGTATGAGACTGAAGCTCCCACTTCAGTCAATGCAATAAAACTGTGGTCAACATTCAAGAGAATGTGTGGACCAAGAGATGAAGATCCTGCTATTTGGAAGGATCTTGAAGATGATCTCAGTGGTCTTCAATGGAGATTGTATTCAGCTACTGGAGTTTATTATTTGAGTTCTACAAAGTTTGCTGAGTATCTACTTGTAGATGGTCAGTATTTCATGTCCAAGGAAGTCTTGGAGAAGATGAAGAATACGCAGCTGGAAATTGATTATTCAAGTGATGTGGCAAAAGATTTGATCAGATTTATTTATTACCAATATGAGAAAGTTTGTAAGATTCCTCCTAGTTCTTAATGTTTATTCAGAAACTTGATTACTAGATTAGATATCAAGTTTAGGGGAGGATTGTTGGGAATAAATTATAGCCAGTCTACTTGAGCGCCGACAAGAGTAAAACAAGCGTTGATAAGAAGAAAACAAACGCTGACAGATTAAGCGTTGACAAGAAGAAGTCAAGCGTTGATACAAGAAGAAGTCAAACGTTGATACATTGAAGACAAGCACTGATGGAAGGATATGATCTACGTGTTTAATATGTTCTAGATTACTTCTAGTAAAGATAGGAACAACAATGTATTTTCTATATTTATCTTTACCTAGAATAGTTGATACGTAGATTATTGTACAAGGCTTCTTATGTCTATAAAAGAAGACCTTTAGGTTATTGTTCATATAAGTTTTCATACGTTAAACACTTTCATTGTAAGCAAGTTTGATATCATTAATCAAAGTGAAAGTTTTTTTACATCTTGTGTGTTCTTGTTTAAGTGTTAATTCCACATAACACTTAGATTGTCATATACATATACAAAGGTTTCTCTAAGTGTATTACTTGATCTAATCTCGTATACATAAAGCTAAATCGATCTAAGTTTGGGATCAACATTTACATCGCTCGGACCAGTTGCTAAGTCATTTATATAATGACTAAGCACTTGAATAAGTCATCATGTCCGATGATGAATACTCAAACTCACGCAACACAACATTGAACTACGAGTCCAAAATAAAAATAAGCAAGTACACCCCGAATGTACACACTGATCTACCCTATCTAGACTTGTCCGTTTTAAATGAAAATTGGTGTCAAGGTCACTTATAACCTATATAAGACCTCAACAAAATTTGAGCCAATGTTCACACTTTAAAACCCATCAGCTCGACACTTTACTCGACTCCAAATTTTAGGACAGATTTGTGCACTTGTTTTGTAAAACCGTTTGGATCACTTTAAAAGTACTAACTCGACAATCCGTCTTTTGAAACCACTACTAGACTCATCAAACTCAGTTTGTAAACTTTGAAAATCAGTATTATCCACTATCTAACCAAGCCTAAAGTCCCCGAGAGTCGACCCAAAATCAGCCACAATTTCGGATTGTGCCGACTTGCGTCTCCCGGTACACGAAAACTTAAACTAGCATAACTTTTGACTCGTAATGACTTAGAAGCTCTATCTTAT
The DNA here is from genome assembly GCA_025667525.1 of Glebionis coronaria. Taxonomy (NCBI): domain Eukaryota; kingdom Viridiplantae; phylum Streptophyta; class Magnoliopsida; order Asterales; family Asteraceae; genus Glebionis; species Glebionis coronaria. The sequence goes on from CM046874.1 coordinate 20,801,972, forward strand.
ACCAAAACGACCGTCTCGGAAAACTCTACAACAATTTCAAATAATCTCAGTCTTTCACAGACCTTAAACCCACGAGAAATTAGTTAAAGACCTGTTGTCCTAAATTACCTTTTTAGAAAACATGTCAAATCCATTTTTCAATTAAAACCACTCATTCCCATACCTCTAGGATCACTATACCATCATTCCTATCAACCAAACACTCCTAAAAACACTTGCATGCAAAATCTAACAAAAATCAAAGATTAAAAAACAAGACTTTTTATGATCAAAACAACATAATCTTACAAAAAACAACACATGCATGATGATTAAAACATCATACAACCATAAAATCATAAATTTATAAAAACTTGATGCATGTACATGTTTTTGGTATCACAAGAATCATGAGATGATTTTAAGAATGGGTCTAGTTTTTGTTTTGATTAATTCAAGCTTGATCAAAAGAAATGAGGGTGTTTGTGGTGGTTTAAGGTGGCGAAATCTTTAGAGAGAAGAAAGAGGATGATGAAGTTCTTATGTGTGTGTTTTTTTAGTGGAATGAAGTTAGTTGGTGAAAAAAATGTATATATAGTAAGGTTAGGGTTAAATTTGCAAATATTAGATAGTTTTGTACCTAAAAGAAATTTAATAGTTTAAAGGTAGAAAATGGTTATTGGTAAATATTGAAAATATTTACGGGGCTCGGGTTTCATAAAAATACTTTTCAAAACTTACAATGCATCATAAAAATGATTATATGATTTCCCGACACGACTTAATACGTAATTAAAACTAAATCGTGGAAAATATTAATTATCGAAATATTCGATAAATAAACTTAAACTTTTGGGCATCCGTCGGTATCGCGATCACTAGGAATTCTCGTTGTACATTGATTTGAATAAACTTGTTGTAAAACGCATGCGGGTGATTTTAAATCAAAAACTTGATTTAAATAAATATGGAAAAATAAAATAAAAATTTTATAATCCATATAAAGTATTTATCAATGATTCGAAAATACTTGAAAAGTATAATTTAAAAATCTCAGGATTTACATATAGCAATACAAGAAAACATAATACGTTGGAAAATTCAAGAAGCACGAATAAAAGAATAAAATAATGTTAGGAAAGTGCGGGTTCTCACATACTAGTTCTCTTCGCCTAACTGTTGTCGTTGCCAAAGCAAATAAGTAGATAGCATTTGGATATGCTTACTTGTTTGAGCATTTGATAATTATGTAATATGAACATATAAGAACTGTTTGTTTATTCTGCTTTGATGAACTTAGGGGCATTTTATTGGAAACTTGGTAAGTATAAGTGATGGATAAAAGTTGGATCAATGCTCCGATTACTAGCAACATTTTTAGAGATGGACTCGAGAATTTTATAAGTTTTGCTCGGGTTAGAAGTATAAGAGGAATGATCAAATATCTGTGTAATAGATGTTGTCTCGGTAAATGGTTAGAAGTAGGTAAAGCTCATGGGGACATATTGCGTTATGGGTTTTTAGCCGGTTATACAGAATGGAGTATCCACGGAGACCATACTATACCTTTACCACCGTCTCAATTTAGTAATGTTAATGTTGAGCAAACTTTATTTGCTCAAGAGGATATAAGGGGTTTAGTTCGTGATGCCTTAGGTATTCATTCTTTGCCTTCTGATGATGACACACAGTTAGGAGATACAACTATAAAAGGATATACCGGGGAATCTGTGGCAAGTGGTGATCATGGTGATGAGGGTGTTACATATAAGAAGTTGTTATAAGAATGTGACAAAGAATTGTACTCTGGTTGCAAGTACTCGAATTTTTCATTTACTTTACATCTATATCACATTAAATGTATGGGTGTAATATCTAATAAGACATTTAGCATGATATTAGAGCTTTTTAGGGACGCATTTCCACATCTGACATCACTACCATCATCTGCAAATGAAGCCAAAAAGTTTACTAAAGATTTAGGTCTAGGTTACAAAAAAATCCACGCGTGCCCAAATGATTGCATGCTTTATTACGATGATAGAGCGGATCAACAATCATGCCATATTTGCAAAGCTTCGCGATATAAAAGCGATAAAGTGGGTGAAAGTTCAAAATCACGTAAATCAAAGAAGCCGACAAAAGTTTTACGTTATTTTCCCTTAATTCCTAGGCTTAAAAGGTTGTACATGTCCGAGAAAACAGCAAAGGACATGAGGTGGCATGATACGGGTAGAACAAAAGATGGAAAACTGAGACACCCCGCAGATGGTCTTGCTTGGAGCGCGTTTAGTGATCGATATTCAAATTTTTCCTCAGATCCTTGAAGTGTGCGGTTTGGCCTTGCTAGTGATGGTTTTAACCCGTTTGGTACAATGAGTACATCACATAGCACATGGCCCGTGTTATTGATTCCTTACAATCTACCTCCTTGGTTATGCATGAAACGACAATCCTTCATTCTTTCGTCAGTTATTCCTGGAGAGAAAGCTCCTGGCAATGATATTGACGTGTATCTAAGACCTTTAATAAAAGAGCTCCAATCTCTATGGAAGGGTGTTGATGCTTATGATGCTTTTTCTAAGTAACCTTTCAAGCTAAAGGCTTCCCTTATGTGTACTATCAATGATTTTCCCGCATATGCAAATTTATCAAGTTGGAGCACCAAGGGTCGCGTGGCATGTCCGGTTTGTGCGAACTCCACTCACTCAAGGTGGTTAAAGCATGGGAAAATTTTTTGCTACATGGGACATCGAAGATGGTTAGAGCCGAATCATAACTATCGATTTCAAAAGGAACGATTTGATGGTACAATAGAGAATAAAGGCCCGCCAACTCCATTAACAGGGTCGGATGTTTTGAAACAGTTAAGCGGTGTAAGATTTGAATACAGAAAGTCAAAGAAAAGGTCTAGGGAGGAGGATGTTGGTTCAACAAGTAATCATACAACAACACAGGCAACACATGGCAACGAGGGCACATTTGAGAGTACAAATACCATCATTGAAGAAGATATTGACGGTGAGAACCAAATATGGAAAAAAAAGTATATTCTTTGATTTAGAGTATTGGGAGTACAGTTTACTTAGGCATAACTTAGATGTCATGCATATCGAGAAGAATGTGTTTGATAATATTCTTGCGACCTTATTAGGTTTGGATGGAAAGACTAAAGACAACGAAAACACCCGTAAGGATCTTAAGGAAATGGGAATTAGGCATGATCTTCACCTTATAAATCGTCCTAATGGAAAGGCGTACTTACCCCCAGCATGTTATACGATGTCTAGCATAGATAAGTCCAACTTTTTACAGTTGTTAAAAGATCTCAAAGTTCCCGATGGATATTCATCAACTATTTCGAGAGGTGTAAACTTGAAAGATCCGAAAATTTCTAATCTGAAGAGTCATGACGGACACATTTTAATGCAAGATGTTTTACCCATTGCTTTACGGGCATCCGTGATTTCAAGAACACAATCACGTGTAGTCAAAGCAGTGACCGATTATTGCTTATTTTTCAAAGGGTTGTGTGCAAAAGTTCTTGATCCTAGCGAATTAGACAAACTGGAGTATCAACTCGTACGGACATTGTGCGAGTTAGAGCAGATATTCCCTCCTAGTTTTTCACAGTCATGGTCCACTTGACTATCCATCTCATATCAGAGGCGAGGCTTGGTGGACCCGTTCATTACAGATGGATGTATCCAGTTGAACGGTACTTTCTCTTTCAAACCATTAATTTAAGTATATACTCTTTTTACCTTGCGACTTTATTGGTCATTTTTTTTAATTAAAAGGTACTTGATGCAATTGAAGTCGTATGTTCGTAATAAGGCTCATCCCGAGGGATCAATGGCAGAAGGATATGTCAAGGAAGAGTGTCTTAGTTTTTGTTCAAGATATTTTGAAGGTGTTGAGACTCACTTTAACCGCCCTCTTATGAATGATGAGAGTATTGACGGAAAAGAGATGTACATGTTCAACTCGAGTGGTCGTAAGTTAGGCAAGGTTGGGATTCTTGAACTTGATGCTAAGTCTTTAGCTCAAGCACATCGCTATGTGTTACTAAACCATAGTAAAATTCAACCTTTTCGCGAGTAAGTAATTCTTTTAGCATATATATTATATTTCATAAGAAATAATGCATTGATAAAGATTATCATATGTTTCTTGTAGTGGCTTTTTGGCTGAAAAACAAGCTCTTAGGGATAGACCCATGGACTCAAAAACTATAGAGAAATTTATGGTTGATGAGTTTCCATGGTGGCTAAAGAACCAGGTTCCTTCTCTCTTAAAACAGGAGAATAGAGATAAAGAGGTGTTATCTCTTGCTATTGGCCCGACTATTTCTGCTAAACAATATAAAAGCTTCATCACTAACGGTTATAGATTCCTCACAAGGCGTCGTGAAGAGTTTAAGAAGACCCAAAATTCGGGAGTCATGGTAGAAGTTGAAGGAGGATATTATTATGGAAAACTTACTGACATTATCGAGCTTGAATATTATCGTGGATACAAAATTGTGCTTTTCCGTTGTGATTGGGTCGACAATCGACTGTATAGAGGACTAAAGAAAGATAAATACGGGTTTCCTCTTGTGAATTTTAATAGGCCACTGGTACACACCGGTGAAAATTTCAAAGATGATCCTTTTATAATTTCTACTCAAGCAAGACAAGTGTTCTACATAGAAGACTTAAAAGATGATGGATGGTCACATATTATTATGACCAACCAAGGGATATATATGACATGGGGACAAACGTAAATAGAGACGATGATGGCTCTTATACACAATGCATGCATTTTAAGCTTCCAGTAATTCATGATGTGAACCAGGAACCGCCTTGGCGTCGTAGTGACACTAAACTATAACACACTTAATTTTACTTCACCATTCTCTGCTACTATCTAGTCTTCTTACAAAAACTGTATTCTTGACTTTTAAATGAAACGTATTATGAGATTTCGGGGTTATAAGTTCATTTTATATATGTTACTGATTTTGATTCATATATATGATTATCTATAAGCATACAGTTTTTTTCCCTATCTATAACTTCGGTATGGTGACAAATGACAACCATTATATGCAAGTGTTATACATTTTACACTATACAAATTGATTGCATGTGAATCAAGTTATATTAATTTGTACTGAATTTTTCAGAGAGGCGCCAAGCTGAAGCTGCTCGTATTAGGGAGAAGTATCCCGACAGAATTCCAGTACAGTTGATATTCTAATGTGTTATACATATGCTGTTTATAGCTCTATTGTTATTTGCCCATTAATGTTATGTTTCACTATTTTGTAGGTTATTGTTGAGAAGGCTGAAAGAAGCGACATTCCTGATATCAACAAGAAAAAGTTAGTCACTTCTTTATACACTAACAAATGTAAATTGTTAGCATGGATTTTGTTACTGATTAATTCTTGATTGATGTATGCAGGTACTTGGTTCCTGTTGATCTTACAGTTGGACAGTTTGTTTACGTGGTCAGAAAGAGAATCAAGCTCAGTGCAGATAAGGCTATCTTTATCTTTGTTAAGAACATCCTCCCACCTACTGGTTAGTACAAATTTATCGTTTGTTGAATTGTTTAATGATCATAATTGTCTTGTGTGTTATTGGTTACTTATGTGGCTTTTGGACATGTAAAATTAGCTTTTAGGTGTTTCTGTGAGATTATATGTAGGCTTATGAGCTTATTTGATTTTGGCTTATATTTCATAACCCACACTTTTTATAGCACATAGAGATGTCCATTTTGTTAAAATATGAATAATTTAGTGTTTTGGGTTAATCCGTTTTTTTAGGTAACCCAAAACACTTACATTTGACTACCTCTAACTTTCTGTGAATAATTGGTGTGTCAAGTATGATTTTAAGACACACTATTCCAATGAATATCTAAGTACTACGTAATATAATTTAGTAGGTTTTATGTAGTATAAGCCCTTTGACTGCCAACTGATTTTACCTGTATCCTTTTAAGCTAAAAACAAATCCCAAATGTGTCAGAATTTGTAACTCGAAATTAGACAAACGTAACTCACTCGATATATATCCACAAGAGCTCCATTGTTTGTGGCAACCATTGGTCCCATAAGCAGTCGTCTGTTTGACGAAATCTGATGAGTTTGGACATGGTAGAAAACCGACTAATGACTTTCATTGCTAAAAAATGTCAAAAGACTTTACCTCAATCAGAGTGAGTCCAAATGGATATATTAAAGCTGGATTGATGAAAACTCCCTGTCAAAATAAATTAAACAAAGTTATGTGTCAAATATCACGTCATTCAAGATTAAAGCAAGAATTAATAATACACTTATCTTTCATCATTACTGAATACTGACATCTACTAGCAGCAATGTATATATTTGAATAAATATATACCGAGTATTGTTTTTTGTATTGATTAGTGATAGTTTGATTATGTTCTGTTTCCTTTTAGTGTACGTATATAATCGTTAAATATAGCATTTTGTTTTGTTATTTTATGCTAACATCGGCGTTGTAGCTTGTGGATTGACCAGAGTCATTAGAGACAATGTTTATTTTTCATATAAAATGAATAAGGCAACTTCTTAATACTGAAACTTAAAAAAATAGAAACATGTAATTTTACTTTCTGTGACAAGGGTATGTAACAGCCTTATTTAGTCAAAGAGTAATTTTTGTTTTCCAAAAGAAACCTTTTTATTTGGGTTGCTACGTAGAAAACTATATCTACACAGTTAGTAGCATCTGTTAGTTAAAGTACATCAAGTGGCATGACCATCATTGATATAAAGTAAAAAAAAAGTAGGGGGTGAAAATTCTTTGCATACACAGGATCTCAACTTTCTATTGCACATAGAGATGTCCATTTTGTTAAGGAATTATCTAACGCGGATGCTCCCCCTTGGCTCATTCCAGCAAGGGCTTCTTTCCTTCTTTGTTCCACCTTTAACATGCTAGCAAGATCCCCATATGTCTGCTCAAACTGAACAAACCTGTTCCATAGCTCAGCATAAGCATACCTTAGCAATACACAATCAGGGAGAGCCTTTAATGACCGTTGATATACTTTGATAGAAGATCCTATAGAGCCAGTTTTTACATGCCAAGTAGCATAGTCAAACCATATATCAGGGTAATGATATAAATACATTAGGCTCTGCTCGTAAGTAAATGAGATGCGCTTGTTAGCGGACGCTGCATCTATCCTTTGAGGGTTCTCCATCTCAAAGGCTAAGAATTTCTTCCACGCAGTACATTGCAGTTGTTCCTTGACAGAACCTGCAGATGGTGGAACAGCAAGCAGGTTCCAATCAATAGCATCAACACACTTCTTTCGCTCTCTATAGACAGCCCTTGCACTGTTATATTTTGGTTGATACTCGGATACCAGTCCTTTAGCGAGAGCACGGCTAACCGAATATTCAAAATTCTCATAGTCTCTCCAGTGTTGCTCAACGAGATGTGTAGCGGTGACGATAGCTCTTTGGTAAACTTTACGTACATCAAGCATCTTCTGTGAATCTTGTTGTGGATTTTGAGCCGGAAACTTTACGTACAACAAGCATCTTCAGGTTTATGAATCTGTATTGTGCAAGTATGCATAGGCTCTAACAGTCTAATTAGTGCTTTAAATATCTGTGGATCTTGTCGCCCTGGTATCAGTACCAACTGAAAAGTTGTAGAGGTGACTAACGAGTAAGAATAATAAAATAACTTTATTTATGATGCATTAATTATATCTGAAAAGATTATAAGTTACTGAACTTTATCAACCCGCCCCAGTTTTGCATCATCTGATTGTAACATAGATTGTATGTATGCATTAGTTAGTATCACAAATGCTTAGAAGTTTGTTGATTTTACCTCTAACCATTTGGCGTCTATGGTAGAGCTAGTTCGCCTATTCTTAGGTTCCAGATTGATTGGTTTATATGCTGAAGAGGATCGTTGTGTCATTTGTGATAGATGTATTACCTTCCTGGCATTGTTGTGTCATTTGTGACAGATTCAACACCGTAGTGTTTAGATGCTACATGCTTTGTTCTCATATATGTGCTTGTTAACATATTGAATTGTCATTTTAGATGATACTCATGTTAGTTAGTGCGCACATATGCAGTAAATAATTAGAGTTTTAGACCCAATTTTAGGCTGAAGTTTGTCACACCTGGATATTTAACTGTGTTCGATAATTAGACTTGGATCTTGCACCTATTGATGGAAAGTTATAACGAGATAATGTTCAAAACTCATAGTGGTATTTATCTAATTATCGAAGTGCTTGCTATTTATTTAAATAAAACCATGTAACGTGTGAATCCATTGATATGTCCCTCATCTTCTAGATTCTCTAGTGAGTTGTTGAAAGTTGAAATTCTTGCAAAATTTCAGATTTCAACGACTTTTCACCTACTCATAATTCGGACACCAACAACGATGATGTATTGTAAGGAATAAAGTTTAGCCAAGTTCGATATTGTGCGTGTATGTACATGGACCAATGTAGTATATAATGTTATTAGTGTTAGCCGAATCAGATGATGATAACTTGTGGTTTTAGGGTTCGTGTCTTAAATATGCTTCTATAATTAGTTACTGGTTTCATTTTCATACATGTGTACTAACTATATGTTTGTTGCATTTCATACAGTTTCCAAGATGTTCAAATCGAAATCATCAATGGAGAAACATAAGAGAAAACAGAGCAAAATGAATCCATCAGCCTCACATAACTTTCAGACACAATCGAAATCATTTCGCACGCATTTGCAAACCACTCATCAAGCAATTAACAACACTAGTCACCCATCATCAAGTCACTACCCATCAAGTCACCCATCATCAGCAGCTGTTAGACCCTCTTTTCCTTATAATATGCTTAGAAACTCCTTGCCACCCTCATCTTTACATCAACAAACAGCCGATGAAGCAAATGACCACATCAGTCACTTACCATCATCCTTCTTTCAACCTACTATTCAACCTTCTTTTCTTTATCAAATGCGCCAAAACTCTTCTTCCTCCTCATCTTCTCTTCATGCATCTTCATCTTCTCTTCATGCATCTTCATCTTCTCTTCAATCATCCTCATCTTCTCTTCATGCATCCTCATCTTCTCTTCCACCAACTATCCCATCTAATGTGCACCATAACTCTTCTTCGTTTGCATCCTCTTCTCATTCAGAATCATTACATCCCAACCACCAACTATACATAATCAAGATATATTGTTGGGTGCTGAGATCGATCCAGCTTATCAGTATCAACTGAATCTATTGTCGGAGGTTGAGATCATAGGTAACTAAAATTATTTTATATATATAAAGTAGCCATGCATTTGTATATTATGTTCTAACGTATATAATTTTATAGATAAGAACGGAAAGATTCTTAGGACTCAAACAATGAGTATAAAAGATGTGTATAAGCTGAAAAGGGGTGAAAAGGTTTTGGTCCCTGTAAATGAACTATATCAGCCAACCAAAAATGCCGCTGGCTTGTGTGCAAGGTTCATGACCTTACTTCTTAATGAACCCAACCTATGTCCCCCGGATGCCAACTTCTGGAAGGATTGTAAAGAGGAATCTGGTGCTATGCTTATTGCAGAACTCCGGGTAATATATTCAGCTAACAAACGATCTTTTTGTGTTGATAGTATAGGTACTTATTATTATTGTCCGACCCTAATGTTCTTTATTAAACTTTGGCAGCGAAGATTCAGCATACCTCAAGGGGAAAGTATTGACAAGGTTCTTGCGGCTATGTTTAGCAAGAAGCGTAGGAATGTAAAGCATAGGTTAAAAATGAGCTTGTATCAGCAAGCTGCAAATAAGCTGAATTTACTTAATGGCATAGATGGGCTTGATGCATGTGAGAACCCGTACTTCCCCAGCATTATTTTATTCTTTTATTCGTGTTTCTTGAATTTTACAACGTATTACGTTTTCTTGTATTGCTATATGTAAATCCTAAGATTCTTAAATTATACTTTTTAAGTATTTTTCTGATCATCGATAAATACTTTGCATGGAATTATTAAATTCTTATTTTATTTTTCTATATTTAATTAAATCAAAGTTTTTGATTTAAAATCACCCGCGTGCGTTTTACAACGAGTTTATTCAAAAATCAATGTACAACGAGAATTCATAGTGATCGCGATACCGACGGATGCCCAAAAGTTTACGTTTATTTATCGATTGTTTCGATAATTAATACTTTCGACGATTTTCGTTTTAATACGTATTGAGTCGTGTCGAGAAATTAATTAATCATTTTTATGATGCATTGTAACTTTTGAAAAGTATTTTTACGAAACCTGAGCCCCGTAAATAATTTCAATATTTACCAATAACCATTTTCTACCCTTTAAAACTATTAATTGTTTTTAGGTCCATAAGTTTTAAAGTTGGCAATATTGGTCCCTCCACTTAAACCACCATATAAAAGCCCATTTTCTCCCACTAACTAACACATACAACATTTAAAAAAAAAACTCACCATCCTCCTCTCCCCACCCCTTTTGCCGTGAGCTTCACCACCACAAAACACCATCAACCACCTTGATTCATTCAAAACTAAAATAAGACCCATTCTTAGAATTGAATGGTGATTCTTTTGATACTAAATTCAAGCACATGCATCAACATTCAAGAAACTTTATAATTCCATGGTGGATTTATGTTTTGATCATCTTGCATGTAAGGTTTTTGGTAAGATTATCATGTTTTGATCCTTAAAAGTCTTGTTTTTTAATTTTTGATTTTGTTAGAGTTTGCATGCAAGTGTTTTTAGAAGTGTTTGGTTGATAGGAATGATAGTATGATGATTCTATAGGTATAGGAATGAGTGGTTTTGGTTGAAAATTTGATTTGTCATGTTTTCTAAAAAGGCTATTTTGGGACAGCAGCCTTAAATAGTTTGTTTCGTGGGTTAAAGGTCTGTGAAAGGCTAAGATTAGTTGAAATTGTTGTAGAGTTTTCCGAGACGGTCGTTTTGGTATAAGATAGAGCTTCTAAGTCATTACGAGTCAAAAGTTATGCTAGTTTTAGTTTTTGTGTACCGGGAGACGCAAGTCGGCACAATCCGAAACTGTGGTTGATTTTGGGTCGACTCTCGGGGACTTTAGGCTTGGTTAGATAGTTGATAATACTTATTTTCAAAGTTTACAACCTGAGTTTGATGAGTCTAGTAGTGGTTTCAAAAGATGGATTGTCGAGTTAGTACTTTTAAAGTGGTCCAAACGGTTTTACAAAACAAGTGCACAAATCTGTCCTAAATTTGGAGTCGAGTAAAGTGTCGAGCTGATGGATTTTAAAGTGTGAACTTTGGCTCAAATTTTGGTGAGGTCTTATACAGGTTATAAGTGACCTTGACACCAATTTTCATGTAAAACGGACAAGTCTAGATAGGGTAAATCGGTGTGTACATTCAGGGTGTACGTGCTGATTGATATTTGGACACTTAGTTCAATGTTTGTGTTGGCGTGAGTTTGAGTATTCACCATCGGACATGGTGACTTATTCAAGTACTTAGTCATTATGTAAATGACTTAGCTACTGGTCCATATAAGGGTAAATAATAGTTTGACTTGAGTTAACTTGGCGTCGTATAGCGGGTCATTATCAATTGTTCAAGTGTTTAAACGAGTAACGTTGGATAAATGGATTCATTTGGTTCGTGTCAATGGTTTTGAAATACGAATACTTTGAAAACATTTGAGTCATATTATATTTGGTACATATCGATATTGAGTTCGAGTCTTAACGCGCACCTTATTGTGATAGGTTGCGGTGTTCGTGTTTCCCGGGCATCCATATCGTCGGTGATCGTCTCACTACCATTGCTTCTACTCAGTTGCTGAGTACCGTGATTGGCTTACCTCTTGGCTAAGGTGAGTTCATAGCCTCTTTTTACTTGTACATGGTTTCTAAACACGGGGTGAGATTTTATATGGTGGAACACAACCATTTAAAAATTGTATGCTATCCAGAACATGTATGATTTCAGGTTTTCAATATTATTATTGCTTTTAGTCTAGCCTTAAGTTTCCTCTCCCGATCATTAACCGTTAATTTCGAGTACTAAGCGTGAATGTTGTGGGTGGATCCATCCGGATTGACTGTCCCCGTCTCAAGTACTTTGACGCACTGATATTTGTTTATTACTTGAGTATTTAGGCTGAATACTCCCTAGAGGAACTTACACTGAGTTAAGCTTCGGTTCATGAACTGAACAACAATAATAATGATTTCGGACTATGGTTGACGAACCAAACTCCATACTACTTGTTTTACAAATGAATGCTTGTGTTCCACACCTTTACTGGTAAACCTATGAATTTCACTCAACTTTATGTTGACAATTTTACATGTTTAATCTCAGGTATTATTACTTAGCTTTGCTTGGATGGGAGCCCGCAGGATATTAGCGCAGCTTGGAGATTTCTGTGATGCTTTTGAAAGATTTGTTTTATATAAACTATCAGAAGTTTATTTAATCTTTTGGGCAACTTATATGTTATAAATCGAGACGAAATAATATAATTTTCCGCTTTTAAAACTCTGGGACCTATGTTTAAAAGCTCTGACCTTTTATGATGTAATGTACATGTTTTTATTTCGTCAGCTTTGAATGAACTGTAATTCATTGTTTCTTGTACTATGACGTGTTACCCCCTCGTTGCCTAGTTGTTCCATGTCAGATTTTGGGGTTCTCACAGATTGGTATCAGAGCGATGGTTATAGGGAACTAAGTCGTTTTTCAAAACTTAGTCTATAACCGAAAGTTCAAATATTTCATATTTAAAGTGTCAAACACAGAATCTGCCAATGTTGTTCGATATCTGCGCGGGTAACTCTCTAATCCTTATTATTTATGCTTAATTATCGTTATAGTATTTCATCTCTTGATTACATGTTGAAATATTACATTACCCTGATGACGATAATTACTATGCCTTTTCAAAGCCTTGTGCTTCATGGATTATCATTCGATATTACTGTGATTACATCTGCTCTTACTGTATTTCTGGAATTCTTGTTCTTGTGAACTGATCTGGTTACGATGATTTTATATCGTTATGACGTTACATACTTGTATTCAGAACGCGTGTGCTGCCGACTTTCCATGCTCATTTTTTTGAGTACTATTGTTATTTCATTTATGCGTGATACGACTGACTTCATATACTCGTTCGTTTTGAATCATCTGTTTTTCTCGATTCGCTGTACATGTTGTGCATACTCTCATGATACCATTGTTTGAATTGAATAAGTGTTGTTTTCGATAAAACTTCTGATTTTCATTCTACTACCGTACGTGTTGCTCTCATTGTTTAACTCCTTTAAGATATCTATTTAGATACCCAGATTGTTTACCGACCATTCGTAATTGAATGTCTAGTCTATAGACCATTGTGTAGCTCAATGTGTCTCCAGAAAAGACTAAAGGACACCATGTGAGTCATACATCTCGAAGCATTCGTTGAATCGGTACCTGAATAATATTGTGGGTTTTCATAATCTTGATTTACCTTTACGTCACCGTTTTACACGACAATTATACATGGATTATATTTTATTTCATTGATCATTTTTACGTTTCGACTTCGACTTACAACATCCGTTGTACCTTGAACACATGATCGTCATTTATTATGTGACGATTGTTTGGAATACGATCCTATTTGTATCCTCCCTTTTGCATTAAACCTCCTCGCCTCAGGAGTGTGACTTGTTAATATTTTGTTTCTTTCTCGGTATGTCTTGTGATTTTGGAAAATCACGCCGCAAGGAGACCTTCCTGCATTGCATCTTGCAGCCGAAGACACGGATGATATGCGTCGTTGATATTATCGTTTGCATTCTTGAACCATTTTCATATTGTGTTTTCTTTACATGATTAATTATGCAGTTTTTCTTCTCGTTCGTGTTTATGGAATCCACAAGTCTTGTGTGTACATTAATTCTGAGTTATTATGAAATTTAGATTTAATTTCAAGTTGTGTCGAAAGATATACTTTGTATAGAAACTTTACAAGGAATTTAACCGTGTCGAGAAAATATTTTTATAACTTAGACATAAAAATATATATATCTACATGTCGAGACGTCCGTTTAGGACATAAAATTTGACCAGTAACTTTAAAATCGAGCAAGTTACGCTCATTTGAGATTGTGAAATTTAAGAACTTATTTTTGCGTAGTTCTAAAATATCGTTTTGCTGACAGATTTAATGCAAGGGCATTTTCGTCCATTTTTATTTCGTTTCAAGTCTTGGGTAAAACTAGAAAGTTGTTCAAAACATTGTTTTACATCGAAATGCATTAGACTTTGAGTCTTAGAATATCGTTTAGTGAGTTAATTGGTCTAGTCAAACCCAAAAGTAAAAAATGATAGACTTTAAAAATATGATTTCAAGCGTTTTTGAGTTCTTTGAGCTCGTAAAACTTTAACTAATGATATTTTGCAAACTAAAAACAAGGATTGCGTTTGAACAAGTATAAAATAGTAACTTTGAGTTCGGTCATACATGTACATAGATCTTGAACTTCTGAAATTCGGTAACTTCCTAATATAGAAACTTTTCGGAGTGATTGTACTATTTGTTAACTGATACCATACTTTCTTAAAAGTATATTATTGTCAAATTAATCACGATGTGCACACATACGGATTCCTTTATCCTTTCTTTTATATATGACTTAATTGTTATTATATTTTCTTTCTTTGCTTCTATCGTACCACTGAATTGGATCGAGGTTAAAGATCTTGCTTTCGTAATGTTTGTTATCATCTTGACACGCGTCTCATGACGATTCTTGCTAAACCTCTTGAAACCTTATCACCTTGTAACCATTTCATTGACTGTCTTGAACTACTTTTCATTACCCTCATGTAACCCACTCGCTATTTTATAGATTACAATATGAACTCAAACTGGTATTGTTTGCGAAAGATTTTACAAAAGGTTTCATTTGGGCTTTCTTAAATAATTCAATGCTATCTTATAAAAATTAATTAATATTAATTTTATAATGTATTCTCACGAATTGTTCTACCTTAGGTCTTGTAAAGAATCTTGTAACATTTCAATTGTTGAATTAAATATCTAGCCAGTAACTTATTGGAGAATAGTTTCATAAACTATTTTGATTTCTGTTTTTTACAAATGGCATTATATATATATTTTAAATAATATAACCTGTAATACTGGTTTGACGAAGATGAGCATCGCATTGCTAGTCCTAAATTATGCATGGCTTGATCACCTATGTTTAATTTAGAAGGAGCCATGCAAGGCCAAATAGTAGCCGTCATAAATATTTGACCAACAATCAACTTTTTAATTATGTTCCTTAAAAAGTTTAATAAAATAAAGTTTTGAAAACTTTTACACCTTATGCGAGTAGCAACAGTTCGCGACATACACCTATGAACCTTTATCTTTTCTTGAACGAAGTACATGCCTCAAGCACATATTTCCTTACTCTGCGATCTTTGCTTTACTTGTTACCTCATCATCCACATGATACGATTTTCGTTACCATTTGCCTAAATTCTTACCATTGATACCAGAATTGAAAGTTTCAACGTTATTATGCCTCTTCATCGATCGATCTTCTTTATCTATCTTGGTAGACCTATGAAACGCCTCTGGACGCGATTAATGATTTATGATTGGACGTGAACAATGATTACCTGTATTTGCCATGATGTGTATTAGACTTTATCGTCTTGAAATTCATTCGTACGAATCAAGTGTTGATTTCGCCTTTCATTTCTAATTATGTTCATTTTGCTGGAATTACTCGCAAGTAACTTCTTAAGAATTTTATTTGATTTGAAAATTTATTGTGTGGCTTTCCTCTTTCGATAGTGTATCGACCAGTGAGAACTTAATAAGCCGTTATTGGTGTCACCAACCGCACTCAAGAAGTGGTGACTTGCTATAATCCTTGTTTCTTATTATTTTTATCATTGATGCGACTCTTCTATCATGTTTGTTAAGAGTTTATACGACTTCCGTTTTATTCCCTCGTGCTATTGCTTGTATACTAATTGTTTATCGATATTCGTTTCATAATCGTTTGTTGTCTTGTCACCTTTGAAACCAGAAAATGTTACGTGTTTATCCTTTGATATCTTAAACCACTTTCTTGAATTTCTAAAAATTATTATTAATTTTTAAGAACGTTTTATACATTTTACCAAATGTTTAAATTGTCAAAATACCCATTTCAAGTTAAATATCGAATATGTACATCCTCTTGGGTAAATTTATAACTTATGTTTAAACAGTGTCAAGTTGTATCTTTTAAAGTAATTGATTTTATCATACTTTACTGTCAACCTAATGAAATTATTAAATTAATTTATAATTTTTAACAATGATTCTAAATAACTTGGAAAATCTGATTTTTCTAATGGTAACGATAAACCTGAGTATTTAACAATAATTTCATGTAGTCACCCGAAAAGCTCTTAAGCGGATCAAAATAACTATTTTGAACTGTTGTACTTTTATTTTGAAAATCCTGATCAAGGAAAAAGATATAGCAACTTCATACTCACTAAATACAGATAGTTTGATTTTAAATCATTACACCTGGTAAAATTTTCTTTTAATAAAGAAAATATTTAAAACTAAGTTTAAAAATAATACCAAAATACTAGACAACTGATTTTGACAGCCTATATCTTAAATATCATATGTTATACATTTTTTTCCCTTCTATCTCGCTTGTGACTAGATTCTTACATTTTAAGATTTGTCACATTTTACAGTTGCACGATTTGCGACCCCTTGTTGATTTACAATCTTGGTTCATTTTACCGTACTTTACCTGTTTAAGCGATTCTTGTGTTCATTCTTGATAGTTTATCGTACGTATTCCCAACAATTCTATCTCTTGATGTATCCCCGTATTGAAAGGTTATTATTCTAATCCAAGTTTGATCATTTATTCAAAAAGGAGCTTAGAAACTGAAGCATAGTAAACTCTAACCATTAAGTTCGCCGTGGTGCGGAAATTACCTGGGAAGCAATGAATTTTGTTCTACACTTTGTACCTCCTCTTGTTTGCATCTTCTACTGTTTTCAAGAGAACTCTAGGGACCAGAGTTTCTATAGGGGGGAAGACTGTGAGAACCCGTACTTCCCCAGCATTATTTTATTCTTTTATTCGTGTTTCTTGAATTTTACAACGTATTACGTTTTCTTGTATTGCTATATGTAAATCCTGAGATTCTTAAATTATACTTTTTAAGTATTTTTCTGATCATCGATAAATACTTTGCATGGAATTATAAAATTCTTATTTTATTTTTCTATATTTATTTAAATCAAAGTTTTTGATTTAAAATCACCCGCGTGCGTTTTACAACGAGTTTATTCAAAAATCAATGTAAAACGAGAATTCATAGTGATCGCGATACCGACGGA
This sequence comes from Glebionis coronaria, assembly GCA_025667525.1. Classification (NCBI taxonomy): domain Eukaryota; kingdom Viridiplantae; phylum Streptophyta; class Magnoliopsida; order Asterales; family Asteraceae; genus Glebionis; species Glebionis coronaria. The sequence continues at coordinate 20,819,408 of CM046874.1, forward strand.
TGCCCAAAAGTTTATGTTTATTTATCGATTGTTTTGATAATTAATACTTTCGACGATTTTCGTTTTAATACGTATTAGGTCGTGCCGAGAAATTAATTAATCATTTTTATGATGCATTGTAACTTTTGAAAAGTATTTTTACGAAACCCGAGCCCCGTAAATAATTTCAATATTTACCAATAACCATTTTCTACCCTTTAAAACTATTAATTGTTTTTAGGTCCACGAGTTTTAAAGTTGGCAATATTGGTCCCTCCACTTAAACCACCATATAAAAGCCCATTTTTCTCCCACTAACTAACACATACAACATTTAAAAAAAAACTCACCATCCTCCTCTCCCCACCCCTTTTGCCGTGAGCTTCACCACCACAAAACACCATCAACCACCTTGATTCATTCAAAACTAAAATAAGACCCTATAATTGAATGGTGATTCTTTTGATACTAAATTTAAGCACATGCATCAACATTCAAGAAACTTTATAATTCTATGGTGGATTTATGTTTTGATCATCTTGCATGTAAGGTTTTTGGTAAGATTATCATGTTTTGATCCTTAAAAGTCTTGTTTTTAATCTTTGATTTTGTTAGAGTTTACATGCAAGTGTTTTTAGAAGTTATTGGTTGATAGGAATGATAGTATGATGATTCTATAGGTATAGGAATGAGTGGTTTTGGTTGAAAATTTGATTTGTCATCTTTTCTAAAAGGCTATTTTGGGACAGCAGCCTTAAACAGTTTGTTTCGCGGGTTTAAGGTCTGTGAAAGGCTAATATTAGTTGAAATTGTTGTAGAGTTTTCCGAGACGGTCGTTTTGGTATAAGATAGAGCTTCTAAGTCATTACGAGTCAAAAGTTATGCTAGTTTTAGTTTTCGTGTACCGGGAGACGTAAGTCGGCACAATCCGAAATTGTGGCTGATTTTGGGTCGACTCTCGGGGACTTTAGGCTTGGTTAGATAGTTGATACTACTTATTTTCAAAGTTTACAACCTGAGTTTGATGATTCTAGTAGTGGTTTCAAAAGACGGATTGTCGAGTTAGTACTTTTAAAGTGGTCCAAACGGTTTTACAAAACAAGTGCACAAATCTGTCCTAAATTTGAAGTCGAGTAAAGTGTCGAGCTGATGGATTTTAAAGTGTGAACTTTGGCTCAAATTTTGGTGAGGTCTTATACAGGTTATAAGTGACCTTGACACCAATTTTCATGTAAAACGGACAAGTCTAGATAGGGTAGATCGGTGTGTACATTCAGGGTGTACGTGCTGATTGATATATAGACACTTAGTTCAATGTTTGTGTTGGCGTGAGTTTGAGTATTCACCATCGGATATGGTGACTTATTCAAGTACTTAGTCATTATGTAAATGACTTATCTGCTGGTCCATATAAGGGTAAATAATAGTTTGACTTGCGTTAACTTGGCGTCGTATAGCGGGTCATTTTCAAGTGTTCAAGTGTTTAAACGAGTAACGTTGGATAAATGGATTCATTTGGTTCGTGTCAATGGTTTTGAAATACGAATACTTTGAAAACATTTGAGTCATATTATATTTGGTACATATCGATATTGAGTTCGAGTCTTAACGCGCGCCTTATTGTGATAGGTTACGGTTTTCGTGTTTCCCGGACATCCATATCGTCGGTGATCGTCTCACTACCATTGTTTCTACTCAGTTGCTGAGTACCGTGATTGGCTTACCTCTTGGCTAAGGTGAGTTCATAGCCCCTTTTTACTTGTACATTATTTCTAAATACGGGGTGAGATCTTACATGGTGGAACACAACCATTTAAAAACTGTATGTTATCCAGAACATGTATGATTTCAGGTTTTCAATATTATTATTGCTTTTAGTCTAGCCTTAAGTTTCCTCTCCCGATCATGAACCGTTAATTTCGAGTACTAAGCGCGAATGTTGTGGGTGGATCCATCGGGATTGACTGTCCCCGTCTCAAGTACCTTGACGCACTGATATTTGTTTATTACTTGAGTATTTAGGCTGAATACTCCCTAGAGGAACTTACACTGAGTTAAGCTTCGGTTCATGAACTGAACAACAATATTAATGATTTCAGACTATGGTTGACGAACCAAACTCCATACTACTTGTTTTACAAATGAATGCTTGTGTTCTACACCTTTACTGCTAAACCTATGAATTTCACTCAACTTTATGTTGACAATTTTACATGTTTAATCTCAGGTATTATTACTAAGCTTTGCTTGGATGGGAGCCTGCAGGATATTAGCGCAGCTTGGAGATTTCTATGATGCTTTTGAAAGATTTGTTTTATATAAACTATCAGAAGTTTATTTAATCTTTTGGGAAACTTATATGTTATAAATCGAGACGAAATAATATAATTTTCCGCTTTTAAAACTCTGGGACCTATGTTTAAAAGCTCTGACCTTTTATGATGTAATGTACATGTTTTTATTTCGGCAGCTTTGTATGAACTGTAATTCATTGTTTCTTGTACTATGACGTGTTACCCCCTCGTTGCCTAGTTGTTCCATGTCAGATTTTGGGGGTCTCACAATGCACAAGAGACAAATTATACAGAAGATGAGCTTTTGGAAGCACTGGATTTACTAGAACCACCAGAAAAATTCTCTGAACAACGATGGCGAAACTATAAAAGTAATCTTAGGAAGCTGTTAGCCAAGGTACTAATATTTCTACTCTTGATGTCTACAGTACCTATAACTACATTAAATAACACGCTTTCACTATGTTTTTGCTATCAGAAACTCTCGCTATGTGGTAAGAAAGCAAGATCTGACCAACTCCATACTCAGACTACTGGCGCTGTTAGTTTCACACGAATAAAGGATAAATTTGTGAGTTCATTTCATGTCCTTTTTATTTAACTATTTAGTGTTTTATTATATAAAGGAAGGACTTGACAGTAACTCTTTATGTAACTGGGAGTATATAGTACCCGTATCAGTACAGTTATAGTGATGCAATCTTATGTTTTATATCTAATCTACAGAAATTGGTTAATAAAAGATCACCGAATGATGTCGAGTCATTTCACCTCTGTTATAAAACGACGGATGGCACATATATTCAAGAAGCAACAAAAAGATGATGGTATATAATTTTTTTATGTTTTATATGGCATGCTTTGGTTTATGAACTTAAAAGTGTATGCATTGTATCAGGTTATAGCCAATCAAGAAATATCAAGCAAGGCAAAAGAACGAGGGAGTAATCCGGACCCTGACTTGGTGGCAAACACTGCTAGAGAGGTTCTTAACGAACTTTTGGGAAATCAAGAACCACAATGTTTTGGGGCAGGTGTAACCAAATCCCAAATATCTAAGTTTAGTCGTGATTTAAGAAGAATGAGGGGTGAGGAACTATCAAACGAAAACCGCTTTTTGTCAAAGAAGGTAGAAGCCCAGAGTAAGGAAACAGAGACTCAAAACAGAGAAATAGAGACTCAAAAAAGAGAAATAGAGACATACAAAAAAGAGGTAGAGACTCAGAAAAAGCAAGTACACGCCCAAGGTTTGCAAATAAATGACATGGGAAAAAGGCTAACGAGCTTTAAGGAATGTTCATAGTTGTTCAAATCGCGTTTCCGGATCTATATAATGATGCTTCTACCTCTGGTGTTGATGGTTCATGTGACAAACAAGTGAGTGGTTGGTTTTTTTATCAAAGTAATATTTTTTATTTTCCTTGTTTGAAGTGTAGTTAGTTTTTCTTTCAGCCTTCTGGTGCATCACCCGTCATGGATCACTACTCACCCGTCATGGATCACTACTCACCCGTCATGGAACACTACTCACCCGCCATGGACCACTACCCGGGTATGAGTTTTATACCTATCGTTTGACCACTTTACATTAAACTTGTAAAAACAAACCATAGACATCAGATGATACAAAATAAACCAGTTGTCCTAATCAAATGATCATATTATTTGATGTTTACATAGTGTAAACTTTTACAAACTAATATCTTGATCTTGATCTTATGATTTAGGTAATGAAACATATGCACAAGTAGACGGGTCAGGTCGTGGTGGTGATTACCCAGACAATGGAACTAATATACAAGTGGACATGCCAGGGGGTGATTACCCAGATTATGGTTTGCTTCTCTACTATTATAGTCCTTATGCTAATATATCAATGAATGTTACTTACGGCCTTATAGTCAGACATGTTTCTGTGGGCTCATCTATTCCCGTGGTTTGCTTCTCTACTATTATACTACATCTGGTAGACTGCTGTTGCAGCGGGGTGGCTGCAGTTGCAGTGGGCCATCTGCAATTGCAGCGGGTCGTCTGTAGTTGTAGCGGGTCGGCTGCAGTTGCAGCAAGTCTGGTTACACGGTGTGCAACCCGTCAAGTCCTAAAGAATTGCACCCTAATAGCATTCACTAGGATTTAGGACCTGTATTATCTTTAAGAGGGGACTTAGAGAGAGTGACATAATGGAATTAAAAACGATAACAGTTCTAGATAACAGTCTACTTTCGATATGAATCCAACTTTTCTATTAATGCTTACTCGTTTAGTTTTCTCAAACAATACTTATAGATATGATAGTCTAATAACCGTAATTTCTGTTTTTAGAGGTACTCAATTTTGTATACATTAGCTAAGCCCTATCATATTTGATTAAATAAAACATCTCTTCTCCTTATGTAGGAGCTTGAAGAAAAGACCGACGATTGAAGATGCATAATTGTTGAAGAAAAAAGATCGTAATTGTTGAAGTCGAAGTTAACTTTCAGTACCTAAAATTATCAAAAAGTTGATTTAGTATTATGTAATTTCAGATTTAGTAGAATATTGAATTATGTAATTTCAGATTATGTAATTTCAGATTATGTAATTTCAGATTATGTTTTAAAATTGATTTAGTATTATGTAATTTCAGATTTAGTAGAATATTGAATTTCTGAATATTGAATTTCTGAATATTGAATTTCTGAATATGTAATTTAATTTTTTAAAAATGTAAAATTATCAAAAAGTTGACACATTAAAGTTTCCACTTTTAAGGTGACTTATAAAAGTGTCCACTTTTTATCCAGAATCTTGACGCTTTTATATGTCATATCCTCAACTTTCTCCACGCTTTTTTTTGCCTAAATTTTTGTGACACGCACGCTAAAGAAAGCGTCTACGTTTCGGTTTAACACAAAAAAAACCGTTCAGGTATGCCAAAATAAGTGTCCAAATGTTCACCATTTGTTATAGTGTACTCATTTGCTACATGATTTTTTTATTTTATTGTACAGTTAAAAATATTTTAAAATCTTTTATGAGTTTGTAAATCAATTTATTTATTTATAATAATATATAAAAAAAAAATTTAATTTTCTTTTAACCTTATCTTATCTTTCAAACCTTTTACAAATTTTAATACCACATATAAACCAACCAAATGAGCCCCTATATTTTAAAATTTTAGAGATCTTTTTTAAAATATATTTAAACGGTATCTTTTTTTATTGGGAAAAAATAAGTTTGTTTCGATCGTATATCCGAAAGAGTTGGATCGACTCAATTCGGTCGTCACATCGCTGTCGGCTAAATATAAAATTACTCGACCGACTTCGGTTCGTCGGCGATGCATAGAACCTTTTTAACCTAAGTTTATAATGAGAGTTGTTGTAGTGAAAGAATAATGTGTCAGCTTGTTATAGATCACTTTGTGATCATGATTACGTACTCTCTCCGTCTCATAATTATTGTCCACCGACAAAAAATACGTATTTTAATAAAAAATTTCTTTTTTTTTGTTTCTTTCCTTTACTTTATACAGAATAATAGTTTTATCCTTAACCAATTAATTTATATCTTTTTTATTGTTTGTAATAATACCTTCAAGTGAGGGTGATATGATAAACTTAATACACAATTCTTTTCTTTTATTAAAATTGGACAATTAATTTGAGACGTCTCAAAATAGTAACATGGACACTAATTTTAAGACGGAGCGAGTAGATCATTACATCAAACCCAATGTCTTATACGAAAACATTAGCAAATCAAATGGACATCTGGTGGATCTGGTCTGACAAAATTGATGTTTCTAGATAGCTTCATGTGAAGTACGTACCATTATTTACCCTATTTTTATACTTGAAAGAAAAAAGAATATATGAAACACGTGTCGATATATCAAAGGTTCTACTCCAAGGGTCCTATAAAGGAAGTGAGCTACTGACACGTGTAGTTACTGACAAAATTAAAGAACCACCGACAGCTTCTCTGCTGTCCTTTTATTTCCACACGTGAGTTCAGCCATTTTCATTTTCAGTTTTTTTTTACTTGAAATTATGACCAAATAATATACTAAATCTGTACAAATGTGGCTAGGTTAATCTCTATCTAGACCACAAATCTCAAGATATAACTAGCTTCAAAGTCGAAACAATATGTGAATTAAGCAAGCTCTTGGTTCTTCTCCACCACCCTCACTTCTTTAGCAGATCTAAGCACATTGGCCTGAAATTAAACACCATTTAGCCATCATGATCATTAACTATACAAAAGAGTACTTATATACATAGCTAGGTTAATTACCTGAAGATCAGTGATTTGAACAGCAAAAGCATCAACAATGAGCAAAGATAATGTCTTGTTGTAACTTCCAGCCTCAAATTTCTTAGCCAACAAGTCATTATGCTTCTTGTTTAAGTACATTTCCACTTCTCTTGCACCTCTTTTTGTCCTGCAAATTAGAGACGAAGCCAAAACTAAATATGATCGAGTGCACAAAAACTTTTCAACGATAACATGACAGATGTAAAAAATGAATTATAAATTTATAACGAGTAGTAAAAACATATTTCGATTGACTAGATGCATTTAAGATGCATTTAGAAAAAACCGATGTTAAAAAACATTAAAAGAAGCTGACCTATCAGATTGAAGGCGTTCATATTCAGGATCATAGTTCAAGAACACAAAATGAAGATGTTTTTGTCTGTCACCCATGTTGAGTTAAGTTGAGAAGGGAGCTAGGTTTGAGTGATTATAAAGATCCATTGGTCATTGCCTTTTTATACTAGTTTACCACCATTTTACTTTGACTCTTTCAAACTTTGATGGATCTAAACATTTCAAAAAATAATACTAAAGGATAAGTTTTTATACTTATTATAAATATACAATATTGTTTATGTGTGTTTTCTACGTATTACCAACAAGTTTTACTTTTGAAAAGCAAGGAAATAATTACTACGTATTATTAGCTACTTATTTTAGCATTCATTAAGATTTAAGGCTCGTATTTTTAAGATAATAAGCAAGTTTCATTGAGTTATACTAACAAGATTTCTTTTTAGATCTATTGAATGTGTATCAATATTATCACGTCATTCTAGGCTTCTAGCGTTAATAAGTTTATCTTTTTTCAATTCCTTTTAGTCACGGAGGTTCATTTACGCCGACACCAAGCTATTTAAAAGAATAGTCGTCTTGAGATTAGTTGGCTCCTAATGTTCAATCGAAAAACTAAGTTACCAAAGAAAAAAAGAAGTTGAGCTTCTAATTTACGTATTGTGATGGTGTATTATTAAGTTCGACTTTTGCATATGAATTCGTGTGAGAGATATAAAGGGTTTGACGTGTAAGTTTACGAGAGCTTATGGAAACACGTTAATATTACCAAACATGCCCTAAATCTCAAAAAATTCTTCATATAATCTTGTTTCATTCTTCATATTTGTATATATTAACTTTGTATTCTCATTTTTGTCCATGAAATAAACTACTGTAATTACGTGCATGAAACCAGGCTGGCCGGTGGTTATGTATAATATCCTCATCCTTACGTGTATTTAAAGTATAGAATGCACATTTTCGAATTGCGAAAAACCATTCATGGAATTTCACTTTAGTAAAGGGACAACGAATATGCAACTATTTAAACCTAGTCAGCGTGGTTATGATTTAATTAAGAGTAATTAAGTGATTGTTTCCTTAAATCATGCATGGAAGCTTCTCTAAAACGAGGGATTAGTAATATTAAACTCGATCGAATATTGGTCACCGCACGTACACACGTACGTACGCTTGTTAATGATGCTAAAAGTCAACAGATTCCCTTGAATCTAAAGTCACTAATTTATTGGCATGTTACAATACGACGTGCATATATAATTATTAATTAACTTTAATTAATCTTTGTTTTAGATCCATGCATGCAATATTCATTTAATTATAATGTCGTCGTATATTATCTGGAATATCTGTACGTATTGTACAGCGTATCGTTTTTGAGATCTTGCTTATAGCTAGCAAAATAAGTTACCAAATAGTACAACAAGCTACCACTTATAATATTGTAATTGTAGAAACAAAAAGTAAATGCGAGAAGTTGATATAATTGAGTGTTTATTACTTTATTAAGGTGGAAATGAGTCGAGTCGTCGTTCGTGGGAAGTTCGAGATTTGATAAATAAAAAGGTTGAATAAGTTGAGCTTAAACAAGTTCGAACCAGAGATCGAGCTTAAATTGCGTCTCGTTTATTAAACGAGCTTGAGTCCGAGCATAACGTACAAAACTCGTTTGGGCTCACGAGCTTAATGTTTTGCGTACGAGCTTATTAGATAGCTTTATAAAAAAACGTATTAACGAGTTTAATATAAGTATATTACAAGCTGAGTTCGAGCCAATCTTATATTTCACATTGCCAAAGCGTATAATCAAACCGAGCTCGAGCTTGTCTAGCTTACCACGAGCTGAGCTTGAGTTTAAATAATAAAGCTCAAAACGAACACGAGCTTTATAAAACTTAAACGAGCTAAGATCGAGCTCTAGCAAACTCAGCTTATTTCCACCCTTAGTCTTCTTCTTAATATTATGGTACCGATAAGTGTTTGATCTAGGGACCAGAAGAGGCGCATATGCTCACAAAATGATGACTTGTTACATCACGAAAATGACTGAAACAATAACATGTGATCGAGGGGTAAAAAAGTATAAATATAAGTCAATGTTACAATGAATTGAATCACGGTTAGATACTTTGAATGATAGCATTATTAGTATGTGATTGACCTAGTCCTAAATCATAATTAAAAACCAAAAAAAACCAACATATGAAAGTAAAAAGTGATTAGTCAAGATGTACAAACCCCGTGCATGATAGGTAGGGGCGAGAATCGAGTTTGGTTCAGATTATTTAGATCGGGTCAAAGTCGAATCAACGTTAAAAATGATTTTTTGAATTCGGACTGATTTTAACTTGGGTTAGTCAGATTCGGGTCTATTTAGATCTGGTCTAGTCGGGCCTACTGGGGTTTATCCGGGATCAGGTCAATCTGAATTTGAGAAAAAAAAATTACTATTTTTTAATAGAAATTATATTAAATTTTAATTTAAAAAAATAAAAAATAAAAAAAATTTAATCTAATTGACCCGAACCCAAATTAAATATACTTCTTTTACCCGGTTTCTGACCTGATTTGGATACAGATACAGGTTAGTCGAATTTACCCGATTAATCCGAATTGAAATTTGAACCTGACTAACTCGACTTAAGTATGCTCGATTCGGGTCGGAAAATTGACACCCCAATGATAGGGAGAATGATGTGCCATCTAGTTATCAATCACTTTGTGGTCATGGTTACATGACTTACATATAGGGTGGTAATTTTTGACACGTCACGATAAACGTTACGAATTTCACACGAAGTTAAATAAGTATAGTTTGAAGATAAATAAATTTAGGTTAAAAACAGGTCGACTCGTATAATCCATTTAATAACTGGGTCGTGTTTCACTACAACAATTCTGAAGCCTAGAGACGACTTATTCGTCCCTAGGTAGGGCCTTTTTCGACCCTAAACTCCTAGGGACGACTAAGTCGACCCTAGGATTTAGTGCCTAAAAATTCGTCTCTAGAATCCTAGGGACGAACCCCCCTTTGTAACCTAGGGACGACTCTGTGGGTCCCACTACGTTGAAAAAATTGACAAACCTAGGGACGACTTGTCTTTGAAACCTAGGGTCGACAAAGTCGTCCCTAGGTTATTAATAAAAATAATCTTTTTAAAATTTTTCATAAAAATTCTTTTTTTTATTATTTTTAATAAAATCTTATTTATAAAAATTCATAAAAACATATTCAGAAAATAAAAAAAAGGTTAATTATTATCCTAGGGACGACTTAGTCGTCCCTAGGTTTCAATATTGCCCAGGTATTCAAAACCTAGGGACGACTAAGTCGTCCCCAGGTTTTGACACCTGGCCAATATTGAAACCTAGGGACGACTAAGTCGTCCCTAGGATTAAAACCTGGAGGAAATTCTGAAGCCTAGGGACGACTAAGTCGTCCCTAGGTGTACCTGGGGCTAAAAAAAAACTGGGCTATTTTGCAGTTTCCAGATTTTTTCCGGAACTTTTTCCGGACAAAATCCACAATTCAAAATGGCAGAATTCGACAAATACAGAATAATAACAAATCAATAAACGTTACAATACCGTATTAAGATAAATTATCCAACATCACGATACAATATTCATCAAATACACTTATTCAATCCTAAATCAAATGTTTCACACGCTACAAGTCTCAAACTTTATTAAACATGCATAATAAGAAAAATACTACCACAACCTCTACTCCGCATCCTCGTTAGGTGAAAAGTCACCTGCCTCCTCGTCACCCCCCTCGTCACCTTCCTCCTCGTCACCCTCCTCGTCACCCCCTCGTCAATCCCCTCGCAATCCCCCTCGTCATTCCCCTCGTCATCGCCTGATAAGTCGTCACCACTGTTTTGTACATTCCTATCTCGACCCAACTCGTCAACGGACCGGTAATCGTGATGATGGGGATTTATGATTACACGAGAACCTCCGGGTATGGATTGTGAAGTAGAGCCGATCTCATGAGTCGAGTGTGTGGTGGGACGATAACAATGGTTAAATGTGTTATTGTTGGTGACAAGAGCAAGAGGATAAGTGTCGGTATAGGGAGGTTGGAGTGGTTGGAGATTGTCGGGCAAATATGGTCGGTATGGGTCGATGGAAGGAGGTTGCACTAGTTGTGCCCAAGGATAGGGGTTTGGACTAAATGAGCCCAATCACAAGCTAGGGTGGGCATAACAAAGGGTCGGGGCGGGGGTACAAAAGTAGGAGGGTTAATTGGGTGATCAGTATTTGAGTTGTAGTTCTGGAAAAACTCACCCAATTGACTCTGATATTGCGCCATATGCTGGTACGACGTCTGAGTATATTTTTGTGCCGCATCTGCCTTTAACGCTGCCAAGTAAGCCCGTTGCTGCGCCTCCTGATTCTCTTTCCTCATCAGCTCCATCTGTCGCTCAATTCGTTCCATCATTTCCTGAAATTCACTACGAGAGGGAAAATCTGGTCGAGCTGGAGCACCCCGCCTGCGATAAGTTACAACAACAATTTTTCATTATATACAACAAGACATAAATATGAACAATTGATTTACATTTTGTTTTATTAAGGATATATAACATGCGAGAAGTGTTATTGGCACCACCCGGTAACTTTCTGCCTTGTCCCGACACATTTTGCTTATTTTGACTTGGCATGATTTCAACCACTATTTGTTTATCAGATATGTGCGGGACGACCTTGGCTTTCACTTGGTCACTGAGGGCTTTCATCTTTTGCTGGGAAAGAAAAAAAACGATTTAAAACAAATGAAATTAGTTACTAAGGCATGTAAAGAGTTATATATTACTTACATATCTTTCCTCGTTTTCTTTACTTTTAAACGTGCCATTACTTGAGTGCCCCTTCCTCCATGTTTCAACCAGGTCCTCGTAGACCCCTTCCTTGACTTTCTGTAAAATATCAAATAAATTAATAACGAGCTATAATAAATAAACAATATAAACGCTTTTAAATAAAATCACAAAAATTATAAAGAGTCTTATGTATTCATTCCTTCCTCGGGCGAATGGTTTTTTTGCCTTGAGTGGTCGGTACCGTGTTTTTGGAACGATTAACAGTATTAACCTGACTTCTTGCCACCCTCTTTGGCTCTGACCACCACTCAACCAAGTCAGCCCAATCACCTTCGGTTCTATTGTCCCACACACTCGGCGGCGGAACATGTTCTTGTGCCAGTGCGGGCGTCTCATATTTCGAATAAAAATCTTTCTTGATCCTGTTCTTGTATTTTCTATACAGCAACCTCAGTTGGAGTTCCAACGCAAGCCTAACCCGAGTCGACACCTCATACACACCTTTGCCACACACCACCTCAGTACGATCATTGTACCATGGCTGGAGGTCGAAATATGTATACATAAAAACATATAAATTTAAATAAACAAACAAATTAAACATAACACACATATCTAAATGTCGATAACAATAACAATATAAGTAAAATAAACAATTTTGACCTCAATTGTAGGATAAATATGAGCTTTATCAGATTCTGTTATTTCGTCCCATTCGCAGTTCAGGGGAAGTGACCGGACTAATTCCCCCATAAGATGAGACAACAGTGATGCATAATCGCCCAGAAAATGGAAGGTTTGCAGATCTTTAAATTCAAAGCCAATTGACAAAGGTTTTTCGTGATTATCTCTGTACGCCGTCCTTAATTTTCCTAGGTTGGTCACAAAGCGTTGATTTGAACCTACAAAAGATATGTTATTTACTCGTAAAAATCCAAGTGACATAAATTATAAATATCAGTGTTATAAAAAAATATAATGATTTCTTACGCTGACACTCGGCCGGTACAAGACGTGTGGGCCGTCTGGGTGGACTACCACCAGAATCCCCACCGTGTGACCTAGGAGCTACACATGTCATCTGTAAAATAACATGTTCATATCAGTATACACATTTTATCAATATACACATTTTAACATATAAAAACATTTTCATTAAAAAACAAAATTACATAATTTATTTAACCAATTAATACTAATACACAAATTCATATCAATATACACATTTTAACATATAAAAACATTTTCATTAAAATACAAAATTACACATTTAAACAAATAAAAACAACTCATCATCATTTAAGCGTATAACAATTGTTTCATTCAAACTACAACTTAAGCATATAACAGTCGTTTACAAATAAAAAATTACACATTAAAGCATATAACAACTATTTCATTCAAAATACAACTTAATATCAATTGTCATCTTCAGAATCATCGCTAGATAAAACTTCTTTAACATCATTATTAGGGTTCACTACATCATCATCCGACACTAAATCATCATCATCAACATCACCAATGACGTGTGCAACTACCTCATCTTAAATATTAATAATATCATCATCAACCGGTGGGGCGTCCACTTCCGTTGGTTGAGTATTTACACTCAAATCCGTAATACCCAAATTAGGCAAAGCAACAGACAGTGTAACATCTGATGAACTGCTACCATGTATAACATCTTCATCGTACTCTGCCACATCTCGATGATAAACCTGTTCGACGACCTTCCAATGAAGCGTTCGTCTAGCAAGGTCTTCAAGGTAGAATACTTGTGTTGCTTGTGTCGGGAAAATGTATGGGTTATTTTGGTGAAATAGCCTATCGGTCAAAATATGATGTATGTCTTGCTCAGTGTAAGAACGTCTGTTGCGTTTGGTGCAATTGGTAGGGTTAATTGTGTCAAACCATTTACATCGAAACAACAAAACCTTGCGGTTGCCGATATAAGTGAGCTCCAGAATTTCTTCGAGTTGACCATAATACATCTCTCCATCAACCCCGGGTGTTGAAACTCCGCTGCATTAAGTGGTACGAAGTATATCGCGTTCACGTACCACAAACTTCACTCCGTTCACTATGCAAGAGGGGTATGTACATGAACTAATAGGTCCACATGCCAAAGAGAATAACTCGTCACTACAACCCACACTCACTTTTTTTCACGAGTCTACAAAAATGAGATACAAAAAGGTTTATTAGATGAGGAATAACTCCAAGGTAATATATCTAATGTATTTACCATGTTATTAAACCACGCAGGAAAACTCGTTTCCACATTATCAGGCGCCTCTCTGCAAAGGTTCATGATATTAGCAGAAGTCATCGAGAAAGAAGAATTTTCAAAATTATAAAAAAAGGAAGAAACATACTCGTTGTAAGCCGAGATGTCGGCTTAGACTTCAGGACTGTTGTTAAGTATAAACCACGTAACTGCCTGCATGTCGTCATTAGTCATACGAGTTGGTTTGATTCCACCCGTTGGTGTGCATACGGTTCGGAACACCTCAAATTTATCTGGTTGTCCAGGCAAATCGTCTTCATTTCTGCCAAGGCGGTTAAATCTCGTCACGACATCCTTAAGGTAACGCGAACAAAAAGTTAATGCCTCTTCTGCAACATAACCCTCAGCAATAGAACCTTCAGGCTTTGCTTTATTTCGTACATAATTCTTTAGCTTTTTCATGTATCTTTCAAATCGATACATCCACCTGCCGCGAGTAACGGAACCTAGAATAGCCTCATCGGGTAGATGTATAACCAAATGAGTCATTATGTCGAAAAAAGCAGGAGGAAAGATTTGCTCTAAATTAACTATCATAATGATCAATTTGTTTTTAGCTTCTTTCATGTCCTGCACAGTCAAACTTCGAGCACAAAGCTGCTTAAAGAATAAGCAAATGTCGATTATAGGTTTTGCAACGTCTTTGGCCAAGTATTGTTGCACTCCATAAGGAAGTAACCGATGCATCATTATATGACAGTCTTGAGATTTCAAGTTCGTTATATTATCATCATCAGCGGTCACTTTTTTCTTGAAGTTGGATCCAAAGCCATCAGGTAGTCTGACTCCTTTAATGAATTTACAAAAAAGTTTTCTTTTTTCTGGAGTGAAAAAGAACTTTGGATGAGGCTTATCGAACTTCCCGTTATCTTTTTTAACTAACCACAACTCCTTTCGAACTCCCATTTTTTCCAAGTCTAGCCTTGCCTTTGGCGTGTCTTTGGATTTGTCGTTCTGTAACAGGGTATTCAGTAAAGCCTCAAGGAAATTCTTTTCGATGTGCATGACATCGTAACAGTGTTTTAGTAGAAGAAAGGGCCAATACTCAAGATCCCAAAATATAGAACGCTTACTCCAGTTCAATTCAACATCTCGATTATGGGGGCGGTTCTCTCTGAGAATTGGTTTATGTTTCCCCGGTTTACGTTTAAAGACTTTACTAATCTGCAATTGGATATCAAGTTCTGAAAACTTTCTTGGTTTAGGCTTATTTTTGGGAAAACCGTAGAATTCCTTGGATTTTTTCCGATCTGGATGATTTGTTCTTAACCATCTTCTGTAACCAACATAAACGATTTTGCTGTTGATACGCATCGATGGAGTGTCAACATTACAAGTAGGGCATGCGAGGTACCCTTGCCCAGTCCACCCAGACAGACTACCTCGAGCTGGAAAATCATTGATGGTCCATAAAACCGCCGCTTTCATTTTGAAATGAGTACCCGTAGCAGCGTCTTTCGTCCAGACTCCCTCCCATAAATCTTTGAGTTCTTTAACTAGAGGCTGCAAGTAAACATCAATGTCCTTTGCAGCTGATTTAGGGCCGAGAATTAACATCTTCAACATTAAAGAAGTTTCTTTCAAACACATCCACGGTGGTGTGTTGTATGTTGTCAATATAACTGGCCACATGCTGTAAGTTTGGCTCATCATGCCATAAGGATTAAAACCATCAGCAGCCAACCCTAATCGAACGTTTCTAGGGTCACAAGAGAACTCAGGTTTCATCATGTCAAAATATTTCCATGCTTTGCCGTCACAGGGGTGATTCATTTTACCGTCTTCCTTAGACTGTCCGGTCGCATGCCAAGTCATCCACTTTGCTATGTCTTTTGTGTTGAACATACGTTGTAGTCTAGGTGTTATCGGAAAGTAACGCACCACCTTGTTGGCAACTAATTGCGTCCCCTTTTTCTTCTTTGGGGTTTTCCATCTGCTCGCGTTATAGATTGGACAAGTGTGCCTCGCCTTGTTTTCCGGTGATCCCCAATATAAAAAACAGCCATTTATACAAGCATGGATCGATTCGTATCCTAACCCGATCTTTTTGTATGTCTTTTTATTTCATAGTATGAAGACGGGAAATTGTATCCTTTACTAGGGGAACATGCCTTTTGGAGAAGAGCTAGAATTTTGTTAAACCCGACATCAGTTATTTTGTGTAAAACCTTGATGTGCGAAATCTCTGATGTAAATTCCAATGTGGTCATATCACAACCCGGGTACAACTTTTGGGCAGACCTAGCGAGTAACTCTTCAAACTCGTTACTAGGACCCGATGTTTGGGTTGGTTGAGGACCGGTTGTTTGAGTTGGTGAAGTTTGAGAGGGTGGAGTTTCAGATGGTGGATTTGGAATATTATTTGCAGAAATATCTTCGAATAACGCATCCATGTGAATTCGATCAGGTGAATGTGGTAATAGTGGAGGTAACGGAAGAATTGGTTCACCGTGATATATCCAAGTGGTGTAATGTTTGTAAAACCCGAATTTGGATATGTGTGCCTCAAGTTGGCCGAGGGTAACCAACGTTTCACGGTTACAACAACGACTACATGGGCAACGGAGATTTTGTGAGATGGGGTGCAAAAATTTCTCATAATCCTGGATGAATCCAAAAAGACCATCTAAAAACTCATTGGAATTACGATTGTTTACAGTGGTCCAACGCTTATCAATTGTCATAACTGCGTTGCAAATAAACATACTCAGATAAATTATTATTTTTATACGTAAAATGTCATACTAACAAAATGAATATGAACTCTTTTTTTTCTTGCTAGTGCAACTATGGAAGGCAATCCTAACCCACATTTTGAATGTTTCGTCCCATATATGAATGCGTATAACCGGTTTACTATTTGAGAAAATTTCGGCAGCATTTCCCCTCTACTCCCCAAATATGTGTTTAAAGACATATTCGTAGGAGTAAAGGAGAAACACTGTCGAAATCATCTCAAATAATAAACCAGTTATACGCATTCATATCCTAAATGAGACGAAACATCAAAAAGCAGTCCCAAACAGGGGACTTTCCGAAATTAATTCCTAATAAATTAATTTCAGACGGGTTTTCTATAGGTTGATTAACTTCGGACGGGAATTTTCCGAAATTAATCGATAAAATCCTAAAATATTCCTAAAATTATTTACTACAAAAGACTAACAATCATATATCATATATATATAATATAATAAACATATGCATAATATTAATTACACACCTCAGTCACGACTGAAATAAGCAAAGATAGAAAGATAGAAAAAGAGGTCTGGATGAGAAAGGTGTCCCGACTGTCCTGGTGCTAACCAAACACAAACATAAAATAAACAAAACCAAAATTAGTTGGTTTCCAAAAAAAATTCTAATTTGAAACAAACACCACCACAACAATTAAAAAAAAAACATTACCTTTTTTCGACTGTGACACGAGTCTCAGTTCTCGGCTCGGTTCCCCGCTAACTCGCCAGTAAAGCCTCGGGTCTCGGCTACGACAAACATATCAAAAAAAATAAACTTATGCCTATATAAGCTGAAATCTATTAAGCCTAAATCAGTTAAGCCCTAAATATAATCCGAAATCATAAGCTTAAATATTATCCGAAATCATAAACTCGTGCCTATTTCATATTAAGCTGAAATTATATTAAGCCAAAATCCCTATATAAGCCAAAACAAACACCCACCTCTCGTGGTGGTGGCTACTGCTGTTGCTACTGTCGTGGCAGTGGTGGTGATGGCTACTGCTGCTGATGTGGTGGTGGTGTTGCTACCGACTACCGCAACGGTGGTGGTGGTGTTGCTACCATAAAAACATTATACATTATACACCAAAATTAAACATTATACCAAAATTAAAAATAGAAAAATAAATTACCTTTAAAAATAGAAAAAATAAATGTGGTGGTAACTACTGCCGACTGCGGTGGTTGTGGTGGTTCCGACTACATGACCATCATCGCGGTGGTGGTGGTGTTTCTACCATAAAAACATTATACATTATCACCCAAAATTAAACATTATAGAAAAATTAAACATAATATAAAAATTAAACATTATAGAAAAATTAAACATTATAGAAAAATTACCTTTATAAGGATTGGTGGGGGTGGGTCGGATTGGTGGTGGTGATGGGTCGGATTAGTGGTGGTGATGGTTCGGATTAGTGGTTATGGGTCGGATTGGTGGTGGAGATGGGGTGTATAATTTGGGTCGAATTGATGAAGTGGTGGAGATGATACGATGGTGGTGGTGTAGCAATGTGTGAATGAGATGATACGATGGTGGTGGTGTAGCAATGTATGGTGGAGATGATACGGTGGTGGTGGTGTAGCAGTCGCGTCCCGTTTTTTTTTTGTTTAACAAATGTGTGAATGAGAGATGAAGATAAGATGAGTTACTGGAATTTACACCTAGGGACGACTCAGGCTTTGTAACCTAGGGACGACTTAGTCGTCCCTAGGTTAATTATAAATTTTTTTTTTCGTTTATTAATGAAACTTAGGGACGACTGTTTGAACCTAGGGACGACTAAGTCGTCCCTAGGTGTAAACCGGGAAAACTCAAACCCAAAGCGGGTTATTTAAATTTTCACCAAAAATTTCAACTTTCCCAAAATTTTGCTAAGTGTTGGAGGGTTTTTTTAGGGACGACTTTCTTTGATATTTAGGGACGACTAAGTCGTCCCTAGGTGTTTTTCATACATTTAAAAACCATTATACCTTCTATGTAATAAAATTAATAATATAAATTAATAATAAAAATCAAAATAAATTATTATAATTAATATTAAAATATACGTTATACTTAGTTTGTAATAATTAATAACCGATGAGTCGATATGTTACGGTTATACGTTATATGTTCAACCGATGAGTCCATATGCTAGGGTTATACGTTATAGGTTCAACCGATGAATCCATATGTTACGGTTATACATTATAGGTTCAACCGATGAGCCCATATGCTAGGGTTATACGTTATAGGTTCAACCGATGAGTCCATATGCTAGGGTTATATGTTATAGGTTCAACCGATGAGTCCATATGTTACGGTTATACGTTATAGGTTCAACCAATGAGTCAATATGTTAGGGTTATACGTTATAGGTTCAACCGATGAGTTCATATGTTACAGTTATACGTTATAGGTTTAATCGATGAGTCGATATGTTAGGGTTATACGTTATAGGTTAAACCGATGAGTCCATATGTTACGGTTATACGTTATAGGTTCAACCGATGAGTCCATATGCTAGGGGTTATACGTTATAGGTTTAACCGATGAGTCCATATGTTACGGTTATACGTTATAGGTTCAACCGATGAGTCGATATGTTAGGGTTATACGTTATAGGTTCAACCGATGAGTCCATATGTTACGGTTATACGTTATAGGTTCAACCGATGAGTCCATATGTTAGGGTTATACGTTATAGGTTCAACCGATAAGTCCATATGCTAGGGTTATACGTTATAGGATTAACCGATGAGTCCATATGTTACGGTTATACGTTATAGGTTCAACCGATGAGTCGATATGTTAGGGTTATACGTTATAGGTTCAACCGATGAGTCCATATGTTACGGTTATACGTTATAGGTTCAACCGATGAGTCCATATGCTAGGGTTATACGTTATAGGTTCAACCGATGAGTCCATATGCTAGGGTTATATGTTATAGGTTTAACCAATGAGTCCATATGTTACGGTTATACGTTATAGGTTCAACCGATGAGTCGATATTTTAGGGTTATACGTTATAGGTTAAACCGATGAGTCCATATGTTACGGTTATACGTTATAGGTTAAACCGATGAGTCCATATGTTAGGGTTATACAGTAAGAGTGTAAGACAATATGTTATTATTGCTTTGAGGTGACCATTAAGCTAAAAATACTGAGCTTAAGCATGATTAAGTGATCAAATATTGGCGGGAAATATTGGCGGTAAATGCTGGCGGGAAAGCTAGGGTCGACTAAGTCGTCCCTAAATGTGTCGACCCTAAATTTTTATCTTTATTTATGGTAGCTCTTATCCTCACAAACTCTTATCCTCTCATACCAAACTCACCACCACCACCACCCGATTTTGCATAAGATGGATCCGCTTGAAGCTTATAAGTGTACATGTAGAAAGGGATATATTGTGTTGAGACAGTCACATCAACCTGATAGCTTTGGTAAACTTTACTATGCATGTCCTCTTTCGAAGGTAAACAATCAAATGTTTTAGTTATGTAATACGTGTGATTATTAAAATGACATGTCATGTTATTTGTTTACTTTGTAACAGCCAAAAACAGATGATTATGGATGTAAATATTTTAAATGGAAGGATGATTTTGATCTCGAACTCCGTATAAGATCTTCCCCTGGATCTTCAACACCTCAAGGTTCACATCCAAGTTCTTCTACAGGTCCTATTCAATCTGCACCCACTGAGTGCTCTAATTGCAAGATCAAAGATCTAAAGATAAAGATGCTAGAGACAAGACTAGAAATGGAAAGGCATCCTGAAGACCACGCATGTCAATCGGCTGCAATACTTCATGAGCTTTTAAATGAAATGGAATATCTTAGCTTTGAGTAGTAATCTATTTGTTATTTTAATGTGTTAATTTGTATTTTATTATTATGTGTTAATCTGTACGTTTAGTTTTAACTAGTTTGTGATGTGTTTTTTTTTCTTATTTATGAATCTATTATCGTTGTAATATATATTTTTAATTAAGCGCGTGTTTAAATGTTAAATATATATCTAAAGTTTTTTTTAAATACGTATAAGTTTTTTTTAAATAAATATAAAGTTTTTTTAAATATGTATAAAGTTTTTTTTAAATATGTATAAAGTTTTTTTTAAATATGTATAAAGTTATTTTTAAATATGTATAATTTTTTTTCTAAATATGTATAAAGTTTTTTTTAAATATGTATAAAGTTTTTTTAATATGTATAAAGTTATTCTTAAATATGTATAAATTTTTTTCTAAATATATAAATTTTTTTTAATTATATATAAAGTTTTTTTTATAAATATGTATAAAGTTATTTTTAACTATAATAAATTTTTTTTTAAATAAAATAATTAAATTAATTTTAAATAAACAAAAGTGCCAAAAAACGGAAATAATAAATTTTCCTTCACCTAGGGACGACTTAGTCGTCCCTAGGTTACAAGGGCCCCACCTTTGTTTTAAACTTTTTTTAAAAAAATATTTATATTAATTTTAAATAATTTTAAATAAATTAAAAAATAAAAAAACTGGGAAAATAAATTTACTTAACCTAGAGACGACTTAGTCGTCCCTAGATTAAGTGGGTCTCACTTTCATTTTAAACTTTTTTTTTAAAAAAAAATTTATATTAATTTTAAATAAATAAAAAAATAAAAAAACTGGGAAAATAAATTTACTTAACTTAGGGACGACTTAGTCGTCCCTAGGTTAAGTGGGTCTCACTTTCATTTTAAACGTTTAAAAAAAATATTTATATTAATTTTAAATAATTTTATACAATTAAAAGAGATAAAATATTTATTTTTTCACTTAGGGACGACTTAGTCGTCCCTAGGTTCTGTGGTCCCCACTTTGTCCTCACAGCCATTTTGACCATGGTTTTCTTGTAAAACAGGTGGGTCCCCCCTTAATCTAGGGACGACTAAGTCGACCCTAGAAAAAGGGCGACCCTAAACTCAGTATTGTTGTAGTGTTTGGGTTGAATAAGTATTAAACATGTCGACACGTGAACCTGTTTAAATATATACTGTATAAACCTCTAAAGATAAATATATAACTCTAATTTTATGTTGGATTTAGATTAAATATAGTTTGTTATGTAGTTAATAGGAGTGAAATGACATTATAATTCACATATCATTAAAATTGTTGCATAATTATTTGTATGTTACGTTTATCCTTTTTTACATCTTTATATCGTTTTTTTTTTGCTTATAAATGATTGACAAAGAATCAACCTTATTAACCGCTTGACATATTTATCTAAATAGGTTAAACGGGTTAAAAACATGTAATACGTGTCATGCAGATGCGGGTTAAAATTGAGTTTTTTTGACACCATTAATAACTTAATCATGTTTGGGTTAAAGTCATAATAACATGTCAACCCGCAAATCTAAATAGATCGACACGAACACAACTTAATTACCACCCTAATTACATATATAATCTTGATGTCTTTTACGAAACATTAGCAAACTAAAGAGACGATGAAAATGAAAAGATGAAGTGGATCAGGTGAATCTGGTCTGACGGAATTTGATATTTCTAGGTAGCTTCATGTGAAGTACGTAACCATTATTTACCCTATATATTTTCATTTGTTTTATTGTGAAAAGTGAAAAAAGAATATATGAGACACGTGTCGATGTATAAACGGTTGTTACTTCAGGGGTCATATAAAAAGAAGGTGAGCCACTGACACGTGTGGTTACTGACAAAATTAAAAATGCACACGTGAGACTGACTAGTTCAGCCATTTTAATTAGGATGGTTATACACTCCTAAATGGATTCTATTATTTCGTGGAAATTAAATAAATAGTCGTATTTATTAGTGCGTTTATGTAAAAGGATGTATTTGAACTGTATTTTATATTTTGGCCATCTTGGTGCTCACTCAACATATTTTGCGCACCAAATTCTTAACAGAGCACCACATTTAATTTATAAACCAATAAGAACTTGACACGTCATTAATGGTGCGCAATTGTATATTTTACGCACCAAATATTATACAGTAAAAGTTAATAGGATTTTATATAAAATATCAAATATTACAAAATCCTTAATTTATGAATTGTCACAATATATAACTTCAAAAAAAAATCGTTATAGAATCCGTCCAAATTGCGTGCACGGATTGATGGTTACTAATAATTAAGATGTAACTATTACGAATAAAAATACTAAAAGTAAAAAGAATTTAAAATTCGAACTATAGTAACTAAATTGAGTTTTTATTACTTCACACAAAATTTTAAAAATACATACAACTTATATGAAATTATAATATCAAAATTATTACTTGAATTATCATTTGTGTGTAATTCATGTGTGTGCACAAATATTAAACTAATTTGACACATATAATTCTATATCTTTTTTTTCACCAAATTTTCCAATTAATCTTTTTAAAAACTGTTATCAAATAATTTTTTTAAAATGTATTTAAAATATATAAAAAGAAAAAAATTAAATTAAAAGATTATTTTTTTATTAAAAATATATATATTTCTAATAAAAAAATCTCAATTAATCATTTTGCTTTATCTCTACTACTTATAAAGAAAAAACACTAAAACCTTAAATGTTGGAAAATCACTTAATTATAGAATTGTTAAAAAATTAAATGCATAGAAGTTGGATATTAATTATGGAAATGTTGAAAAATTAAATGCATAAAAGTTGGATAAAATATGAAATGTTGAAAAGATAAACCATAAACAATTGATAAGTTATTGGGTTACGGAGTTTCACCACCGGATTAATTCGGTCGAGTAACTTGGTCACGGGTTCCACCAACAGGTCAACCCGGTCGAGTCATCGGGTCACGGATCGACCATCGGACCAACTAGATTGAGTCACCGGGTAACGGGTTCGACCATCAGGCTAATCTTTTCGAGTCACGGGTTCGACCATCGGGTTAACCCGATCGAGTCACCGGGTTACGGGTTTGACAACCAGGTCAATCCTGTCGAGCCACCGGGTCACTGGTTTCGACCACCGGGTCAATCCTATCGAGTCACCGGGTCACGGGTTCAACCACCAAGACACGTGTTCGACCATCGAGTCAACCCGATCGAGTCAATGGGAACGGGCTCGCCTACCGGTTCAACTCGGACGAGTCACCGGGTTACCAATTCGACCATCGGATCAATTAATATATCATTAACTATCTATCACTAGGCAATTATTGGGTCACGAGTTCGACCACCAAATCAAATTAGTATATCATTGATTGTATGTCGTTAGGTAATTCCGCTGCTATGCGCGGGTAATCGTCTAGTTAAATAAAAGATAAAAACTTATAAATTTTTATACTTCTAGTATAAATGAATTACTTTCTAACTTTAAAGTATTCCATTTTGCTAAAACTCTTTATAATCAATTTAAAAAAAACATAAATTATGTAATTCATATTATTCATATCAACTTGATATCCGAACAAAATTAAAAAGTAAAAATTAAAATTCAGTTTTCGCTTCAATTAATTCTAACGAATTTGGTTCGTCTTAATTTTCAATTTTCGATTTTATCATAAAAATGTTTAGCCAAACTAACTAAAGGGATAACCGAAACAATCAACACCAAACTTGGGAGTAGACTTCGATCGACTTAAAAGAAAAACCAAGTAAGTCACTCAAGTTTAACTAAAATATCCTTTAGATTTCAAGTTACCGACACTAATGAACATATCAAAATCATACTAAGACGTATTTGAATCAAAATCAATCTTATGTGTAAAATATAAACCATAAAAATAATAATTAAAATTTAAAGCTACAACAAGTTGCATTATATGATCCAAATTTTTTATAACTATGAGTATTTTAAAGTTTGAATTGACTCTGAGTTGAATTGATTTAACTATGACTTGTTCAGATGATTGAATTTTGAGAAAATTTTTTTTTGATTGAATCACGAATCAGACCGGTTAAATCGTGACTTGATACTCATACTGGTCAATAAAACTAATGGTTTGAAACCCAGTTTCATCTAACCGGGTCAACCGGTTGACTCGGTTCGGTTGAAAAAACGAGTCATATTAGACTCGATTTCATATTTTCGAAACCCGGTTAAAGTTGTTAGGTTTGATGTGACCTGAGTCTATCTGGTTCTCGAGACTCAGCTGAGATTCAATTCTTTCATGTTTTAAAAAAATTGTATTTATACGTATTTGCGACGTAATTTAACTTTTACGTATTATATTTGTTGGAAATGGTTGTAAATTATGAGCACAAACTAAAAATAACTTTGCTTTTTTTTTTCTTCCGTATAGCTTAAAGAAGTCATCCACGAAAGTTATAAAGCCCATTAACATGGCATTGGACCGAGCCCACTTGATAAAAAGTATAGCCTAACTAGTCACCGTAATTCTTAGTTGTCTTGTCTTTTTGTTCGCTCACTCGGCATTAGGTTGAGAAGCAGAGCTACATAGATGTTGGATGTGGTATGGATACACTCGTTTTGAGGTTATGAAATAGAAAAAACTTTAAACTGTTGTTCTTATGGTTTGTGCAATCCTCCACAAATTTTGTGTTATCTTAGTTTTTTACGATGTAAATTTAGTTAGTTTAAATTGTTTATGTGCAACACCTTATTGAAAATTTTAGGTTCGCACCTGATTAAGTCATTCTCAATGCATTAAATTATTTTGATTATAACAAATCACCATGTCATTGACACATTAACGCATTACATTTTTATATAAAACACTCACAATAAATTACAAAGCACAAAAATTTTAATGATTTTTTACATCGCTACTTTATTTTCAACAACTGTGACATGTACATTTATACCTTTTTAATACAAAACTAAAATATACTATGGTGCCCGTAAATAGAAAATATTGAAATCATAAAAAAATTAAACTGCCGATAATTCGGTCTTACTCAATATTAATACAGAGGGTAACCAAAATTGATTTTAGACACTTAAATCATTTATTCATTTCGTTTTAAAATTATTTTTTTGAAAAAAAACATAAAAATACGTTTATTACAGCATTTTTTCTCTTACATTTATACAGATTGACAATTTTACTTTTAGCTATTAATTAACTTCTTATCTAGCAATTTGTAATAATAATTTCAAGTAAAAATAATATAATAAACTTGATTAAACTTCTTCATCTATCTTTAGTAGTAAACAGTAATTTTGAGACAACCAAAAATAAAAATATGAATTGTAAATTTACAATATATTAGGATGGGGAATTGTTAGGAATTATTTGTAAAAATACAAGTACCGTTAGTTGTACTAAGTACCGTTAGTTATAGTAAGTATTGTTAGTGTTAGCGCGGTACATGCTAAGTACTGTTAAGCTAAATGTAAGTACTGCTAGTATAGGTAAGGACTGAAATATTCTTAGTAAAGATATGTTCTAGGTATATTGAGAGTATATCGTCTGTGATATACTTATCTAAATAGAATATGTTGGGAATTATTGTAAAGTAACAAGTACCGTTAGTACAAGTACAAGTATTGTTAGTGTTAGCAAGTACCGTTAGTGTTAACGCGGTATATGTCAAGTACCGTTAGTGTTAATGTAAGTACTGCTAAGTTGATAAAGACGAATATATATTTGGTAAAGATATATCATAGTTATAGTTAGAGTACATCTTATGTGATATACTTAATAAGTTAGAATATTGATAATATATCGTGTGTGATATACTTATCATAATATAATATTCTAGGGTTCTTTGCACTATAAAAGGAACATAGGTACGATGAGTTTCTTGTACCTTTTGCCAAAGTCGATTAATAGAAGATCGAATAGTTAGAGTAATTTTGTTCTTCTTTGCTTTATAAGTTAGATTCCGCATAACTTATTAGGTTGAGTATAGATCTATTCAAAGGGATCAACACAATATACTAGGGTTCCTTGCACTATAAAAGGAACATAGGTGCATTAAGTTTATTGTACCTTTTCCACAGTCGATTAATAAGAATCGAATAGTTAAAGTATATTGTTGTTCTTCTTTGCTTTCATAAGTTAGATTTCGCATAACTTATTAGAGTTTAGTAAGAGTCTCTCAAGTACTCTAGTTTGTTTCCAAGCTATTGTGCAATCCTTAACAGGATCTCGATCTATTCAAAGGGATCAACAAGTGGTATCAGAGCTTGTTGAGAAACTTTGAATAAGAAGAACAAAACCCTAAACCTTCACCCACAAAAACTCACATCATGTCTGGTGATCATCCTCAGTTTGGAGATGAATTCTAAATCCCTGAACCTATACCTCATGGATAACCTCAAGTTGAGCAAGATGCACCTTTGGTTCCACCTCCGCCACCTGCACAAACTACACAAATTGTAGTTGCAACACCAACATCTACATCTTCTCCCCACACTATGTATGATGTAAAATTTCCTATTCTCAAAAATGACAACCATGAGACATGGGCCATGCAGATGGAACATTATATGGATCACACAGATCACACTCAGTGGCAGGTCATTATGAATGAGAACTCTCCTAGAATGCTACAGTGGTTACCAGATGGTACATGTGTTGCTTTGCCTATTGTCACTGTTGAAGATATTCAGGCTGAGATCAGGGAGAGAAAGGCAAGAACTGCCTTAGCTATACAGAGTGGCACTCTCAGAAGATATGTTACCTAGCTTTCATCATTACAAAGATGCAAAGGTTATGTGGGATGCAATCAAACTTAGACTTTGAGGAAACGACAAATTTAAAAAGATGAAGAAACTGGTGCTAAAGCAAGAGTTTGATAACTTCATAATTTCAAGTGCAAAAGGGATCCATAAAGGATATGGAAGGTTTAGTAAATTTCTTATTCGATTAGCACTTCATGGACTAAAAATTTCCAATGAATAAGCTAATCAAAAGTTCGTAAGAGGTGTTCCACCAGAATGGAAAGTAATGGCTATATACTTCATTACAAGAGATGATTTAGATATTACTCCATTTGATCATCTTTATAACAATCTCAGGGTATATGAGATGGATGTTAAAGGTACTGAGCCTGCTAAAACATCTGTATCAAAGCCTAACTTGGCTTTTATATCAGAAGAAAGCAGCGGTACATACTTCCAAAATATCGCTAGTGGATCAAGTAGCGGTACTTACTTCCAAAGTCTCGCTGGTGGACCAACTAACAATACTTACTTTCAAAGTACTGATAATAGTCCATCTATGACTTAGAATCCACAAGGAAGATCTCCATCATTGTTTAATGAGAATTATGCCTTTTCATTCTTTGTTGGTCAAGACAACAGACCAAGGTTAACCCTAGATGATCTATTCCAGATGGATGATGCCGATATAGAAGAGATGGATCTAAAGTAGCAAGCTGCTATGATCTTTGTTAGGTCCAAAAGTGTCTATAAAAGGACGGGAAGAAACATGACTGTTGATCCTAATGAACCATTAGGATATGATAAGTCAAAGATTGGATGCTACAACTGTGGAATTCTTGGATACTTTGCTAGGGAATGCAAGAGAGAGAAGGCTGAAGGAAGCAACCAAATGTCCAAGAACAACAACAGATCTAACCCTATAGTCATTGAAAGCTCGTGCTCGTCAGAAGAGATATGTTGATAAACGTCGTAGAGATGTATCTTTCAACGTAGGTGATCACGTTTTCCTCAAGGTATCACATGCACGAGGGGTTAGACGTTTTGGAATCAGAGGGAAGCTCAGTCCTCGCTTCATCGGACCGTTCGACATCATAGAACACGTTGGTGAAGTGTCATACCGTTTAGCGTTACCGCCTCATCTATCACACATTCACAATGTGTTCCATGTGTCCTTACTCAGAGGATACAACTATCATCCAGTTCATGTTGTCCAGTATCCACTTGATCAGATTCGAGAGGATCTTTCATACGTCGAAGAACCCGAGAGAGTTCTTGAGCGACAAGATCGTGTCATGTAGAGGAAGACGATTCCTTTCGTCAAAATCCTCTGGAGGGATCATCCTGAGCGGGAAGCCACTTGGGAGACGGAGGAGTCTATACGGACTTCTTATCCTTATTTCCAGTTCTAATTCGGGTATGTTTTCTTTTAGTTTACGTTTCTCCAATTTGAGGACGAATTGTTCTTTTAGAGGGGAAGAGTTGTAAAACCCGCATTAAAAACCTATGAACAGTACACGTGAACAATAACTTACGAAAACACGATAAAATTTAAACTTTTCATTTATAATATTAATACACGTGTCACGAAAATAAATAACGAACAATCATGAATATTATAGATGTGACACGATCACGAATACAAAAATCACGAATATTAAATCACGAGCATACACGATTAATTATTTAACACACGAAAAACTTCGGGTTACCCTTAGTGGGCCCCACATGCCGCGGCCAAGGCAAGAGAAAGGAGGAAAATTGGGCTTTTGGCCCATATCGCACTTTTAATAAAACATTAGGAGAAATCCTTTTTTAGTATTTTTAGGTTTTTTAGAAAAGTTTTACCTGCCTCCTTGTCTCACCATTGCCGCCGGCCATATAACAACAACAAGGACGATTCGGCCGATTTTTGCTATTCGTTTTGTGTTCGTGATCATTCTCTTTTTCTTTTCACGCATTCGGTATAAATCAAACCCTTTTCCTTTTTATTTAATTCTTTTGATTTCAGGTTATAATTTAATTAATCATCAAGAACTAGATTAAAACATGTAATAGATTAATTAAATCATGTTTTCGGGTTTGGTTTGGTGTGGGTGTGGTTCGGCCGAGACACCGAGACCCCATATGGGGCTCGGCTTGCTTTTCTTCACCACCACCGAGACCCCCAAGTGGCTCGTCTTGGTGTGGTTTGGCTCGGCGCAGCAAGGCAACCCCGACCAAGGGTCGGGGTGTGTTTGTTTGTTCGGTTTGTGTGCACCGAGGCACCACCCGAGACCCCCAAAGGGGCTCGGTTGGTTTTTGTTGTTCGGACCCGAGACCAAAGAAACCCAGACACTAAGTCGGGGTATGTTGTACATGTTTGTTAGTTTAAGTAGTGTCAACCGAGACCCCTCCAAGGTCTCGATGGGACTTTTGTATGGCTTGTTTGGTTCGACTTATTTAAAACACGGGCTCAGGATTCGGGTTTTTCATGAAAACTATTTCTATAAGACATGTTATATTAAACTTTAGGTTAATTAATTTATTAAATTAATTCATGTATAACCTAAGGTATTTTTACTACTTATTTAATTAAAACATGTATTTTAATTAAAATTATTTAACGTATAGTTTAATTAATTAACCAGTCATTTAATTAATAAGCTATAACCAAGACTTGTATTGTGCTAATTAAACTTTAATTATTATTTATAATCCAGCTTATTTCTAATTATGGAAACTTACTATTTTTGGAAACTTTCTATTTTTAGAAACTTACTATTTATGGAAGCATGCTATTTTTAGAAAGTTACTTAGTATTACAATACAAGTATTATAATACACTAATACATGAATAATACTCAACAGAACATCATAATAACTACAGTTAACACAGTCAACAGTAAGACATGACAGAATACGTATAACAAGCTAATAATACATGGAACCAGTAAAACACATGTAATTCAGACAACTCATACACGTCCATATTTTTATGTAGTGTTATCCGTCGAGGCGGATTAGTCTTCATCGTTTCCGTTAGCTTCTACTGGACATAAGGTACGGATTTCCCGTCCTTTAGTAAGGACAATATCTTCCTTCATTAGGATTTCCCGTATGCAGCCAACTGTTTTCCCCAGTAGTTACAGATTAAATGCTTATGTTTATTAGTTACCTTAGCCATATACATGCATGACCAGTTTCACCTAGTTATGGAGGTACCATAATCATAACACTAGAGGCACTAGTGTTATTACTTCACTACAGCGGAGTGATAGCTCGTGGCGTCCCTTTTCAGGTATTTGGCCATTATATTATTATATTATCATGTGGGGCGTATGGGTGCATCCTAGTTACATGTTTCAGTCAGGATTTCATGGTGAATGTGGTGTGTGCCTTGCATCCTTCACAAGGAGTTGATTCCTCCTACCCACTTACCAGTTAATTAGAGGCATCCCCTCTAATTCGCATGATGAGGTCACCCCTCCAAGTATTCATGCACGCTGTTGACCTCATGACCTATATTGGCTATTATGATACATTAACTAATACAGATTTTCATAAGTAACATAAGCTATGTTTTCAGAACTAAAACCAGTTAACATGACATACAATTAGGTTTTCCATGACTTATTCCTTTTTCGATGCCCTTCATGCTTTATATTCTTTATATGCTTCCATATTCTATGTTTTCCATGCTTTATTGTATATCCGTGCACTGAGCGTTATGCTCAGCCGTATACTTTTCCATGTTCCCAAACGGCAGGTACCCAAGGACGCAAGTAGGAACTCCAGAGTATGCGTATTCGGATTGAAAGTTATCCGGCTCTTTTACCTTATGCATTTATTCCTACTTTATCATACTTTACTTCTTTTGGACATTGTTTAGTCCTTTCCATTTACGGTACTTATATTGCTTGTGCCTGAGTTACTAGACTACCGATGTTTGATTCCGTTAGTTCTATTTATGGTGATGAATGTTTAGACATTTACCTTGCATGCTTTGATGATACGCCATAATTTACTGTAGCATTCTATCCTATTAAATGGGGTGTTACAATTATGGTATCAGAGCCAAGGTTTCGACCTGTAGCTCTGTAAAACATGACCTATGACTTACGGGTAGTCACTAGTGTCTTTCTAGAACTGACAGTTGGTTTTCATGCATTCATTCATTTTCATTTTATTTCATGCATTCATATCATTATAGCAGGTTTATGACTAAGTAATGGTTAGGGATGGCAAAAGCGCCCGAAACCGATGGGGAAAATCGAAACCCGAACCGGTTGGGCCGGGTTCGGAGTCGGGTTTACGTACATTAACATTAAAACTAGTTCTTGTTACACAACAAAAAGTGAAATCTCAAAGCGAACCGAACTGAAAAACTAATTCTTAACGAACTTGATTTATCAAAAATGAATCAAACCAGACTAAATGTTCAACTTTTAGTTTAGATATAATTCTAATTTCATGTCAATATTATTGTTATATGTTTGTATGCATGTAAAGATTTGTAGACTTTTTTCATGGTATAAATAAACTACTCTTTCACCTCAAAATACTCTATTTTTGCTAAAAAAAATTGTAATCAAAATTTTAAAAAGATTTAAATTATGTTATTCGTATTATTTACTTCAACTCAAAATCTGAACTGAATTTAAATCCGTCGTTTCATCTAATTCCAATTTAAATCCGGTTCGGTTCAATTGAACTTTTGATTTCATTAAAAAATGTTTAGCGAAATTAACTAAACTGAACAATTGGATTACCGAAATAATCAACACCTTTTGACGGTAGTGATAAACTAGTTTTTCAAACTTGAGAGTAGACTTCGATCGATCTAAAACAAAAATCAATAATTAATTAACTGGCTTAGCTTATTTGACTACAAATATATTTTCTTGAGAAAAGATTTTTGTAAGTCTTGGGTTCAAGACTTACTAAGAGTTTTTCAGGTGAAACGAATAAAAAGTCTAACATAACTAGACGAGGATTAAAAGAAAACTTTTTTCCTTTAGATTTCATTACACGACTCGACTCACTAACCACTAACATCTACCAAATTAAAAAAGAAAAAAAACCAATAAGTGGCTCAATATTAAACTAAAAGTATCCTTCAAATTTCAAGTTACCGACACTAATAAAGCTACCAAAATCATATTAAGACGTCCCAACAATAAAATCAAAATCAACCTGCTGTGTAAACTATAAAAAGAAAAAATAATTAAAATATTGAACCTACACCAAATTACATTTTTTAACGTACACCAAATTGCATTAGATGATACATTCTTTCGATAATTATCGATGGTTTAAAATTCAGGTTGATCACATAAATTGAATCATTGATTCAACTGTGACTCAATTGAATGATCAGACCACAGATTTAAACGAAAAACTCGATTAACCGCAAGTTAAATCGGTTTGGTGCGGTTTTTGACTAAAAACTTACTTGCGGATAAAAGATAAAAATCGCACCGTACCACAAACCGCAGTTTTGATTTTGTGGTTTCTATGATTTTACGATTTTTAACCGCATCGCACCATCACTTGTGACTTATATAATAAATGTGTATTATTTCGGTTTTTAGTTTAAATGATGATTTTTTTTATTATTATAATCATGTATAAATTGGTCTAACGAACACGTGACTTATAACTTATAAGAATATGAATGATAATATGCACTAAAAATCTTAAAACTCGCATAAAATAATCAATGTGACTTTTTTTAGTATAAAATAATTTTTGTGAGGTGCGGTCTGGTTTTATGGTTTGGTTTAACGGATAAAATCGCAACCACACTGCATTTGCGGTTTTTCTTTTTTACTAAAACTAAACCACCGATTTTTGTCGTGGTGTAATTTTTGTGATAAATTTTTTAAGTTTGTTATAATTTTACGATTCGCGATGCATTTTCTGATCACCGTCCGGCCCACTTTTTAAAACGTTCACAACTATAACTACATGTTCATAGTTAATTGGTTTCGTAAAGAACGGGTGAAAGCGACAAGAAGACAAAGTCCAAACACAAACTCGTTTTCCAACGTGAATCCAACGGCCTAGAACTCATCTACACATTAAATATCTTGCCACGTGTACGGTTGATACTCATATTAAAGTATATTACACAATTAGTCCCTTAAATTACTTTAAATCCTATTTAGTGTCCTTACGTTTTAGAAATGTCTTCATAAAATCCCTTATCTTGATTCTAGCAACAGTTAAATATAACGGTAGGCATGGTTAATTAGTATTTACTCATTTAAACAATATGTCTAACAACCCATACAAATTATTAACTATGGATGAGTACTTTTGACCATCGATCGGATCGGACTTGAAAATCAGACCGTACGGGACTGATTGGACAGGACCTAACGTATCTCAATCCGATCTTCAATCTATGGTTTTCATCAAATTCGGTTTTCGATCCAGTCAGTCTGATCTGGTTTTGTCTTACCATAAACCCGTTGCTTATGCCTAATAGGATCAGACCGGACAGACTGACTTGGACCGAATCATTTCAGCTTGATCCGACGTTTTGGACAATTTCAGTCTTGATCCGATCCGGTTGAGATCGATGCTCACCCTTAATACCAACACACAACTTAAGTTGGGCGCCTAGATGTTTAAATTTTGCCACTCTTTTTACTGTCTCATTTATGTTTATCTTTTTTATCGAAGCATTTGTTTGTAGACAGATACGATGGTAGTGGTGACGATAATGTGGATGGTGGCATGTGATGGGTTTTCTGGCGACAACAATAGTTAAAAAGTGGTGTCAAAGCTTGGTGAACGGATGGTTGTAGCAGTAGCGAGATGTGTTTGAATTAATACGTTTAAATAAAGTAGACAAGAAAACATAGACCCATAATTAATTTGTATATATAATACATGTGATAACTTGTACATTGATGTTAGTTTAACAAACATATTTGTACAAAACAATTTTGAAAATGGCCCAAGTAAACGTGTAACGTGTTAAGAATTTTGATTATGTTAATGTTAACCGTGTTAGGTAATGAAACGATTCGTATAAAACAATCTATATGTGATTGAGTTTGGATTGCCAAGTATGTGTTTGGATGCGTAAATACAATAATTACCAAGTTCTCTTCTTCCTTAACAAAAACGTACTTAACGACCGTTAAATAACCGACAAAACGTAATTCACATATGAGGACCATTGACAACATTTCTCAAAAGTAGAGGTTGTGGATGATAGTTGAGGGATGGTAATTTAGGTCGGGTCTAGGTCGGTTGGTTCAGACGGTTGGTGAGTAAGAACATCTCACTCATTCAAATAGTTAGGTCAATTATTTTAACTTTAACATGTTTACACATAACCTGAACGTGCTCCATTTAACCTATACATACACTTCAGTTGACAGGTTAAATAAGTTATACACGTTGAATAAGTTAATCAGGTTCACCCATTTAACATGTTTTATATACAAAAGTTGACAAATTATACGAGTTAAATACGTTAAATAAATTTGCATGTCCACCCGATTAATTCAATTAACACATATAATAAAATATATAACTAACTTGTTAATTTAAAGAAAATCTTAAATGAGTTAACGAATCAAACCAATTACAGTAACTTATTTCTAATCCAAACTTGGATCTTTTTAATAAATGGGTGAAATCAATTGACTCAAACCCAACCCAACTCAATTAAACTCAATACTAAACCAACTGAGCTAGTTTATTTGACCGCTAAAAGTAAACTTGAAAGGTATTCTTGGAAAGGTTTCGAGTTCGAATATCACCAAAAACTTTCAGGGCCCCGAATTAAATAAAAGCAGGAGTGAGATTTATCCCGTAAAAAAAAGATTCAAAGCTTGTATACTGTACAATTAGATGTCATCATAAGCTCGAATCACTAACTAATAACTCGCTGTTAAAAAAAAATTAAACTCAATACTAACTTAACTTTTAGGGGCTAACAGTGTAAATTAGCCATATATTTATATTCATCTTCCACCCTATAACATCATCACTTTTCTTAAAAAAAACACAGACACAAAAACCAACAACAATGGAGAAAAAAAGTATCATCGTATTCACCATCTTCATTTACGTGTTCTTCACGTTCTCAACTGCTACCATCGCCTTAGATGAAGAAGTATCTCTTCCGACCGAACCTGAACAACCTAAGACAACAAAAACAGAATCTGAAACGACACAACTTTTTGACCTTAAAACCGTGGATCCACCACGTATGATCCTCGTCAACCGACACTTCTACGAAAACACTAGGATTATTCCATCAAGAAGGTTCGTTAGAAAACACCCATGTAAGAACAAGTTCATGATCCATAAAAAAAACTCCAAGAGGGTGGTATCTTATGGTAATGATATGGTCTTGTCTGATTTAACTACTCGTTTCGACGTTGAAAAGTTTCCAACTAAGAGGTTTGAGTTCAAGCACAAGTACGGGCATGGACATCATCACCATGAGAAGGCGCGAAAAGGCGGGTTCATGAGGGGTATTCGCAAGTTTTTGAATTATTGATCATATGTTATATTGTGTTATGTATGGAGTGATCATATGCTATTTTTAGACTTTTAAGGATGTTTGAATTATTGTATGATACTGTATGATGTAATCACTTGTTTCGAATTTCCTTCTGTGTAGATTCCTGTTTTTCCCTTGCGCCCGTGAGTAATGGACTATTTAGTTAAATAAATTTGAGCATATTGTGTTGCTTCAAGGCGCTAATTCAAATATATATGAAGTTTTAGTTTATGTAACACACTCTCTTGAATATAAGTAGTTTTGAGCGAGTTCTTGGATGTGTTTACTTTGAGCAGAGAAGCAATTTCAGAGGGCGTTTCAGTTTGCTTATTCAAGTGCTTATATGCCTACGTACTTTTAGCGGATAGGTAGTTTTGAGTGATCGGATCTGTTTATTATAGTGGATAAGCACTTAAAATAAGCGAGTAGCGAAACAGATACTAAGTTTCGTAGGGTGTTTAGGTTTGCTTATGCGAGTGCTTATATGTCTACTTTTAGAAGTTACTAAGGAATTTGTTTTCAGTGTTTGGGTCAGTTTATTTTAGTGGATAAGCACTTAAATTAAGCAGGGAAATAGTAACAAGTAAGAGATCCAAACACCCCCAAAAGTATGGCAATTTTATATGCTGAAAAATATATATTGTCGGTATGATAATATTACATTGCTGAGCTTATACAAGTAAGATTATATATGAGTGGAGCATGTACCCTTGGGATTATTTTGGATAAGCTCTGAACACGGTGATGGTCTAACCAGAACAGCACCCCCACTAACGTCAGAACACTTCCATGGAGCGTATTTTGAACCGATTGTAGTGCGAAGATTGATGTTAGATAGGCAAATATCGGTGAATGGTGAGTTCTTTAGACCTTGTATCAGACCCGCCTGCAGGATCTTTTTGCCCCGTATGTTTTTGATCCTCACATGCTTTAGAACTGGTAGAGCATTTTGGTTATAGTTATCGTCAGGATGGTCACCAACATCAGCAGCGATTTTGATTCCCTTGCGAACATTCACCATGTAAACGTCGGAAACAGTGATGTTTCTTATGATTCCACCCCTACCGATGTTTGTTTTCAAGTGGATTCCTACTCCCATGTTCCTAAGAGTTATATGCTCCGCTAGTACGTTGTAGACTCCACCAGATGTTTCACTTCCAACCGCGATTCCTGCAAACTTAGAGGATCCTGTGATTCTCCTGATTGTGATATCGTTGCTAGGACGATTATATGCAATCCCGTACTCATCCCAGCCACTTTTAACTGCTATTAGGTCGTCTCCTGTGGAGATGTAGGAGTCTTCAATGCAAACGTGGGAACTTGAATCTGCAACAATGGAAAAGATCAACTCAAAATAACGGT
This sequence comes from Glebionis coronaria, assembly GCA_025667525.1. NCBI lineage: Eukaryota > Viridiplantae > Streptophyta > Magnoliopsida > Asterales > Asteraceae > Glebionis > Glebionis coronaria. The sequence goes on from CM046874.1 coordinate 20,856,621, forward strand.
TTTGAAATTTAGTCTGATGTTTATCTCGGTCATAAAATTTTGTTTTATAGCAATATAATATCTGCCCTCGCAAAGAGTAGCCAAATAGTGTTCACGAGGAGTCTGTAATTTCATCCTATTGAATACCTGGATCAACACCATCTGTGTTCGGCGAGTCAGGTGGAGCCAATATGGTGACATGATGAATAACAACATGGCTGTTTATAAAGACAGAAAGGTAAGGCTATGTTAGTAAGTACGCATAGATCTGTATTATCTGAGGTCGGGACATTACCTGCAATATACAGGATGAATAGTCCAAAACGGCGAGTTCTTGAAAATCAGATTGGAAATAATGATGTTTCTAGAGTCCTTGAACTCGATAAGATTTGGTCTAGTGAATTGCAAGGTTCTCTGCCTCCACATGTTCCACCAAACCCCACCTTGGCCATCGATTGTTCCCTTCTCACCTAAGAAAACAGTCAATCACCTAATATATCTTCCTCCAGGACGCTCTCGCCCTCTTCCATATGAAGGCAGGGGAGGAATTAAAGGCCAGTTTGCAGTGTTCTGAATCATATATAGTCAAAATGTTGCAGATGAAACTAAGTTCTTATTCTTGGTCAGAAGCCTAAATACAAAGCAATTTCATGCGGCTCTAACATGATTCAGGTTATTATTGTTACTTTAGTTTGTATCAGTTATCGCATAGTTACATCTTGAATAGATCAGTAGATTACTATACATTCGTACCTACAAGCCAATGCAGATTAAAGACATGGTGTCAAGCTCGAAAGACTTCTCACTGTTCTACTGAAATCAGAAATCTTACTACTAATGTGGTTGGAAGTTTAAATGTAGCGTAAATGATAATCAAAATTTGCACCGGCCAGATTAAAAAAATGGACTCGTTCCTAGGTAAGCTGAATATTATAAGTTGTGCGCATATGGGGACAATCTATATTTTCTTTTTAGCATTGCTGAAAACTATGAAATTTTTTATGCTACCCACATTTACCAAATTTTGTTACTGATTTGTTTTATGTAGCTGTCAAGAATGCATTTTTGTTTTTCGCCAACGAGATGCACATGGTATGAGGTTCCAAATGCATCTAGCAAGGCTCCACAATGGTCTAAAGTAGAAAAGCATTATTCTTTGCAGGCAACTTCTCCTTTGCTTATCGACACTTTATCAAAAATATCAAGCTTACTATAATTTGTAAAGAGACGAAACTTATACTCGGCATGTCTCAGCATTTTAAGTTCGGTACTGACTCAGCTTGACCTGTATTAGTTTGAAATAGGATTGCTTGCTAAGGAACCCAATACTAAGATGCATACGATACGAGTATAGTAGTAAAAGAGACCGATAAATAGGACCTAAACAGAACCTCCCAAAATTTGTACTGATGCATTGGATTTGGAGTAGTGGAATAACTGATACCTAATAGGGTGTTTGGAATTACGTTTCGAAATATATACAAATACACCTGCTTTTTCAAAACTAACTGGCCCCATAAATCGACGAAAATAATGCAGGTAAATAGAGAATACCTGGGTAGCTTTAATAACAGCATCTTTTGCCAAATACAAAGTCATATGACTCGTAAGATTAAAACTCTCAGTTAAATAAACACCTTTCGGTACATACAACAAAGTCCCTCCTCGTCTCTTCAAATGCTTAATCCTATAAACCGCCTCAGTAAACGCTTTCGTATTCAATGTCCTCCCATCTCCAACTCCACCAAAATCATTTATCGATATCTTATCATTCCTATACACCATAGGTGCGATTCGTGAACACGTAACCACTCCAGCAGACGCCACACAACAGTACTTCATGATCACTACTAACGCTACACCAATGCATGCTAACATGTTCTTCGAAACACATTGACGCACCATTTTTAATGTTGTTAGTTCAGCAGTGTTTATGAGAACTTGTACTTATGTTAGTTGCTTGTGAGTGTGTGCGTGTCAGAAAGACACATGGGAATGGGTTGAATAGTTAGTTTATTCCTGGAAAAGGTTGATGCCTAGAATGAATGGTTAATTTATCCCTGCGAAAAGTTGATAACTAGAGTTGCTTACAAGTCGCTCAAGAGAGTGTTCACGTACCACCTCAAATGACGTACCGACTAAAACGCAAAAAGACCATTTGATAAATGAAGTAAAACTGGAAATAAAGTTCAACAAGTCTTATAATGGCGCAACAATTGAATACTGATTACAAGAAGAAATTTCCAAAACTTCCGCAGCCAAGGATAGCTTGAAATCTTTCACAACCCCAGGGATAGCTTGAGTCAATCGTAATGGCTTCTCCTCACCACAGTTTGCAGCACAGAATGACCACAGCAACTGGAAAAACTGGATATTACTTTTTGTTTAATCTCAATCACAGGTAAAATAAAGAAGTTGCTAGAAGACAACGGGTATGATCCTCCGATCACATGCATCCGGTGAGAATTCAGGCACCTCAGCTATATGAATGCCAGCATCGTTACACCCCCTCCTAAACCATTCTGGTGTAGCTGGTCTCCAATTCTCAGTCCTCAAATCTTGCACTAACAACGCATTTATATATGCAGTGACGTGAGATTCACAATCTGGCATTGCTTTTTTAATGCATTGTTGGAGCATTCTACCAACATGCTAAGCATCGGCTTGAAGTTAAAAATAAGTTGCAATCCAAAAAACATGAAACAAGAACTACTATATTAACTACTGAGTGCAAGATAATTAACAAGAGTATCTTATGGCAAGTTGGTAAAAGTGTTGTGTATTTATAGTGAAGGTCACAGATTCAATTCTGATACTCGACACAATTCACACACAGCAGACTTAAATAGAATTCTTAAAATTAGAACAAACCCAACTATTCGAACAAGCTAAGTTTAAGAGCTCATTTAGCCATTAAAAAAACACACAAATCAGCAGGATTCAATATGGCATTTGACAAAATTCTAGTCCAAACAACCCTTATCCCAGTTAAACACAAAATCCAATCAGTCCTAAGGAGCTCTTTACCAGCATAGGAACGTTTTATGTAACACCCCACTTGGATAAGTGGACCGTTACGTGTATTTATGGCGTGTCATCAAAGCATAAGGTAAATGTCCTAAAACATTAACTGACCATAAAGGAAATACCGGAATCAAACATCGGCAATCCAAACATAAGCCCGAAACATGAAAAATAAAATACTGAATGAAAGGACTAAACAATGTCCAAATAAGCAGAATAATGTAAGAAATAGAATACAGAAGCTGTAAGACTGATATGTAACATGTGGTAGAACTCTGCATAAAATCTGAGCAACCTGGTTCATATATACTGATACTGAAATATAACTATTAATTCTGAAAACATGCATTTACTGTAATTTTATTTGCCAGAGCTTATATAGGTCACGTGCTGTAACAACCGTGCATGAATAACTGGAGGGGTGACCTCGTCATGCTGTAGAGGGGTGACCTCTAAATAACTGTGCTGGGTGGAGGGATCAGCTCCAATGTGAAGGATGTAGAGCACACACCACATTCACCCTGATAACTTGTAACACATATAAGCCTAGGATGCATCCATACGCCCCACTAAAAATACTGATAAAATGGCCAAGCTGAGCTGAGTGGGACGATGCAGGATATCACTCTCCTGCATGTGAGTCACGACACCGGTGCCTCTAGTGCCGTGGTTACGGTACCTCCGTAACTAGTACATAAACTGGTCGTGCTTGTATATAATGCTCAGGCAATTTATTTAGTTATTAACATGATTACTGATAAACTTAAACATGTACTGGGGAAAACATTTGGCTGCAGACGGAAATCCTAATCATGCATAGGAAAGGAAATCCTTACTGAAAGGACGGGAAATCCGTACCTCGTGTCCAGTACTGAAATAAGACTGAAAGCTGACGGATCGAATCTGACTTCACGGATACTACATAAATAATGGACGCGAAAATAAGTTGACTGATATCCATTTATTTTATTGATCTTAATTGTTCTCAGTTTGATTCAAAACTGTCTTGGTATTTTAATACTATATAATCTGATAAATCTGAATGTTCTGTCTTATTTCTGATAAGTGTATTCTTATAATTCTGATTACCGTATGATATGTATTTCCAATATTTACGATCTTATTAAAAATAGTAACCTGTCATACATAGAAAGTTTCCTGATTTAGAAATATTTCCCATTTATTTTCTTTAAAATGAAATCATTAATAAATCATAAGTTTAAAGTATATAAAAAAATTAATTTTATGTTACTAACTAGGAAATAACACAAAACAATTAATTAAATTTATTTAACACAACTTATTTATAAAAAGATTTAATTAAATAAAGTAATTCCTTATATATTAGTATATTCCCACTGCTTGATTTACAAAAGTTCCCACTGTTTTCTTTTTGGTTCCCCTTGCTGGTTATTATTCCCACTGTTAGTGCAGTGGTTACCACTGCTAGAGCAGTGGTTCCCACTGCTTGTTATAGTTCCCACTGCCTTTGTTTTCTGACAGACCCAAACACACCCTTATGCAGAATTAAACCCAAACACCCCTGTTGGTGTTTTCTGCTGTTCGAAAAACCAAACACCCCTGCTGTGGGGTTTGTTTCGGGCTGGTCACAAAAAGGAGCACCGAGACCTTGCTGTGGTCTCGGCTGGGTCGAGTAGCAACACACCGAGAGCCTTGGGCTCTCGGTTTTCGTGAAACCAACACACCCGACACCCCTGATTCGCCTATTTCGTGATTTAATCAGTCAAAGGAAAAAAATTAAGAATGCTTACGGTTTTATGTGATGCCATAGAATATATCGAATCCACATACTTGAATAATCAACATCACGTCCAAAACCCGTCCCTCCTTTCTTTGGTTTTTTTTTTTTTCAGCCGGCGGCCATCCCTTTTTTTTTTTTTTTTTTTTTTTTTTGTCTCTTGTGTCGGCAGAACACAAAAACCCTAATCTCGTTTCTTTTTTTTTTGTTTGTGTCGCTGTGAGAAAGAAAGGGGAAAACCCCCCGTGTCTATTGTTGTACAAATGCAAAATGGGCCGCAGCCCATTACTTCTTTTTTTTTTTTTTTATACTTTCGTGTTCGTGATCGTTTTTTTTAAATTCTCGTCAAGAACTTATTTATTTCCTGAAAATGAATGGCTAATAATTATTTTCTGAATAATTAGTTTACGACACGATATTAATTAAAACTGAGACTGCGCGATTCCTGATGACGTTTAATTATTTGCATACTAAAATAATACAGACGTTATATTTTTGAAACTTAATAATTATTCCTGAATAATTATTTATAATTTTTAACTAAAACTGAGCGTGCGTATTTAATATTAACGTTTAATTATTTCTGTAAACTAAATAATTCATCTGTAATATTTTCTGAGACTAAATACTTATTATCTGAATAAATATTAACTGTAATATTTAAATAAACTGGGATAGCGTATTTAATTTTCTGCTTTTATATTTCTGTCTAATAATTAATACTTATATAGTTTATTAAATTTAAACTGCGTATTTAAATATTCCGATTTTTAAATACGGGTTTTACAATTCTTCTCCTCTAAAAACAATAATTCGTCCCCGAATTAAAGATACGACCATACTGGGTTTTACAATTCTTCCCCTCTAAAAAGGAGAAATTCGTCCTCGAATTAAAGGTAATAAGCTGAGGAAGTTATAAGAACTGAAAGAACACGTAGACTGAAAAGACAATTAAGCTGGAGGATAAATTGTCTTCTAATTAAGACATAATGCTGCTGATAGGTATAAACCTGACATGACTGAAATGATCATGTTACGTGACATGGCTGAAGAGAACATGGAACGTGACATGACTGAAAGAACATAACCGGATTTATCGAAGAAAATAATGAGAGGTCCGAATGGACTCCTCCGTTTCGAGTGGCCTCCCGCTCGAAACGATTTCTTCAAAGGTCTAACCTAATAAATAAAATCTTGGTCCTGTTGACCATGTCCTGATGATGCTGAATAGTTTCCGGTTCTATACTTAAGATAGATTTTCTGAATCTGAGTGAATAAGCTATAGCATGTAGAATACATGAAGAGGTACGTACAATTATACTGAAAAGATAACATTTATATCTCTGAGCAAGCTGCTGCGAATATATATAGGGACGAACTACGTGAACAATTGTGAACATGTTAAGTGAGCAATTGTGAACGTGGTTCGTAATTATATGAGGGGCACTGGCATGGAATTAGAATATGATAAGTGAATCATACTGTGAACGTGATACTAGAACATATCATGAACGTATGCTGACTGAGGAATGAATGCCAAACGATACGGCCTGAGATGTAAAACGTCTGACTGGTTATGGAATAGTTGTGCTAAACTTGAGTCTGATTTCCCAAGCTTTCTGTAACCGTATACGGTGATAAATTGAGATACGTGTATCGTGAAATGGCACACGAACTTGAACATGAACCATGTTATGAACACAAACGTGAGCTTAAATCAAGAGGTAGCATAAAGATGAATTGGAATAGCATCATACCGCGAATGAGACGTAAACGTGTCAGTGAAAATAATCATGAATTTAAGGTGGGCGTAAACATACACTTGATCATGATCATGAATTCTGTCTGATATGATGGTCGATAGAATGCCTTGAATTCGTACGATTTGCTGCTGAATTTCTAAATTTTCTGCAGATCTGCTAGTGCGTGATCCTTTCGGATAAAAGAAACGCGCAGGCTGATTACATGGTTGATGATAACTTAGATAGTATCATACTTTCTCTGAGTCTGTGGTAAACTGATAACAATCTCCATGGAGTCTTGTCTCCTTTCGGTCTAGAATTTCTATTGGTAGAAATAGCATGTCGGTGTTCTATCTTGAACCTGAGGTATGTCAGGCATTAGATATGAACATAGCTGCATCAATGTGCGATGGAATTATGGGACCTTCTGGTGGAAATCTGGTTGGACAGCCATAGAAAAATTTCTGGTGGAAACTGTCCGCAATTTCTGTGGTAGCAGTCAATTGAGTTCTAGAAGAATTTGTACTTCGTTCACAGGCGTCGGTCGGGACCATCAGGTGATGGCCTTCACCTTCGCAGCATTGTTTGAAATTTCTTTCTGTTGAACTAGTGTGGTCAAGAAATGCCACCTTGTTCTACTGGGATTCATATCTAGAAAGCTGCGTATAAAATTTTCTCCTATCGAAGATTCTATTCAACTGTGAGAAGATGACTCTCGTGTTCTCCTCTAGCATTAGGCAGATCAGACTATGATCAATGAATATACTGATGATATCGCCTAAGATTTATGGGAAAATTTTATTCATGATTTCATAATATAGCTGGAGCATTAGGGAGCTCAAAAGTATAAAATTAAAATTTTAGAGAGATTGTAATATGTGCAACATCAGTCTGGAAACGTCCTGTTCTTTCTCTCACCACTGATGGTGGCATGATCAGAATTTGTTCTAAAAAGTGTTTAAGACATCGTAGCAGATCCGATAAACCTGTTATTTATGGAATGAACATTGATTAAGAATGGTGATCATGTCAACTGTTTTAGTGGTCGATACATGATCTAATGTTACCGACCTTCTTCCTGATAGACAGAAACGACACACTTCCTGGTGGTACGCCAGGGCGAATTAAGCCTCGTTCCGGTAATTCTTGCAGCAATTGCTGCAACTCTTTTAACTTAGCTTAAGCCCTGTGATCAAGAGTTCTTAAAACAGGTTCTGTTCTTGAGACTAGCTCGATGTTAAATTTCTGTCTCGTGGTTAGGAAGGAAATTTCTTGAAAACTTTCTGAAATTATATCTGGAACTCTAGAATAATCTGCTGATCATGAATTTAAGGAATTTCAGAAGTGAATTAATAACAGGTAGGTAAAAGTCTTCGTAGCTATGGACTGATAGTCACGCGCTTGTAAGGCAGAAATAATTCGTGCTGATTTTCTGACCGAAAGTATAATGAATATATTTGGAATTTAGTAAGACGGATCTCGTCGTTAGCTGAAAATAAGGCTTTAATAAATATGGTGTTACTGTTGAGTACTTTCTGGCTGAGAGGTAGGTAAATATCTGATTTACATAAAGCTGACATAGGAATACGTGGAGTAACGTGGCGACTTCCACTGAGTGGGTTCGTCTGTAACCTCACATAATGATTACCGTGTGTTTAATCTGAATAATAATCTAGTGGTGGTGACTGAATTTTAATGATCTGATTCATGCGTGGCATAATAGAACGAGTATACCCCTTTCTGAAAGATACCCTGAATTACTGAGGGTCTTGCTTGGAACATACTGGAACTAGGAGCTCGGACTCGTACTCTGAGAAGATATTCGTATGACGTGTATCATGACTGGTGCCCTGATATGTGTCTTCCGAAATGATACCTGAGAACTATGTCTTGACTGATGTCTTGGCACGTGTTTTAATAGATGAATATGAACAAGGCTGAAAATTTTTGGTAACTGCTAGGATTGTCGGACCGGTTAGACTGCTGACCTCTGTATTTCTGGTCACGTCCGTTCCGGGGTTCTGATGGTACTGACTGATTAATTATGAGCACGGTGGTTGTCACTACTACTTTGTCTGTCAGTTTCCTGACGGTCGTTATCATGACCGTGATTAATGTAATTATTTCTGCTGAGTGGTCGGCTGGTTACCGGTTCCCACTCTTCTGACAGAAAGATTAGCTGAGTGATGTGTGACATTTAACTGAGGAAGTAAAAACATAAAATAGAATGGTAGTGTCTGATGGTTGAATTTATTCTTGTCAGAAATTTCAAATTTATAGTTTTCGTCCTCGATCCGCAGTCTTCATAGTATAAACGGCATCAGCATCTTGAGAAATCTCCAAAGTTCAGCAGCATCCGCATTTGTGAGGTCTTCAAAGTGTTAGCGGCATCAGCATCTAGCAAAATCTTCTACTCACGAGCAGCATCAGCATCTGGTAGAATATCGACAAGTGGAAACGCCTGAGATGATTGAGGATCGATTAACAATATCCATGGAGTAGGGTACCTGGAGTACACCTGGACTACTGTACATGAAGTACAAAATGAATATTGCACATGGATTATATCTGATACACTGTACGTGGAGCACACATGAAGTACTGTATATGGAGTATAACTGAGACACTGTACATGGGGTACATATGGAATACTGTTCATGGCACTGGTGGAAATTTTATGAGATGATGGATACTGGTGTCGCTTGTCTGACATTATCAACGGAAAATAATTTGATTTAACTGGTTAGAAACTGAACTGAAACAGTTAATATGATGGGCTGAAAATTCCTGCATGGACTTAATGCTGGTTGTATAGAGGCTGGAAAGTATGATTAAACGGAGTTTCATCAATGTTCAGTATAAAGACATGATTGATGAAAACCAGAACATGATTTATCATGAAATAGGATTATGCTGTAATCCTTCTGTATTTTAAGGTGAAAACACTATCACCTTGCTGAAAACATAATCCTCATAAGGAGACATGAACTTAGTCGGCATGAAAACGACATTCTCGTGAAAGTATAAACTTGCCTGATAAAAATAACATAGGAGAATAATCAACTGAGGTTTAACATCAACTGATGTGGATAGCTATGGTTCAATCCTCAGAATCCAAAGAAGAAAGCATGAGACTAAGTATGGGCTATTCTGGTTCGATCCATATTGGTCAAAATTTTCTGAGAACTGTCATGTATAGAAATTTATAATCTGGTATTAAATATGGATGGCTGTAGTTCAATCCATACTTGTCAAAATTTATGAAATGTCCCGATATGACAAGGGTGAACAACTGTGGATCGGTTCACAAAACATCATTCGACTGAAAAGCATAAAATTTGACTTGAGGAATGGTGAACGTCTATGGCTGGTTCACCGAGTAATATTTGACTGAAAGCATGAATCTGTCATGAGTAAGGGTAAACGCCTATGGTCGGTTTACCAATACCAAATCTGAACGGCAAGGGTGAGCGCCTATGGTCAGCTCACCAAAACGAAAATTCGCTAAAAGCACATGCGACCAAATGTGGCTAGTTATGTACCAACCTTTTACTTAGTCAAAACTTTAAGAAAATGACTGATAAATGAAGAAATCTGACTGAATAATCCATGAGAAACATGAAAGATAACAACGCCGAAAGTCTGGGAAGTTCCTGGTGACTACCACTAGTCACAGGTCAAGTTTTAGAGCCTACAGGTCGAACCTATAGCTCTGATACCATAATTGTAACACCCCACTTGGATAAGTGGACCGTTACGTGTATTTATGGCGTGTCATCAAAGCATAAGGTAAATGTCCTAAAACATTAACTGACCATAAAGGAAATACCGGAATCAAACATCGGCAATCCAAACATAAGCCAAAACATGAAAAATAAAATACTGAATGAAAGGACTAAACAATGTCCAAATAAGCAGAATAATGTAAGAAATGCATAATGTAAGAAGTCTGGATAGCTTCCATCCAAATGCACATGCTCTTAGAATCCTAAAAGCATCCTGGTGTACCTGCCGTTAGAACATGAAAGGAACTACGGCTGAGCATAACGCTCAGTGAACGGATATAAAGCATGATAAGAATATACTGAATGAAACAGGCGATAGAATACAGAAGCTGTAAGACTGATATGTAACATGTGGTATAACTCTGCATAAAATCTGAGCAACCTGGTTCATATATACTGATACTGAAATATAACTATTAATTCTGGAAACATGCATTTACTGTAATTTTATTTGCCAGAGCTTATATAGGTCACGTGCTGTAACAACCGTGCATGAATAACTGGAGGGGTGACCTCGTCATGCTGTAGAGGGGTGACCTCTAAATAACTGTGCTGGGTGGAGGGATCAGCTCCAATGTGAAGGATGTAGAGCACACACCACATTCACCCTGATAACTTGTAATACATATAAGCCTAGGATGCATCCATACGCCCCACTAAAAATACTGATAAAATGGCCAAGCTGAGCTGAGTGGGACGATGCAGGATATCACTCTCCTGCATGTGAGTCACGACACCGGTGCCTCTAGTGTCGTGGTTACGGTACCTCCGTAACTAGTACATAAACTGGTCGTGCTTGTATATAATTCTCAGGCAATTTATTTAGTTATTAACATGATTACTGATAAACTTAAACATGTACTGGGGAAAACATTTGGCTGCAGACGGAAATCCTAATCATGCATAAGAAAGGAAATCCTTACTGAAAGGACGGGAAATCCGTACCTCGTGTCCAGTACTGAAATAAGACTGAAAGCTGACGGATCGAATCTGACTTCACGGATACTACATAAATAATGGACGCGAAAATAAGTTGACTGATATCCATTTATTTTATTGATCTTAATTGTTCTCAGTTTGATTCAAAACTGTCTTGGTATTTTAATACTATATAATCTGATAAATCTGAATGTTCTGTCTTATTTCTGATAAGTGTATTCTTATAATTCTGATTACCGTATGATATGTATTTCCAATATTTACGATCTTATTAAAAATAGTAACCTGTCATACATAGAAAGTTTTCTGATTTAGAAATATTTCCCATTTAATTTCTTTAAAATTAAATCATTAATAAATCATATGTTTAAAGTATATAAAAGAATTAATTTTATGTTACTAACTAAGAAATAACACAAAACAATTAATTAAATTTATTTAACACAACTTATTTATAAAAAGATTTAATTAAATAAAGTAATTCCTTATATATTAGTATATTCCCACTGCTTGATTTACAAAAGTTCCCACTGTTTTCTTTTTGGTTCCCCATGCTGGTTATTATTCCCACTGTTAGTGCAGTGGTTACCACTGCTAGAGCAGTGGTTCCCACTGCTTGTTATAGTTCCCACTGCCTTTGTTTTCTGACAGACCCAAACACACCCTTATGCAGAATTAAACCCAAACACCCCTGTTGGTGTTTTCTGCTGTTCGAAAAGCCAAACACCCCTGCTGTGGGGTTTGTTTCGGGCTGGTCACAAAAAGGAGCACCGAGACCTTGCTGTGGTCTCGGCTGGGTCGAGTAGCAACACACCGAGAGCCTTGGGCTCTCGGTTTTCGTGAAACCAACACACCCGACACCCCTGATTCGCCTATTTCGTGATTTAATCAGTCAAAGGAAAAAAATTAAGAATGCTTACGGTTTTATGTGATGCCATAGAATATATCGAATTCACATACTTGAATAATCAACATCACGTCCAAAACCCGTCCCTCCTTTCTTTGGTTTTTTTTTTCAGCCGGCGGCCATCCCTTTTTTTTTTTTTTTTTTTTTTTGTCCCTTGTGTCGGTAGAACACAAAAACCCTAATCTCGTTTCTTTTTTTTTGTTTGTGTCGCTGTGAGAAAGAAAGGGGAAAACCCCCCGTGTCTATTGTTGTACAAATGCAAAATGGGCCGCAGCCCATTACTTTTTTTTTTTTTTTTATACTTTCGTGTTCGTGATCGTTTTTTTTTAAATTCTCGTCAAGAACTTATTTATTTCCTGAAAATGAATGGCTTATAATTATTTTCTGAATAATTAGTTTACGACACGATATAATTAAAACTGAGACTGCGTGATTCCTGATGACGTTTAATTATTTGCATACTAAAATAATACATACGTTATATTTTTGAAACTTAATAATTATTCCTGAATAATTATTTATAATATTTAACTAAAACTGAGCGTGCGTATTTAATATTAACGTTTAATTATTTCTGTAAACTAAATAATTCATCTGTAATATTTTCTGAGACTAAATACTTATTATCTGAATAAATATTAACTGTAATATTTAAATAAACTGGGATAGCGTATTTAATTTTCTGCTTTTATATTTCTGTCTAATAATTAATACTTATATAGTTTATTAAATTTAAACTGCGTATTTAAATATTCCGATTTTTAAATACGGGTTTTACATTTTATCTAATCTTAGGGTAGCTTTAGCTTCATAAGCCCGTTTCGGCTTATATTTTATAGGTGTGGCTTATTTGGAGATTTATGGGCTTATACAAGTTAATTATATCATAATAAACGTGTATATAAGCTCATAAGTCTCGTGATAAGCCACAAAAATCGGGGTATATGAAATGTAAGCGGAAATATATTTTTTATTTTTATTTTGAGACTTAGGGGGTGTTTGTTTTAGCTTATATACTGGGCTTATAAGCTTATTAGCTTATATAAGCTTATAAGCCGAAACCAATTGTTTGGTTAAACTTATATAAGTAGGCTTATAAGCTTATATAAGATGGTTTTGGTAAGCCAAGTATTTGTGGCTTTTATAAGAAAGGGTGGGCATATATGACAATAATACATAAAAAGACTTTTATACCCACATTTAATAACTTATCATTTAATATTTATGTGCTTTTTTTGTCATTTTACTTTCTTAATTTTAATAAGCTTAACCAATCACTAAACATAGGCTTACAAGCTTATGACATAATAAATTTATATAAGCTCAAAAGTCTCCAAATAAGCCACAAAAATTTGGGGCGTATGAAATATAAGCCGAAATGGGCATACGTTTCGTAAGCCAAAACAAACACCCCATAAAACAGCTCCTATTGACTATAACAATCTCTAAACTAAAACAGCTTCTAGTTGGTCAAATGACCAAAATTCACGACCTTAATAGACATAACAGCCCTTAAGCGACAACAACAGCCCCAATTCGCCAATGTACCCTATACTAGATGTGATAAACATGTTAAATGTGTTTATGTTCGGTATGTTTAACCTAGTAAACACCTATGGTAAAATATTAATCATTTTTAATATAAGGAAAAAACTCTTAAACGGGTTGTCGGGTCGACCTGTTTAATTTTTTTCCAACCCAAACCTAACCTGTTTAATAAATGGGTCAGATAGACCAACCCAAACCTAACCTGTTTACATCCAAACTTTTTTTCACTTGTTAACCTGTGACATGGCATGTTAAGTTTACATCATTATTCCTTTTACAAAAGACACATATAAAGTAAACTTGTAATACAAATCAACACAAACGCGGAATAAGTTCAAACTTGCACCAAAATATAATATAACGTTCTAATTTAGTCAAGGATACTAGGAATAAGTCCGGATAGTTAAGGATACTAGGGAAACAAGCGTTTTAATTTAGGATAATAGGGAAACAAGTAAAGATGAACATAAAGAAACAATGTACCATACTAACAAACACATATATGACGCAACTAGCTCGCGTCATCGCCACCATCCTCGCCACCCTCTCGATCCTCAGCATCATCACCCGGGCGACTCCCGCTCCCGCTGGCACCAACACTCTCATATCTCGAAAAATGATCTTTATACCTGCCGTCGGCTCTCAGCATGCCCATCAGGAAATCAACATCCCGACGAGTGTCAAGGGGTGACGAAAAGCCGGACTAGAACTGGCGTACCCCGGCAATACCATTCCCACACCAGAATGGTGGCCGCGAAACTTTCCTCCTCGTACCATCCTGTTGATCTCGGAAGTGGTGTGATCACCCGTCGCCTCTAGCTCCCCCCTCATCTGATCCTGTGTAGTGACAATAACACAAGATAGTAAATATATTAGTCGGGTTGCTAGATTATTAATCAGTGATTCATTAAAGTGTGTTTTGAAAAGAATACTTACATACAACTGGAGAGCGTTCTCATCTGCAAATACACCATTTTCATCCGTGTGCAAACGATAGAACATGTCGATCTCTTAAGGCTCCTGTTGGGTTTCAGACGCAAGTAAGATCAATCTAATTAAAAACGGCAATAATAATAATATGTCTGTAAAATCAATAATAATAATAAAAATAAAAATCAATAATAATAATAATAAAATAATAAAAATAAAAAAACAATAATAATGTAAAATCAATAATAATAATAATAATTACCATGAGCTGTCGAGTGCGAGGGATCGACCGAGAACCATGCCGGGATGGAAGTGTTGCCTTGGATCGATTTTGGCTGTTTGTTAAGGATCGCTTCTTGTTACCAGGGTCAGTCCAAAATGTTATTTGTTTTTCCCACTCTTCAGCTGAGTGCTCGTCGGGTCTGTTCCGCCTAATTCGATCCACATCGTATTCTCCAGTCTCGGGGTCTTTTATACAGTAATCTCGCTTCAGAGTGGCCTTGTTGGTGTTGTATGTTTTTGTAACTGGGCATTAATGGTATTATGAATATTCTGCCACCGAGGGGTGCTCCTGTGCGGTGCGAGATCGTATTTTTTCTGCAATCAAATACAACACATTGAAAAGAGAGTTAGAAATATAATTTATATATTTATTTAAATTTGATTATTTATTTATATGATATAAATAAATAAAGGAATTTAAATAATTATACACAATACAACACATTGAAAACAGAGTTAGAAATATAATTTATATATATATATATATATTTAAATTTGTTTATTTATTTATATGATATAAATAAATAAACGAATTTAAATAAATATACACAATACAACACATTGAAAACAGAGTTAGAAATATAATTTATATATTTATTTAAATTCTTTTATTTATTTATATGATATAAATAAATAAACGAATTTAAATAAATATACACAATACAACACATTAAAAACAGAGTCAATATAATTTATATATTTATTTAAATTTATTTATTTATTTATATGATATAAATAAAAAACGAATTTAAATAAATATACACAATTAAATAAATGAACACGATAATTAAATAAACATAAAATGATAACTTACCTCAATAGCTTCCCTGGCCGCCGCCTTGTACCCTTCGGGGACCTTGTTCCATGAAGGGTAATACAAAGGTATTTCCCTAACGACCACCCCGAATAAGTTTTCCCAATGCTCTACGTAGGGGCCGACAGGTGTAACAAGGTTTGTCTAGTTTATATTTTTCCAGTATTCTAGACTAGTTAATGTTTATGGCCTGTCGTAAACATTTTGTTTAACAAGCTGCCTGTAGCTTGCGGTTAATGTGGTATTTCAGCCACATTCCTTGTACTTCAACGCTTTTTTGGTTCTATTTACCGGGGTCATTGCTACTCTTTTACCAAAAAAAAGGTGTAACAAGGTTATCTTTAGCGGGTACAAAGTGGATCTCGACTGGCCGGTTGTGATTCTCGGCCACCGCATTCAGTAATTTCAGGCAACGGGTCTTGTCCCGGGTGTTCTCCCTGTCGGCTCTCCTCCCGCCGAAATTGGGCTTTTGCTTTCCTTTTCCTGCAAAATCAAGTGAGTGATAAAGTAATAAAAGTTCAAGACAAACAAGTTCAATATGTGTATCAAATTTGTATTACAATAATCTAGAAATTCTTACCCCGATTAACGAAGCAACCCCCGCAACCGAATGACGGAGGAGGTGGACGTGAAGGATCCTCGCCACCACCGTCCCCGCCGTGTCCCCGTGCAACATCAGCCATCTGTATACAGGTACAATTAGCATAACATGTAGAAATTCATGAACAAAATAATACAAGGTGTTTTCAAACAGCTTATTCCGATAAGCTTATCGGGATAAACTGTTTTCAAACAGCTTATCCTGATAAGCTTATCAGGATAAGCTGTTTGAAAACAGTTTATTCGGATAAGCCGATCAGGATAAGGTGTTTAAAAACAGTTTATTGGTTAAACTTATATAAGTAGGTTTATAAGCTTATATAAGATGGTTTTGTTAAGCCAATTATTTGTGGCTTTTATAAGAAAGGGTGGGCATATATGACAATAATACATAAAAAGACTTTTATACCCACATTTAATAACTTATCATTTAATATTTATGTGTTTTTTTGTCATTTTACTTTCTTAATTTTAATAAGCTTAACCAAACACTAAACATAGGCTTACAAGCTTATGACATAAAAACTTATATAAGCTCATAAGTCTCCAAATAAGCCACAAAAATTTGGGGCTTATGAAATATAAGCCGAAATGGGCATACGTTTCGTAAGCCAAACAAACACCCCCATAAAATAGCTCCTATCGACTATAACAATCTCTAAACTAAAACAGCTTCTAGTTGGTCAAATGACCAAGATTCACGACCTTAATAGACATAACAGCCCTCGGAGCCAGAAATCCGTGTTAAGGGGGTCTGAATTATTTTTCAGTAGCAATGTATACTTACTTTGGAAAAAATATTCAATAAATATTTTAGATTAGAGTGATAAATTATAAAGTAAAGGGTTGTAAATTAAACTTTTAACAAAAATGAACATGTGCACATGTGTACTGTACAGCACTAGGCCACTAACTCAATAAAACAAACGTAAAAAACACATTTGTACAGTAGTAAGTCATCTTCTTCTTTCCATCTAACCTCCATTAAAATAAGACATAAATATCTATATCTATACTATCTATAAAGGGTGCATATACACATCCTAACTCCAAACCTAACTCCAAACCAAAAATTAAGATAAACATATTAACAACTTAACCATTAGATCATTTTTAATCAAAACCTAACTTCAAATCTTGACCATTTATTTCTTTTATAACAAACTTTTGTAACAAATTCTTAACAACTTATTAAAAAACTATTTTTATTTTTAAATTGTAATATCTTTTAACACGTTTATTTTTTCGTAATCTAATTTCACCATATTTTTTAAAATTTCTTTCTCTTTAATTCAACATCCATTTTGATATATTTACAAATTTTTTGTTTTTTTTTATTTTTAGTGATTTTATTTATTTTAATTCAACTTTTTTACATTTTAAGTTAAATCGATTGTTAAAATAGTCACTTATTACCCGTCGTTGCATTGCGCGGGTATTATGCTAGTTTCTGTAAATTTCTTAATATCATTGATTCCATGCTTTCTTCCTCCCTTGTTATAGGTAAATCTGCCATTGTTGGGGGTGGCACAGCACCCTCTGGCCCCCCACTGGCTCCGTCGCTGACAGCCCTTAAGCGACAAGAACAGCCCAAAATGTAATTTCACCAATTTACCCTATATATGCAAACTATTTACTTTTTTTTTTTACAATAACCAAATAGTTTATCATATGTCCTGTAACAAACACATGTAATACGCATTTAATATAGCAGATCTAACGTAACAAGGCTATACAAATTTGGGTTTACATAAACCCTAAATATTTAAATCATCATGTAGTGATGTAGACCCCAATTAATTATGGAAATATAAGAGCTAGAGTTTACCACGGCAATAAAAAGGGTTCTGTGGAACAAACACCGGAACAACCAAACAGCGGAGAGCGACACAACGGCCAACCCAACGTTGAACACTAACAAAACCTTAAAAGAATTAATTCTGAAACTCAAGAATATATAGATTCCAAATATTCCCATTTTCAAACAAAACCTACAACAGAAAAACATATACAAAGGTTACTTTCACATTTTTATAGAGATACATAAGAATCTAGATCTAAAACATTGCACAAAATAGCAAAAATAAAAAATAAAAAAAATACCTCAGTTTTGGACGGCGGCCTCGTCGTGCAAGCATGATACGGCAGAGATCTTTGATATTTCGACGTGTTGTCGCCATGGTCATTTAAAAGAACCAAAAACAAGTACTTATGTTTGTGAGAAATGGAAAACAGGAAGCAAAGGTGATGTATTTATGTTTGCTTGTGTGTGGGGTGGTAGGTTTTGCATTAACATACATGCAATTACTACTGAATATGTTAGGTAGTGCATTTACGAGCCAAAAATTAATAAGGTGACAGGAGGCAGGTTGTTGCATTAAAAATAAAACAAAACTGGTTGAATGCGAACCAGATTTTGATATTTAGTTCGATTTTAAATGGATTAGTTGGTGAGCTTTTGAGCGAATATATTATATCTAGAAGGAAGAAAGAACGTTTGTAGAAGTGACCCAATAAGCTATGTCCTTTTCTTTGAAACTAAAAAAGCGTTTCATAATTTGTCACATAAACTATAAAGCCATAAAGGGAGATTATGGGTATGTTTGGTATTTTTAGGAGCAAGAGCGGATTGATGAAGCGATTTGTTGGAGCTAGATGCTAGCGCATGTAGCTTGACCTTATTTTTACATGTTAGTTTTTTAACTAGCATTTTATTTAAGAGCTTATTTTTTAAACATGCTCCTTTAAGCTCTGTCAGTTAAACGAGACTTATTTTCAGAGGTGGCTCAAAGGGTGTGCAAGCAGTGTCATCGCACCGGGCCTCTATTTGATATGGGGCCTCATTTTTTTACGATTATATATAAATACGTTATATGTTAAACATGTACGAGTCATGTAATTCACGTTTAAATGAAATTTCTTTTTAATTTAGAAGTGTAACGGGGCCTTTTAATCGTTATTGCCTAGGGTCTCCGGTCACAATAGGCAAGCCCTGCTTATTTTTTAATAGTAGCTTATTTTTTAAAAACAATAAACACATATTACGATAAATTCTGATATGCTCATGCGCTAAACATATATGTGACCGGGTCTAAAAAAGAATAGAAGTGAGAATAGAAGTGGTTTAATCCCAACAAGAGATGATCAGGTAAATGGTCGGGCTTAACCCAATGCTTTGTAGCTAGTTTGCAAATATGAAAACTAAAAAATGACATATTGATGACATGTTAGAAAATTTTATTTTTACTCCTTTTGTTGACTCTTAGAAGTCTACGGTAACTTTATTCTCAAAGATATTTATTTAAACGAGGTATATAGCTCGCGTTTCGTGACAGATGGTTTAGAACTAACGGTTGCAGTGGACCGATAATGTGAAAAACTTGTATGCGTCAATGATTGGCATTGCAAGAAACTAACAGACTTAAGGATTGTTTGGATTAAAAAATATTTAAAATGTGTATTAAGTTTAAGCAATTTGTATAAAATCGTAGGTGTTTTAGAAGCATTGCAATATTGGACTTATTTGGTTCGTAGTTCGACGATTTTTTATTGGTATCTTTTTCTTAAAAGAATCGCTTCATATTTGATAAGTAAAGTTTGTTATACAAAAAAAACGTAAACAGTTAAAAGCTGGGAGTCGTTCTTGTAATACGCTGCATAATGAGAGGGTGTTTTATGCAAATTTATATTTTTTAAATGACGTCGCTGAAGTGCTGTCGTTTTGCTCTTCAATTGTATTTGTAAGATGTCGTTTTGACAAAATGTCTAACACTACTTAAAACGTTGTCGTTTACAACAAGATTGATTCATACGAGGTTGAGCCACATAATTTAAGTTATAACCCCGTTATTTCTTAAAAATCCTGCTTAGTTCCTGCTACGAAATAAGAATTAACCACAGATAGGTCGTGCCAATTAGTCAAATACTTTAATTCTTAGTAATAATAATGGAAGAATGTCTAATGGTTAGATATTACTCCCACCATGATTGGTCCTACTGATCTAAGGATGAAACTAAGATATATGCAAAACTTAGTCAATCCTAGCTCTAAATCAAGACTTAGAATTAAAACATAAGGTTCTTCAAAGTACACACAATTGATGTTTATGAATTTGAACAAATCAACACAAGGAAGAAGAATGATAAAACGTATAACAGAAACAATAAAAAAATGATTTCAAATCAACACTGATAAAATAAATTTAAACCAGTTTACAACTTGAAGAATTCTAAATAACAAGGACAACCATTGGTCAGTTAGATAGAATGACCTTACATTCTTCTTCTCTTCCAGCTTTTAGTTATCAAACTTCCCCTCCATACCCATACTAAGGCTCAAGGCCTGGAGATAATTTTTTCAGCCGAAAATGAACTCGTATTTATAAACTTCGAACTCCCCGACGTAGGAAGATTTAATGGCTATGTTGTAGGAGCACATCATATAACTTAGTTGAATAACATATTTCCTACGGTGTAGAGGGGACAGAAACATACACCGTATGTCTTCAAAATTTGCAACTCTTTGTCAACACACAAAACTCTACGACGTAAGGGGGACAAAAGCCAACGTCATAGGTCTTCAAATAAAAATCTCCGCTGAATAAATAATATTGTCAGACCTCTACCAAAAAATAGCCTCTACATCGTTGGAGAGACTATTCCTACGCCGTAGGCCTTCAACAATCATATAATTTCCCATAATATACCTACGACATATGCCATTTCTTCCTACGCCTTAAATATCTTCTACTAGACATGTTTTTCCTTCATAAAACCGTAAGTTACAATATTTTCTCTGTAAAATAGAAAAAAACAACGAATCTATGCAAAATTCGATGATATTTGTAACAATAACGCCTAATTATAAGGGGATAATGATGCTAAAAACATGTACGAATTGGATGTTATCAATGACTCACTTAAAACTATCTAGATCTGTCCAGGTCTAGATTGTCTAGTATGTGTCCGTATGTCTAAGTACGAAAATGACCAAATTTCCTTCATCCTTAACAACGGTACTTAACAATTGTTGAATAACTACAATACGTAATTGGCATGTGAGGACTAACCACAACATCTCTTAAAAGTAGAGATTGTAGATGATAGATGCAACACTTTTAGTGGGGATGGAAATTCGGGTCGGATCTAGGTTGGTGCGTTCGGAAGGTTGGAGAGTCAGAATATGTCAATCTGAACCTTATCCTTTAAATAAGGGTCAACTATGTCAACCTTAATTTGATTACACATAATCCGAACCTCACATGTTTAACCTATACATATACTTCAGTTGGCGAGTTGAAAAAATTATATGGGTTGAATAAGTTAAACGGATTTCAGGTTGACCCATTTAACATGTTATATATAAAAAAATGTCAAATTATACGGGTTAAATACGTTAAGCGGGTTTACGGCTTGGCCCGATTCATCTATTTAATACATAAATAAAATATAATTAACTTTTTAATTTAAAGAAAAAAAAATCTTAAATGGCGAGTCGATCCGTTTACTTTATTTTCAACCCGTACTTGATATGTTTAATAAACCGGTCAAATAAAGCAACTAAAACCCGAACCGAAATCAATTAAACTCAATACAAACTTGTTAACTTTTGTGTTGATTTCATATCGAGTTTCGTGTTGCCACCCCTAACTTTTAGGGGCTAACAGTGTAACTTAGCCATATATTTGTATATTAATCCTCCACAGACTTTTCTTATAAAACTGACACAAACCAACAACCATGGAGAAAAGTATCATCGTATTCACGCGTGACCTTGTTGCACGCCTTAGGCTGAATTTATCAAGGGCGTGACCAGCATATCGTGAGCCAAAAAACCAGCTGGTCATGCGTGACCTTGTTGCACCCCTTTCCCCTCGCACGTGAGTGACCTAAAAAACACTCACATAAGATTAGGGGGAGTGGGGGCAAACCCACTCACCTCCACGTCAGCGCCACATTAGCTTTTTAACAAACTCACTACAACTCGCTCACACTCATATTTGGAGGTAATGACACTCATTACAACTCACTACAACTAACTACACATCACTCTCACTTGTATATTAAATATTTTTCATCATACATTTTATTAAAATAATGGAATTCAAATACAATACGAAAGGAAATACACTACTAGATAGATAGAATAAAAATACATAATACGATTAGTCAGTTCCCGAATTCGAATCCAATAACTGACCAGATAACTCCCAACGGATTGCCTCTTGGTAATCTTCTTCGGCCATAATTTCGACCTCCAGCTCCTTTGTGCCCTTTCTTCTTCTTCCAGTGTTTCTCTCAATACTTTTTGATCCATGTATAGTTGATACACTTGATTGTCAGTAAGTAAGCCATTTGAGTCGTTTACAGTTGGAAAGGGTGGATCGGGAGAAAATTTCAATGTCGGTGTTATTGTGATGAAGAACCGATATGAGTTGTTTGAGTTTGGGATAAAGAACCGATATGAGCTTGGGATGAAGATCCCAAGTTATTCAGCCATTCAGTATTTTTTTCAATCCGAACCTCCAATTTCATCGACTTTCTAAACAAAGATCTTCGGATGTTGAAATCGTTTTCAGATTCATTATTTAGAAACGTGTCGATTAAATGACCTTTCTATGGGGAAAGATCACAACATTTCTCACATGCTGTGCGCAGTTTCGTTTTATCTTCGTACGCGACATCGAAATCATCAGCTTACGTGTATTCAAAATTAGAATATTAAATACGCAGAGGCTATACGTTCTGCAAAATTTAAAAACACGCGGGAAAAATATACAAGCGTACGATTAAGTTTTGTTTTTTTTAAAAAGAAATATGAAAAGTTATATTGAAACTAAATGGGCCGGTTATAGAATGTATAAAAAAGAAAGAAAGAGAAAAGGGCCTCATGGCCGGTTCATGTAAGTAAAGAAAACTTTGGGCCAAGCCCATTAGTAACAAATATGGACGGGAGTTTTTACCCCTTTTGTCACATTCAGTAAAAAACAAAAAAAGCTAGGGTTTGGGGGGCTGTGGAGTTAAGCCGCAGGTGCAGAAACCAAAAAAAAGAGTTCGATCTAGGATTGATTCAGGTTGTGTATGTGTGTGCAAATCGTTTTCAATCAAGAACCATGTAAGCATATCCGTATCCCTTTCTTTCTTCATTCATATTAAACTAGGGCATGTCGGTTTGGTGTTGTTTGTTCCTGCCGAGAGTAGCGAGACCCCACGAAAAGGGGTACTCGGTGTGGTCTTGGGCATAAAGCCGAGACCATGTCTCGGTGGTGCCTTCTTTTGGTCAGCCACGAACAAACCACCCCACGCAAGGGCTTTATTATTAATGGGTTCAGTTTGTGGTTACTTAGCCCAGCCGAGTGCAAGCAAACCCCCAGCAGGGGGTAAACGAATTTGGGTGATGGGCTTTTGTACACAGCCGCGTTTAAAAAAAATAAAAAAAATACGGACTGTTTTAATATAAGGGGGTGTTTGGCTTGATTAAACAGTGGGTAAATTAATACAAGCAGTGGGAACATTGGGTTTTCAGCAGTGGAAAAAATAGACAGAAAATAATGAGTTTTGTTTAAGTTTAGCGACAGTTTTTGTGACACTAAGTACTGTCGCAGAATTGTTTAATGACAATTTTTGAATTTCAGCTTTTGGTGACAGTTTTTAGCGACAGTTTTCTGTCGTTAATTTCATATAGGTAGATTTTGTATACTTTGTTGAATTGTTTAGTGTGACCGAGATGGGGTATCTCGGTAGGCTCGGGGCATAACTATAATAATAAAATGAAGATTTTTATATTATACCTTTTGATTACTTGTTTTATAAATGTTTAAAATTGTATTTTAAATGAATTTAATTAAAATAGTTTATAATGTTTTAAAAGGGTATAATTTTATTATATGAATTAAATTATTTTAGAAACTTTCTAATTTAGAAACCTTATGTTTTAACGAGTTATTTATTATAGTATTAATATAACGTCAGAACACGTTTGTATCATAATTATTAGTAGGTCGTAATATATTAGAAAAAATTATTATAAGTTCAGATTTGTCTATACGTATAGAATTTCAGAAATAAATATATAAGAAGCCAATAAAATCAGTAAATTAAATAAAGATCATATCACTTATTCGCGTCTATTATTATTGTAGCTTCCGTAAAGCCGAGTAGTGTTCGTTCAGTCTTCCATCAGTCAGTACTGGACAAGAGGTACGGATTTTCCGTCCTTTCAGTAAGGACTTCCCTTCTATGCATGATTAGGATTTCCCGTCTGCAGCCAAATGTTTTCCCCAGTACATGTTATAAATTATCTGAAATTATTTTAATAACTAAGATATTGCCTGAGCCGTATATACAAGCATGACCAGTCAGTAGTACTAGTTACGGAGGTACCGTAACCATGACACTTGAAGCACCGGTGTCATGACTCACCTGCGGGAGAGTGATATCCCGCAGCGTTCCACTCAGTTCAGCTTGGCCATTTTATCAGTATTATTAGTGGGGCGTATGGATGCATCCTAGGCTTATTAGTTTATAGTTTATAAGGTGAGTGTGGTGTGTGCTCTACATCCTTCACATTGGAGCTGATCCCTCCACCCAGCACAATATTTAGAGGTCACCCCTCTACAGCATGACGAGGTCACCTCTCCGGTTATTCATGCAACAGTTGTTACAGCACATGACCTATATAAGCTCTTGGCAATTAAAATATAGTAAATGTATATTTTCAGATTTAACAGATAACAATTTAGTTTTATTATTTATAAATTAGGCTTATCAGATTTTCTACAGTTTTCATTACACTCCGCATATCAGTCTTTCAGCTTCAGTAATTATTAATTATTTCAAGTTCAGCATATTCTTATCATGCATTATATCCGTTCACTGAGCGTTTTGCTCAGCCGTAGTTCTTTCATGTTCTAACGGCATGTACACCAGGACACTCTTAAGATTCTGAGAGCATGTGCTTTGGATGGAAGCAATCCAGACTTCTTTACTTTATGCACTTCATTTTTATATTGCCTGTTGGACATTGTTCAGTCCTTTCTTTCAGTATTTTTCTTTTCATGTTTTAAGCTTATGTTGGATTACCGATGTTTGATTCCGGTATTTCTGTTATGGTCAGTTAATGTTTTAGGACATTTACCTTATGCTTTGATGACATGCCATAAATACACGTAACGGTCCAGTTATCCAAGTGGGGTGTTACAATTATGGTATCAGAGCTATAGGTTCGACCTGTAGGCTCTAAAACTTGACTTGTGACTAGTGGGTAGTCACCAGGAACTTCTCAGATTTTGGCGTTGTTATCTTTCATGTTTGTCATGCATTCATCAGTCAGTTTTCTTCATTTACCAGTCAGTTTTCTTAAAATTTTTGACTAAGTAAAAGGTTGGTACAAGACTGGCCATATTTAGTCGCAAGTGATTTCTACGAATTTTGTTTTGGTGAACCGACCCAAGGCGTTCACCCTTGCCGTTCAGATTTTGTATCGGTGAACCGACCAATATGCTTTCATCCTGACTCATGTCAGATTCATGTTTTTAGTCGAATATTACTTGGTGAACCGGTCCACGGACGTTCACTATTGTTAAGGTCAAATTTCATGTTTTCTGACGATAGTTGTTTTGCGAACCAATCCATAGTTGTTCACCCTTGTCATCTCAAGACATCGATAAAATTTTGACAAGTATGGTTTAAAATACAGCTAACCATATTTAGTTCTAGATTGTAAATTTTATACATGGCAGTTCTCAAATTTTTTTTGACAAATGTGGATCGAACCAGAATCGCCCATACTTAGTCACATGTTTTCGTAGTTGAATTTTGTGGATTGCACCATAGCCATTCATATCAGTTGTTCGTTAAACCTCAGTTGAGTATACCCTTATGTTCTTTGTAACAATCTAGTTTTCAATCTCACGTTGATGCTGCATGCTGATTCAGTTTCATGTCTCCTTATGAAGATTATACTATCAGCAGGGTGATGTTGTTTTCATGCTAAGACACGGAAGGATTTCAGTAAAATCCTGTTTTAATAATAAATCATGTTTGATCTTCATCAGGCATTTCGTCATGCTGACCATTGTTGAAATTCTGTTTAAACATATTCTTGAACCTCTATACAACCAGCATTAAGTCTATGCAGTAATTACCAGGCTATCACGTTACCCATTTCAGTCAGTCTACTACCGTTTAAATCAATTTAATCCTTGATCATGTCAGAAAAGTGACACCAGTATCGATCATCCCATAAAATTTCCACCAGCGCCATGTACAGTATTCCATATGCACCCCATGTACAGTGTCTCAGTTATACTTCATGTACAGTATTTCATGTGTACCCCATGTACAGTGTCTCAGATATGCTCCATATGAAGTATTCAATTTGTACTTCATGTACAGTAGTCCAGGTGTACTCCATGTTTCCTACTCCATGAGTATTGCTATTCGATCCTCAATCATTTCAGGCGTTTCCGTTTGTCGATATTCTACCAGATGCTGATGCTGCTCATGAGTTAAAGATTTTACCAGATACTGATGCTGCTAACACTTTGAAGACCTCACCAATGCTGATGCTGCTGATACCTTGGAGATTTCTCAATATACTGATGTTGTTTATACTATGAAGACTCTTCAAAACAAGGACGAAAATTAAAAATTTGAAACTTCTGACAAGGATAAACTTCAATCATCAGACACTACCATTCCATTCCATGTCTTTACCTTCTCAGTTAGATGTCACACTTCACTCAGCTAACCTTTCATTCAGAAGAGTGGGAACCGGAACCCAACCGGCCACTCAACAGATTAGCTACAGGAATCACGGTTCTAATAATGACCATCTTGAAACTGACAGACAACGCGGTAGTGATAACCACCGTGCTTATAATTAATCAGTCAGTAACCATCGGAACTCCGGAACGGACGTGACCAGAAGTACAGAGGTCAACAGTCTAACCGGTCCGCCAACCCTAACAGTTACCAGAAATTCTTAACCTTATTCAGACTCGCCCATTAAAATACATGTCCAGACAACAGTCAAGACACAGGTCCTAAGTATCATTACGGAAGACACATGTCAGGACACCAGTCATAGTACACGTCATACGAATATCTTCTCAAAGTACGAGTCAGATTCATAACACCAGTATGTCTCCTAAACCAGATCCTCAGAAATTCATGGTACCCTCCAAGGGGGTATACCTGTTTTGTTGGGCCACGAATAAAACAGACCATTAAAATTCAGTTACCACCACCGGAGTATTATTCATGTTAGACACGCAGTGTTCATTCTGTGAGGTTACAGATGAACACAATCAGTGAAAGTTGTCATGTTTACTTCACGTGATCATATGTCAGCTTTATCTTAAATCAAGTAGTACCTACATCCCAGCCAGAAAAGACTCCACAGTATCACCCATATGTATAAGGTTTTTCCTTCCAGTTGACGACAAGATCCGTCTTACTAACTTCCAAAGATAGCAATGTTATTTTCTGCCATAAATCAGTAAAAGTTGTTATGCTTTACAGCAAATGACTTATCATTCCAAAGCTACTAAGACCTTTATAGCTATCAAATATAAATCCACTTCTGAAGTTTCTTAAATTCATGATCAGCAGATTATTCCAGAGTTTACGGATAAAAATTTCAGAAGGTTTTCCCAGAAATTCCTTCCTAACCACAAGACAGGGTTTAACATAGGTCTTGTCTCAAGTACAGAACATGTTTT
The DNA here is from genome assembly GCA_025667525.1 of Glebionis coronaria. NCBI lineage: Eukaryota > Viridiplantae > Streptophyta > Magnoliopsida > Asterales > Asteraceae > Glebionis > Glebionis coronaria. The sequence goes on from CM046874.1 coordinate 20,884,653, forward strand.
CAGAACTCCTTATCGCAAGGCTTCAGCTGAGTCTAAAAGAGTTTCAACATTTGCCGCAAGAATTACATAATGAGGCTTATTCGCCCTACCGCACCACCAGGAAGTACACCGTTTATGTCCATCAGGAAGAAGGCCGGTATCATGAGATCATGTATCGACCACTAAAATTTTTGACAAGATCGCCATTCTTAATCAATGTTCATCCCATAAATTGCAGGTTTATCTGATCTGCTACGATGTCTTAAACATTTTCCAGGACAAATTTCCGATCATGCTACCATCAGTGGTGAGAGAAAGAACATGACGTTTCCAGGCTGCTGTTGCACATATTACAGTCACTCTAAGAATTTTGATTTTATACTTCTGAGCTCCCTAATGCTCCAGCTATATTATGAAATTATGAATAAAAATTTTCCATGACTCTCAGACCAAAATCGTCAGTATATTCATTGATCACATTCTGATCTACCTAATACTAGAGAATAACACAGAATCTTCAATAGGAGTAATTTTTATACACAACTTTCCAGATATAAATTTCACTTAAACAAAGTGTCAGTTCTGAGCCACCCTATTTTAGCAGAAATAAATTTCAGACAATCCTGCGAAGGTGAAGGCCATCACTTGATGGTCCTGACCGACGCTTGTGAACCAAGTACAAAATTTTCTAGAACTCATTTAACTGCTACCGCAGAAATTGCTGGAAGTTCTCATTGAAAACTTTTCCATGACTACTCAACCAGATTTTCACCAGAATATTCCGTAATCCCAGACAGAATTTTGATAGAAGCAGTATCACATGTTGATGCAAAAGTTGGTTGATCCTTGCTAGATCCGAATTAGGTTTAATTCGGGTTGGTTGGGCTCCGGCTCCTGCACCAAGTGAATTGTTTGGTTGGGATCCTGCACACTAAACAGCACCCGTTAGGCTTACCGTGGGAATGTTTCCCACGATTAGACTCCGGCGTGAGAGTAAGTAATCGATTTAGGGTTTATGTAAGTTTAGAGTATGAATCGTAATACCTTTGTGGAACCCTTGAGGGTTCCTTTTATAGGCAGTGGAACCCTAGTGGGCTGCCACTGATACTTTAGCCCCAAGGAAAGGATAACTATCAGATTTAGAATGATTGTTATCTTCTAATTTTGGTAGTGAATATCCTCTCCATTTGTGATGAAGATATTCCCAGACAGAATATGATTCTGTCTAATCTTATGTCGGCCGCACCGGGCCGTGGGCCGCACACATGTGCGGTTACTGTTCATTCAAGCCCATAAGCCTGAATGACATTTATCCACCCATCTGTGATGGGCCGGATACGGGTAGTACCCATGGGCCGGGTTCGTGACCCGGTTGGAGACTATACGTCATCATGTCCCCCCAGTCTAGTTGTTACAGTCGTAGGCGTAACCTCTAGACTATTAAGATGCTCTCCGGACATACCAAGGAAAGACATAGGAAACAAAACATTGAAATTTTTGTTGTTCTGGCCGCACGTGGCGACCCTTAGTAGGAATATTTAATAAATACTACCTCAGCCGCACGCAACGGCCGAGACAACTTAAATGTAACATTAAATACGGTCTTACGTAAGAGCCGCATAACCTGACACAAGAATAAAAAACATTAATGATAGTCAACAATCCAGTCGCATGCCTGCAAAAGTACACCATTAATGCCCACCCTTGAGCCACGCAAAGCTGTTAAGAAATGACCCGTGGGTCCCCCCTCTGATTTTGCAGAAATGTCAGAAACCCTATCCATTGGATAGGCGAGGTGGCTGACACGTGTCGAAAATCCAAGGCACCTCGGAAACCGAGGCAACCCTATATAAGAGTGGGTATGCGTGTCTGTTACACACACAACCCACTCCTTCTTCCGCCATTGTTAACCTCAAGCTCTTATCTCCCAAATTTTTTGCCTTCTTTTCCACGGATTTTCGTCACCGCAGGTTAGATCATCACGCCTTTAAAAACCTTTTTATAAAACATGGTAAAGGATAATCCCCTTATCACGGATGTTCTTAACGTGATGTCTGCGGAAAAATACCTCGACTTTCTGTCGAAGTATTATGTACCCGAAAGCGTACACCCCACCTATCCGGGTGATGGTGAAGCGATTACGGACGCACCGGCGGGGAAAGTAGGCATATATACACGCCTATTTGACTCAGCCAACTACCGTATCCCTTTATCCAAGTTCTTGGTAGACCTTCTTTTGTATTATGACTTTCATATCACCCAGCTCCATTGCATAGGGGCGTGTAAAATCAACCAGTTTGAGATTACATGCCATACCTGCGGAGTAACCCCCACCGTGAACCTTTTTAGGGCCTTCTACTTTCCCCAGTTAGTGAACGGGTGGTTGTCGTTCAAGAAACGACCCGGGAATGCCCCTATGACATATAGGAAACCTCTAGATTCCCTAAAAAACTGGTACGACCATTACTTCTTTGTAGATGAGAAGGTGTTCCCTACCCCCTTCGTACTGAAAACCAAAGCCCCAAAAGACTATCCGCCCAAATCCAAAGATTATAGTAGCAGGGACCTGAAAATACTAGATACCCATCGCACAGAATTCCATAGAGGGTTGCCGGAACACTTTCTGTGCTTAGTAGGGATAAGCCGCCGTTACTTTGGGAGGGATGACCGATACCCGTGCTTCTTAACAGAACATGGAGATGGTAGGTCCTATACATATGTTTGTAGATTTGATTTGTCGCACATGTGTATAACTTTATTAACCCATATACTTGTAAAAAATTGATTGCAGAAATGAACCTTCACGGACTAATCCACCAAGGCGATCCCATGAAGGTGGCGGAAGGATTCCGGCCATTGAAGCCAAATGAGCGCCCCTTGCTAGAAGCACTTGCCGACCGTACGATACCGCTGGAGGAGACATCCGAGCCTAGGTCGGACGAAGAAGAGCCTGTCATTGAGAAATCCCCATTGGATTTCCACAATGAAGACGGCGAAGACCCACTGCTAGAGGGGGCCCCCATGAATCAAGAAGAAGAGCATGACCCCAATGAAGACACCACGCAGGCTTCCAGGTCCACCCCACTTACCTCTAGAAAGAGGAAGACAACCAGGCGGGTAGCGAAGAAAATTGGGGAAGATGCCGGAGTCACAAATGCTCCCCCCAAGAAGCTACGGAAAGACCACCCACAATACCAAGAAGGAAGTGGCACCACAACTGTCCAGGCCGATTCCACCCCGAACATGGGAGGGCCAGTTCTGCGAGTCGCCCCTGTGAGTGCCGTAGCTCCTACCGGCCCAGACCCTGTCATTGGCACCCCGTGAGTACCCCTCCGTAAGTATGATTCATATCTTTGTATGATGTATAAACTAATTATTGTCACGTGTAAATAACAGGACCAATCCAGCAGCCGCAACGCAAGGGGAAGAAGTGGGGAGAAATCCATCCCCCGCACCAACCAACAAGCCCCCATCACCTGCTACCACACGTGGCAAGGAGCCGCGCCCCGAGGGGCCAGAAGAAAGCCTGCGCTTAGCATGGAACTTATCAAGTTTGACACGGCTGGAGGCCGAATCCGAGTGTTCAGAATTTTTCGAACACATCACCCCGCCTGCCCTCGCACAAGATTTAGATGAACTAGATCATGAGGCCCTTATTGAGCAGTTTGACGTATCATCCGCACATCAGGTGACGGTGGGTGCCGCGTTAAGACGCCGTCTGATCCAGGCCCTCACTAATGTGAGTCGTGCTGACAAGAGGATAGCCCGCCGTGAGGCGATGGTCGTAAAGAACGAGAAGACCATCGCATCTTTGCAGGCGGCATTATTGACCGCCGAGGCGACGGTGAAGGAGCAGGCGCATCACGCCGACGCCAGAGAGAAGCGTATTGCTGAGTTGGAAGCCCTCGTAACCACATCAAGCGAGAAGGTAAACTTTCGAAATGTTGTACATACACTCCTACTTTTTGTATGCATGTAACCCAAAAAATATATATCCTTGTAATAACTCCAAATTTCATATGTAGGTGTCCCGGCTGAGGCTGCTACTAAGGCGGTGACCGTGCAATCATTCAACATCGCCCAGGAGCGTGACGCGCTGAAGGAAGAATTGACACAGACCCAAACCAGCCTTGAAGAGCATATTTCCTCCGCTAATGAAGAATTAAGCAAGGTGGTTGTAAGTTGCGCTGAGAGATTATGTCCCCCCTACTAACCGCTACAGCCGGTCGTAGGTGGATTATCGGGCAAGGGCTGCGACTTGCTGTGAGCAGGGCATTGGACGCTCCACACCTTCTGCAGGCGTTTGCTGGGGTCGTATCCGATGGCATCGACCGTGGTAGGCATGAAGGCCTGGTCAAAGCTGCAGAGATGATAGGAAAAAATGAGGATATCATACAGCATCCGTATCACAACCCCTCCGCAGCGGGTAAAATGACTGCGTCCATGGATGCCTTGGCAGAGGTCCAACACCCTCTCCTGGATGAGCTCGAAGCCATGAAGGATGCTCCAAATGAGACGATAATATCCCGGCTGAGTGCCGATCCTATTCCTTTGACGTTGGCCACTTACGATTCCGCATCCAAAACAATGAAAGGCGAGAAGTTGCTTGTAGAAGCACTGGATGCTATTGCAGTCAAGGCCCGGGACGGGAAGGACGCTCGTGGGGAGGCCCTTCGTGCTCTAATTGAAGAAGGAAAGAAGGACCTAGGGGAGTTCCTGCCCCCCTTGTAACTTATCTGTTGTAAACACTTGTTATTATATTCGTCCGTGTATGTACACGGCTAAGACATATTTGTAGTAACTTGTCTTTTTATTTAGAAGTCCGTGATGACCACGGCCATTTTGTTTATTTTTACTTTTGAAACTTGTGTATTTCATTGTACTTCAATGTTGCATGATATATCACGTCTTACACAAAAAAGAAAATACATACAAGTCTATAATTTACTAGACATGCGACGTGCGTCTTTACTATGCAGAGTACTGTGTGAGTACGGCACACAAAACATATCACAACGTCTTGTGAGTAAGGCGTCTAGTAAGGATACATGATCCGTGCGGCTGGGGTTGCATCCCTCTTACGCGGCAAGTTGAATTAGTAGGTTCACTTAATCCTCTTACCTCGCCTGGAGGCGTATAGTACATGTACAGTAATTTGAAAGAATGCATATGAATGAAACATGGCATATTATAATACAAGTAAAAAATTCATACGACTAACAAAAAATCTAAAAAATGATTTGCACGAAACAGGCCGCGGAGCTAGCTAGGCACCACGGCATTTTATTAGAACGTTTACACTTATGTTTGAACAATAATGACAAGTCCTAAAAAACAAGAAAGGAATCTAAACAAACATAAGACAAAACAAAACAGATAAAACCGCATGGCTCTTTATTAAAAACGCACATAGCGAAGTTTCCATGCGGAAGCCGTAGCTTTCAAAGATAGCACCTTTTGAGATTGGAAATATTCCATGTGCGCTCAAGGTCGCGGCCATCCATGTCACGTAGCTTGTACGCGCCTCGCCCCAAGGCTTCAGTGACTTCATACGGTCCTTCCCACTTGGGGCCCAACTTTCCTGTGTTCTCCGCTCGACTTGCTTCGTTAGCACGATAGACGTAGTCTCCCGGTCGAAAGGAAACACCCCTGACCTTGGCGTCATAATAAGCCTTCATCTTAGCCTTGGACATAGCCTCATTAATGGCTGCTATTTCCCTTTTTTCTTCCAACAGATCCAGGTTGACTCGCAGCTGTTCATCGTTCGTGACGACATTAACCTCCGCCGTGCGGATGGTAGGCATTCCTATTTCTGCTGGTATAACAGCTTCAGTGCCGTAAGCCAATGCAAATGGAGTATCTCCGTTGGCTGTCTTGATCATAGTTCTATGCGCCCATAGCACATGTGATAACTCATCGACCCATTTACCACTTCGTTCATCCAGACGTGCCTTGATGCCATTCCCCAAGCTTCTATTAGCTCGTTCGACGAGGCCGTTTGTCTGCGGATGCTTAACAGATGCGAAGCGTCGCTTGATATTCAATGACGCACACCAATCTTTGAACGGGTTGTCCGTGAACTGCTTGCCGTTATCCGAGATGATTTCTCCTGGTAAACCAAAACGGCATACAATATGTTCCCAAACAAACTTCTTAACTTGTTTGCCTGTGATAGACTTGACTGCCTTGGCCTCTATCCATCGTGTGAAGTAGTCCATTGCAACAATCAAGAATTTAACTCCCCCCGCAGCTACAGGAAATGGTCCTGCAATGTCAATTCCCCACTTATAGAATGGCCATGGGGACGTGATAGGTGTAAGCTCCTGCTGCGGGTGTCGCGGTACTGGCCTATGCACCTGGCAATCACTACACCTGCGAATCATGTCGCGTGCGTCTCTGTGCATGGTGGGCCAATAATATCCTGTTCGTAAGGCTCTGGCTACCACGGATCGTGGACCTGCATGCATGCCGCACAACCCTTCGTGTATGTCACTGATTACGTAAGCGGCCTGACGTGGTCCAACACACCGCAGCCACGACTGCAAGAAAGAGCGTTTGTAAAGGATGCCTTTTCGAAGTTCGAAATGCTGCGACTTCCTTCTCATGCGCCGTGCTGCTTTTTCCTCGTCTGGAAGGGTCTCACTGGTCAAATAGTTGATAATTGGGGTCATCCATGTAGGTCCGTCCTCTTCAACTATAGCAGCAACCTCCCCTTCCGTTATAGATTTCTCCTTGAGTATTTCCACCAAGACTTGTTTAGATAAGTGAGCAAAGCTTGTGGATGCGATCTTGCTAAGAGCATCCGCCTTCTTGTTCTCGCCCCTTGGCACCTGCTTGATGGAAAACTTACTGAAAGTCGCGATTAGTGACTTGACTTTTTCCAAATACCTGACCATGTTGTCCTCCTTAGCCACATACCCACCTAGAATATGGTTTGCTACAAGCCGTGAGTCCACGTAGGCCTCAAGGTTGCGGAATCCCATTCTAGCGGTGATTTTTAAACCCGCAATTAATGCTTCATATTCCGCTTCGTTGTTGGTGGCCGTGAACTCAAAACGGAGGGCGTACGCGAATTCCATTCCTTCTGGATTTGTGAGGATGAGACCTGCTCCGGACCCGTCCGTACACGAAGATCCGTCCATGAATAACACCCATGGTTCTGTTGGGATCTCGTCCTGCTTGATGATTTGCCCTTCCTCATCCGGCTTCTCGATCAGGAAATCTGCCAGGATCTGGCCTTTAACAGCCGTCCTTGGCCTGTAAGATATATTGTGCTCCCCCAATAGGATGCTCCATTTCTGTAGCCTCCCTACCACATCTGGTCTAGAGATAACCTGCTTGATTGGCTGATCTGTAATGACTACAATCGGGTGCGCCTGGAAGTACCGGCGTAACCGCTTTGTAGCAAACACTAGTGCTAACACCAATTTTTCCATGGAGGAATAATTCAACTCCGTCCCTTGTAGTGTTCTACTTATAAAGTAGACCGGAGTTTGTACTGTATCTCTATCCGTCATAAGTACCGCGCTTATTGCGCCATGAGTAGCTGAGAGATACATAATGAGTTCCTCCTTTGGCCGGGGAGCTACTAGCATAGGGAGAGATGCAAGATGCTGCTTGAGTTGGCCGAAGGCTTCCTCGGCTTCCTTCGTCCACCGGAAGTCTCCCTTTCTAATGCACTTCTTGAGTGTCTTAAATAGGGGTAATGACTTCTCTGCGGATTTAGATAGGAACCTATTCAGTCCGGCTAACTTCCCATTTAAGGATTGCACCTCCTTCCGTGTCTGCGGGGACGGCAGTTGTATCACTGCATCCGTCTTCTCTGGGCAAGGTTTGATGCCATTTGGATCAATCAAATATCCGAGGAACATCCCCTCAGTTGCTCCAAACGTACATTTCTTTGGATTTAACTTCATGTTAATCCTTCTCAGAGTGTCGAATGTCTCTTGGACATCTCGGAGGAGTGCTTCCTCCGTGTGACTTTTTATCACCAAGTCATCAACATAGACTTCCAAGTTGCGGCCTATCTGTGATTCAAAAGCTTTGTCCACCAACCGCTGATATGTAGCACCGGCGTTCTTCAGTCCAAACGGCATTTTCGTATAGCAATACACGCCCTGGCTCGTATGGAACGCCGTTTTTTCTGCATCCTCCTCCGCCATCTGGATTTGATGATACCCTTTATACGCGTCCAAAAAGCATTTAAAAGGATACCCACATATGGACTCCACCTTCTAGTCGATTTCCGGTAACGGGTAACAGTCCTGTGGGCAGGCCTTGTTTAGATCCGTAAAATCCACACACATGCGCCAACTTCCGTCATGCTTCTTGACCATGACCGGATTGGACAACCACTCGTGGTAGTATACCTCGCGCATGATGCCTGCATCCACTAGTTTCCGTACTTCCTCCAATATTACTTGACTGTGCTCAGGCGCCTGGCCGCGCTTCTTTTGCTTGATGGGTTGGTACCCTTGGCGGATCTGGAGCTTATGCTCTGCTACCGCGCGTGGCACACCTGTCATATGCTTTGGCTCCCATGCGAATATGTCTAGGTTTGCACTTAAAAGAGAGCACATGACCCTTTTGCCTCTATCCGAGAGCGCCCCTCCTATGGATACCTCCTGTTCCGGATAGTCAGGGTGAATGGCCACCTTCCAATTGGGAGGTGGTGATCCATCTTTGGGCGGAACAGGTGGGGCCGGTGTTGTCACGGTGTGACACTCGGATGCCGGTACGATTGTGTTGTAAATGGTAACAATTCCCCCCTCCACGGGGAATTTGATCATCCCGTGCGCCGTAGAGGGTACCGCCCGTATAGCCAAAATGCCTGGTCTGCCTATGATTCCATTGTACGGAGAGTGTGAGCGTATCACCATGAAGTTCATCCACGCCGTAGTGGAATGTTCCTCATTCCCAATGGTCACAAGCAAACGTAATTGCCCTATCGGCCAGATAGTGTCTCCACTAAAGCTAGTAAGCGGCGACGTGGCCGGTACTAATTGGTTTCTTATTTCTGGGCATAACTGCACGAAACAGTGTTCATATAGTATCTCTGCTGACGATCCTCCATCCACATACATGCGACGAACATTATGTGTTCCAATGCTTATCTCAATAGTGAGAGGCGCATCAATCACATCGCTTGCTGTGATGGGAGGGAATGAGATTTCCCTACCGCGTGAAAATTTTTGTCCAACTTTCTGCCTCGTGCGGCGCTGTCTGGATTGGATCATGTATATGGTCAAAGGTTTGTCCTTTTGGGGATCCTTTTTATCATACTTCTTGTTGTTGTCTTTTCCATCCTTCCAATCCTTAACTAGGTGCTTGAGTTTGCCTGATTTGATCAGCGACTCAATATGCTTCTTGAGCTGGATACACTCCTCCGTGCCGTGGCCTTTGTCATTATGGAACTCGCAGAAGCGACTTCCTTGCCGACGTTCCGGGGGAGTGGTCATTGGGGGAGGCCTTGGAAAGTTCGCCCCTTCTGTCAGCAAGATCTCCCGGTAGGACATCTTTAGGGGGGTGAACTTATCGTCCGACTGTGCGCCTTTGCTTTGGCTCTTATAGTCTGAACCCTTGTTATCGTTCTGATTACCTTGACCGCCCGACTGTCTCCGGGACTGGTCATTTGACCGGTACCCATTTCCTCGGGATGGGTAGGCCGCGGCAACAGCTGTTTCTCCTTCTATGAAATTTCTGACCCTTTCCATGAGGTCATCATATCTCTCTGGACGTTTGTCATTGAGGCGCCTGATCAGTTCTCTGTCTGTTATGGCGTGCATGTAGTCAGAGATTTTCAGGAGCTCCGGCATGGTTCTTGTGCGCGTGCACTCATCATTGAAGCGTTCAGTGAAGGCTTCTGTTGACTCCCCCGGCCGTTGCTTAACAGTTGCCAACGAGACCGGGTCCCTATTATACTTCTTTCTTTGAGTATAATTGTTCTCAAACGCAGTGCGTAGTTCCGTGAAACTATCAATGCTCCGTGGAGGGAGTGCTTCAAACCAGTCACGGGTGTTTCTGATCAAGGTCGAATTGAACATTTGGCACCATATAGGCATGGGCCATCGCTCAATTTTAGCCTGCGTATCAAATATTTTAAGGTGATCCACCAGATCACCGGACCCGTCATAAGTCTTGATACACGCCGGCATGCGACGTTTAGTGTCCTCAAAATAGTTCCGTATGCGGAGGGTGAACGGGTCTTCCCTGGGATCCGCCCATGGCCGAGTGAGCCTAGGGTCATCCCATGGTTCACACCAGGGACGTGAAAGATCCTCCGCTTCCGTATCTCGATAGTAAGGGCCACCATAATACCCATCGTTGTTTGGTGGTGGTGGAGGGGTGCGCCTAGGCCGGCGACGTTTAGGTGGATGGTCATCTGAGTCCTCTCCGGATGGATCCGGGGACGGCGGTGGTGCCCCATCCTTTGAATAAGGACCACTTTTTTGGGATGAACCAGGGGCTTTTTTCCCAGTGTTCATCCTGTCCCACACACTCGGGCGACGTGTGGTTCTGGCCAGCTCTCGATCTGGTCGCTCGGGTGAGCCATCCGACCTTTCTCCTTCTCGAGGCTGCATTATTTCCTGCATGAGGCGATCTCCTATGCGCTCAAACACATTCCGGGGTTGAGGGGTTTCCTCAAAGGTACCCTGTTCTGGAGGCCGAGCTCTCCTTTTCCTCTGATTTTGGGAGGAGGTGATTGGTCCGGTGTCGCCAAAGTTGAGCCTGGATTGGAGGTTCCTCCCCAGATTCAACCTTGATGCGATCCCCGGGACGATCCTTTCGAAGTTCTGCGTGAGAACTCGAGTAAGATCCTCCTCACTGAGTGGTAGGACTTCCACTTCTTCCTCCGTCGAGGGTCTGCGCGATTACTTGTTAGGAGGGTTTGGCGCACTCCCTGGATCAGGGTTGTCCAGTGTTGAAGTAGGTGGGGGTGTCATGGAGATCGTGCTCGTCACCCCCAAGGGTTGAAAACTGCTACGGTTACCCGGCCCGCCTGCGAGGCGGCTAGGTGATTGGTTGGGGATGAGAATCCCTTCCCCTTGGGACTTCCGATTCCCAGGATTCGCATTCCTGGGATTGGCTTGCTGGTGCCCCTTTGTCATTGGAGATTCAGAATGAGATTTTGTTCTAGCTTAGTGTAATGGGTCCCACGGATGGCGCCAACTTGTTGATGCAAAAGTTGGTTGATCCTTGCTAGACCCGAATTAGGTTTAATTCGGGTTGACTGGGCTCCGGCTCCTGCACCAAGTGAATTGTTTGGTTGGGATCCTGCACACTAAACAGCACGCGTTAGGCTTACAGTGGGAATGTTTCCCACGATTAGACTCTGGCGTGAGAGTAAGTAATCGATTTAGGGTTTATGTAAGTTTAGAGTATGAATCGTAATACCTTTGTGGAACCCTTGAGGGTTCCTTTTATAGGCAGTGGAACCCTAGTGGGCTGCCACTGATACTTTAGCCCCAAGGAAAGGATAACTATCAGATTTAGAATGATTGTTATCTTCTAATTTTGGTAGTGAATATCCTCTCCATTTGTGATGAAGATATTCCCAGACAGAATATGATTATGTCTAATCTTATGTCGGCCGCACCGGGCCGTGGGCCGCACACATGTGCGGTTACTGTTCATTCAAGCCCATAAGCCTGAATGACATTTATCCACCCATCTGTGATGGACCGGATACGGGTAGTACCCGTGGGCCGGGTTCGTGACCTGGTTGGGGACTATACGTCATCATCACACATTGATGCAACTATGTTCATATCTAGATGCCTGACATGTCGCAGCTTCAAGATAGAACGCCGTCATGTTAGTGAGTTACTTCAACCCTTAGAAATTCCTGAACAGAAATGAAAAGGAATTCGATTAAATGGTTACCAATTACCACAGACTCAGAAAAAGTGTGATACTATCTAAGTTATCGTCAAACATGTAATCAGCCTGTGCGTTTTCTTTCATCCGAAAGGATCACGTAGTAGTAGAACTATAGAAAATTTAGCAGTAAATTGTACGAATTCAAGGTATTCCATCGACCATCATATCAGACAGAATTCATGTTCATGATCACGTGTATGTTTACGTTCATTGTACGTTCACGTTTATTTCATGTTCACGTTCACGTCTCATTCGCAGTATGATGCTGTTCAGTTCACGTTTTGAGTATGATGCCGTTCAGTTCACGTTTTGTGATATCTCATGATTTAAATTCACGCCCTTCGCATTTATGAAATTGTTCACTTTCAAGTTCGTGTCCCATCTCGCGATACAAGTTTTACAGTTGTTACCGAATACGGTTACAGAAAGCTTGAGAAACCATACTCAAGTTTAGCACAGCTTTTTTATACCAGGCATATGTTTCACATCTCAGGTCGTATCGTTTGGCATTCCTTCCTCAGTCAGCATACGTTTATGACATGTTCTAGTATCACGCTCACAGTATGTTTCACGTATCACATACATGACATATTTCATGCATAGCGCTCCTTTTATGATCGCGAACCACGTTCACAATTGCTCACGTAGCACGTTCACAATTGTTCACGCAGTTCGTCCCTATATATTCTCAACAGCTTGCTTAGAGATATAAATGTTATCTTCTCAGGATATTTGTATGTACAGTTTCATGTATACTACATGCTATAGCTTGTTCATTCTATCAGATTCAAAAAAATCCATCTTAACTATGGAACCAGAAACTATTCAGCATCATCAGGACAGGGTCACCAGGACCAAGATTGTTAATATGCTTAGACCTTCTAAGGAATATTTTCGAGCGGGAAGCCACCAGAAACGGAGAAGTCCATCCGGACCTCTCATTCCTTTTCCTTTAATAAATCTAGTTAAGTCCTTTCAGTCATGTCACGTTCCATGTTCTCTTCAGCCATGTCACGTTACATGATCACTTTAGTCATGTCATATTTATACCTATCAGCAGCATTATGTCTTAATGAAAGACGAATTATCCATCAGCTTAATTATCTCTTCAGTTTACGTGTTCTTTCAGTTCTATAGGTTCATTAGTTTATTACCTTTAATTCGGGACGATTTGTTCCTTTTTAGAGGGGAAGAATTATAAAACCCAGTATGGTCGTATCTATAATTCGGGGACGAATTATTCTCTTTAGATGGGAAGAATTGTAAAACCCGTATTTAAAATTAGAATATTAAATACGCAGAGGCTATACGTTCTGCAAAATTTAAAAACAGGCGGGAAAAATATACAAGCGTACGATTAAGTTTTGTTTTTTTTTTTTAAAAATATGAAAAGTTATATTGAAACTAAATGGGTCGGTTATAGAATGTTTAAAAAAAAGAGAAAAGGGCCTCATGGCCGGTTCATGTAAGTAAAGAAAACTTTGGGCCAAGCCCATTAGTAACAAATATGGACGGGAGTTTTTACCCCTTTTGACACATTCAATAAACAAAAATAAAGTTAGGGTTTGGGGGGCTGTGGAGTTAAGCCGCAGGTGCAGAAAAAAAAGAGTTCGATCTAGGATTGATTCAGGTTGTGTATGTGTGTGCAAATCGTTTTCAATCAAGAACCATGTAAGCATATCCGTCTCCCGTTCTTCTTCATTCATATTAAATTAGGGCATGTTGGTTTTGTGTTGTTTGTTCCTGCCGAGAGTAGCGAGACCCCACAAAAAGGGGTACTCGGTGTGTTCTTGGGCATAAAGCTGAGACCATGTCTCGGTGGTGCCTTCTTTTGGTCAGCCATGAACAAAACACCCCACGCAGGGGCTTTATGATTAATGGGGTTCGGTTTGTAGTTACTTAGCCCAGTCGAGTGCAAGCAAACCCCCAGCAGGGGGGCAAATGAATTTAGGTGATGGGCTTTTGTACACAGCCGCATTTAAAAAAAATAAGGACTGTTTTAATATAAGGGGGTGTTTGGCTTGATTAAACAGTGGGTAAATTAATACAAGCAGTGGGAACAATGGATTTTCAGAAGTGGAAAAAATAGACAGAAAATAATGAGTTTTGTTTAAGTTTAGCTTCCGTAAAGCCGAGTAGTGTTCGTTCAGTCTTCCATCAGTCAGTACTGGACAAGAGGTACGGATTTTCCGTCCTTTCAGTAAAGACTTCCCTTCTATGCATGATTAGGATTTCCCGTCTATAGCCAAATGTTTTCCCCAGTACATGTTATAAATTATCTGAAATTATTTTAATAACTAAGATATTGCCTGAGCCTTATATACAAGCATGACCAGTCAGTAGTACTAGTTACGGAGGTACCGTAACCATGACACTTGAAGCACCGGTGTCATGACTCACCTGCGGGAGAGTGATATCCCGCAGCGTTCCACTCAGTTCAGCTTGGCCATTTTATCAGTATTATTAGTGGGGCGTATGGATGCATCCTAGGCTTATTAGTTTATAGTTTATCAGGTGAGTGTGGTGTGTGCTCTACATCCTTCACATTGGAGCTGATCCCTCCACCTAGCACAGTATTTAGAGGTCACCCCTCTACAGCATGACGAGGTCACCTCTCCGGTTATTCATGCAACAGTTGTTACAGCACATGACCTATATAAGCTCTTGGCAATTAAAATATAGTAAATGTATATTTTCAGATTTAACAGATAACAGTTCAGTTTTATTATTTATAAATTAGGCTTATCAGATTTTCTACAGTTTCATTACACTCCGCATATCAGTCTTTCAGCTTTAGTAATTATTAATTATTTCAAGTTCAGCATATTCTTATCATGCATTATATCCGTTCACTGACCGTTTTGCTCAGCCGTAGTTCTTTCATGTTCTAACGGCATGTACACCAGGACACTCTTAATATTCTGAGAGCATGTGCTTTGGATGGAAGTAATCCAGACTTCTTTACTTTATGCACTTCATTTTTATATTGCCTGTTGGACATTGTTCAGTCCTTTCTTTCAGTATTTTTCTTTTCATGTTTTAAGCTTATGTTGGATTACCGATGTTTGATTCCGGTATTTCTGTTATGGTCAGTTAATGTTTTAGGACATTTACCTTATGCTTTGATGACATGCCATAAATACACGTAACGGTCCAGTTATCCAAGTGGGGTGTTACAATTATGGTATCAGAGCTATAGGTTCGACCTGTAGGCTCTAAAACTTGACTTGTGACTAGTGGGTAGTCACCAGGAACTTCTCAGATTTTGGCGTTGTTATCTTTCATGTTTGTCATGCATTCATCAGTCAGTTTTCTTCATTTATCAGTCAGTTTTCTTAAAATTTTTGACTAAGTAAAAGGTTGGTACAAGACTGGCCATATTTAGTCGCAAGTGATTTCTACGAATTTTGTTTGGTGAACCGACCCAAGGCGTTCACCCTTGCCGTTCAGATTTTGTATCGGTGAACCGACCAATATGCTTTAATCCTGACTCATGTCAGATTCATGTTTTTAGTCGAATATTACTTGGTGAACCGGTCCACGGACGTTCACTATTGTTAAGGTCAAATTTCATGTTTTCTGACGATAGTTGTTTTGCGAACCGATCCATAGTTGTTCACCCTTGTCATCTCAAGACATTGATAAAATTTTGACAAGTATGGTTTGAAATACAGCTAACCATATTTAGTTCCAGATTGTAAATTTTATACATGGCAGTTCTCAAATTTTTTTTGACAAATGTAGATCGAACCAGAATCGCCCATACTTAGTCACATGTTTTCGTAGTTGAATTTTGTGGATTGCACCATAGCCATTCATATCAGTTGTTCGTTAAACCTCAGTTGAGTATACCCTTATGTTTTTTGTAACAATCCAGTTTTCAATCTCACGTTGATGTTGCATGCTGATTCAGTTTCATGTCTCCTTATGAAGATTATACTATCAGCAGGGTGATGTTGTTTTCATGCTAAGACACGGAAGGATTTCAGTAAAATCCTGTTTTAATAATAAATCATGTTTGATCTTCATCAGGCATTTCGTCATGCTGACCATTGTTGAAATTCCGTTTAAACATATTCTTGAACCTCTATACAACCAGCATTAAGTCTATGCAGTAATTACCAGGCTATCACGTTACCCATTTCAGTCAGTCTACTACCGTTTAAATCAATTTAATCCTTGATCATGTCAGAAAAGTGACACCAGTATCGATCATCCCATAAAATTTCCACCAGCTCCATGTACAGTATTCCATATGCACCCCATGTACAGTGTCTCAGTTATACTTCATGTACAGTATTTCATGTGTACCCTATGTACAGTGTCTCAGATATGCTCCATATGAAGTATTCAATTTGTACTTCATGTACAGTAGTCCAGGTGTACTCCATGTTTCCTACTCCATGAGTATTGCTATTCGATCCTCAATCATTTCAGGCGTTTCCGTTTGTCGATATTCTACCAGATGCTGATGCTGCTCATGAGTTAAAGATTTTACCAGATACTGATGCTGCTAACACTTTGAAGACCTCACCAATGCTGATGCTGCTGATACCTTGGAGATTTCTCAATATACTGATGTTGTTTATACTATGAAGACTCTTCAAAACAAGGACGAAAATTAAAAATTTGAAACTTCTGACAAGGATAAACTTCAATCATCAGACACTACCATTCCATTCCATGTCTTTACCTTCTCAGTTAGATGTCACACTTCACTCAGCTAACCTTTCATTCAGAAGAGTGGGGACCGGAACCCAACCGGCCACTCAGCAGATTAGCTACAGGAATCACGGTTCTAATAATGACCATCTTGAAACTGACAGACAACGCGGTAGTGATAACCACCGTGCTTATAATTAATCAGTCAGTAACCATCGGAACTCCGGAACGGACGTGACCAGAAGTACAGAGGTCAACAGTCTAACCGGTCCGCCAACCCTAACAGTTACCAGAAATTCTTAACCTTATTCAGACTCACCCATTAAAATACATGTCCAGACAACAGTCAAGACACAGGTCCTAAGTATCATTATGGAAGACACATGTCAGGACACCAGTCATAGTACACGTCATACGAATATCTTCTCAAAGTACGAGTCAGATTCATAACACCAGTATGTCTCCTAAACCAGGTCCTCAGAAATTCAGGGTACCCTCCAAGGGGGTATACCTGTTTTGTTAGGCCACGCATAAAACAGACCATTAAAATTCAGTTACCACCACCGGAGTATTATTCATGTTAGACACGCAGTGTTCATTCTGTGAGGTTACAGATGAACACAATCAGTGAAAGTTGTCACGTTTACTTCACGTGATCATATGTCAACTTTATCTTAAATCAAGTAGTACCTACTTCCCAGCCAGAAAAGACTCCACAGTATCACCCATATTTATAAGGTTTTTCCTTCTAGTTGACGACAAGATCCGTCTTACTAACTTCCAAAGATAGCAATGTTATTTTCTGCCATAAATCAGTACAAGTTGTTATGCTTTACAGCAAATGACTTATCATTCCAAAGCTACTAAGACCTTTATAGCTATCAAATATAAATCCACTTCTGAAGTTTCTTAAATTCATGATCAGCAGATTATTCCAGAGTTTGCGGATAAAAATTTCAGAAGGTTTTCCCAGAAATTCCTTCCTAACCACAAGACAGGGTTTAACATAGGTCTTGTCTCAAGTACAGAACATGTTTTCAGAACTCCTTATCGCAGGGCTTCAGCTGAGTCTAAAAGAGTTTCAACATTTGCCGCAAGAATTACATAATGAGGCTTATTCGCCCTCCCGCACCACCAGGAAGTACACCGTTTATATCCATCAGGAATAAGGCCGGTATCATGAGATCATGTATCGACCACTAAAATTTTTGACAAGATCACCATTCTTAATCAATGTTCATCCCATAAATTGCAGGTTTATCTGATCAGCTACGATGTCTTAAACATTTTCCAGGACAAATTTCCGATCATGCTACCATCAGTGGTGAGAGAAAGAACATGACGTTTCCAGGCTGCTGTTGCACATATTACAGTCTCTCTAAGAATTTTGATTTTATACTTCTGAGCTCCCTAATGCTCTAGCTATATTATGAAATTATGAATAAAAATTTTCCATGACTCTCAGACCAAAATCGTCAGTATATTCATTGATCACATTCTGATCTACCTAATACTAGAGAATAACACAGAATCTTCAATAGGAGTAATTTTTATACACAACTTTCCAGATATAAATTTCACTTGAACAAAGTGTCAGTTCTGAGCCATCCTATTTTAGCAGAAAGAAATTTCAGACAATCCTGCGAAGGTGAAGGCCATCACCTGATGGTCCCGATCGACGCCTGTGAACGAAGTACAAAATTTTCTAGAACTCATTTAACTGCTACCGTAGAAATTGCTGGAAGTTCTCATTGAAAACTTTTCCATGACTACTCAACCAGATTTTCACCAGAATATTCCGTAATCCCAGACAGAATTTTGATAGAAGCAGTATCACACATTGATGCAACTATGTTCATATCTAGATGCCTGACATGCCGCAGCTTCAAGATAGAACGCCGTCATGTTAGTGAGTTACTTCAACCCTTAGAAATTCCTGAACAGAAATGAAAAGGAATTCCATTAAATGGTTACCAGTTACCACAGACTCAGAAAAAGTGTGATACTATCTAAGTTATCGTCAAACATGTAATCAGCCTGCGCGTTTTCTTTCATCCGAAAGGATCACGTAGTAGCAGAACTGTAGAAAATTTGGCAGTAAATTGTACGAATTCAAGGTATTCCATCGACCATCATATCATACAGAATTCATGTTCACGATCACGTGTATGTTTACGTTCATTGTACGTTCACGTTTATTTCATGTTCACGTTCACGTCTCATTCGCAGTATGATGCTGTTTAGTTCACGTTTTGAGTATGATGTCGTTCAGTTCACGTTTTGTGATATCTCATGATTTAAATTCACGCCCTTCGCATTTATGACATTGTTCACTTTCAAGTTCGTGTCCCATCTCGCGATACAAGTTTTACAGTTGTTACCGAATACGGTTACAGAAAGCTTGAGAAACCATACTCAAGTTTAGCACAGCTTTTCCATACCAGGCAGATGTTTCACGTCTCAGGTCGTATCGTTTGGCATTCCTTCCTCAGTCAGCATACGTTTATGACATGTTCTAGTATCACGCTCACAGTATGTTTCACGTATCACATACATGACATATTTCATGCATAGCGCTCCTTTTATGAGCGCGAACCACGTTCACAATTGCTCACGTAGCACGTTCACAATTGTCCACGCAGTTCGTCCCTATATATTCTCAACAACTTGCTTAGAGATATAAATGTTATCTTCTCAGGATATTTGTATGTACAGTTTCATGTATACTACATGCTATAGCTTGTTCATTCTATCAGATTCAAAAAAATCCATCTTAAGTATGGAACCAGAAACTATTCAGCATCATCAGGACAGGGTCACCAGGACCAAGATTGTTATTATGCTTAGACCTTCTAAGGAATCTTTTCGAGCGGGAAGCCACCAAAAACGGAGAAGTCCATCCGGACCTCTCATTCCTTTTCCTTTAATAAATCCAGTTAAGTCCTTTCAGTCATGTCACGTTCCATGTTCTCTTCAGCCATGTCACGTTACATGATCACTTCAATCATGTCATATTTATACCTATCAGCAGCATTATGTCTTAATGAAAGACGAATTATCCTTCATCTTAATTGTCTCTTCAGTTTACGTGTTCTTTCAGTTCTATAGCTTCATTAGTTTATTACCTTTAATTTGGGACGAATTGTTCCTTTTTAGAGGGGAAGAATTATAAAACCCAGTATGGTCGTATCTTTAATTCGGGGACGAATTATTCTTTTTAGATGGGAAGAATTGTAAAACCCGTATTTAAAATTAGAATATTAAATACGCAGAGGCTATACGTTCTGCAAAATTTAAAAACAGGCGGGAAAAATATACAAGCGTATGATTAAGTTTTGTTTTTTTTTTAAATATGAAAAGTTATATTGAAACTAAATGGGTCGGTTATAGAATGTTTAAAAAAAAAGAGAAAAGGGCCTCATGGCCGGTTCATGTAAGTAAAGAAAACTTTGGGCCAAGCCCATTAGTAACAAATATGGACGGGAGTTTTTACCCCTTTTGACACATTCAATAAACAAAAATAAAGTTAGGGTTTGGGGGGCTGTGGAGTTAAGCCGCAGGTGCAGAAAAAAAAGAGTTCGATCTAGGATTGATTCAGGTTGTGTATGTGTGTGCAAATCGTTTTCAATCAAGAACCATGTAAGCATATCCGTCTCCCGTTCTTCTTCATTCATATTAAATTAGGGCATGTTGGTTTTGTGTTGTTTGTTCCTGCCGAGAGTAGCGAGACCCCACAAAAAGGGGTACTCGGTGTGTTCTTGGGCATAAAGCTGAGACCATGTCTCGGTGGTGCCTTCTTTTGGTCAGCCACGAACAAACCACCCAGGGCTTTATGATTAATGGGGTTCGGTTTGTAGTTACTTAGCCCAGTCGAGTGCAAGCAAACCCCCAGCAGGGGGGCAAATGAATTTAGGTGACGGGCTTTTTTACACAGCCGCGTTTAAAAAAAAATACGGACTGTTTTAATATAAGGGGGTGTTTGGCTTGATTAAACAGTGGGTAAATTAATACAAGCAGTGGGAACAATGGGTTTTCAGAAGTGGAAAAAATAGACAGAAAATAATGAGTTTTGTTTAAGTTTAGCGACAGTTTTCGTGACACTAAGTACTGTCGCAGAATTGTTTAATGACAGTTTTTGAATTTCAGCTTTTGGTGACAGTTTTTAGCGACAGTTTTGCTGTCGTTAATTTCATATAGGCAGATTTTGTATACTTTGTTGAATTGTTTAGTGCGACCGAGATGCGGTATCTCGGTAGGCTCGGGCCATAATTATAATAATAAAATGAAGATTTTTATATTATACCTTTTGATTACTTATTTTATAAATGTTTAAAATTGTATTTTAAATGAATTTAATTAAAATAGTTTATAATGTTTTAAAAGGGTATAATTTTATTATATGAATTAAATTATTTTAAAAAGTTTCTAATTTAGAAACCTTATGTTTTAACGAGTTATTTATTATAGTATTAATATAACGTCAGAACACGTTTGTATCATAACTATTAGTAGGTCGTAATATATTAGAAAGAATTATTATAAGTTCAGATTTATCAGTTAATATACGTACAGAATTTCAGAAATAAATAAATAAGAAGCCAATAAAATCAGTAAATTATATAAAGATAAAATCACTTATTTGCGTCTATTATTATTGTAGCTTCCGTGAAGCCGAGTAGTGTTCGTTCAGTCTTCCATCAGTCAGTACTGGACAAGAGGTACGGATTTTCCGTCCTTTCAGTAAGGACTTCCCTTCTATGCATGATTAGGATTTCCCGTCTACATCCAAATGTTTTCCCCAGTACATGTTATAAATTATCTGAAATTATTTTAATAACTAAGATATTGCCTGAGCCTTATATACAAGCATGACCAGTCAGTAGTACTAGTTACGGAGGTACCGTAACCATGACACTTGAGGCACCGGTGTCATGACTCACCTGCGGGAGAGTGATATCCCGCAGCGTTCCACTTAGTTCAGCTTGGCCATTTTATCAGTATTATTAGTGGGGCGTACGAATGCATCCTAGGCTTATCAGTTTACAGTTTATCAGGTGAATGTGGTGTGTGCTCTACATCCTTCACATCGGAGCTGATCCCTTCACCCAACACATTATTTAGAGGCCACCCCTCTACAGCATGACGAGGTCACCCCTCCGGTTATTCATGCAACAATTGTTACAACACATGACCTGTATAAGCTCTTGGCAATTAAAATACAGTAAATGTATATTTTCAGATTTAACAGATAACAATTTAGTTTTATTATTTATAAATTAGGCTTATCAGATTTTCTATAGTTTTCATCACACTCCGCATATCAGTCTTTCAGCTTCAGTAATTATTAATTATTTCAAGTTCAGCATATTCTTATAATGCATTATATCCGTTCACTGAGCGTTTTGCTTAGCCGTAGTTCTTCCATGTTCTAACGACAGGTACACCAGGACACTCTTAAGATTCTCAGAGCATGTGCTTTGGATGGAAGCAATCCAGACTTCTTTACTTTATGCATTTCATTTTTATATTGCCTGTTGGACATTGTTCAGTCCTTTCTTTCAGTATTTTTCTTTTCATGTTTTAAGCTTATGTTGGATTACCGATGTTTGATTCCGGTATTTCCGTTATGGTCAGTTAATGTATTAGGACATTTATCTTATGCTTTGATGACACGCCATAAATACACGTAATGATCCAGTTATCCAAGTGGGGTTTTACATAACGTCGTAAGCGCATCCTGACAACGTTGTTGCTCAATTATTTGTTTTTGAATCATAGCTTTAATCTTGTCAACAGTGTGTGAAAAAGGGCATGCCATTTTGATTTTAAAAAGTTGTGTTTGAAAATACAGAAAGTTGTGTGTGAAAATACTGAAAATTGTGTGTGCAAATTTTTTGTCTGAAATCTTTGTATTTATAGAGAGAAAAAAATGATTTGAAAAAAAACACGTGGGTCTGGATTCTTGTCCAACTCACGCTGGTGAGTTTGCCTCTAGTCTTTTATCAATGCGATTAAGTCGCGCGTGAGTGGGTTGCCAGGATAATGGGAGTCGCGCACGACTTCTAGCAACTCGCGGGTGGGTTTTACCCCACTCCGCTCAGCCTAAGGTGATGTTGGGACATTTCAAATAATGTGTAAAACCGGGCCCCACCTTCCAACGTCTGATTATTATATATAAAAAATTTAAACCTCATTTATCCCCTATAAATATATTTCAAACCAAACTAATTTTCACAAAAAATACCCCTTTCACTTTCATTATTTTCACATACACCTACTTTTCAAAGACAACATCAAAATTTTAATAACGTGTTCCCTTCCACACACCATCGACGAGATCAAAGCTATGGTTAAAAAACAATGAATGAACAACAACGTCGCCAGTTTTCGCTTACGACGTTAGCCTTTGATTTCGATGTCACGTACGAAGCTAAAACGAAACCGCACACAACATATGATACATGTCGTGATATTTCCCCCGAGAAACGTGTTTTAACCGGCAAGTTTCTGAAAAATGAATCTCCTAACGATTTTAACATGCAAAGAGCCTTGTTTAGAAAGTCGTCAAAATTGGAGACTCAGATTCAAAAAAATACTGAATGACTGAATAACTTGACTCCCCGCAAAAATGAAGGAATTCCGTCCCAAACTCATATCGGTTCTTCATCACAACAAGACTGGCGTTGATATGTTTCTCCCAAGCCATCCTATCCAAGTGTAAACAACTCAAATGGATTACTTACTGACATTCAGGTGTATCAACTATACCAAGATGAACAGGTATTGAAAGAAACATTAGAATAAGAAGAAAAGTCCCAGAGGGAGTGGGATGAGAAAGTTAGGGCCGAAGAAGCTTACCAAGAGCAATTCCGTTGGGAGTTTTCTGGGAAGTTATCGGATTCGGATCCAGGAACTGACTAATCGTATTAGGTATTTGGTTTTTTTTATCTATCTAGTAGTGTATTTCCTATCCGTAGTTATGTAATGTTTTTTTAATTTTAATGTTATATTTTATGTTTTTATTTTATTCTAATGTTTTTTTAAATTTTAATATAATGTTTTTTAATTTTAATTTTTAATTTTTAATGTAATGGTTTTATTTTAAAAAATATTAAAATGTATTATTTTGGTGTGAGGGTGTTTTTTTGTTGTGATTTATATGAGTAAAGTGTGAGTAAGGGTGAAGGTGACAATAGAAGATAGAAAGTTGATATAACGCTAACCTAAAAAGTGTGAAGAATGTTTTTAGTATGAGTGATAAATTCAGCCTTAGATGAAATAAATCTCTTGACGAAACCTGAACAACCTATGAGGTATAAAACAGTTTAATTAGTGGTTCAATTAGATTTCTTTCTTAAAAATAGCGTTCAATTATCCTATTGAATCACACTTCAACAAGTCAAATTGATCCTAGTTTTAAAATATTACTGACCACTAGAAAAAATAGTAAATAAAATTTGGTTTTATATGAAAGGGTGAAAGCGACTAAAAGACAAAGTATCAACACAAACTTGTTTTCCAAAAGTTATTCCAACGGCTCAAACAATTAAATATTTTCCACGTGTACGGTTGATCCGCATGCGTCAAAACTAGTCTACACGTTAGAGTAGATTTACACATTTAGTCTGTGAAATTACTTCAAATCTTATTTGTTGTCCTTACATTTGAGAAATGTCTTTGTAAGGTCCCTGATCTTAATTGCATAACGTCATATATGAAATGACTAACACATGTTAAATATATGGGTAGCAATGTAGCATGGTCAATATATGTTCATCTTATATAGCGAACAATTTGTTTGTAGATAGATAGGATGGTGGCGGATTGGTGGTGACGATAATGTGAATGGTGGCTTGTAATAAGTGTTTGGCGACAATGATGGTTAAAAAGTGGTGTTAAAGGTTTAAAAGTGGTGGATGAAATTGGTTGTAACGGTGACGGGTGTGGCTGAAAGCAAGAGAAAAAACGACATGTTTGAATTAATGCGTATAAATAAAGTAGCAATCTATATCCAAAACTGGTTTATGTAAAAGAATAGTAACTTGTATGTTGACGTGAGTTCATCAAACTCGTTTGTACACAACATATATGCTTCCCTTAACAATTTTGAAAGCGACCAAGTAAACCTATGAGGTGTTAAGAGTTGTGTTTATGTTAACATGGTAGGCAAAGAAGACGACTCATGTAAAGCTATCTAGATCCATGTATGTGTCTAATCGTGTAGATACGAAAATGACCAAATTCCATTCGTTCTTAGCAGTCGTTAAGTCATTCGAACGACTGACGACATGAAATTAACATACGAGGACTAACGACAATATTTCTCAAAAGTAAAGGCAGTCGACAATTGATAAAACATTTTTAGTGACCAACAGTGTAACTTAGCCACATATTTATATTCCACCATATAACATGATCACTTTTCTTAACAAAACACAGACACAAAACCATGGAGAAAAAGTATCATCGTATTCACGATCTTCATTTACTTGCTCTTCACTGTATCAACTGTCACTAACGCCTTAGATGAAGAAGTATCTCTTCCGACCGAACTTGAACAACCTAAGACAACAATAACAGAATCTGAAATGACACAACTCTTTGACCTTGAAAGTACCATCGATCCACCACGCATGATCCTCAACAACCGACACTTTTACGAAAACATTAGGATTATTCCATCAAGGTTTGTTAGAAAACACACATGTGGTAAGAACAAGTTTATGATCCATCATGATCATCAGGGATGGAGCTAGGGGTTCCTGCGGGTGCCCGTGACCCCTATAAATTTTTCTTTTGTAGTGTTAATTTGTGAAGAAAAAATCAAGTTTTTTCAGAATGCATTTAAATGCACCCTGTCAATCGGAACGTTTTTCTACCTTTCGTTTTAGTGCACTTTTTACATAGGTTATATTATGGTTCAATAATTTTTGTACACCCGGTTATATTTCGTCCTGGCTTCATCCATGATGATCATCAAAAAAATAACAAGAGGGTGGTATCTTATGCTAATGATATGGTCTTGTCTGAACTGTTAAAATAATTCAAAGTCTTCCTAATATGCACGTTTTATTTTGGTATTTTGTGGTAGAATAAATCAAAGGGATGTGGAGATCATGTTCCTGGTCTTTAGCAAGCTAGTGAGTTAGTTGCTTGATTTTAGCTAGTTTTCCATTTTAAATAGCTAGGCATGTGCACGTTATTTTTTGTACCAAAAAAACTCTGTTCTTTCCTGAATAATAGTACAAAAGCATTTGCCCATTGTTGGTTTTTCTTTCAATTGATCTGTCTCTATCATCTTAAAGAAGTAAGATTTGTCCATTGTAAACCAACATTTGGTATCAGAGCAAAACCTGGTGCATGCCCAAATATCAATCTCGTGAAGAGATGACGGGAAACAATGGCAACAGTGAGAAGGACGGTCAGATCACACTCCACTATCCGATGTTATCAAGAAACAATTATGCGGCGTGGGCAATCAAGATGCGGGCGTTCATGCAGGCTCAAGGTGTTTGGGAAGCTGTTGAGCCACGAACCTCAAACACGGTGGTGGAAGTAAAGAAAGACAAGATGGCGTTGGCAGCCATCTACCAAGGTATCCCTGAAGATCTGTTGTTATCATTGGCCGAAAAGAAGTCGGCGAAAGAAGCTTGGGACGCCTTGAAGACTATGTTCATGGGGGCAGATAGGGTGAGAACAGCGAGGATCCAAACTTTGAAAGCGGAGTTTGAAGCCATGAGCATGAAGGAGTCAGAAGGAGTTGACGAGTTCGCTGTGAAAGTGAGCAACATAGTAAGTACTATGCGTACTTTGGGTGATAAGATTGAGGAATCTTATATAGTGAAGAAACTCCTAAGAGCAGTCCCTTCCAAGTTCCTCCAAATAGCCTCAACTCTTGAGCAGTTTGGCAATTTGGAGGAAATGACAGTCGAAGAGGTGATCGGAAGACTAAAGGCGCATGAAGAACGAATGAAGGGCCATTATGAATCAGATGATAGAAAACTTCTCTTAACCCATGAAGAATGGTGTGAGAGAAATAAGAAGAAGGTTGAAGGTGAATCCAAAAGTGCACAAAAGGGAAACCGTGGTTGCTATGGATCATCTAGGGGAAGAGGACGAGGCAGAAGTAGAGGTGGTGGTCGTGGTGGTCGTGGCAGAGGTGGATACAACCACCACAAGGATGGAAACTATGTTGGGTCCAATAGTCAAGACAAGAGTAAAGTACAGTGTTACAATTGTCAAGACTATGGACATTATGCTGCAGAATGTAAAAATCCAAGAAAAGAGAGAAATCATGAAAGCAATTTGATTCAACATGACGACGAGCCAGCCCTCTTGTTGTCATCCCTTGAAGACAAAGAAGAAATCGGTGAGGTGTTCTTGAATGAAGAAAGTGTGACACCAAAATTAAGAACAAGTGGAGGAGATACGAACCAGTCTAAGATCTGGTATCTTGACACCGGGGCAAGCAACCATATGACTGGTGATCAAAGTAAGTTCCAAAAGCTGAACAAGATGGTTCAGGGGTATGTCAAATTTGGAAATGAATCCAAGGTCAGAATTGAAGGAAAGGGCACGATTGTCTTCCAGTGCAAGAATGGTGAGCATCGGAAACTTCAAGAGGTATATTATATACCTGATTTATGTAGCAACATAATAAGCCTTGGCCAACTGTCAGAAAGTGGAGATGAGATCAAGATAAAGGAACCATTTCTGTGGGTTCATGACAGAACTGGAAGGTTATTGATGAAGGTTCAGAGATCTCCCAGCCGATTATACAAGATCGAGTTAGAAGAGGTTAGTAATTCGTGCCTAATTGCTGAAATCTCTGAACCAACATGGCTTTGGCATACACGATTGGGGCATATCAATTTCACAGCACTAAAATTGATGTCAGACAAGAAGATAGTAGAAGGAATTCCAGGAACTTCCATTCCATCTCAGCCATGTGAAGGATGCTTAGTAGGGAAACAGACGAGAAATCCTTACCCTTTGCAGACAAGCTACAGAGCAAAGAGGAGGTTAGAGCTTGTTCATGGAGATCTTTGTGGTCCAATCACGCCACCCACACCCTCTGGTAACAGGTACTTTATGTTACTTGTCGATGATTATAGCAGAGTACAGTGGGTATATTTGATGAAGACGAAGGATGAAGCTTTCCAGATCTTCAAGAATTTCAAGGCTAAAGTGGAGAATGAAACAGGGGAAACGATAAAGACTTTGAGGACAGATAGAGGAGGAGAATTCCTGTCAAATGACTTCACAAAATTCTGCAATGAAATTGGTCTTGAGCGACATTACACATCTCCATATTCCCCACAGCAGAACGGGGTGGTGGAACGGCGAAATCGAACAATTCTGGAGATGGTAAGGAGCAACTTGAAGATGATGAATGTCCCAGATGAGTTATGGGGTGAGGCAGTGAACCACGCAGTTTATGTTTTGAACAGAGTCACTACAAAAGCTCTAAAGGATACAACTCCATATGAGATGTGGACAGGAAGGAAGCCTCATGTGGGACATCTGAGAGTTTTTGGGTGTGTAGCTCACATGATGATCAACAAAGATCATCTAAAGAAATTAGATGAAAGAAGCAGGAAGGTTGTACATCTTGGAGTAGAGAAAGGTTCGAAGGCTTATAGATTGGTGGATCCAGACACGGGAAAGATGTATGTAAGCAGGAATGTAGTCTTCGAAGAAAGTCAGAGTTGGGCATGGAAGGAAACCTCAAAAATTAAGGCGACACCAGGACCAGGTATGACTTTTACAGTTGAAGGATTAGAATTGGATGCTTTTAATGAAAACTTAGAACTGGACCCTAACTCACCACCATTTGAACACGGGTCACCACAAGTTGATGACTCACAACCCATCAATTCTGTTGTGGGCTCCCAATTTAGCCCACAAAGTATGCCATCCAATATACCAGGTACGCCAGACTCACCTGCAACACCAAACATGTCAGTGTCTTCGATTGGGTCTTCAAGCACCGCCTCAAGCTCCACAGGCGGTGGCGCTCCAAAACGTTACCGTTTGCTCACAGATTTGTACGATGAAACTGAAGAAGATGAGTTGATGATGATTCGAAATGATGAAGAACCAGTTTCTTACACAGAAGCAAGCAAGAAAAAGGAGTGGGTAGATGCGATGGATGCCGAATTGGCATCAATCGAGAAGAACAACACCTGGAGTTTGGTCAATCTCCCGAAGAATCGAAAAGCCATAGCCTTAAAATGGGTGTACAAGGTGAAACGAGATCCGAGTGAAAAGAGTTTGAAGTATAAGGCTAGAATTGTGGTAAAAGGGTATGTTCAGAAACACGGAATCGATTACGACGAGGTCTTTGCACCGGTAGCAAGGATAGAAACTATACGCGCCATTCTAGCTCTCTCAGGTTCCAATGGGTGGCGTGTACATCATCTTGATGTGAAATCGGCTTTTCTGAACGGTCCCCTAGAAGAAGAAGTGTATGTATCTCAGCCCGAAGGGTACGTGAAAAGGGGGGAAGTCAACAAAGTGTACAAGCTGTCAAAGGCCTTGTACGGTCTAAAACAAGCACCGCGTGCGTGGAATGCCTGTTTAGACAAGTATTTGAAGAGTTTGGGGTTTACAAGGTGTGCTCAAGAATATTCTGTTTACACGAAGAAAAAGGACGGTGATGTCTTGATCATTGCGGTGTATGTTGATGACCTGCTGGTAACAGGAAGCTATGGTGAAGATGTAGAAGGTTTCAAACAAGAGATGAAGGCTAAGTTTGAAATGACTGATCTTGGATTACTAAGTTATTATCTGGGAATTGAGGTAACTCAACAGGAAAATTGTATTACTTTAAAGCAAGAAGCATATGCTAGAAATCTCCTAAGAAAGACACGTATGCTAGATTGTAATCCCACCAAAAATCCCATGGAACACAAAACAAAGTTAACCAAAGATGGAGATGGAGAGTTGGTTAACCCCACTGAATACAGGAGCATAGTAGGTGGACTCAGGTACTTGACCCATACTCGTCCAGACCTATCATTTGCAGTGGGTGTGGTTAGTCGATACATGGAAAAGCCCACCATGGCACATCTTCAGGCGGTAAAAAGGATACTCAGGTACATAAAGGGCACTTTGGACCATGGTTTGGTCTACACCAAAGGAGAAGAGCAGGTCACTATTGCAGGGTATTCTGACAGTGACTTGGCTAATGATGTGGATGATAGGAAGAGTACAGGTGGCATGGTGTTTTATGTGAATGGGAACCTGGTTTCTTGGACATCTCAAAAGCAAAGATGTGTAGCTCTATCTTCGTGTGAGGCTGAGTTTATGGCAGCCACTGTGACAGCTTGCCAAGGGATTTGGTTGCGTCGACTCGTGTCAGATATAATTGGTCATAAGTTACCACCAGTGACAATATATGTTGATAACAGATCAGCTCTGGAACTTATGAAGAACCCGGTGTTCCATGGTCGAAGCAAGCATATAGACATAAGGTTTCACTTTATCAGGGAATGTGTAGAGAATGGAGAAATCACAGTTACACATATAGATGGAAAGGAGCAGAAGGCAGATATTCTTACAAAGGCTTTGGCAAGAGTGAAGCATGAAGAAATGTGCAAGTTAGTTGGCATCAAGAAGATTGGAAACTCTGAATTAAGGGGGAAAATGTTAAAATAATTCAAAGTCTTCCTAATATGCACGTTTTATTTTGGTATTTTGTGGTAGAATAAATCAAAGGGATGTGGAGATCATGTTCCTGGTCTTTAGCAAGCTAGTGAGTTAGTTGCTTGATTTTAGCTAGTTTTCCATTTTAAATAGCTAGGCATGTGCACGTTATTTTTTGTACCAAAAAAACTCTGTTCTTTCCTGAATAATAGTACAAAAGCATTTGCCCATTGTTGGTTTTTCTTTCAATTGATCTGTCTCTATCATCTTAAAGAAGTAAGATTTGTCCATTGTAAACCAACATGAACTAGATACTCGTTTCGACGTAGAAAAGTTTCCAACTGAGAGGATTGAGTTTAAGCACAAGTACGGGCATGGATATCATCTTCATCACCATGAGAAGGAAGAAAGGAGGAGTTCAAGTTTGGACGTAGGGTTTGTTTGGACTTGAGATTGTTTGTATTTGATTTAGCATCAATCGCAAGTTCCTTTGGCTCGCTCTCGAGTTCAACACCAAACTTATACCCAGGCATTGTCAGCTTCAGAATGATATAAGTCTAATTATGTTGATTCATTCGATTCATTAGCGGAACGTCCCTTCATTCTAACAAGGAAGGGGTTGTAAATTAACACTATCCCTACTGAACTTCCCTTCAATTGAACATTGGATGAATCGTCACTACTACTAGCGAAATCTTTCTTCATTTAATGCCATCACTATCATTAACGGAATTTCCTTTCATTTTATGGTTAATATTCAAAGATGTTACTAAACTTTACAAAAAGTTTGTCTAAGTTATTCAACTTTCATTTTGTGTTTCTAAGTTACCCATATATATGGGTGGTTAATTAGAGCACCAAACATCTATACAACTTACGTTAAAGTTACTTCGTGGAAGGGTGACCAGTTACAATCTATATCCCATGCCACATAGGCTTGATATTTTTCCATCTCATCAAAAACCTTCCACGTTGAATCCAGTATGTGTCTACATCATTATTTTAAAATTTTGTTTTTATTATAATATTCATTTTTTTAGATCATCAGCATCATTTATCATAACCAAACATTTAAAACCTAAAATTAAATATAGAAAACCCAAAAATGTAAAAAAAAACCCCAAAATGTATCTTTCTATTCAAGATACATTTTTTGTTTTTTCGGATCATCAGCATCATTATTCTGCTTTCACATATGAAAAATAGAAAATCAAAAAAATGTATCTTTCTATTCAAGATAAGAAATTCAATACAAAAATCTTCAATCTTATATCCATCAAAACATAAAACCCCC
Organism: Glebionis coronaria; assembly: GCA_025667525.1. Lineage (NCBI taxonomy): Eukaryota > Viridiplantae > Streptophyta > Magnoliopsida > Asterales > Asteraceae > Glebionis > Glebionis coronaria. Next base: position 20,916,115 of record CM046874.1, read on the forward strand.
TATTCACAATCACACAAAAACAATGTTGTTAGATGGCCAAGAACTTTCACGTCATTTTTAGCCATGAAGACAATCAGATCTGGATGTTGTGTCTAAACACACAACCCGATTCACAAACAACCTGATTAAAAATGAAACGACTATTTATTGAAACACAAAACCCGATTCACAACGCGATTGAAACACACAACCCGATTCACAAATTGCTATCTATTACAGATCTGGTGGTTAAAAAAAGAGATAAATCAAAATCGTGAGTTGTTATTGAGAGAAATTGGAGGTTTGATGGTAGATTATTTTTTCTTGAAAAAATCCAAATAAAAATTCCAGGGGGTGAAGCGGTGTATTGGTGGTGTTTCATAATAAAGAGATGAATAACGGGGAAGTCGTGGTAGTTTTTTGGATAGTGTTTTTTTTTTTGTTTTTCTTATAATGGTTTTTCGGTGGATTGGTGGTGTTTGATAGTAAAGGGATGAATAACATCACTATTTTGGTAGCAGTGGTTTTTGTTTGTTAAAGAGACAGGTGAATCAAAATAGTGATGTTAGTAGTTTTTTTCAAAAATAATTATAGGACTTTGTATCAAAGAAAAAGTAAAGAAGGAAGAAGATGGGGCAATTAAGTCATTTCAGTTCGAGAACCATTAGTTGTAAAACATAAATAAGGAAATAGGATGCCACCTAAGAATTGTTACCGGGAATCATAAGTTATAAAAGAGAGAGTAACTTAGATAGCCGGTCACATAAACATGAGTAACGAACACAAAATGAAAGTTGAGTAACTTAGGACAATTTTTTTGTAAAGTTTAGTAACATCTTTGTATATTAACCTTTTATTTTATTATAGGATTAATTGATTTTTTTAATATATTGGAATTCATGTATACAGACTTTTTATACATTATAAGATTAATTATATATAAAATAAAAATTTAAGTAACATAATAAATAAATAATATTATATGTTTAGTTGAGTTGGTTTGTTAATGAATAATAAGAAAAGTTTAAATTAATTCTATAAGTAGAGAGTAAGAAAATAATATTTTAATAAAAATTTAGATTGAAAAAGTTGTGAATAAATGTAGTATTAAATAAAATTCAAACAACCTATACCAACACACAACTTGGACCGGGCGCCTAATTGTTTAAACATCGCCTCTCTTTTTACCACCACTTTTATGTTGATTTTCTCTAGCGAACAATTTGTTTTAGTAGATAAAATGGATGGTGATGATTATGGTAACAATAATGTGGATGGTGGCCTGTGATTGGTGGTTAACGACGATGATGGTGTAAAGTGGTGTCAAAGCTCTGTGGTGGATGGAAAAGGTTGTAACAGTGGCGGGCGTGGACGAAAGTGGGAGTAAAAAAACGAAGTGTTTGCATTAATGTGTATGAATAAAGTACGCTAGACAATTTATATAAAAATAAGTGGTAACTATAATACGTTCATGTTAGCTTAAGGGTATCCGCTATGGTAGTTAAAGAAGAGGTATATAAAATGATGAAGAGGTCTAAGAACTTGTAAACGATAGTGAAGATAGGTTTATAAACGATAGTGAAGATATGCATTATGATATACTTTCGAAGAAAAAAAACCGCTTTTTTTCTTTTTATTAAAATTTACGTAAAATATCATATATGATAATATTGATTCATCATATATGGTAACAATGTTAAATCATATATGATATTGGTTTCTATCATATAGATATGTTATATCATGTATGATACTGGTGATACATCATATATGATATTAGTATCATATATGATAATTTTCGAAAACGTGAAAAAAAATTAAAAAAAATTTGTGGAAAGTGTATCATATAGCATACCTATAGATAGATAATTAAATTCTATTCGTAAAAGTATGTTTTTTCGCATAACGATTAACGGTTTAAGAGATATTAATGTTTGAAAAAAGAGGGTGAAAATATATTTTGTGTTTAATCTTATCCATTGCATTAAAATGAATATAAAAAGTGGAGATTAGTCCATTGATATCTAAATAAATTTTAGTATCCAAATAAACTTAAATCATTATTTATTCAAATAAATTCATATTTGAAATAGTATAATCTGTCTCATTTGCTTAGACAATGAATGGGGTTCATTTAACCATGATGGTTCAGAATAAATTAGAATTATATGTTTGAAACTTGACATGTCAACTTACAAAGAAATATTGGACATGGCATTTTACAGCTGTAAGATAAGAACGTTGTGTAATGCTGCTATGTCTATATAAAGCCTCAACCCTAGCCCTAGAGAACCACCATTAATATCATCAATATTCTCTTTCCCAAACCTTAGAAACCAAAAAAAAAATCAGCCGTCACAAATGGGGTATATCCTCTTATCCTATTTCAAAATCATCATCTGTTGTAACTTTCTTTAGCATTTATTTTTATAAATTAGTTAACTTTTCTTTTGATGTCAATGCTTTTTCTCAACATCTGTTGTAACTTTCTTTAGGATTTATTTTTATACATTAGTTAACTTTTCTTTTGATGTCAATGCTTTTTCTCAACCTTAGCTCCATAGCTACCTTAACATGAGTTTTGATGTCAATGCTTTTTCTCAACATCTATTGTAACTTTCTTTAGCATTTACTTATATAAATTTGTTAACTTGTTTTTTCCTTTTAAGTTATTAGCATTTATATTTACCTTTATAAATTTGTTAACTTTTTTTTCCTTTCAAGTTATTAGCATTTATATCAATGTTTTTATACGTAGTATTTTGTTTTAAATCTTCTTGAAAAGCCAAAACATTAGTTTTAAATTTTTCAGAAGTTAAGTGTTTTTTTATGTTGATAAAAGTTAGTAGTTTTTTATTGATTGTCTAATCTTTATATCTTTATATACATAGAAAAAAACACATCTTAGCTGTTTCTATTTTAAGTTGTTTTTATGTTTAGTTAAATAAGTTAGATATTTATAATGGTTGTAGTTATTTTTCTAAAAGCCTTTACTTATATACAAACAAAAGTTTCTCGTTGTGCTCTTTTTTCTTCTTTTGTTAAATGAGTTATCATTTTTTATGTGTATAGTTTGCTTGTGGTTATTTAACTATTTCTTGTTTATTTTTATAGTAACGTTCTCCAAACTCCTACAATAAATGAGAGTAATGATGAAGCCTGGATCAAGAGGTAATTTATATTTCTTTGGAAAAAAATTTCAGTATGGCTAATCTCACTAAATATAAATATTTATAAATATAAATTTCAGTATGTGACATTAATAGTAAATACATTAGTTTTTACATCAATGTCAGCATCAATATTTATATTTAATGAGATTAGCCCATACTAAAAATTTTTTGCCAAAGAAATATAAATTACCTCTTGATCCAGGCTTCGTCATTAGTGTAGTTTATTGTAGGAGTTGGGAGAAAGTTACTAAAAAATAAACAAGAAATAATTAAATAACCACAAGCAAACTATACACATTAAAAATGATAACTCATTTAACAAAAAAAAATTAGCACAACGAGAGACTTTGTTTATATATATAAGCCTTTTAGAAAAATAACTACAACCATTATAAATATTTAACTTATTTAACTAAAAATAAAAACAACTTAAAATAGAAACAGCTAAGATGTGTTTTTTTTTTCTATGTATATAGAGAAATAAAGATTAGACAATCAATAAAAAACTACAAACTTTTATCAACATAAAAAACACTGAACTTATGTAAAATTTAAAACTAATGTTTTGACTTTTCAAGAAGATTTAATACAAAATACTACGTATAAAGACATTGATATAAATGCTAATAACTTGAAAGGAAAAAAAAGTTAACAAATTTATAGAAGTAAATATAAATGCTAATAACTTGAAAGGAAAAAAAAAGTTAACAAATTTATAAAAGTAAATGCTAAAGAAAGTTACAACAAATGTTGAGAAAAAGCATTGACATCAAAACTCATTTTAAATAGAAAAGGTAGCTATGGAGCTAGGTTGGAGAAAAAGCATTGACATCAATTTTTTTTAACTAATTTACAAAAATAAATGCTAAAGAAAGTTACAACAAATGTTGAGAAAAAGCATTGACATCAAAACTCATGTTAAATAGAAAAGGTAGCTATGGAGCTAGGGTTGAGAAAAAGCATTGACATCAAAAGAAAAGTTAACTAATTAATAAAAATAAATGCTAAAGAAAGTTACAACAAATGTTGAGAAAAAACATTGACATCAAAAAAAAAGTTAACTAATTTATAAAAATAAATACTAACGAAAGTTACAACAGATGCTGATTTTGAAATAGGATATGAGGATATACACCATTTGTGACGGCTGTTGTTTTTTTGGTTTTCAGGGTTTGGGAAAGAGAATATTGATGATATTAATGGTGGCTATCTAGGGCTAGTGTTGAGGCTTTATATAGACAGAGCAGTATTACACAACTTCTTATCTTAGAGCATGCACAATGCTATCAAGTCTTCAAAGACTTGAAGCACTTAATGCATATAAATGTTTTGTTTCACCATCAATGTTTAGTCCTTTATATGCCAATAGTTTTTTACCATTTGTGTCAAACATTTGGTAGATTAAAAGTCTTTCTCAAAAACCTATTTATCAAGTTATTGTTTCAATGGTTAAAACAACACTAATATCTTTTGTAAATAGAAAAAAGTTTTTTAAAAAACATATCATTGTAGATGCTCATACAGCTGTAAAATGTCATGTCCAGTATTTCTTAATAAGTTGATCTTTCAACTTTCAAACATATAATTCTAATTTATTCTGAACCTTCATGATAAATGAACCCCATTTATTATCTAGGCAAAGGAGACAGACTATACTATTTCAAATATGAATTTGTTTAAATAAATAATGATTTATGTTTATTTGAATACTAAATTTTATTTGGATGCCAAGGGACAGATCTTCACATTTGTATATTCTATTTAATTTAATAGATAAGATTAAATAAAAAAATATATTTTAGCCCTCTTTTTTCAAACATCAATATCTCTTAAACCGTTAATCGTTATGCGAAAAAAATATACCGTTACGAAAAGCATTTAATTTTATTTCTATACATATGCTATATGATACACTTTCGACAAATTTTCTTTTTCATTTTTTTCACGTTTTCGAAAATTATCATATATGATACTAATATCATATATGATGTATCACAAGTATCATATATGATATAACATATCATATATGATAGAAACCAATGTCATATATGATTTAACACTGTTATCATATGATGAAACAATATTATCATATATGATATTTCACGTAAATTTTAACAAGAAGAAGAAAAGCAAAAAAAAATTCTTCGAAAGTATATCATAGTGCACATCTTCACTATCCTTTATAAACCTATCTTCACTGTCGCCTAAAATATTAAAACAAAACCAAACCTAACACCGGATATGAGCTACGAATGAATGAAACTCTAATTGAGCATAAATCGAAATCCTAACCCTAATCGAAATCGCCATAACAGAACTCACTAATTGAATGCAAAATTGAAGTGGTGTGAATTCAGTTATTTAAGTGCCATAGATGGTTCTGAAAAAAAAAGAAATTGGGGGCTTTTGTTTTTAAGTGGTGATGTTAGACACACTTTTATTTGTAACTTTTTTATACTTGTTCACAGTATTATAGCTCCAGGTGTTCTAACATCATTTTCATCAAATAATACCGTTACATCGGCGTCATATCATCATAATACCTAAATAACACCAACTCTTTTAATCATCCCACTAACACCACTTTCCTTTTTTTTTTCAAAATACCCCTTATCAATTAATTCCATTCTTTAAACAAACACCAATTTCATTCATAAAATTAAAATACTACTTACATACGAATAAAAAACATTACAAAAAAAATTACACTACCAAAAAAACACACGGAATAAAAAAAATTAAAAAAAATATAAAAAGAAAAATACGCCGGACGACTAGTCTTCATCTTCATATTCCCCTTGAGCTTCCTCGACTTCATGCCACATATGGTTCATGAGGTCTTCTTGTAGAGCACGATGAGTGTCTCGGTCACGTAATTTCCTTGCTTGACGACGTTGAGTTCCACATCGATCGACCCAGTATGTTTGCATAGACCTCGCCGGATTAGAATAAACATGCTTCCGATCAACAACCGCCATCACTTGATCTTCTAAAATCATGTTACTCATTATGATACATGAATACATGATTCGACGTAACGTGTTGACTTCGTAAGCACGAGTCGGTTGTTGAATAAGTCCCCAACGCCCTTGGAGAACACCGAAAGCACGTTCGACATCTTTTCGTGCACTTTCTTGACGTTATTTGAAGTGCGTATGCTTTGGATCATTCGCAACCGTAAACGACTTCACGAAACTTGCCCATTTAGGGTAAATTCCATCGGCCAAATAATATCCATTTAGATATTGATTACCACTTACCAAATACTGAACTACTAGTTGAATGTCATCGAACAAGTCGTCGAATAACGGAGAATTATCTAAAACATTAATATTGTTATTCGAACCTGCTATCACATAGAACGCATGCCAAATCCACAAATCTTGTGAGGCCACAACTTCAAGCATAATGGTAGGGTATTTTTTATCACCCCTGCGGAATTGACCATGCCAAGACACTGGACAATCTTTCAATTCCCAATCCATACATTCAATACTCCCAAGCATACCTGAAAAACCATGGACAGTGTTGTGCTTTTGATGTATCTTTACAACGTCTTCATATGTTGGCTTTCGTAAGTACTTCGCCATATACAAATCGATGAAGCACATATTAAAAAAATTAACGCATCTCGAAAAGTATGATCACTCATTTGTAAATATTTGTCTAATGCATCGGGGGTGTTACTATAACGACATCACGTATGTTCACATCTATTACTGATATTATATATATGTTTACTTACTTAAACTATGCAACCTAAATACCGTCATATAAAAATTTCTACGAATACGATTGATTTATATTTAATCATTTATACACTTTACAAACGAAACGAACTCGAGAAAATGCACGACCTTGCGAGAACAACTTACACGACAACACATTTATTCCCGAGGTTCTATTAAACCCTTTCTCATCGTACCTGGCATTCATGCACAACATTTCTGATATGCTCACAATCACGATTTATACACATGTACACAACGTCACTTAGTTGCATCTAGTAAAATGATAAATAAACTTAACTGCGTCATTGTACGAGCTCCAGATGCGTACCGACTTTGATCTTCGACGTTTATTTGACACTGTATATCATCGAGATGCGATCCACAAGAAATATGTACTCAAAAAAGAATAAAGGAAGCCATCTTAGCCATTCATTTAATCTTCATCCAATGACCAATATCTAACACTAACAATCTCATATAAATCATTACCCACCATTTATTAAATTCACTTTCTCTTTTTAAAAAACACATACACACCGTACCTTTCACCCACAACTACCAACCACCAGAAAACCAACTTCCCAACCACCATAACCACCGCACCACCACCACCACCACATCCTCCTCTCCAGAAATCAACGCACCACCACCATCGAACATCAACGAACCACCACCACCACATCCTACCGTCAAGTTTGTATCAGCCTGTCGCACACATAGATCTGAACAAATATCTTAAATATGATGTTATGGATGTGGTTAAACAAATGGATCTGAACAAACATCTTGAATATGATGTGGTTAAACAAATGGATCTGAATAAAGATGTTGAATCAAGGAAAAATTACGTTATGAAAGAAGTTGAAGGTGGAGATGCTGATGTGCAATAAATAACACGTAAAATTACATAATCTTGATTCATATTTGTTATGTTAATAATTAATATAAATCACATGTGATTAGGGTGAATGTGATTTTGCTCTATATTTTTCAATTATTATATGCCGAGAATCATATGTGATTTTGACATAATTACATGTAACTTGTATGAAAGTTACATGTGATTTGGTTGAGTTACTTAGTGATTTTGATATGAAGTTGTATTTTGGTCTGAAATTGTTAGATTATTATTAAGTAAAAATTACATGTAATTATGTCGAATCACATGTGATTGAGTTGTTATTTTGTGGACAAATTTCACGTGATTCTATTTCTTGATATACAGGTATGAAAACACCAATATCAACTGTATATGAGCATAAGGAAACACCTGGTGGATATCTATATTGGACGAAATGAAAGTTAAGAAAAGATGAAGATTTCTAGATACTATAAAGTGAAGACGAACGAGCATACCAACATAACTTGTCCAGATAATCCAAAAGCAAGGAAAAAGAAGAAGATGATACTAATTATTGATGTTTAATAACTTTTTTTTTGAATTTTATGTATTATCGAATAGTTACTTGATCAGATTTAATTTTATTATATAAAATAAAACTGTTTGTTACTTGAATAAAATAACATATTTTTTAGGTTAATTGGTCAGATGATAAGTAAAAAGGGATTACATGAAATTCAAACATAATTACATGAATCACATGTAATTCAAGCAGAATTACATGTGATTCAAACAAAATTGCATGTAATTTAAAAACCAGTTTGTTTTTCGGAATGCTTGCATCACATTTAACGCAAGCAAAATCACATGTAATTATCACCGAATCACATGTAATTCATGCAGAATTACATGTGATTCAACCAAAATCACATGTAATTCAGAAGTCAATTTGTTTTATACTTTTACCAAAATGACAACAAACATTATCATATATTGACAGAATTACATGTGATTCAAACAAAATCACATGTGATTCATCTAAAGTGGATTTGTTTTAAGAAGTTAAAGTTTCGAAATGCTTGAATCACATGTAACACAAGTAAAATCACAAGTATCACTGAATCACATGTAATTCATGCATAATTACATGTGATTCAACCAAAATCACATGTAATTCATAAGCCAATTTGTTTTATATGTTTACAAAAACGACAACAAGCATTATCATATATTGACATAATTACATGTGATTCAAACCAAATCACACGTGATTCATCTAAAGTGGGTTTGTTAAAAAAGTTAAAGTTTTGAAATGCTTGAATCACATGTAACGCAAGCAAAATCACATGTAATTATCATCGAATCACATGTAATTCATGTAGAATTACATGTGATTCAACCGAAATCACATGTAATTCAGAAGCCAATTTGTTTTATACTTTTACCAAAATGACAACAAACATTATCATATATTGAAAGAATTACATATGATTCAAACAAAATCACATGTGATTCATCTAAAGTGGATTTGTTTTAAGAAGTTAAAGTTTCGAAATGCTTGAATCACATGTAACACAATCAAAATCATAAGTATCACCGAATCACATGTAATTCATGCATAATTACATGTGATTCAACCAAAATCACATGTAATTCATAAGCCAATTTGTTTTATATGTTTACAAAAACAACAACAAGCATTATCATATGTTGACATAATTACATGTGATTCAAACAAAATCACATGTGATTCATCTAAAGTGGGTTTGTTAAAAGAAGTTAAAGTTTCGAAATGCTTGAATCACATGTAACACAAGCAAAATCACATGTGATTATCACCCCATCATGTAATTCAAGCAGAATTACATGTGATCAAACAAAATTACGTGTAATCGAGAAGCCAATTTGTTTTATATATTTTATATAAATGACAACAGTCATTTTAACATATTGACAGGATTACATGTGATTCAAAATAAAATCACATGTGATTCGTCTAAAATAAGATACATTTAAACTATATGAAATAAAACTGAATATGCTCTCAATTAAAATAAGATACATTTAAGTATTAAATAAAAATCAATACAATCTAATGTGATTTACACAAATTACATGTGATTTTACAGCCCAAGCGAATTGCTTAACTTGTTCCTGAACTTATTCACGCACTTGCACCTAAATTGCCCAACAACATAAACCACGACCTCTACCTGACCATCTTCATATTAACATCATCTTATAGCTTGCCAAGCTCATACCTTCCCCATATCAACCTCCTAAATCGGCTCATGGTCTCACTATACCCACGTCATAAATTTCTCACGATCTAACCATACCCATGACACAAAGCTTATAACGATCTCACTATACCCATCATCACTAGAACCATCTCGCGACCCCACCATACTAACGAGGAGAACCATCTCACAACCACAATATCGATACTTAAGTGTATATGTTGTGGTTGGTTCTCGTCCCCCTTATATCTTCGAGCAATTTGATTATGGACTCAAAGTCTTTAAGCTTCTCTTCAACTTTAGTTTGCACTCTTCTATTTTCTTCTCAAATTCAACAACTTATCTAGTCGATCTGAATATAACAGTTTCAAAGATGTTCCTCTTTGCTTTTATACCATCTAAACAAGCATTTTACAGTTGAGGCATTACATCAAACAGTTGGTGGGTGTGTCCGACGGATGATGATATGATGGTGATGTGATGTTGATGCATACCAGATCAATGTTGTATTCACATGGAATATGTGCTCGACCGCAGAGAAGAGTGGTGGATCACAACTGTTACCCAAGACGGTGTTGCGACGGTGCGGTTTGATTGGGGTTTTAATGGAGTGTGTGGTTTGTAACACGTAGGGTGGGTGCGATCGACGATGCTGGATGACAATGGTGGGTGCGATGGCGGTGTTGTGTCGGTGGTGCGATGGCAATAGTGGTGGTGATTGTTGTTAGTGTGTGTGTTTAGTTCGTACTTTCAGTTCCAGTGTGTGTTTTGTAACAGGTTATGAAAAAATCTTTTTATATATAAAGTATTGGATGGTGGAGATTAATTTAAAATTGAAGGTCAAGATTGATTTTTTTTATTTTTTTGAGGGTGTGTTCCCTCTAGAACTTTTCTCGTATATCATCATAGTGATAAGTTTTATAAGCCGACGCATTTTATTTGCAAAGTTTACGTTAAACGCACTCATATATCTTTTTGCTTTTCTTTATTCATGCACAAAATATCCAATATATTACCATCTTAGTATATACATAGATATAACACTTATGATTTTTATTATAATAAAAGCTATAACATGCACAAAATATCCAATATATTATCATCTTAGTATATACATAGATATAACACTTATGATTTTATTATAATAAAAGCTTTATAGCCCGGTTACATTTCTTAAATTAGACAACTCATTTTTCTTCCATCGAAATACTACATTTCCTAAATAATATTTAACCATTTAAGTCAAACTAGAAATGCAAAAGCATATCTCCTGTCTCTCATCAACTACACTTCTAAAGTCTTAGTGCATTAAACACAATACTTGTGATACCTAAAGTACTGAAAGCACTTACCTATAAATATCATCCATCCTTATACTCCCTTCTGCCATTCGATTAAAGCAAAAGTCACAGTACCCGAAAGAAGCCATAATCCATTTAAGCTATAACTAGTAGACCCATGAGTAAATTTTGACTACTATCCTTACTACTATTGCCTTAAAAAGTCTCGGCTCTTCATTTTTTGTGAGTTCATAGTACTGTGCTTGAGACTTGTACTTTTAATAAATAGAACCTAAAACAAATGAAATTGTTATTTCCTTATTTTTGGAGTAAAATGGAAAAACGTTTCTGCTAAGACTAATAACCGGATGGCCGGTTTGATTTTCGGCAAAGCATGGACTGTGTAACGAACTTCTAAAACTAGTAGACATGCCCACGTTATGTGCCCCTTGGATCATTTAATTTCGTTAAGTAATAAACGAGCTATCGCCTTAGAAAACTATTAAAAGTATAAGTTAAGTTTTGACAATGTTCATATCCTCAAGGGTAAGAAAGGTAACTTTATTTCCTTTATATTTCTATTTTTGCTATTTTTGGCTATGTTTGACAGGTTAAGAGAAGTTGAAGGACTAAAGTGTGCATATGGACCTAACTTCAGTCAACCCTAGCGTCAAGTGTTTATATACCTCATTCTTAGTTAGTTCCGTCATTCTGTTTTTGTTATTCTCTCTCACATTGTTTCCATCGCCATTGTAGAGTTTCATTGTTTCTGATTCAGACTGAGTTCTTGTTCATTGATCTTGGTTGTAAGATCTTTGAGCACATCTGGTTGTAATCTTTCTTTATTTTGTATTGTTTTGTTTTGATCAAAAAGCTAGGAATCACATTTGAAGTGATTGCCTAAAGCAGTTAATAAAAATATAAAGGGGAGGTTGGTTGAATCATCTTGATTCTTGTTTTTTTATTAAATTCTAATATGGTATCAGAGCCTTTGGTTCTTGATATCTGAGTTTTAAAACGGTTTTGTTATCATTCTTGATTAAATCTTGTGGTTAATTGTATTAATTACAAGATTTGTCTTCTTTAAATTTTTTAGGGTTTTTAAAATTTGGGGGTTTTGTGATTCTTGGTGATCTGTGGTGTTCTATTGGGTTTTGGTACGCTTAATTGAGCTCAATTGAGTTTCTGGTAAGGTTAATTGAAGAAACCCTAAAATCCAGAAATTAGGGTTTCATTCAATTTTTGGGCATTTGTTACTTTGTGTTAGTTATTTGTTATAACTAACCTTTCAGGTTGTTTTTCCGCTGTGCTTGTTGGTTGTGATAAGATCTTCTTGATCTTATTGGTTCTTGGGTTTCTTGGCTTGTTGCTGCGCGTGTAGTAACACCTCTCTCACTTTCTCTCCTTTAATTGTTGTTTTAGAAGGAGCTTAGGTGTCGAAGGGTTCAGTTTTATTGGTTGTTGAGGAGATACAAGGGGTTATTGTGCTTTGTTTATTTGTTCTTTGTGTGCTTTTAGTATGTCTGTTTCTAAGAAAGGTGATCAGGAGGATGATCCTGTTAGTGATACTGAAACTGAAAATGAAACTGTCATTCATACTAATGACCCTTTGTTCTTACACCCTACTGACACAAATGGGCAGCCCATTGTGAGTGTTAAACTCACAGGTCCTGAAAATTATAAGGTTTGGGCTGCTGCATTCAAACTTGCATTGCATACTAAGAATAAATTGGGTTTTATTGATGGTACATGTGAAAAGAACAAAGATGATAATGTTTTGGCTGATCAATGGGATAGATGTAATGCTGTGGTCTTATCTTGGCTTCTTGGATGTATCTCTTTTGAGTTATATCAAGGGCAAATTTTCTCTAAAAATGCTAAGGATGTGTGGGATGAGTTTAAAGAAACATATGATAAAATAGATGGGTCTGTTATCTATAATCTGCATTTTAAAATTTGCTCTCTCACACAGTCTGGGTCTTCTTTGTCTGAGTATTATCATAATTACAATAGTCTATGGAGGCAGTTTGACTCTCTGGTCAATCTTCCTTCTTGTAGTTGTGCTGGTGCTCCTCAAATGAAGAGTCATAATGCTCTTATGAGACTTATGCAGTTTCTTATGGGTCTTGATGACACTTTCAGTGTTGTTAGGAGTCAATTGTTAACTGCAGACCCTTTGCCTGATGTTAAGTCTGCTTTTGCTACTTTGTCAAGGGTTGAGTCTCATAAAAATAGTAATGTGCATAATGGTAATGATAAGAATACTGCTACTGCTTTTGTTGTTAAACCAAATAATTGGTCTAACAATAGAAATAATCAAAACAGGAATTCTAATAGAAACAATAATAAATTTGTGTGCACTCATTGTAATATGAATGGTCATACAGTTGATAGATGTTTTGAGCTTAATGGGTATCCTCCAGGTTTCAAGAAAAGAAATCCTGGAGGATCTAATGTTTCTAATAATGTTTCTACTTCTGGTAATAAGGTTGATCAGGAATCTGGGAATTCTCTTCCCTTTACTGCTGATCAAATTAACAGGCTTATGGCCTTAATCAGTACTAAAAATGATACTGGTGATGTGCAGTCTTGTGCTGCAGGTATGGTTTATGGGTCTAATCACATAATAAGTTTTGTTACTTGTAGATTTTTTAACTACAATTCTAATATAAGTACTTATAGTACTTATATTGGTTGGATATTTGATTCTGGTGCATCTCAACACATGACTTTTTCAACAGCTCACTTATATGATGTAATTGATGTTTCTAAACTAAACATATCTGTTTCTCATCCTAATGGAACTGTTGAACAAGTTAAACATATTGGAAATTATAAGCTGTCTGATAAAATAGTGTTGAAAAATGTGTTGGTTGTTCCAGGATACAAAGTTAGCCTTATATCTGTTCATAAATTGGCTAAAGATGATAAATTTGTTGTGTCATTCACTGAAAATAAATGCTTTGTTCAGGATTCTCTTCAAAAATCCCTTCTGGGGACTGGTAGTGAATGCAATGGTTTATATGTGTTTGATTCAGGTAGGAAGTTTGTTAATAGTTCTATAACTGCTTGTTGTTTGTCTAAATGCATTTGGCATAATAGACTTGGTCATCCTTCTGACCAAGTCTTGTCTGTTTTAAAAGATAAACTTCAACTTCAATCTACTAATGATGTTCAGCCTTGTGATGTTTGTCATAAGGCTAAACAGACTAGGGATCCTTTTCCTTTAAGTGAACATAAAACTAAGTTCTTGGGTGATATTGTGCACTTAGATGTTTGGGGTCCTTACAAGATTAAAAGTAGAGATGGTTATAGATATTTTCTTACTGTGGTTGATGACTATACCAGGGCTGTGTGGTTATACATGCTTAAAGGCAAAAATGAAGTGTTTAGTAAGATTGTTGAGTTTTATAATCTTATGAAAACTTAGTTTGATATATCTGTTAAGATTTTCAGAAGTGATAATGGGTCTGAATTTATAAATAATAATGTTGAAACTTTTGTTAAAAATAAAGGCATAATACATCAAACTACTTGTGTATATACTCCACAGCAGAATGGTATAGCTGAGAGGAAACATAGGCACTTGCTTAATGTTGCAAGAGCTCTTATGTTTCAGGGGGGATTACCTCTAAATATGTGGCCTGAATGTGTTCTTACTGCTGTTTATCTTATTAACAGGATTCCTAGCTCAGTTCTTTCTGGAAAAAGTCCTTATGAAATGATTTATAACATTGAGCCTAATATCTCTCATTTTAAAACTTTTGGGTGTTTGTGTTTTAGTACTATACTTAATAATATGGATAAGTTTGCTGCTAGGAGTGAAAAATGTGTCTTTATTGGTTATTCTTTTACAAAAAAGGGTTACAAACTTTTTAGTCTTGAGTCTAAAACTGTTTTATTTTCTAGGGATGTAAAGTTTTATGAAACTGTGTTTCCTTTCAAAAATGATGGTTGTAAAGATGGTTTAATTTTTGAAGATCAAGGTATAAGTAGTCTAAATATTTTTGATCTAGTAGCAGACAAGTCTGATGATCCCTGTGATGAAGTGAGAGATGTAAACCTAGGAAATAGAGGTAGCATTTTACCTAGATCTGACTTAGCTGATAAAGTGTCTACTGACACTAATCCCATTATTACCAGTCACTCTCAGGAGTCAGACTCTATGAGTGATAAAGATCATAGGGTTGGAAGCCAGAGTGATATAGGCAGTAATGAGGCTAGTCCTAAAGATCAAAATGTTGCCCTAAGTGATGATGAGTATGATTCTGAGGGTGAGGAATTTACTGAATTTAATCAACTTTTTCAAAATAGTCCAGAAAGATCTGAGTTAAGAAGGTCTACTAGACCACACAAAGTTCCTGCCAAATATGATAACTATGTGCTAGATAAAAGGATTAAGTATGATATTAATACTGTTGTGAGTTATACTAATCTGTCTATGCATAACTTTGTGTTTTCTAATAATCTGAATAAAATTCATGAGCCTAAATCATATGATGAGGCTGCCAAAGACCCTAGATGGGTTGAGGCAATGAATGAAGAAATGGAAGCCCTTAACAGAAATAATACATGGGTTATTGTTGACTTACCTTATGGTAGAAAACCTGTAGCTTGTAAATGGTTATGGAAGGTTAAGTACAAATCTAGTGGAGATGTTGAAAGGTTTAAGGCCAGAGTTGTGGCTAAAGGATTTAGCCAGAAAGAAGGCATAGATTATGAAGAGACTTTCTCTCCTGTTGTTAAAATTGTGACTGTTAGATGTCTTCTTTCTGTGGCTGTGTATAATAATTGGCCAGTATATCAATTAGATGTTAATAATGCATTCCTTTATGGAGATTTAGATGAAGAAATCTATATGAATCTTCCTGAAGGATATGGTTCAGATACTAATAAGGTGTGTAAGCTAACTAAATCATTATATGGGTTAAAACAAGCACCTAGAAAATGGAATGAGAAGCTTACTAGTGTTTTAACTGATAATGGATTTAGTCAAAGTAAAAGTGATGTTTCATTATTTACTAAGACTGAGAATGATGATTTTGTTGCTCTGTTAGTCTATGTGGATGATATCATTATTACAGGAAATAATGATAAAATGATTAATGACTTTAAAAATTATTTGAGTTCTAAATTCAAAATAAAAGATCTTGGAAAACTCAAATATTTTTTAGGCATTGAAGTCCTTGATACTGATTCTGGTTTATGCCTTAATCAAAGGAAGTACTGTCTTGAATTACTTGCTGAATATGGTATGTTAGCTTGCAAGCCAGCTAAATCTCCTATTCCTGATCCTTCTAAGAAAAAGAAAGTTGTTGTTGATAGTGAAAAAGATGTGATGCTTGATAATAAGACTTGTTATCAGAAAATTGTTGGCAAGTTGATTTATCTAACTTTGACTAGACCTGATATTGCTTATGCAGTACATTGTCTAAGTCAGTTTATGCATGCTCCTTATAAATCACATCTCAAACTTGCTTTTCATGTGCTTAGATATCTTAAACATTCACCTGGGACAGGTATTTCTTTTAAGAAGCATAACTGTCTGAGTCTTAATGCTTTTGTTGATTCAGACTGGGCCAAATGTAAGATCACAAGAAAATCTGTTACTGGTTATACTGTTTATCTGGGTGAAAATCTTGTTTCATGGAAAAGCAAGAAACAATCTGTGATAGCTAAATCTTCAGCTGAAGCTGAATATAGAGCTATGAACAGTGTTACTTGTGAAATTATGTGGATCCTTAAGATTATGAAAGATCTTAAGGTTGATATAACTTTACCTGTGCCTATCAGTTGTGATAGTAGTTCTGCAATTCAAATTGCAGCTAATCCTGTGTTCCATGAGAGAACAAAACACTTTGAAATAGATTTATACTTCCTTAGAGAAAAAGTTTCAGCAGGATTGGTTAAAACTTGTAAAATCAAGTCTGAAGACAATGTTGCTGACCTATTTACTAAGGGATTATCAATCAAAGATCATAAGTGGTTTTGTGAGAAACTGAAGCTTATTGACTTATACCAAAACTCAACTTAAGAGGGGGTATTAAAAGTATAAGTTAAGTTTTGACAATGTTCATATCCTCAAGGGTAAGAAAGGTAACTTTATTTCCTTTATATTTCTATTTTTGCTATTTTTGGCTATGTTTGACAGGTTAAGAGAAGTTGAAGGACTAAAGTGTGCATATGGACCTAACTTCAGTCAACCCTAGCGTCAAGTGTTTATATACCTCATTCTTAGTTAGTTCCGTCATTCTGTTTTTGTTATTCTCTCTCACATTGTTTCCATCGCCATTGTAGAGTTTCATTGTTTCTGATTCAGACTGAGTTCTTGTTCATTGATCTTGGTTGTAAGATCTTTGAGCACATCTGGTTGTAATCTTTCTTTATTTTGTATTGTTTTGTTTTGATCAAAAAGCTAGGAATCACATTTGAAGTGATTGCCTAAAGCAGTTAATAAAAATATAAAGGGGAGGTTGGTTGAATCATCTTGATTCTTGTTTTTTATTAAATTCTAATAAAAACGTTGCAACCCGCCATGTTTCCACCCACTTTCGACCCGCAAAACGACCTTACCTCGATACGGACAAATGATGAAAGTTGTAGACGGCCATTCCGTCTACACGAGACTACTTTTGGTTCGATCCAAAAGTCGATATCAAGAACCGTAGACGAGATCGAAAATGACTCGCTAAACACTATTTCTTGAAAATTGGTTTCACGATCCTTACTCGAACATGATTTTAACCTATCAAACGATGCCGATTTATAAAATTTAAAACATCTACTTATCGATCACCCGGCTAGCTTTCTAAAGATACTTTCGGTTTTCACCGCGAGCCACTAACAAGCTCACTATTCCCTTCCTAAGAATCGAGAAAACAACACCTTTATCGATTTATTACAACAGTGGCTAGCGTTTTCAATATTGCATAACAGTGGCTAAAAATTTCCAAAACATTTCAAGTGTATGTGTTTTATGTCTCATGGCACCCGACATGAGAATGTATATATATATATATATATATATATATATATATATATATATATATATATATATAGAGGGTGGTTAATGTAAGTGAGTGTCTTAATGTAAAATAGTGTAGGAAGTAATCCAGGCCATACAATGTATCTTGCTGATGTCATTAATTTAAAATTAAATTAGTGGCAAATCTGTAATAAGTAGTGAACCATAAGGAGATTATGTATCATTATATTTTGCATACTTATAAAACAAAAACACAAAAAATATACTGATAAACCGGGATCTTATCATCACATTCTGATAAAATTTTCTTTTCAATTTAATAACAAACCATGAACAAAACCACGGAGTATCAACATGTATATCAACTTCAACAAAACAACTATCACATTTTCTTTTATCAATCGTTCGATTTTCTATGTTAATTTAGAGGTATGTCGACTTTGAAGCTCAAGGGAGGTGATGATACACCGGGTAATTTTTTAAAAATCGTTCTTATGGTTAATAAATCTAATTAGATGTAATATGGTGTTAATCATGAGTTTATTTTTTGTTTATGTAAAAATCTCGTCGAAGTGATAAACTTGTGTATCAGAAAGATTCCGATGTTATTGATGTTATTGGTGTCTTTGAAAACAAAATCATGCGGTATGTGTGTATGTTTAATTACGATATGTATATAAACGTAACCTATGTATTTATCTTATTTATATTGGTTGTATTGTGTATCAGTTCGTCGAACCCGTAAGCTGGTGTATCAAGAAGATCCGGATGATGACGATTTCGTAAATGATAATATCTACTTATCTTTCGAGAAGATACAATATGTATATAAACGTAACCTATGTATATATCTAACTTGTCTTTCGAGAAGCATACAAAATCAGTTCGCCGAAGCCGTAAGCTGGTGTTTCAAGAAGATCAGATTCGGATGATGACGTTTCCGTAAATGATAATATCTAACTTATATTTCGAGAAGATATGATATGTATATAAACATAACCTGTGTATATATCTAACTTGTCTTTCGAGAAGCATCGTCATGAAGAACGAATGGAGATTGTTGAATGTAAAATTCTGAAAATGGCGTGTAGAACAATGAAGAACTTTGTTGATTGCGGCATATTCACAATGAGACACATGAAAACCTATAAAGGAGAAGGGAATTACGGTCATATTTATATGTGGGTTAAGAACAGAGGGTGAAGCCCATAACTTCATACTGAACGACCTTTGATCTAAGTATGTTGCTAAGATGCTGTTCTATGACTTCAACATGAAAAAAGAAGGCGTCGAAAATGAGACAGAAGCATACAAAATCTATTGAGGAAAAACGAAGGTTAAGTTCAAATGCCATCAACAACACTTATGCAGTGTATGGATCATATGTTTTACTATGTAACATGTTAATTTTCAAATTAATAATGAGCATCTATGTTTGTTTTAACATATGCTTAAGTAGGGCGACCTTGTAATTCCTCGAGTATGAATATCGAGTACGTTTGTTTTGGATTGTTTAAGTTTTTTTTTTCGTACCACATATAACCCTGCTAAGTTTAGCGGGTCTTTAATAGAACTATTTTTTGCTCAAATAGTTTGTCATATAATTTTGTTGGTACACGTATGAAAACTCTGCAAGTGGTGGTTATTGTAAAAATATTTTCATATGTTTTGTTTACTGTACTAGTGTGTTAGTTTTCATTTTAAACTCGGTCAAGACCCTTTATTGTTGCTGATACACACCCTGCGTTAATCTACTGAATCAAGCATGAAAATGTTTATAGTTTTAGTTGTAACTGTTAAATTTTTGTAGTGGGTACATATTTAGTTTCACCACTTTACCATCATAACAGTAGAGAAAATTACAAATCCATTAAGAGTAAAAAAACTTGAATCCTTATTGTGTAATAAGATGGACCTAAGAACTTTGCATTACCTTTTTTCCATGAATACCGATGATTATGTCCGTGATTGATGACGGGGTTGCAAAATCTAAGTAAATGTTACGAGTGTGATTTAAGCAGGAGTTTGTTTGACAACAAATTCTAAATGACAGTCTTAACATGAAGTGACCAGTTCCAACGAGCTCAATATATGGCATTTAAATAGGTGCAACGAATAATGGCATCAAGATATCACCTCACCCTGGAAAATTATGATAAATAAGGACTATCTAGACCATAGGTAAGTTACAGTATTGTTGCTTTAACTGTGAGTGCTTGTTTGAATTTGAACTTAAGAACTCAGAAGAACGAAGTCCTGATCACTAGACTAGTTGATATGGACAAAGAAAATTAGATCCGGGTGGTGTGACTTAATATGGATTCAATATTCGACGACATCGTGTGTTGATAAATTTTACATGGTTGACTTAATTCAACCTTACGACTAGTTTGTTTTTGTGTTTATTGATCTTTTTTTCGAGATTTTGCAAGGTTTATGCATTTAATTAACAACTATGAAGATAAAGCACTCTTAAGACCAGTAGGTTTTGCACTATTGTACTAAAAATACATGAGCGTGAAAGAGTAACAAAGCATTTTCATATACAAACTGAGATTCTAGCAAGTTCTCGGATTTTTATGCCAAACACCCTAATAAAATACACCTCTCGGTCCAGTTTTGTGATTTCTGCAAGTTATGGGATTCTTTTGTCTAAATTCATTTATCTAAACAATGAACAATTCTAGCAAGATATACTTGTTTTAATTCGTACTAGAAAATCACCCCACTTTAGAGTACAAAGGAACTGGCCCATTATAATTCATACTTTTAAAAAATGACTTGTTATGACCCATTTAGAGAGAAGACTTGTTATAACTCATGCTATATATAACCAGCTTCAACCATTGCTAGGAAAAGTATTGTTTCAATCCATAACACAAAAATGACCAGTTTCAACCTATAAATATATAATACCAGATCCTTTCTATTCACCTTATATCCGAAGACCTACTAAATATCAATAGAGCTAACCATGACCCAGCCTACGAAATGCTTCACATCCAAATTGCAACCATAAGAACTACAAACTACTATTCGATCACTAACGCCAAAGACCCTAAAAACATCAAAATGCAATTCAGTTATGTTATAATGCAGGTTACCTATTACAAGAAGACAAGTCCATATACACATAAGATACATATTAACAATATGAGAAAGGTAGATAAAACAAACAATCAAAAGTAAATGAAATATGATGAAATTGAAAGAAAAAAATGTCATAAAAACCTTTTAACCAACATAATGAAAACATTCTAAGCATTCATACAAAATAGCAGACTTGAAGAACATTCGAATGAATGTAAAAACCTAAAAACAACTGAATTCAAACATTTTAAACTTTCAAACGAATGTTAGAATTTATTAAAAACATAAGAAATAGAAATAGTTCTAGTAGAAACAGAAATCCAACATAAACTTAAGCATCTTCCTCCATAGCCTCCATGCCCACATCCTGGTTTTCTTGTGACTTTGTTTTCTCAGGTCAGTTTCGCGAATCATGGTAACCATATTTGCCATAATTCTTGCATAACCTCTTAGGCTTGTTGGATTGAGTTGATGCAGTTTCTCTCTTTGATACATACATATTATCACGTCCATTACCTTTGCTTCTAATACCATTAGAAAGATGTATAGTAACCTCTTCAGGCTATGTGACGCCAAGTATGGACGCATACATGTGGTTCTTGTTCATGATAGCTGGGTTAGGTATGTCAGGTTTTGCTTGTTGGGGCAATTCAACTTGGTCATCTCTATACAACTTAAGCTTGTCAAAATCTCGAACCACTCGGTTCATCGACTCTTCAAGTTTACCGTAAATGTCCCAGACAAATACCTAAACTCCCATAACATTCTACAAGATCTGAAAAAAAATTCACAACTTGATACACGACCTCACTTGCAATTCGTTGAAAAGAACACGACTTGACCAAGACCCTTACCCAACTAAAAGCACAACCCATGGACCACCATTACCACCATCGCAACCACATCAAACCATCAAACTAACACCATGTGAACCACCTAAAACCACCACCTGAACCACAAACAACTACGACCTACTTATTGAGACAAAAACAACCCGGCCTCGAGATGAAACCCCCATCCTACGACATGTAACCACCCACGGACTAATTCCAACGGTGTGTATCACACAGCCCCGCGGATAAGGAAATACTCCCTCACCATGTTAAAACACACGATGGATTAAGCCTGTCGAAAACATGACCACCACGACACTTGTCGGAAACATGACTGCCAGGACACTTGCCGATACACGTCATCTAACCACTACAACCTGAAGTCCTGAAGCAAAGCCACCCAATATCTAAACCTATTCAACATAGAGGAACATATTCAGTGGATACACGAACGCACAAATCTGATACAATGCCAACAAACTTGAACACCAACCAATACTACACTTCTACAAGTGCTACAGACTAAATTCGGTACATCCTCTACCATTATAAATAATTGATACACGTACCCAATATGTAAAAAACACATATTACGACATAGTTGGCAGCAATTAGAGATCTGACGCCCGCCGAGGCTGTGCTTCTAGTTAATATTTAGGTTTCGATCTAAAAGACGATCACAAAGTTGAAGGATATTTTTCACGTCCATTAGTAGGTCTCATAGGACCGCCGATATTGGACGACCAGATCGTCGGTTAGGGAGAGAAAGATGGGATAGAGAAAGTTTCATGAGATGAGAAAGAATAGGAACTATTGTTTAACTTGTGAAAATAAAAATGTGTATTAGACAGACTACAAAATTTTACATTAAGGTCTAAAATACCCTTACTATTTAATTTGTAATTTTGGTTCATAAAAAATCTTTTAATTCCATGTGTCAGCATTTGATTGACTTCTCACACTTCCTACTATAAGCACTATTTCACATGAACCTCAATCTATATATATATATATATATATATATATATATATATATATATATATATATATATATATATATATATATATATATATATATATATATATATATATATATATATATATATATATATATATATATATATATATATATATATATATATATATATATATATATATATATATATATATATATATATATATATATATATATATATATATATATATATATATATATATATATATATATATATATATAGAGAGTGAGGTTATTTTCAGAACCAAATAAATGTACAGAACTGCGAGAACCACCTTTTTACTCTTAAAATGCACATGTATATTCATCGGGTTAGTTCATTAGGTAGAAATACATAAATTTTCATTATCGTAGGTCATTAGGAACATGTATCCTATGACTATGCACATGTATTTGTTTTGTATGTATTATAACTATCTTTTCTAGGATAATATAAAAACACATGTGCACTCTTGATATCGCTCATCGTACTCGGATCTATAAGCAATAAAATAATCATTAAATGTTCATTTAAACATAATAATGAAAATACATATGCATTGTTAATAATATAAAGGTGGTTCTCGCAGTTCTGTACATTTATTTGATTCTGAAAATAACCTTACACTATATATATATATATATATATATATATATATATATATATATATATATATATATATATATATATATATATATATATATATATATATATATATATATATATATATATATATATATATATATATATATATATATAATATATATATATATATATATATATATATATATATATATATATATATATATATATATATATATATATATATATATATATATATATATATATATATATATATATATATATATATATATATATATATATATATATATATATATATATATATATATATATATATAGATTTCGGTTCAAATGAGAACTTTTTAAAGTTGAAAAAATAAGAACTAGCTAAAATCTCACAAACGACACTCTACTTCAAAATAATTTTTAAACGAGATTAACTAAAACTAAGTTTTTTAATAATTTAATAGGCTTTCTTTTGAAAATTGACGAATTCTAGGTGATACATCTTGATTTAAGGTGTGATTTGTATCATGTCTTGGTATCGTGTATCATGTTATTTAGTGGTGTTTGTGTATCAAATGTACCATTTTATGTATAAGATATTATCTTGGTGAGATTTTAATGTATGTGTATCACATTTTTAATAGTGTATCAGTAATACGTTACACACTAAGTCGTCGTTTATTAGTCAATAGAATGTTAAGTTGTATAAATAATGTATATTTTGGCGTATTATTGGTTATATGATTATGTTTCAATGTTTTATTGGTGTTTTAGATTAGTTCTTATTTTTACAACTTTAAAAAAGCTCTCACATTAACCTTCCTCTCTATATATATATATATATATATATATATATATATATATATATATATATATATATATATATATATATATATATATATATATATATATATATATATATATATATATATATATATATATATATATATATATATATATATATATATATATATATATATATATATATATATATATATATATATATATATATATATATATATATATATATATATATATATATATATATATATATATATATATATATATATGTATATATATATATATATATGTATATATATATATATAGTTATTTTTTTTAAAAGAGAAAATAATAATAATAAAATTAATAATTAATATATTTATTCATTTATTTTAGATATTTCTAAAATCTATTTAGGATATTTGCCCCATTAAATAAACTGTCCCGACTACGAAACGTTTAATATTGCCAAATGTATCCCGATTTAATGTCTACATTATTATTAAACGTTAAACGTTCACAAGTGTTAAAAACTAACAATTTATTTAAACAAACTCAAGCACATACTAGGGGACTAAGTAATCTATCTAAACGAAAACTATTGCTTGATCTAAATTGTTATATATAAGTGAAACTGGAAACGAAAACTGAATCATTGAAAACGGGTGAAATGTCCCAGGGGCGGGTGAAATATCCCAAAACCGGGTGAAATTTCCCAGAACCGGAAACTGACATCTATTTTGGGGTGACACCCACATTAGGGTTTGGCGGGTCATATGGCCATCAGATGCATTTGAAATTCTGTAATTATGACACAACGGAAACAATGAAACTCTGTTAAAGTTTCGATGTCATGAGAAAACATAGGTGAAACTCCTTTATAACTATGAACACAGATACAATTCTCTTATAATTACTAACACATGGGTAGCTCCTAATAATTATGAACACATGTGTAACTCCTAATAATTACGAATATGTGTCAGAAACTTAACTGAATCATTTTGTGAACTGTAATCCTTTTGTTAAACCACTGATATATATAACTGAATTTTGTGGTAACTAACTTTACTGAGAAACTTTAATTTTTTAAACTATTTTACAAAATTGCTTTCAACAGTTGATGTTAATATCTTTTGAAACTCTTAAACGTTTAAACTAAATAATCTTATGAACTCATCAACTTTATGTTGACATTTTAAGCATGTTTATCTCAGGTATCTAGCTATATGGATTATTTGGAATCTTTTTTTTTTATTTATGATTTTGGCATGTAGAGGTCGTTCTCGGATCAAGCTCTCAAATATTCATGAAGTCACAAGGCCCTAAAGCAAGTCTTTCCCTGCAGTGAATTTGGGGGGTGTGACTGTTACCGTATGCAAATTGGCGTATAGCCGTTGTGCACTTCATAAGCACACTAATACTCATTCGACCCGTACAATCGAGTCGAGACGAAAAAATGAAAAGGGTTGTGGGAGAGGTTCTAGATGATAAGTTAAAATGGCATCAACAATTTTAGTAAAAAGTCTACGACTCATACGAAATCTTCTACGAAAATATTTTAAAGGATACCTACAACCTTCATCAAAATAATCTTCACGTAGACGGCGTTCGACATCTTCACGATCACGAAATATTGGCGTACAGGTCAATCTTGGGGTGTTTTCTTGTTGTACTAGCCGTTGACGATAATTGTAGACTTGTTGTAACAAGAAAACGTCCGTTTTATCATCGATGTTGTGTACGCTTCGACTGGATTGTAAATTTGTATTCATTTTTGTGAATTTTAGAATGTGTGTATGTTTTTTTTTGTGTAAAACAATTAAAGAGGTTTGGGCATTTATAATGATTTGGATCAAGGGTTAAAAATATATATATTTTTTCACAAATATGGCCGTTTTAGGGGGTGTTTGTAAATTTTATAAAGATATTTTTTAATTAAGAAACTAGCCGTTATAAACTATGATGGTAAAAAGGGTAAGGGGGAGTTAAATGATTTTTTTTAAAAAACCCCTACTGCGCGTTGCCCAGACAAACGACGTTAGGGTTTTGGGAGGTGCGGTATCGTAACGCTGCCCAACGCCCGTTGGGGCGTTACGATACCTAAGGCTCTTAGAGGTAGGATACTGTGGCTGGTGGCCTCACATCGTCGCGAAAATGCTACACGAAAACGACTCAACCACATCGTAAATGGCATATTTGTGCCTCGCGCAGAAATATCCAGCCCAAATGGGTCGAGAAACGCGACGCGAAAACGGGAGCCTTGTTCTGTGGGTTGTGTTTCGCATTTTTGCGGCGGTAGTTTTTTTTTTAAATTTTGAATTTGTATTAAAGGAGGGGTAAAGGTCAAAATTTTTGTAGGTGGCAAAACTAGCTGGTTTTTTTTTTCTAATTTTCAACATGTTTTTCAAAGTTAAAGTTATTCTAACTTGGAGGTTTTTGTTTTTGTTTTTAAGTGGTGACGTGGAGTGAGAAGTGATGTATATTTTTTCTTTTTAATTTAAAAACATTATTCTAACTTTTTTGTAACTCATCACGGTTAGTTGATAGCTCAGACGTACGTTCCCACCCTAGTGTTAGAACTTGCGCGTAAGTTGGTGGTAGAAAGGTGGGTGTTTTTAACATAAATTGTTACAAACTATATATATCACACTTTTCATTTTTTACCGTTACATTCAAAAATGTAAATAAAAATAAACTCCTTTTTTTATAAATATCTCATTTACTATATATCAATACTTCTTAACTTTCGATATTTTCATACACAGTTCAAAAATCAATATCTACTCTTTTTTTTAAACAACTTCAAGTTAATGGTTTTTTAAACAGCTTCAAGTCGATGAACAAAAACGTCGTCAGCTTACGCTTACAACGCTAGTCTTTGATTTCGATAATGCAAGTGATGCTAAAATGAAACGGCGCATAGCATATGAGAGTTATCGTGATATTTCGCCAAAGAAACGTGTTTTGATTGGCACTTTTCTAAAACAAGAATCTGACAATGATTTCAACATGCAGAGGTTCTTGTTTAGAAAGACAACAAAAATGGAGAGTCAAATTCAAAGTAAAATTGAATGGATGATTCATCATCACAACAACACACATACTAATATGTTTCTCCTGATTCGTCATATCCAATGTTAAACGACTCAAATGGATATCTTACTCACATAGAGTTACATCAACTATACCTAGATGGACATGTATTGAGAAACATTAGAAGAAGAAGTTATGGCTAAAAAGGAGTGTGAGGAGAAAGTTAGGGCCGAAGAAGTTGATCAAGAGCTATTTCGGTTGAAATTTTATTATTAGGACATATCAGAATCGGATCCGAGAACAGACTAATCGTATTACGTATTTTACTATGTACTAGTGTATTTCCTTTCGGATTGTCAGGGTTAATTTAATTGGTTTATGACATATGGATCAATGCAAAATACTTATTCTGTTTTTTTTGTTGTTACCTGTCAGATTTAAGTCGATGCATATATTAACATTAAGGGAATTGATTGGCACACTTTACTTTTTGATTGGGACACTCAGATATACAATTTGTTAAAGCAAAAGTACTACTGTTTAATGCACATTTTGGAGTGTCCGAATCAAATTTGTGAGTGTCCAAATCATTAGCCATTATTATTTTTTTGTGTATATGTAGAAAATTTGAGATTGTAGGGAATTAAAGATTGTCCAAAAGTTACTGGGATCAGCTTAACACTTACGCTGGAGAAAGCAGACGTATTCTTATCATTTCTGTTTCCGGGTTTTAAACTATGCTGCAACCAATTATATGTTGTTTTATACAACCGACTAACGAAGAAGTATGTGAGAAAGGGTAGGTTGGATAAGCCCTCGGGTGCAGTCTGTAAAGAAACTATCAAAGCTTCCTTGAAGCTACTTCACCTTCAGGTAACAACTCACTTAAGACATCATTTTTTCCTTTTTTTCGATCAGCAGAATGCACATTTTAAACATCGGCTTTTCATTGAAGAACTCGTATTCACATCACGACTTACCATTGACATTGTCACTCTAGTACCTTTACATAAGGTAAAGAGCATGCCTTTTTTGTGGTTACTTCTATTTGAATGCTTTTTTACTTTTAGAGAATGAAAGTATTTATTGTGGTTAATCCTTTTTTACTTTCTAAGCATAGACGTTGGGCTGTCTCGAACTTTTAATATACCACTTAAAAAATCTCGAACTTTTAGTCTACCACTTAAAAATATACTCACGAGGTAATGAATGGCTCAATTCAGGTTATGTACATCCTTTGATAGATCATTTCATAGAGTCAAAAGAGTTGTTGAAAAGGAAATGAGCCAAATGGGTAACAAGCTGTTTTATCTTTAATAAATGCGCCCAATCTCCTAAATTGTTTAATTACTTTTATTATACACATAGATAATATCTTTTGTTCATGTGCAAAGTCCATTTGTTATCGCTGCTAACTTTGACGGGAGCTTTAATAAAGTTAAGTCTATTGCTGTTGTTGAGGAGGCAACCATCAATGTCATCACTGCATATTATCTTAGGTGAAATGCCACATATAAGTAAATCTACGCAACGTAAGCTTCAATTTCTTCCCGTGCGGCCTATCTCCTTTCACAATCACCTGCAAGCACATAAACATATTACATAATTCAGATTTTTAGTTTACAAAAAGCATTAACTTTATTTACGTACAATTAATTTTAGTATTCGCCTATGAAACGAAAAGCACGGACATTGTAGCTGATATCAACTATTTAGCCGCTTATTTTTAACATAAAAACATGTCGTGGGATAGGTGCTTAAGTTTGTCACACTTCTATATCTTGAATTAACCACCACCGATTATTTTTTCCACACTTCTATTCATACCAATATATTCAATGACCACAATTGTTGTCTAGGTGCTTAAGTTTCAAATATTTGTAACCGACTTTCGTTGATATAAGTTGTAAATAAGCACTTTCATTTTATCTTCCACGTACCAAATTTTTTGTTGCAAAAATGGTCGTGTGTTTATATTTAATTATTATGTATATAGTTGAAGGTGTTGAAAAATAGTGCTGAGACATAAAAAAAAACAATGGAAGTGGAGAGAAAAAAGTTATCCTGCAATATAAGAGACTGTTTGAACTCATATACTTTTCTACTGCTGGTCTGGCGATCTCATCTAGTCTGCCTTATGCTTAGTTTTGTGCCTTACCAAGGTCATATGCTTCTATATGAGTCTAGTATGATCTGCACATCTATTTTTGATCTCATAAAATAGACATTGTAACCTATTTTTTTCAAACATATTTGCATAAAAAAAGGCATACAAGGTATACGTTATTTATGGTATGTCTCCGAACAAATTTGGGTAAAAAAAGCTTACATGGTGATTAATATTTTGATGCCGTGTATTTTTTCTTCAGATGGAAGTGTTCCAAATAGACTAGCAATTGCTAATTTTGATGTGTGAAGCCAAAAGTCGCTGCTGTAAAACACATATCTTTGGTAAACATTATGTTTTTCCATCTTTATTTTGCCTTTCCTTATTTTGTCATTGTTGTCAATGATGTCCATGTTGTTGCTTGGTCTCTTAGTTCAATGAAGAATCCCACTCCACGTTTGTAAAGACGTTCAAAATATCAGGGGAGGTAACGAGCTCAACGACAACTATCATTCTATTATTCCTTCATCCGGACTCCATTTGTTGTTTATCACAGTCCAACCCTTCGAGTTGGTTAGAGTTACGTCAACGTCATCGGGACTTCAAACTATAGATGTCCTTTCAAGTATGTATATCAGTATCTTAATTTAGGCGTTCTACAATAAAGTGCTACACAAAGCATATATGTGTTTACATTAATATTGTTGTCTAAATAAGTAGTAAAGTGATTCAGGCTGTTTTATCGAATAAAAGTACACTTTTGATAACTCTTAACCTATTTAATCAGTTACTCATGTTTGGCCTCTTTTTATATTTAGGTTAACTTATTAGTTGGAACTATTCAAGAACAAAAGTCTGAAATTGGCCCATATAAATACTTGGTTAAGCAATCAAACGAGTAAAGTTATTTAAGATTAACATTGACGTGTGACAAATGCGTCTGTAACTCTAAATACATCCCATATGTGTTTGCGCAACTTGAAGCTGCAATATAAGATTAGTAGATGTCTTATAAACTCATAATTTTAGAAAGTAACAAAAATGTTGAACTTAACAATAGGGTATCATATTTATGAGTGAATAATCATTTGTTTTAGCTTTATGAACATGAGTACTTTGATTTTGAGTTGTCTAGAAATGAACGTTGCACGTCTGGTTGTTCTAGGTTGGTACAGTTGGAGGTGTTGAAATTCCTTATACCTAACCTACTGTTATATAAGAATACTAAGTAAAAGAGTCAAAACACATACTTGTTAAGCTAGAATATGGCAGCAGCAAGAAATCAATCACATGCTTCAACAAATCCAAAGGGAATTGCAGCATCTTAAACCTGAAACAACAACGACAATAAACGGTGAAAGAGTGTCGTTGCACGGGAGAGAACCCTGTCCTTTAAGGACTTTACGTGCTCTATATCGCTGAGAGCCTTCAATCGTAAATCCCCAAGGATTTGATGCAGACACAACGTTGCACATTGGCAGCGATCCAAAGCAACATAATGCGATTGGTGGTAGACAGAAAACAAAAGATAGCAAGCCAATCATCATTGGCTAAAAGAGGACTTTATGGTGTCTTGTGTGAATGTTTTTTGTGTGTCTTTTGGTGAGTCTCTACACTCTTATTTTATATTGCTAAGTACAGATAGATACGTGATCAAAGTGATCAGTTAAGATCACGATCCTCCTCCTAATAATCAGCAACATGGGAGACGGTTTCTTTCTTACCAAGTCAACCATATGGGCCTTAATCACACGGGCCTTTATCACATCTCACACACAAAACGTGTACACAGGGTATGTAGCTTTTAGAGTAAGCTAAGTAACTACATAGAACCCCCACCATTCTCTCAAACTCTTAAGTTGGATTTACAGTAAGTTTAACAGCAATAAACTCATTAAGTATTCACTCCGACATCAATTTAGGATAATGAAAACTTCCAACCTCATAATTATTTCCAACAATCCCCCACCAGGTTGGAATATTTTTTGCCACTCTAATGAGTCATGTCACGAAGGTATCATTACGATTAAACCTCATTTACTCGAAGTATGCAAAGTGAAATCGATTCTATGGTGTCCGAAGATTAAACCAAAAAACCTTAAGATATAATGGTGTCCGAAGATTAAACCAAAATCTAATGATTTCACCGGCAGACTTCTACACACTTCTCATTGTAACCAATGCATTCTCACTGAGCGCTAATATGGCCATGCGCTTAAATCCTGTTTCATGACCCTCTAAGAGAGAAACCATAACTCTCCATTCGAGGCGGCACCACCTCTAGATCATATAGGCAAAGCTGCTCTAACGTCTTCGTTGCTAAGACGCCTCACAAGCTTTGTTAAGAGAACGACCTCATCCTTTCTCGGCAACGACGTGCTATCTAGCTATACATGAGTTACTTAGTTGATAGCACCTTCTATCGATTAGTAACTTTGTTATTACCCATTAAACTTGAGATGTAGGAGCACTATAACCGAGTCGGGTTTCCATCACTAACCGATTCTCAATGGTTCAAAACTCATGTCTCTAGCAACTCACACTAAACTTCTCGTCAGAAGCTTAAGGGAGATATTTGACAAGTATCCTCATTGCTTGTCATTCATATCACAAACACTCACCAAGTCTCTCGTCAGAGGCTTAGTAGTGTCAACATCAAGTTTCTAGATCACTTGACAAACATGTCGATAATGGTACCATTCTCATATTCTTTTTTAGATATTCTATCAAAAAATTTGAGGTATTTGATCCCTAATTTATTCAAACACCTTAATTGGCAAACTTTGACAATCACACCACAGTTTCCTTCTCGAAGGAAAACTACATGATTATTTATCGTTAAACTCCTCACTGTGTTTGTATACTAATCCACCAATCATGTGAATTCTAACCATTTCCTAAATGTCTTGCAAGATCTTATCACTTGAGATATTACTCCTAATTAACTGTCAAAAAATGTTTTAGCCTAAAAATATTTCTCACTTGTATCAAACATAAAATCTTCAATCATCAAATGTTTAGTAATGAGTTTAGTTTCTTCGTCAAAACCAAAAACTAGTTATCTAATAACATTTTGCACCATTCAATTAACATACATATTGAAACAAAGAAATAAACATTAATATATACAGTAGCCTATGTTAGGCATGGAATGCATGACACCACTTTGATTCTGTAGATGAAAAACAACGTTTTCTCAATCATTCAACATGTGTAATAGAGGTTGAACTCAAACTTCACACAGTATTTGTTCGTGTTTGTTTGACTAAATTAATGGCAAGCCATACATAAATCTAGTCAATTAGTAACTAAACGCATCCTCGTTGCTATATATCCAATACTACTGGATGTTCCTCCTCGAACTCCTAATTATACAACCCACGCTGGAGGTATTTATAACAAGAAAATATCTCCCATGATCCAGATTAAAATTCAAGATTATGCTTAGCTAGTCCATATTCAACTAACTTAACGAGGCGTGCTCGCTTATGTATACATCAAGCAAGGAAATGTTGACGTTAGAAATCATTCCCTCGAATTGCATATGTGGCCCGCCTTCACGAACACTTTTCGTAACCAAGCCTTCACATATCCTCATTACTAGACTTCACTCTAGTTATTATCTACGATTTCACAACATTACGAAATAAGAAACATCAATGAATATATA
The DNA here is from genome assembly GCA_025667525.1 of Glebionis coronaria. Taxonomy (NCBI): domain Eukaryota; kingdom Viridiplantae; phylum Streptophyta; class Magnoliopsida; order Asterales; family Asteraceae; genus Glebionis; species Glebionis coronaria. The sequence goes on from CM046874.1 coordinate 20,949,444, forward strand.
CAATCTCACTTTGATGTCTCTAATTAGATGTCACAGTTATCAAAATCACATATTCCATTATAAAATGAGTTCAAAATCTTCATCTAGGGCTCAGAAACTAATTATATGTATCTCATATACAACACACAATTTATAAAACTAATAAATTTCAGTTTCCAAACACTATGATTTAGATCTCACTATATATGATTCCTTTAAAAGTTTGTTTATTAATCAAAACTTTATTTAACTCTTTTTTTAAAGTCCTTAAAGATTGTTGAGATTCCTTATACATAACCTACTGTTATATAAGAATACTAAGTAAAAGAGTCAAAACACATACTTGTTAAGCTAGAATATGGCAGCAGCAAGAAATCAATCACATGCTTCAACAAATCCAAAGGGAATTGCAACATCTTAAACCTGAAACAACAACGACAATAAACGGTGAAAGAGTGTCGTTGCACGGGAGAGACCCCTGTCTATGTTGCACGGAAACGCCCCTCGGGTGCCGTGCCCGTCCCGGAAACGTTTCGGAAACGGGAAACGGCTGGGAAACGCCCGGAAACGCGGCGGAAACGTTTCCCCAAAAAGGGAAACGTTTCCTGAAAATGGGAAACGCCGAGGCTCTAGCAGAAACGCGAAAGGAAACGTTTCTTGGGCTTTTAACACGTTTCTGGGCTAGTTTTTGGGCCATGAAACATTTGTTGGTCCATTTATATTGTATAAACATATAGTAGGTCGTCATATCTTCTAACAAACCTTTAAAAATTGTTTATCAGTATTTGTGTAATGTTAAGTATATGTTATGTCTCACTATGGGTATTTATTTTTCTTGCTTTATCGGTTAAAGATTCATGTTTATTTAATTTATTAATAAATATTTATAAAATACAAAAACGTTTCCAGCCGTACCCGTTTCATAGATTTTGGGATATTGGCGTTTCTAAGTACCCGTCCCCGTCCCCGTCCCCGTTTCCGTATCCGTCTCCGTGCAACATAGACCCCTGTCCTTTAAGGACTTTACGTGCTCTATATCGCTGTGAGCCTTCAATCGTAAATCCCCCAGGATTTGATGCAGACACAACGTTGCACATTGGCAGCGATCCAAAGCAACGTAATGCGATTGGTGTTAGACAGAAAACAAATAGCAAGCCAATCATCATTGGCTAAAAGAGGACTTCATGGTGTCTTGTGTGAATGTTTTTTTGTGTCTTTTGGTGAGTCTCTACACTCTTATTTTATATTGCTAAGTACAGATAGATACGTGATCAAAGTGATCAGTTAAGATCACGATCCTCCTCCTAATAATCAGCAACATGGGAGACGGTTTCTTTCTTACCAAATCAACCATATGGGCCTTAATCACACGGGCCTTTATCACATCTCACACACAAAACGTGTACACAGGGTATGTAGCTTTTAGAGTGAGCTAAATAACTAAATAAAACCCCCACCATTCTCTCAAACTCTTAAGTTGGATTTACAGTAAGTTTAACAGCAATAAACTCATTAAGTATTCACTCCGACATCAATTTAGGATAATGAAAACTTCCAACCTCATAATTATTTCCAACAGGAAGAAGGGCAACAAACGTCACAATCGACAGCCTTGAACCTATTGGGAATCCTGGTCGAGTACACAAAATTACCATGTTCAAATGCACTATTGGTAGCAAAAGGAGTTAATGCTTTTGTGTTGGTTGATGAACCGCCGTTGATGTCGGTCATATCAGCCGGCCAATTGGTTAAAATTCATATGAAATACAGCAGTTTAAGCAGATACATGGCATTAATTGCATATATCAAAGGTGTAAAAGCTTTTTCAATTTTCTTATGTATTGTTTGTGAGTTAATTTTAGAGTTTGATTAGTGAGCAGAAATACAGAAAACTCGAGTTCTGAAATTTTCTTGAGAATACATGTCTTCCCTCTATAAACATCTGTCTAAAAGGCCCCGCTACATATCTCGGGCATTAATCCTTGTTTGTATGTATTTTTGGAAAAGAACACGTGTGTAGATACGTGGTGTGTCGTGAAGTGATTGAGTTTTCCCGCCAAGTATTGTACAAAAAATTTATTAAAGTATACTAGCCGTGTACCCGCGCAATGCTGCGGCGGGTACCCGGTGACTAAGTTTTTCGACAAACAAATATTTTTTATTGGTGGTTTGAAGAATTTTGATGGCTGAATCTTTTGTGGGCAAATTTTTTTCGAGTCTTTTTTCATAAATCATGATTTTTTTATATTAAAATTTCATAACTGATATTCTAGTAATAATATTAATATCCATCAATAAATTATTTTCAGTTTTATATGTTACAAACTTATAATATATGGTTATTTATTGTCTCATTAAATTATTTATTTAATCATTAATGACATTTACTCTTATTGACTCATATTTTATAACTCTTTGTATCATTTACTTTTTAGATAAGTTTAAAAAAAAAACATAATAGGCATTTAAACCTCAAAAATGGTTGTATATAAATTTCTAAATAAAGAAATGTTTGATGCTGAAACATTTTAAGACTTCTAAAAATAAAAAGTGATAAATGTTTTATAAAGTACTCGCAGGGTACCCGCGCAATGCGGCGGCGGGTACCCTGTGACTATATTTTGTGGTTAGTAAATGTTATATGGTTAACATTTTTTAACAATAACTTTTTACAAATGAATGATAATATACATTAAAATAACTTTAAGCAATAACAATGCTTGTGAAGGATTTCAATTTTAAGACTTCCAAATCCTGACACAACACATCCAATCGAAACACTAATCACAATAAAACCATTGATTTTTTTCTTCTGTTGTAATCACGAAAACCACCAGATCTACAACCAAAACTACCAAAGCACATCAAACCTTTTATTTTGCGACTGATGGTGGCAACGGTGACGGTAGTGGTGGTAGAGGCGGAAGTGGTAGAGGCTGTGGGCATGTGGTTATGGAGAAGGTTTTATAGAAGTTTTTTTTTGTATTATTTTGAAGATATTGAGAGAAAAGAGAAAGGGATATGAATGTGCGTGAGAGTGTCTTATGATAGTTTTTATATTATTTGAAAAGCGGTTACTTATTTTGCATATTAAAAGTGCACATTAATATAAGGACGGTTACTTTTCATTTAAAAAAAATGTTACATACGTTTTGCTATAGCAATAATTCATGTTGACTAAATAATGAATATACATTTTGAACAATATTGACCCAATTGTTAAACTTCTTTTTTTAGAAATGTTTTAGGCTGAATTTTTTAAGACTTCCAGTTATAGAAAGGGTCTAAATACTTTATAAAGTAGTATAGATTTGTTACTGTTCAATATGTGAGAGAAATCATTTACCATAAACATAAAAGAGGATTAATATAACTTGAGTAACATAAACGACGAAACTAAATTAATAACCATACCAATCGAATTGAACTAAATTGAATATTGACTTTTGGTTTCGATTTATCAAATCGAGAAAATTATTAATATATAACTTTTTTAGTAGATTTATATACATAAAAAGATCTTCAATTTTTATTTTCACTATACAATTCGTTTATCAAAGAAAAACTTGTTATTCGAGTTATCTCGAAAAACAAACTAAATTTTCGGTACGATTAAATCCAATATAAATCGATTCGATTTTGACGTTTTACTAAAAGGAAATTAAATGAACAACTCGATCATGGAACCAATTTGACGGTAGTGATAAACTAGTTCTTTTAACTGAGATTAGACTTCAATCAACGTAAAAGTATTTTTGTTACCAACACTAATAAAGTTATCAGATTTCATATAAAGACGTCCCAACAAGAGTTATGATATTTAGGCCTACAATATAGACCTACAATTAAACCTACATCATTCATATTTAACCAAGTGTCAACCACTTATTCTTTCTCCTAATATTCACCAATCAATATATGAATTCAATCAATCACATTTGTAAGCTCACATACAAGTTAGGCTTCTAAATCATTTTTCTCCTAACAATAAAATCAAATTCAGTCTTCTATGTAAACTATAAACAAAAACAAAAAGTAATTGAAAATTAAAAAGTACACCAAGTTACAAACTCTACATTGTATGGGTCCAATTTTTTAGTAACCAACTACTAGTAGAATAAATGAAAAAAAAAGTCCAACACAAACTCGTATTCCGATATTAATCCAACGGCTCAAACATCATCTACATCTTAAATATCTTGCCACGTGTATGGTTGGTCCGCAAGCGTCAAAACTCATCTTCACGTTAAAGTAGATTACACATTTAGTCCTTAAAATTAATTCAAATCTTATCTACTGTCCTTACGTTTGAGAAATATCTTGATAAGGTCATTTAACTCGATTTCGTAATGTTATACATCCAAATGGAAACTGATTGATGTAAAAACTGGTTGTAGCGGTGACGGGTGTGGATGAAGGTGGGAGAAAAAAACGGAATGTTTGAATTAATATTTAGACCCAAAACTGACGACAATTTTGTAAGCGACCCAAGTAAACCTATAAGGTGTTAATACGTTAACCATATTAGGTATGTATCCGGTTGTGTAGATACGAAAATGACCAAATTACATTCGTTCGTAGCAGCCGTTAAGTCATTTGAACGACTCACGACATGAAATTGATATACGAGGACTAACGACAACGTTTCTCAAAAGTAGAGGCGGTCGACAATAGTCGAAACTAACTTAAGGACTAACGATGTAACTTGGCCATATACAAAGTAACATCCATTTTCCACCCTATAATAACATGATCACTTTTCTTTATAGAAAAAACACAGACACAAAACCATGGAGAAAAAAAGTATCATCGTATTCACCATCTTCATTTACGTGTTCTTCATTGTCTCAACTGTCACTGTCGCCTTAGATGATGAAGTATCCCTTCCGACTGAACCTGAACAACCTAAGACAACAAAAACAACAGAATCTGAAACGACACAACTCTTTGACCTTAAAAGTACCATCGATGATCCACCAGCTGGCATGATCATCAACAACCGACACTTTTACGAAAACACAAGGATTATTCCATGTTGTAAGAAGTTCATGATCCATGATGATCGTCTTAAAAAAAACTCCAAGAAGAGGGTGGTATCTTATAATACTGATATGGTCTTGTCTGATTTAGATACTACTACTAGTTTTGACGTCCAAAATTTTCCAACTAAGAGGTTTGAGTTTAAGCACAAGTACGGGCATGGACATCATCATCATCATCACCATGAGATGGAGAAGAAGGCGCGAAAAGGCGGCTTCTTCATGAGGGGTATTCGCAAGTTTTTGAAGCATACTTTTGATTGATTGATCAATTTTCAAGTTTGCGCGACTAGTATTGTTATTGCTGTTATGTTGTGTTATGTATGGAGTGATCATATGCTATTTTTAGACTTGTAATATGTTTCAATTATTGTATGATACTGTATGATGTAATCACTTGTTTCGACTTTCGTTGCGCCCGTGAGTAATGGAATATTTAGTTAAATAAATTTGAGCCTATTGTGTTGCTTCAAGGCGCTAATTCAACTATGAAGTTTTAGTTCATGTAACAGTCTTGAATATAAGTAGTTTTGAGCGAGTTCTTGGATGTGTTTACTTGAGCAGAGAAGCACTTTCAGAGGGCGTTTCAGTTTGCTTATTCAAGTGCTTATATGCCTACGTACTTTTAGCGGATAGGTAGTTTTGAGTGATCGGATCTGTTTATTATAGTGGATAAGCACTTAAAATAAGCGAGTAGCGAAACAGATACTAAGTTTCATAGTGTGTTTGGGTTTGCTTATGCGAGTGCTTATATGTCTACTTTTAGAAGATACTAAGCAATTAGTTTTCAGTGTTTGGGTCAGTTTATTTTAGTAGATAAGCGCTTAGATTAGGCAGGGAAATAGTTACAAGTAAGAGATCCAAACACCCCCGAAAGTATGGCAATTTTATATGCTGAAAAATATATATTGTCGGTATGATAATATTACATTGGTGAGCTTATACAAGTAAGATTATATATGAGTGGAGCATGTACCCTTGGGATTATTTTGGATAAGCTCTGAACATGGTGATGGTCTAACCAGAACAGCACCCCCACTAACGTCAGAACACTTCCATGGAGCGTATTTTGAACCGATTGTAGTGTGAAGATTGATGTTTGATAGGAAAATATCGGTGAATGGTGAGTTCTTTAGACCTTGTATCAGACCCGCCTGCAGAATCTTTTTTCCCCGTATGTTTTTTATCCTCACGTGCTTTAGAACTGGTAGAGCATTTGGGTTGTAGTTATCGTCAGGATGGTCACCAACATCAGCAGCGATTTTGATTCCCTTGCGAACATTCACCATGTAAACGTCGGAAACAGTGATGTTTCTTATGATTCCACCCCTACCGATGTTTGTTTTCAAGTGGATTCCTACTCCCATGTTCCTAAGAGTTATATGCTCTGCTAGTACGCTGTAGACTCCACCAGATGTTTCACTTCCAACTGCGATTCCTGCAAACTTAGAGGATCCTGTGATTCTCCTGATTGTGATATCGTTGCTAGGACGATTATATGCAATCCCGTACTCATCCCAGCCGCTTTTAACTGCTATTAGGTCGTCTCCTGTGGAGATGTAGGAGTCTTCAATGCAAACGTGGGAACTTGAATCTGCAACAATGGAAAAGATCAACTCAACAAAGGAATAACGGTTTTGAAATTTAGTCTGATGTTTATATTGGTCATAAAATTTTGTTTTATAGCAATATAATATCTGCCCTCGCAAAAAGTAGCCAAATAGTGTTCACGAGGAGTCTGTAATTCCATCCTATTGCATACCTGGATCAATACCATCTGTGTTCGGGGAGTCAGGTGGAGCCAATATGGTGACATGATGAATAACAACATGGCTGTTTATAAAGACAGAAAGGTAAGGCTATGTTAGTAAGTACGCATAGATCTGTATTATCTGAGGTCGGGACATTACCTGCAATATACAGGATGAATAGTCCAAAACGGCGAGTTCTTGAAAATCAGATTGGAAATAATGATGTTTCTAGAGTCCTTGAATTCGATAAGATTTGGTCTAGTGAATTGCAAGGTTCTCTGCCTCCACATGTTCCACCAAACCCCACCTTGGCCATCGATTGTTCCCTTCTCACCTAAGAAAATAGTCAATCATGTTAATAGAAAACGCAGATGGAAATCATTTGAGGTATAGGCATTCGCACATACCAGTAATAATTACATCACGGACATTTTCTCCATGGATGAAGCTCATATATCTTCCTCCAGGACGCTCTCGCCCTCTTCCATACGAAGGCAGGGGAGGAATCAAAGGCCAGTTTGCAGTGTTCTGAATCATAAATAGTGAAATGGCTCATTGTCACGCCAATGGAAAGTAATTTCTGCGGCTCTAACTTGTTTCATGTTATTATTGTTACTTTTGTTTGTATTAGTTACTGCAGAATTAAAATAAGAGCCTCTGTTGTCTAAATTAGAATACTTTTTCGAAAAATTGCTCACCGTTCTTTTGAAATCAGAAATCTTACTACTACCATCAAGCTTATTAGAATGGTTGGAAGCTTAAACGTAACGTAAATCATAGGCAAGCTGAATATTTTAAGTTGTGCATATGGCCATATGGGGACAATCTAAATTTTTTTTCATTGTTGAATTCTATGAAATTTTTTATGCTACCCACATTTTACCAAATTTTGTTACTGATTTGTTTTATGTAGCTGTCAAGAATGCATTTTTTATTTTTCGCCAACGAGATGCACATGGTATGAGGTTCCAAATGCATCTAGCAAGGCTCCACAATGGTCTAAAGTAGAAAAGCATTATTCTTTGCAGGCAACTGCTCCTTTGCTTATCGACACTTTATCAAAAATATCAAGCTTACTATAATTTGTAAAGAGACGAAACTTATACTCGGCATGTCTCAGCATTTTAAGTTCGGTACTGACTCAGCTTGACCTGTATTAGTTTGAAATCGGATTGCTTGTTAAGGAACCCAATACTAAGATGGCATTATTCTCATTTACGTTTCTCTACTTTCGGCTCTTATCTCATACTCGTACGATGCATTGGATTAGTGGAATAATTGATACCTAAGAGGGTGTTTGGGATTGTGTTTTGAAGGAGATTAACTAACGGACGCCATAAAACGATAAAAATATACATCATCCATAACACGAGTAAAGGGCATACCTGAGTAGCTTTAATAACAGCACCTTTCGCCAAATACAAAGTCATATGACTCGTAAGATTAAAACTCTCAGTTAAATAAACACCTTTCGGTACATACAACAAAGTCCCTCCTCGTCTCTTCAAATGCTTAATCCTATAAACCGCCTCAGTAAACGCCTTCGTATTCAGTGTCCTCCCATCTCCAACTCCACCAAAATCATTTATCGATATCTTATCATTCCTATACACCATAGGTACGATTCCTGAACACGTAACCACTCCAGCAGACGCCACACAACAGTACTTCATGATCACTACTAATGCCACACCAATGCATGCTAACATGTTCTTCGAAACACATTGATGCACCATTTTATTGTTGTTAGTTCAGAAGTGTGTATGAAAACTTGTACTTATGTTGCTTGTGAGTGTGTGCGCGCGCGCGTGTCAGAGTGTTGGTCTGTGAGAGAAGGTAATGCAACATGGGTGAGAATGGGTTTAAATTTTGTAAGTTTCGTACAGACCATTTATTTTCTGCATCATTAGTAACGGGAAGATTTTGGATTTTACTATTTTCTATCACACCATATATTTATGATTTATGTTTGTATTCTGGAATCTTAAAACGTGTCATGTCTCCTTGTAGTGTTTTATGGGATAAAAAATGTGTAGCTTACGTTATAACCATGTTACTGTACTTTTTTTAATGATTTATACTACTAGTAGGTTTTTTCGGGCGTGGCGAGTGGCGTCCTAAATGCACCTTACACAAGGGAAAGACACGTGTTAGCCTCGTTTTTGGTTTGATCTCACGATCAAGCTCCGGCGTGTGATTAAGTATGAAGTAAAACCGAAGAGGCTAGATAATAAATGTGAGTAAATGCGTAATAAATGAGTTGTCTAAAACCAAATGAGGTTGGTGTGTTTATAAGTTATAACACATCATTTACTATTGGTGAGCTGAGTTATGCCTATCCTAGGTGCTGCATGACAAGTCCACGCGCGCGGGAGAGACAACATCCCACGAAATCTGGGTGAGGCGGCTCACGCTCGGTTCTTGGCAAGAACCGGGTGGATAAATGAGTGTTTGCCTTTAACACGTGGATCTTGCCATGTCGTCTTCGGTAATTGCTGTCTTCCGGGCACTTACGTCAGTAGTTAGCATGAATAGTTAATTTATTCCTGCAAATGGTTTTTTCGGCAACTCCACAGGGTTTCCAACACATGGTTTCCTGCAAATAGTTAATTTATTCCTGCAAATGGTTAATAACCAGTGTTGCGTACTGTCCCAATCTCACCTCAAGAACAATACGTGGAAGGCAATGTTGAGGCCGACTCAACAAGTCGCTCAAGAGAATGTTCACACACATTGTTTGCATCTTGCATACTCGGTTAGTCACTCACCACCTTGAATGACGGACTGACCAAAACGCAAAAAGACTATTTGATAAATGAAGTAAAACTCGACATAAAATTCAACAAGTCTTATAATGGCGCAACAATTGAATATTTTTTACAAGAAGAAATTTTCAAAACTTCCTACACTACTAGTTATTCATATTCACATAAAAGCAACATTGCAGTTTCGTAAACGCCCCGAAGCATTTGTTCAGGGCACAGACAGATTTGACAATGAAATTCAAACATATTTGTTCACAAAGAGGAATGAAATTTACGAAACACAATCTTAGTTTTTTGTCCATTTAAGAAGAAAGTCGCTACTGCTATATGCACAAAGATGGAAGGTTTTCCAGTCTACTACTAATCTCTGTTTCCGCTAAAATCACACTCCAACTATGGAATCCGTTCTGTCTTGCACAGCCAAACGCTCTGAGACATCAGCTAACGACTTAAGATTGCACTTGATCAGTGCCTCCACAAAGTAGCATGTCTCGTCTTTAGTGTTGCCTTCTGGTACATCCACCACAAATGACTCGATTACCAAAGTTCCTGGTCTCCCGTCAATAATCTCCGGATGAAGGGTAATGACTGACGAGTAGTTCTGTTCAAATAAACGTGAATTCATATCAGGAGTTGCAAATTATAGAAACATCAGCATATGTGTTTGTTGGAGCAAGAGAAATACCCGAAGTCTGTGGTCGCCACCAACTATTCTCATGCCCAAGATATGCTCTTCTTCATCGAGAAGTTCCAACCTTTCCATACTCGTGGTAGCAGGAAGCCCAGACCGAACATTCACTTCTCTAACACTCCCAATTTCAAGGTGACCTTGCACATTACACCCACTGACAAACGGTTTGTACTTCTGTGGTTGATCGAACCTCCTCACCAAAGACCATACCTTTTAAAACAAAGAAAAAAAAAACTTTTTAGATCCATAATCTTTGCAGTTTTTTATGTGCGTTTTCAATAATCAACTGATTCGACCCACCCATCTTCTTATATCAAATCGTTGCAGATTTACAGTACAAGGTTAGTCAACACTCGCCTAAATATGATTTTGTTTTATACTAGATTTAGTCTATTTCTCCACCTTAGTCGCAACTGGACCAAGTTAGCATACAAATTAGTCTCAGCTATTTGAATCACCGCTGATTATCAACATCCATCTACACAATCCAACAGCAATGAGCATATCTATAAGCTCAAGTGCTCAACTGCTTAAGACCGCCAACTTTTGCTTACCTGAGTTGGCCAAGTGAAACTGATGCTGACACCGTTTGACCTGACCCACGCTCACCAATGATTCGGTATATGTCTACTAGCAGTAATAAAGTGTTCATTAAGGAGCTCGGCAGCAAGGTCTGATGATCAAATAAGCTGGATATGGGCAAGACCAGTGGCATAACTACCTAAGCGTGGTGGTGAGAATGTCGCCTTCCTAAGTAATGGTGGTTTGTTTACCTAAAGAAATAGTACTCCGTGATACACAATTAAGGGATCATATATACCAACGATGACAGAGGAATCAAATGCTTAAGTAGAGGTTGGTTATGTTTAGACGACAAAAGCATAACGCGTCTTAGACAGTAGGCTAGACGTGGACAAAAAACATGTTTCCGAACATTGATATAGTTACTCTGATAATTTCATTAGAAAAAGTAAGTCATGTAAGCGTCCACAGTAACATATTACTTTCTCCTACTTCCCGTTTCTTAACTATTTCCCTAGCCTTGATAACTTATACATTATCAAGTTTCTTATTCCATCGCAGAAACATAATCCAGTACTACACCTCCTAATCAAACCAAGTTACAATTCCCCTTGTACATCATATATCAGCACACAGTTACATAATTTTCACTTCCTAATAATGTAAGCGGTTTAGTCATTCTACAAGCAATAACATAATATCAGTTCCGTGATACAGTACAAGATAAACGTTATAACAAAACACTGCAATAATTGTAACCCGATAAGAACAACATCACGTGTACTTTTGTCATCATGGTACAGTGCTATATTGAACGACGCCAACTAACGTTACTTTATCATACTTAGTTACCTTTAACAACATACAATGAATTGGCCATTTTTGTGTATGTGATTCGTCTTTGTCTTTTAGACCGGGAGACGGGGGACCAGGTAATGTAACTCTATTATCACTGATACACATCCAAAACCTTTAAAATTTGTCCTGTGTATACTACCTCTGCCTTCCTATACAATTTTGGCATATTCCATCCATTTTTATACAATTTAGATTTCTCTAGCACCAAGAAACAGCCAAGACTTGTAAAAAGGGGTCCCTATTGGCTTTTTCATGATCACGCCAAATTTCGCTCCTTTGATACCCGCTGCAACTTTGTAGTCATCTCTCAGGGCGTAGTCTCGTTAGATCCCAAGGTGAGTACTTTGCGTATAAGCTTTCGGTTTTCCAACTGTGGACCGACACTCCTAAGTGGGCCATTAGTCATTTTGGAGCCTAAACTCAGTATCATCCTTAGTGGCAGCATAAAGGGGCAGAAGTAGGGGGTTCAATAGGATTTTGCTTTCTAGCGCTAACATTCGTAGAAAATCCTAATTTTTCCTAAATGCACCCGGTCCTGTGGTGGACCGATCAGCAATACTAACATTTATCAACGTTTTCAACATAACAACATACAATTTTAACGCGCTAAATTAACAGAACCAAAATACTCAAACCGCACCTTCAATTCAAACCATCATCACCCCTTCCAAACACACAGACATTTTAACGCGCTAAATTAACCTCTAAAGACTAATGTATTTTACTAGCCTCTTAAGTGTTCAGACCTCGGGTAGTTTGTTTTTTCTTTCTGAGAGGCCGGTTCAGACATAACACCTCTTACCCAATAGTCTTTTATTATCTTAATAAATTTACATGTATTAATATAACTTTTGACTGCCTATCTAAAAAGGTGGTCGCCCTAGTATACACGAAGTTGGAAACAACAAAAAAAATGATTATATACTTATTCATTCATTTACACTTTAACAAAAACAAACAACATTATATGTATCTAGTCGCGGCTAGCTAGATTCAGACTCAAAACATCTTAATAACGAAAGAACAAGAATTACTAAAAAAGAACTTACACGATGAAGAGGGGCTTTGATATGTTTAACAAGAGAAGAAGAACACTGATTATCCTTAACCAACTCATGCTTATGATGCTTCCTTATGTATTCTTCTTCTCCACTTGAATTCTCACTTATTGCCATCTTTTCTGTTTTTTTTTTGCTTACTTACTTCTTGTTATGGTAGTATATGATATTAATGAACTTTGAAATTTTGAAAAAAGAAGAAGAAGGTGGTGGTTGAGATTTCCAAGAAAGCAAAAAAGGAATAATCTAACAGAAAAAGCAGAATTGTTGAAGAAGAAGAAGAATTACTACTACTTGCCAATTATAATATTGTTGTGTTTTTTTTTTCATCCATATACAACAAATATCAACTTGTATGTATTAAATTCAGTTTTTAGTTTTTGTTTCATCCCTATACTTTTCCTAAAAGTCTCTATTTCACCCTTGCACTAGTAGAAATATCTTTTTTTGAACAACAATTTTAACTAACTATATCACAATATTTAAACCATTGTTAGAAAAAGAGTTCTACAAGACCGATTAATCGTCCCATAATTGCTACAAGGCTATCAACATTTCCGATTTATATAAAAGACGATTAACAGTAGTCAATTGTGGTCGACAACGGTCAAAGGAGGTCAAACATGTCAGAAACCTGCAAATCTTGCCGAAAATACCGAAAACTCATTGTAAACTTGTGTTTGTCACCTATATCAACTATTTATATGTATGATATGTTGTATTTTGAGAATAATATTGCCGAAAATAACTAAAACTCGTTAGAATTACTCAAAACTTGCTGGAAATACCCAAGATATGCTAAAAATGTCGAACGATTACAAGTTACAAAGTGATCGACCGACCGATTAGCGATTCACGATTCTTGAAGAAGAAGAAGAATTACTACTTGCCAATTATATATTGTTGTGTTTTTTTTCATCCATATAACAACAAAGATCAACTTGTATGTATTAAATTCAGTTTTTAGTTTTTGTTTCATACCTATAATTTTCCTAAAAGTGCCTATTTCACCCTTCAACTAGTACAAATAACTTTTTTTTCTTTGTTAAACATCAATTTCAACTAACTATCTCACAATATTTAAACTACAAACTATCTCACATGTTCTAAGTAAAACTTGAACCCGCAATCATTTTATTAGAGAGCTTCACACGCCATATGCAATATTGGGACACAAGCCCTTTCGTACTAGTAGAAATATTATGGTTTGGTCTTTAGTGTGTTACATTAGTGTCACGTCAACTTAAGTTTAGCATTATGGATGATAGACTGAATCGAACCGATAAACCAAGTTAGATCGAACATATTTAGGAGTTGTTATTGTTTCATCCTTTTAATCATTTTCTGTTCTCATTTCAGTGTGATCCACGCACAATCAGACTTTATGTTTTATTGGACCAGACCGAACCATCAAAACTAGACTGGACGGGACCAAAAATTTTTATTCGATTCTCAATCTGGTATTTTAGACCGAATCAATTCTCAATCCGATCAGTTCTCAAATCATTCTCAACCCAAATTGCCACAGTTAAATACACCATAACGCACTCACGCAACCATCGATATTCATTTGTTGACCACGGGTGAAGATGGTCTGGTTTAATGGTTGACGCGTGATGAATGTATTTTTACGATTGGTCTCAAGTCAAAGGTTGTTTGATTGTGTATTAAAGCTAATATGTTTGAACATAAATACTCAAGGTTAATATTTTTTTGTTTTTGTAAGATCGAGATTTAACTCATGATCGTTTCTATTAATTTTAATCTTGTTACTTTTTAGTTTTTTTATGTCAAATCAAACACTCAACACTCATGGATGAAGCAAATAGTTTTAGATAAGTGTCATAAGAAAAAAAAATACCATGTAAGAAGCTTTAGTGAGTAATCTCAAGCACTTTGTTTTATGCTATGTTTGGTAAAAATAGATGTAAGCTGTAAGCTTTTAATTACAAAGTTGTTAACAATATCTATAAACTGTATTATTTTTAATAAAGTTGTTTGATAAATTAGATGTTAGTATTCAATTAAGATGTAAAATGACTTAAAATGACATATTTAAATAAATTATAATATAATTGAAAGGTATATAAGTAATTATAGTGAAGATTAACCTACGATTTAAAAAACTACAAAATGATTATTTTTATTAAAATGCAAAAAACTTTTAAAAAACAAAAAGGGATAATTTTATAACATAATATTGGTTATCACTAGGGATTATAACTGTAAATATGACATAATACTGGTTATCACTAGTGATAAAAATATCACTATTGGTAAAATGAATAAAATATACTGATAATTTTATCGCTGGTTATAACTAGTATTTCGTCATATTTACAATTCTAGTCAATTAGCTCTTTTTTAAAACTTTTTTATATTTTGACAATAATAGTCCTTTCGCGTTTTTTATTATGATATAACCTTAAATAATAATATAATGTTTGACTAATGGGAGTGGTAACAAAGTTACTCACCGCCACGTCAGCGCCACAAACTCACTACAACTCAGTCACAAGGGTAGTGACACTCACCCAAACTCACTCACACTCACCTTTCATACCTATTTTTTTATTATTTAAACACACTCCTAACCAAAAAAATAAAACACCCAAAAAAAACCTAACAAAAAAAAAAACCACCTAGGCCAAAAAATTAAACTCACGCCCAATTTTTGCAAATTAATCAGTTAGCTTTTTCTATTGGATGCAACTAAAAAAACCGACTAAATAAAGAGGAGGCTTTAACTTTTAACCAATCCTAAGACTGAAAGGAGTGTGTTGATTCCCACAAGCGACATTCATAAACTCACCCGCGAATGTCATTCCCCCATGTTAACTTGCGCGCGATTAAGTGGCACAGAGCAAAAAACAGGGGCAAACTCAGTCGTGCGCAAGTTAACATGAGGGGAATGACATTCGCGGGTGAGTTTATGAATGTCGCTCGTGGGAATCAACACACTCCTTTCAGCCTTAGGATTGGTTAAAAGTTAAAGCCTCCTATTTATTTAATGGTTTCTTTAGTTGCATCCAATAGAAAAAGCTAACTGATTAATTTGCAAAAATTGGGCATGAGTCGCAATTTTTTAGATACTCTAAGGTAGTGTTTGATAATGACTTATAGAGTCTTAATTAAAAAATAGGAATATGGATTAAGTCATAAGCATTTTGTTTGTTTTGTGCTTAAAATAAACTAACGACTTTCTGGAAAAAGCCAGCAGGAGGGTGCTTTCTGTATTAAGTCATGACTTATTATATTTATTTTACATATTTACCCTCTAACTCCCTCACTTAACTAATTTAAAAGGACAAAATAGTAAACTTCTCTGATTTAGACTCTATATTCAACACACAAAACAAACAGTCATATATCTGTCTACAAACAGACAACATATAATTTTACAGACACCTTAATTTTATAGGACTTAATAAAAAGACTAAACAAACAGGCCCTAAGTCATATGACAAGACTAGTAAAAAAAGTTTGTTTTTGGAATTTTCATGCCAAATATGTCAAGTCATTTTGTAATAGTTTCCGTTCAAGACATGTGCTAAAGTTTGATAATCTAAAACGTTTTATTTTCATGATTTGATGGATACCTTAATATTGGTTGTTTATAGTGTTTAACTTATAATGTGTTTGCTACCTGTTTTTAGTATGTTCACATTGATTAGTTTGAGATCTCATGCGTTTAATTACTTTTTTTAGAACTGCAAATATTAGTGGTTAGTGAGTAGAGTCAAGTCGTGTAATGACATATAAACGGTAAAATGTTTTCTTCAAACCTTCGGTTAGTTATGTTAAACTTCTTATCCACTTCGCATGAGAGAGCCTTTAGCAGATCTTGAGCCCAAGACCTCCAAAAACTTCCCCAAAAAATCACTTAATGAAATCTTGGTGTCCAACTGAACTAAGCCAATTGATTCTTATGCATTTAATTACTTAATTTATGTCTTTGCATTTCATGCTTGTTATATACTGGCTCATCTATGTATAATATAAAGTAAAATCACATTATGAGAATTTTGCAAGTGACTACTACAAACTATGATTAATATGGACAATGCATAAATTAACGAAAACATTTGACACCAGATTTCTTTTGATTTTAGCTATCATCTACCTAAAAGAAATAGTTCCGATAACTCTTCTAGATCAATGAGCCACCAAATAAAGTAGACAGAAGACGAGACTTAAATCATGAATATTTTATCAAGAGTATCTCTTCGATGAGGCTATGGTTTTCAAAAGGTCGGTATAAGTATAACCGAGCCAAAACCTTTTAGTGAACTATAATTTACTATATCCAATTATGTTTTATTTTCATGCTGACTTATTTGCTAAAACGATATCTATAAATGACATAATTAACTGTAATTTTAAAATAAAAATTTGTATATAAAGAAAGACAAAAACAATGAATGACATACCAAGTCTAAAAAGACCTTTGTTATGTGTCAATTGCATTTGGGACAAGTAATTACAAGCTTATGTTATCATCATAGCCTTAAGACATCAATAAGAACATGCTTATGATATTTTTATTTCCATTTTTAGTTTTCTACTTCATAACTAGAAATTGAGGGGTTTGATGAGTCATTTCCATGTAATACAAGGGTAAGATGGACATCTGATACGACCCTAGTTGGATAGTATCGATAGTTAGCACCACTTTAAGCGGGCGCTTGCTCCTGAGAAGTTAAGAAGACGAAGAGAGTTTATTTTGACTGAAAGCTGCTGAATTCATTATCATAATCTGGCTTAAATAGCCTCACGACACAAGGGGAAATCCCACACAAACACAGACTCTTACCTACTTGATAATGATCAACTATGGTTCTTATCCTAACACATTGACTCAATGACAATCCTAGAAAAGATAAACATAAAGATAATTAGTGTAGCTTATAATCCTTCTGCCACACAGGTGCCACTGAAACCCTTGAACTTCTGCGAAGTTGCTCTGGACCCCCTGGCGTATCATTCCCCATTTCTTCAAAATTAACCTTGTCCCCAAGGTCATAAGTCGGGTAAGCATTTTGGAATTCCGACAGCCCTTCCCACGTGGCTTCTTCAGGAGCACGTCCAACCCACTGCACCAACACCTGACGAACCACCTGCCCATTCTGTAGCACATCACGCGACCCACAAACAGCCATGGGCTGCTCCACCGGATACCCGTAATCACCGACTTCAGGAATAACCGTGGCTGCCTGAGTATCCGTCCCCTTGAAAGGCTTAAGAAGCGAAACATGAAAAACAGGATGAATCTTACTTTCCACGGGCAAAGCAAGACGATAAGCCACGCTGCCGATCCGGGCCACAATTTCATACGGACCATAGTATCGCTTGGCCAACTTGTTAGATAATCGCTTAGCCAATGTTAGTTGGCGATACGGTTGAAGTTTAACGAATACTTTATCCCCCACATTGAACTCCAGCTCCCTACGATTGCGATTGGCCTTTGTCTCCATCCGATTCTTAGCAGCCAAAAGGTTTTGTCTTAACTGCCGCAACAAGGCGTCACGTTCACACAAAGCATCATCAACAGCAGCAACCTTAGAGGTTCCTGGCGCATACGGAATGATTGACAACGGAGCCTTACCATACAAAGCTTGGAATGGAGTCATCTTTATACTACTATGATAGGTAGTATTATAGCAATATTCGGCCCATGGTAAAAAGCGTACCCAATGCGACGGACGATCAGCCACCATTGCACGAAGATACTGCTCTAACCCACGATTTACCACCTCCGTCTGCCCATCGGATTGCGGATGATAAGCCGTACTATGATTAAGTTGTGTTCCACTTAATTTAAAAAGCTGCTTCCAAAACTGACTAACAAAGATTGGATCTCGATCCGACACAATGGTCTGAGGCAGTCCGTGAAGCTTAACAATCGTCTCCACAAAAACCTCCGCCACCTTATGCGCATTAAAACTCGTTGGCAAAGGAGCAAAGTGAGCGTATTTGGAAAAACGATCCACCACAACAAACACCACCGTAAACCCATTAGACACGGGCATTCCCGTAATAAAATCCATGGAAACATCTTCCCAAACCCCAGTGGGAGTAACGAGTGGCTGCAAATAACCCCCTACGGCTTGCGTGGAATACTTAGTCTCTTGGCAAATCCTACAGTTCCGAACATATTCTTCAACCGTTTTCCGCATCCCTTTCCAAGCACAAACGGCTGATAAACTTACCATCATTTTCTTAACCCCACCATGACCCGAACTAGGGGTGTCATGGAACTCACGTAGCAACAATGGTTTCAACGCAGATTCTGCCCCTAAATAGTATCGATCCTGAAACAAGATGACACCCTCCTGACGTCTAAAACCAACCGCGGCCGTACCCGCATCTAACTGCTCATGCAACCGGAGCAAATCCTCCAAACTACGATTCTCCGACTTAAGAATCCCCATAAACTCCCCCAATGGTTGGCTCAAACTGAGAAAAGAAGCAGACATAGACTCTTCATTCTCATAAACACGAGAAAACGCATCAGCAACTTGATTTTGACTTCCCGGCTTGTATTCAATGCTAAAATCAAAACCCAACAATTTCCGCACATATTTCTGTTGAACCGGAGTCTGGATGACTTGTTGCAAAAGTTCCTTGATACTCCGATGATCAGTTCGAATAATGAAACGCCTCCCGAGCAAGTATTGCCTCCATTTATAAACAGCTTCGACAATAGCAAACAATTCCTTCTGATATGTAGCAGCCCCTTGCATGCGTGGACCCAAACGACGACTAAAATAACATATAGGTCTATCATGTTGGAGTAAAACCGCCCCAATTCCCACGTCCGACGCATCGGTCTCCACAATAAAGATTTGGTCAAAGTTGGGTAAGGCCAACACCGGGGTAGTGGTCAATTGCTCCTTAAGTGCTGAAAATGCCGCTGCCTCCGTTTCCCCCCATTTGAACCCGTCTTTGCGCAATAAATCTGTTAAAGAAGCTGCCATAGTAGCATACCCTTTAATAAACCGTCGGTAGTACCCGGCTAAGCCAAGGAATGCTCGCACTTGACGCTGTGTTGTTGGTATAGGCCACTCACTAACGGCTGCAATCTTTTTCGGATCCACTTCGATCCCATGTCCTGAAATTATGTGACCCAAATATTCCAAGGTCGTTGCACCAAACGCACACTTGGATTTCTTGACAAAAAAATTGTGTTCCTGCAAACGAGACAACACACACTCCAAGTGCTCAACATGAGCAGTCAATGATGTACTATAAATCAAAATATCGTCAAAGAAAACGATAACAAATTTCCGTAAGTAAGCCGAAAACAACCGATTCATAGTAGCCTGAAAAGTCGACGGAGCATTGGTAAGCCCGAATGGCATAACCAAAAATTCGTAGTGCCCATCATGCGTCCGAAAGGCTGTCTTATAAATATCCCGCTCATGAACACGAATCTGATGATAGCCTGCCCTTAAATCCAATTTAGTAAAGACAACTGCACCTCCAAGCTCGTCAAACATTTCATCCGCTGTTGGAATGGGGAATTTATCCTTAACCGTAACCTCATTTAATGCGCGGTAATCCACACAAAAGCGATAGCTCCCATCTTTCTTTTTAACCAAAAGTACTGGCGAAGAAAAAGGGCTTTGGCTAAAGCGAATAATCCCCTGCTCTAACATTTCCCCAACAAGTTTTTCCATTTCCCCCTTTTGAAAGTGAGGATAGCGGTACGGACGAACATTAACTGGTTTGGTATTCGGAAGCAAATGAATTCTATGGTCAATGACACGACGAGGGGGTAAGGCCGTAGGTACCTGAAAAAGGGACGCATAGCGTTCCAAAAGCTGCTCAACTTCTGGCGGCGTGCTCCTGGTTGACCCCGTATCCTCTTCACTAGCCGTTGCCAAAGTATGAAACTCATACACGCCGTAGACCTCATCCGAACCAAGTAACGCGTGCATATGATGAAGGCTAATGCGTTTCATCCGAAGTGACTCGTCCCCTTTGAGCCTATGAGTAACATTTTCCAATGAAAATTCCATTGTTTGCTGCGCGTAATCATGTGTAACCTTGCCAAGTTGTTGAAGCCATTGTATCCCCAATACGAGATCCGGACCCTGCATCGGCAACACATACAGATCCACCTCCATTGCGAACCCCTGCATAGCAAGTGAAACATTCGGACACAACTTTTCACATAATAACGATTCGCCACTTCCGATGTATACCTTGAAAGCCTTGGTTGCTTGAACCGGTAAATGCATCTTTTCGACTACACTAGGTTGCACAAAATTATGTGTACTCCCATTATCAATTAACACATGGACACTACCCATACCAATAGTACCCCACAACTGAAGAGACCGAGGACTCCCCTGCCCGAGCAAGGAATTTAAGATGGATATATCGCCACTTTCCACAGCCTCGGTTGACGGGTTCTCGTCGTAAGACGTTGCCTCACTATCATCCTCCTGCATCATCAACAAGAACTTACCCGCACACTTATGCCCTCGCATCCACTTCTGATCACAATTAAAGCATAACCCTTTACTCAGGCGTTCTTGGCGTTCAGTGGCCGAGATCCACTTAATAGCAAGTGGCTTTGAACCAGTCGTCACAGTCTGAGTTGGTGTCGGCAACAATGGAGGTTTATTGCTGCTAACTGTGGACAGGCCCGTCCCCAAACGGGTAGGCGTGGCCCGGTGCCCCCCAGAATTGGTCGCTGCCTTAGAAGTAGTAACGGATACCGCCGTCGCCTGGTCTTCCAAGCGAGCCTCCGTAACACGAGCAAGCGAGAAGGCATCACCCAATGTAGATGGTTTGGCGACCAACAACTCCCGTTGGAGATGAAGTTTAAGACCGGAAATATAAAAAGAGATAAGCAATGTTTCGGGAATATTAGTAACCCGATTCATTAACTTTTCAAAATCCCGTTGATAATCCTCCACTGATCCCAACTGTAGAAGTTTGGATAAAGCCCCTTGCGGGTCTTCAAATTTAGATGGCCCAAAACGGTCACGAACACTCCCCACAAACCGATCCCAGTCGGTGAGCAATCCATTCCGCGACATCCAACGAAACCATTCTGCCGCTGCACCCTCCAGGTTAAAGCCTACGATCTTTAATCGTTGATCGGCTGGTGTGTTAAGGAGAGTAAAATATTCCTCAATTGCAAAAATCCACGAATCCGGATCCTCCCCGGTGAACTTGGGAACGTCTAAACGCATGGAGCGTGGTAACAACCCTTGGTCACCACCACCGCCACCCCGTCCCGCCAATAACAACCTAAAACATGATCAACACATATCCTAACACATATCCTAAACCAAATGATAAATATGATACTTATCCTAAACCAATGGTGTAACACTCCTCACTCCTTCGAAACCACCTTGCCCTCAAGGTGATGTCTTGAAAACACTTTTGATTCCCGGGTCCCAAATTTTAAGACGTTTCCTAAGCATTTGCACATTCTCAATCAGCATGTTGTGTGGCTCGAGTATTAACGATATCTGGACTCCTGTTCTAAAGTCTTTTCGTTCGGATGAAACAAACCACATGGCTTTCTTGGGCGATTCATCAACAACAAGATGTGATTCACTAACCACAAGCTCAAGGTGCTCTTTATTAGGTCCGGATGTAACCTTCACCACATCTTCTGATGCCACTTCTAGTACAACGTCCAGTGCCACTTCAGTTGTAACTTCGGGTGCAACTTTTGATGTTGTAGAAGAATCAACCACCTTCTTTTCAACGGTTTGCTCTTGCTCAATTGCCTCAAGACGAGTCTCTACTATACGAGCTAAGTAGAAGGCTTCTCCTAATGTTGTAGGCTTCGAGTACGACCGCAAGAGTTCTAGCTGTAGCTTCAGTTTAAGCCCAGAAATATAAAACGAGGCAAGCAAACTTTCAGAGATACCTGTAACTCGACTTATAAGACACTTAAACTCACTTTGATATTCAACCACCGTACCCATTTGCAAGAGTTTAGATAATGCATCTCGATCGCTTGTGTTCGATGCCATAAACAATAAATCGAAAAAAAATAAAAATAATTTTTTCTCGGATGAACAGTAACGGCGATGAACAGTGCCGTGAATAGTACCCCGAATGAACAGTAGCTGCGGTGAACAGCAGCCTCGGATGAACAGTGTTTTCCGATGAACAGTAAGTTTTTTTTTTTTTTTTTTTTTTTTTTTTTTTTTTTTGGAAACCTTGATTAAAATCCCTCAACGAATTGAGGGCTCTCAATGAAAGCACCAATTGGTACGACCCTCTCGGGTAATATCGGGATAGGGCACCACTTTTAGCGTGTGCTGGCTCCTTAAGAACGGGAGATGAGAAGACTAGACATTGTTTATTTCTTTAAACTTGATTGATTACTTTCATTAAGGATTACAAAACCTTAAATAGACTCTTATGAGATAACTCTCATAAACACAAAGACTTTTCCTAAAACATGATCAACACATATCCTAACACATATCCTAAACCAAATGATAAATATGATACTTATCCTAAACCAATGGTGTAACAACATCTTTTGGCATAAAATATTTTTATACATAAGAATAGTATTTCCCATTATTATTTATATGAGAAGAAAGCAATATGATTGGTTTAAAAATGAAGTTAAAAAGCAAAATTGGATTGTAGTGGCACGTACATTGTATTTGACTCTCTCTTTCCACTTTAAGGTTTTCTTTTTTCTTTTTCTTTTTCTATATTTATCAAGTGTTTTGCTACCTCATGGTAAGTTTTTGAAACTTTGTTTTGTCGTTTTCCCGAACCTTGTATAATTTTTGTCTTTTGTGATATATTTTATTTTGCATGAATCAAAGATTGCTAAATTCTATGGTAATTGTTCCTTATATTTTGTCTTGTCTGTGATTGGTGTAAAAATGTAGTTTACTGTAATTGGGTGAAACTGTAAATGTTTCAGGATAGTCCAAAGTAATTTGATTAGTTAATCAAGCACGAACTTTTAAAGCTTTGTTCAGTGTAAAACATACACTAATGTAATATTGAAGTATATATCCCCGGATTAAGGTGTTTCCGCCGATCTTCATCTTTTATTGAAGTATATATTTATTGAAGTATATATATGGGAAATGATTATTTTGAACTATATATATGAAATATTGAAGTACTAGCATAGTACCCGCGCAATGCAGCGGCGGGTACCCGGTAACTATTTTTTAACGAACAAATGTTACATTTTAACTCATCAAATATATATTCAAAGTAAAAAGTTAGATCAAATTTAAATAAACTCAATATCATTGAAAATTTTAAAATTTAACAAAAATATATTAAAATGGATGTTAAATTAAAGAGCTCGAAATTTTAAAAAATATGATGAAATTAGATTATAAAAAAGATAAATAAATAAAAAGATATTTTAATTTAAAAATAAAAATTTTTAAAATAGTTTGTTACAAATGTTGTTACAAAAGTTTGTTTCAAAAAATGAATAGATGAGATTCATTTATCAAATATGATCTAATGGCTTAAATCTAACATTCTTATATTAATTTTTGGCTTGAAGTTAGATTTGGTAATTTTTTAAGATCGAAATTAGGTTTGAAATAAGTCTCTTTATATAATAGTATAGATATAGATATATGGGAAAGGATTATTTTATCATGATACATTAGCTTAATGGCGCATATTTTGAATCGTCGATCGATCTAAAGTTCTTAATCATTTCGGTCATCGATTTAATTCGGTTTTAACCAGTCTGAGCTTGATGCTTAGTACTAGTTAGCTTAGAATTAAGAGTGTAAATCAAAATATCATGTGTGCAAGTCACCTCCTTGTATATATGTCTTTATATACTTTAAAGAGAACAATTATGAGGTTTAGTTGTTTAGGTAACCAAATGTTTAGATAGTTCTCAATGCTTTTCTACCGATTGTAATGAATAGTCGCTTGCATGGCCATCTCTCAAAAGAGACGCGTCCTCTAATTACGAGTACTTAGTTATGGTTGCAATCTTGTTTAAAGAATGCATAACTTCGTCGTATAGTTGACTGAGTTCTCTTTTATCTATCGTCTGTGAGTGTGCTATTAAATTGTTTTAGTGAAGTATATTTGTGTTAAAGTGATGTGTGTCTTTTTCTGGTAATATTGGTCGCTTATTCATGTAGACTAAAAAAAATAAATAAATTAGATATGTTGATTTTAGTGAATACTAAAACAATTCTTCCAATAACCGTTAATTTTAATTAATACCGATTATTAGGGTATAAATTTGGCAAACAGCCGCAAATTGTTTAACTTTTATTAAACTGAAAACTGCACAGTCACAGCAGAATGTTTAAATAATGAGAAAAACCTTAAACAACAGTGGGTTGGACTATGGCTCAAAGACAAAGTCCAACATAAAATATAAATAACACAAAAATGCAAATAAATCATAGTAAAATGGATTTTTTGGCCTTGAAAAATCCTTAACCAGCTAAAAGGTGGTTACATCGGTGTTTCTCTCGTTTTTCTGGTCGTTTTGATACGTTACGGGCTGAAAACGGACTTATGATGCTCAAGTTATCGCTATTTTAAGAAAGCTTTTTTTTTCACACAATATTAAGTTTTGAAAAATAAATTAGCCTGTTCTTTAACACTTAAGCCTCTATCATCTATGATAACCTGATCATACAAATTTTTGTAGTGAAATGGTGCTGATCTTCCTATGATAACCTCGTTCACGTTTACACCCAACTATATATATATATATATATATATATATATATATATACGGCTTGGTTAGTGACGGATTTTAGTAGAGGAGAGAGGATCACGACACTAAATCACACATTTTGATCAGTGGCGGATTTTGTTTGTTAGATCAAGTATTAATAAAAGGCAACATGAGTTGACCATTTTAATTTTGTAAATGTAATTATTTAACATGTCCCTTTTACTTTAATCAACTAAGTTTATGTACGCTCGTAATCTCTATGCATGTACGTTCGTTGTTTTGGAGGGTGTGATGCTTCGTAAGTCGATTGGCAAGCTTGCGTAAATACTATAAGCTCACTCGTAACTTCATTCTCGTCGTCGGAAGAATCGGCAAAAATATTTCATAAAACATGTTTGGAGAATTGTGAGTTTAATTTGTGTGAAATATGGTTGAATAAATGGGGTTTTTTTTTATAGAAATAGAAGGCTAAATTTTTAATTTTTAATTTTTATTCAAATCAAACGATAATATTTCAACTGATTTCCATTTCAACTCGATCATTACAGAGACCGAACTCGTTCGACCGAATGGGGCAACTTGGTCGTAGCAATGGGGACAACCAAGTTCGAATCGGTCGCCCGTGCTTGACCGAGACACCGTTGCGAGTAGCCTTAGAATTTTGGTCTGTTTCGATTAAACCAAGAAAATTAAATTCAAGTATACATAAAAATATAATCTAGAGATTATAAAGAAAGAACCAAAAAGGATTTAGATAGGGTTAATACATACGTAGGTAACTAAGGTTCCCAAAAAATGCGCCTAAAGTAATAACGTTTCAATTCCTTCACTTAAGTTACTTAAGTATACGGGTTGGCTAAGTAGGTTACTAAAGATTGTTAAACTTTATAATACAGGGATTTTGTGGAAGGGTTACCGGCTAAGTTGGTTACACAAAGAATTTAATACACAAACTTGGTATCTTAATACATAAAGAAGTTACTAACGTTTACAAAAAAATGCGCCTAAGTTATTAAAACCGGCTAACGTATGTAAATAAAAAAACGAGTAACTCAATTAACCGGTAACATATACTTGAGTAACTTGAGTGAACGATTTGAAACGTTATTACTTTAGGCGCATTTTTTTATAAACGTTAGTTAACTATGTATGTATTAACCTTTTAGATAAAATCACAAACCATAATTTCTCATAAAATATTTAAGTAAATCAACAAAACATAAGGTTAATAAACCAAAAAGTTACACAAATTAACAGAAGTAAAGAAAAGCGACATAAAATAAAGTTTTATTCGACAAAAGTCTTATTAGCTCGAATAATTTATCTTCAAGCACCCAACCCTAGTTATATATCTTTATTGTTAGTATTTTTTAACGTCAGTAGTTAGTGACTCGAGCTCATAGTAACATCAGATTGACAATATGCAATCCTCAAACTTTCATTTAATGAAATAAACTCTATTCCTGCTTTTATCTAATTTTACCTCCGAGGGTTCATGACAAAAGTCGAACATAAGACCTCTTCAGAGATACTTCGCTAAAGCAACCTTTAATGGCCAACTGACAGATAATTAAATAGCATAATTGTTAGTTAAATGGTAAGACAAAAACTATGCTCATTATAGAAACTTTTCATATCTCTTTTTCAGCGAGTGGTGGAGGTAGGTATATTTACCGGAATTAAACTCAATAATTCGTTAACCATTTCTCATCTATTCTTTGCTGATAATGCCGTTTTCATTGGTAAGTGGAACGTTTCTAATATTGATACCATTATCAATGTTTTGGAGTGTTTCCATCGGGCTTCTGGTCTTAAGATTAATTTGAGCAAGAGTAAACTTATTGGGGTTCATGTTAGTAAAGATAAGATCACTCAGGCTGCAACCAAACTTGGGTGTAAGATTATAGTGCTCCTTTCAAATATTTGGACACCCTGGTAGGTGGCAATATGCATCGGGTCAATGTATGGAAAGAGGTGATTGATAAGGTTAAACGTCGTCTTTCTAAATGGAAGATAAACGCCCTCTCATTGGAGGAAGGTTAACTTTATTGAAGTCGGTCATTAGTTCTATTCCCATCTTCCATATGTTTATCTATAGAGTTCCCATACAAGTTATTCAGGAACTTGAAGCTATTAGAAGAGAGTTTTTCCATGGACACATCCATAAAAGCAGAAAAGCAAGACGGGTTAAATGGAGTTCGGTTGTTACTGCAAAGGAGGAAGGAGGTCTCGGTGTGCCAAGTCTGTACGCATTAAACCGGGCTCTTATGTTAAAATGGGCTTGGAGATTCATTGTTCATAGAAAATCTTTATGGGCGCGCCTCATTAGAGCTATTTACGGAGCTGATGGCACCCTATATTCTATCCCGCAAAAAGGCCGACGTACCTGCTGGTTAACTATTGTGAACGAATGCAAAAATCTAAAGGACCAGGGTGTTAATTTTTTTTAGTTTCTGAAACTGAAAGTGGGAGATGGTAATTCAACAAGCTTCTGGAATGATGATTGGTGTGATCTTGGTGCGTTGAAACATAAATTCCCTCGCCTCTTTGCTCTCGAAACTACTAAAGAGGTTAGTATTTGCTCTAAACTTGAAGCTGTTAGTTTGTCTTACTCTTTTCATCGTCGTGCTCGCGGAGGTGCTGCAGACCCAACTCTCGGATCTCACTACAACCATGGAAAATTTTACGCTTGTCCCTCAACATGATAGACACATTTGGACCTTAGAAAAGCATGAGAAGTACTCGGTGGCATCACTTTGTAAAATCATTGATAAACAACGATCGACTCAGGTGTCGTCTAGGACGAGATGGTTAAGTTGTATTCCTATAAAGGTAAACATCCTTGCATGAAAAATCAAAATCGATGGTTTGCCGTCCAGATTTAATCTATCTCGACGAGGCATCGACATTACCACTCTTGTTTGCCCTTTATGTGATGTTGGAGTGGAGACTACTACGCACTTATTCTTTAGTTGCAACATAGCGAAGCAGTTATATGGCAAGATTTCGAGATGGTGACATATTTCACCAGTCGATCTCACTTCCTACGTCGATTGCTGGAACTGGATAGTTTCAATTCGTCTCCCGTCCAAGCTTAAAGAGGTGTTAGAAGGCGTGTTTTATACTATGTGGTGGGTGCTCTGGAGCTTCCGAAACAAGACTTTATCCGAGAACAACAATCCTTCAATGACGACCCTTTTCGATAATATTGTTTCTTTTTTATTTTCTTGGTGTAAAAATAGATGTAAACCGTCATTCAATTGGATCGACTGGTTAAAAAAACCGCAACTTATGATTTTATAATTTCTAGCTTCTTAGTGCTTTTAATAATATCGTTGTTCCAAAAAAAGACAAAAACTATGCTCGTATAGGAATTCCTTTATGTAGATAAAGATACTTGATTTTTCGATTCGATTTGATTATATTTTTCGCAACCATAAACCAAACCAATCAACAAGTATATGCTCCGGTTTGGTTTCGGTCTAAACCATACATCAATTAAAATTCTGGTTTAATTTAATTTGATTTTGATCTGATATTTTTTTATTATTATGTTAAACCAAACACTTAACACTCAACACCCCTAAATGACAAAAAAAAATAGTTTTATATAAATGCCAAAAAAAAAATTTACCATGTAAGAAGCTTTAGTAAGTAACTTCAAACGCTTTGTTTTAGTCAAAGATAAAAGTTATTTTGCATTATTGTTTTTACTAAATACCAAAAAACTAATTAGCATATTTCATTTGATTTTGATACAATTGTGGAAATTAACCAAAGATTTAAAAAAACACGAAAGGATTATTTTGTCAAAATATAAAAAAAATTGTAAAAAATGACGAAGAGACTAAATTGTAAATATTACGAAATATTCTTTATCACTAGTGATAAAAATATCACTATTGATAAAAGCAATGAAATATGGTGATATTTTTCTCGCTAATGATAACTAATATTTCGTCATGTTTACAAATTTAGTCTCTTCGTTCTTTTTACAACCTTTTACATGTTGACAAAAAAAAATTGTATTTTCGTGTTTATTTATAGAATTTAATCTAAAGTTAAACGTTAAAGCTTCCTCTTTATTTAGTGGACTTCTTTTTCGTTGCATCCAATAGAAAAAGCTAACTCATTAATTTGTTCTAAAAATCATGTGTTGCAATTTTTTTAGATACTCCTAAGTCCTAATTAAGTCATATGACAAGACTAGCAAAAAAAGTTTGTTTTTGGAATTTTCATGCCAAAGATCATATGTCAAATCATTTTGCAATTGTTTACGTTCAAAATATGTGTTAAAAGTGGGATAATCTAAAACGTTTCTATTTCATGATTTGATGGATACCTTAATATCGTTTGTTTATGGTGTTTAACTTATAATGTGTTTGCTAGCTGTTTTTAGTATGTTCACATTGATTAGTTTGACTACTATAAACTATGATTATTATTTACAAAAAGTGTGAATTGCTGGAAATATCTCACATCAAGTGTCTTTTAACACCAATTATTGGTCTTTCATAAAAAAATAAATTCAGTAACTCTTGTGTTTCAGTGGACACCAAATAAAGTAAACATGAGTCGAGACTTGAACATGGATATTTTATCAGCAAAATCTCTCCATTGAGCTCATAAGTTTTTCATATTTAAGGACATCATGAGTCAAATCCTTCTGGTAAACTATGATTTACTACATTGCTGAAATGATATTTGCACATAACATAATTAACTTTAATTACACTTTTTATCTGGCATCATAACAAAAGACAAAAACAATGTGGGGGATTTTCCCCAGTTGGATTGATGCATTTGGTTATAGTCTCCATGTGGGGGAGGTCAGGGGTTCGACTCCTGTCATTCCTCATGTGGGGGATTTTCTCAGAATTGGCAGCCGGTTTGAATCCCATCGCAATGCCTTGAAGCCCCTTAATGGGAAACTGGATGGCTAGCATGGGGTTGATATTCTCTTCGTGAGATGATTCGAACTCGGGTCGAGAGACTTGGTGCCTCGGTGGCACGCAAGATACTCCGCTGCACCAAACTGCCGTTAAAAAAATATGGATACATAGCAAGTAAGAAAAGACTTTTGTTATGGGGGCAATTTCATATATTTTCCTATTTTTAGAATCAATTTCAAAATACCCAAATATGCTTAAAAATCCTTGTACATTATGCATTCAATAGTTGCACTTTGGGTATATATGAAATTAGTTTTAAAAGTATGGTGATATATGAAATAATCCTTTGTTATGTGTCAATTACATTCGGGACAAGTAATTGTTAGCCTGTAGTTATCATGTATTGTATCTGTAGTGGGCTCAAGCCCGTATCTAGAAGATTCTTTGTATACGTATATTATGTACCCTAGCATTTGTTCAATACACACAACTAATTACCATAAACCTACATGGTATCAGGCCTAAACTTTCGATCCTAAATAAAACCCTAACCAAAACAAATCTGCCGCCTCAACAAAAAAAAACATCTTTCTTTGTGTTGGTGATTGGTACCTTGATTATCAGTCCACACAATTGTAATACGTGTTGGTGATTCGTGTTTAAGTCATTGAATCCACATCTTATTTTTGTTTCTCTCTGTTCACAATAACCCCCATTACATCTGTTTCACACCATGACTGGCTCCGCTGCTGTTGCTACTGTTTCTCTCTCAGAGAAACTATCCCTTGTTACTCATCATCATCTCCTCACACGAGTTCCAGTTAAACTCGATCTTGACGAATGGAACTTTGGATCATGGGAGTTCTTTTTTGAACAACTTTGTTCCAGTTATGATGTCACTAAATTCATCCAAACTGATACCGATACCACTGGCTCAAGTACTCCAACACCACTCACACCTGAGGAGGTCAAAGTAGACAAAATCATTCTCTCTTGGATCTTCACGACCCTATCCGATGCAATACAGAAACGGCTGGTAATTGCTCGCCCTAAATCTGCCAAGGAGGCTTGGACTCTCATCACGAATATCGTGAAGGACAACAAACGGGCTCAAACTACAGCTTTGAAGGCGGAATTGCGTTCCGTCAAACTTGGCACACAAAGCATGGAAACTTATTTTCAGAAAATTGAGTCGCTTGTTACCATACTAGCGAGCCTTGATTATCATGTTAATGAAGAAGACGTGGTCCACTATGCACTTGAAGGTCTGCCCGAAAAATACAACCAGGTTTGTGGCTATATGTACTATAAAGACGTCTTTCCGGATCTCAAACAAGCACGTTCCTTGTTGGTTACCGAAGAGATGCGTTTGAAGTCGAAGGATCTTGCTTTCTCCATGGACTCCTCTTCTCCGATGGTTCTTATGGCTGATTCAGGTAATAATCGTGGCACCTCTACTTCTCAAGTTAAGTCATGGCGACCATGTTACAATTTTGCTAAGGGTCTATGTCGATTTGGTGAAACGTGCAAATTTGTTCATGATGCTAATGTTAAGCCTAGTTTTCCTAAACATGTTTCTAAGAAGGAAAATACATCTGATGATGTTTTAGTGAAGTTGTTGGAACGTTTAGGTTTATCTAAAAATGTGGATGTGCATACTGTTAAAACATCTCATTCAAATACTACATCACCACATGCATATTATACTTCTGGTGGGACCACTCAGTTTTACTCTCGAACACCTATGGGGCCGCCACCAGGTTTTAAGTATCCGTCCACAAACCCTGTAGCACCAGTACCCTACCAGATTGCACCAGCCCAACAGATTCACAACCATAAGGCCCAACAGATTTCTCAGCCCACTTTAGCTCCTTTTGTGGGTCAGCCCGCTTCACTAACAGGTTTGCCAACACATGACGCATCAAGTTCTATGGCTTCTACTTCGGGACATACCACTACTATTCCGAGTGCTTTCAGTGTCGGCACCCTTCATGATCCTACTACTGGAGCTTGGAATATGGATACAGGTGCGAGTTCTCATCTTAATAATTCAGTATCTAATTTAAGTGATGTTTTTAATACTTGCATTTATTCGTCTGTTTCGGTTGGTGACGGTCATCCTATACCCGTTACCAACACGGGCCATAGCATTTTGCCAACTCCGTTTAAATCCCTTCATCTAAATAATGTTCTAGTTACACCAAACATTGTCAAAAACTTAATTTCCGTTCGTCAATTTGTTCGTGATAATAATTGCACTGCTGAATTTGATGCGTTTGGTTTTTCTGTTAAGGATTTCATGACTCGGCGGGTACTACTCCGATGTGATAGCACGGGGGATCTTTACCCAGTCACAGCTCCTTACATTCCTACAGCTTTTCTTGTCAGTCAGCATATGTGGCACCAACATCTTGGACACCCAGGAAGTGATGTGTTGCATCGTCTTGTTTCCAATAATTTCATTTCGTGTAATAATGAGAAACCTCCCGTTCTTTGCCATGCTTGCCAGCTTGGCAAACACGCGAGGCTTCCTTTTGTTAGTTCTGATTCTGTGGTTAATTCATGTTTTGACATTATTCACTCGGATTGATGAGAATGGCATTCAATTTCGGTTTTCGTGCCCCAAAACATCCCAACGAAATGGTAAGTCTGAACGCATGGTTCGCACGATTAATAATCTTATTCGCACCTTACTTTTTCAAGCAAACCTTCCACCAACCTTTTGGGTCGAAGCACTTAACATGGTTGTCCATTTAATTAATATTTTGCCTTCTAAAGCTATTTCCAATGACACTCCTTATACCCGCTTATTTGGTTCCAGCCCGGACTATAGTCTTATACGCACTTTCGGGTGCTTGTGTTACCCACACCTTTATCCCAATCATAAACTTGAACCCCGCGCTACACCATCTATTTTTTTTGGGACATGCATCTAATCATCAAGGGTATCGATGTCTTGACTTACACACAAATCATATAATTATATCTAGTCATGTTACCTTCGATGAAACCGTTTTTCCCTATGGTTCCAATGTGAGAACCCGTACTTTTCCAGCATTATTTTATTCTTTTATTCGTGTTTCTTGAATTTTCCAACGTATTACGTTTTCTTGTATTGGTATATGTAAATCTTGAGATTTTTAAATTATACTTTTTAAGTATTTTTCTGATCATCGATATATACTTTGTAAGGAATTATACAATTTTTATTTTATTTTTCCATGTTTAATTTAAATCAATGTTTTTGATTTAAAATCACCCGCGTACGTTTTACAATGAGTTTATTCAAAATCAATGTACAACAAGAATTCCTAGTGATCGCGATACCGACGGATGCCCAAAATTTAACGTTTATTTATCGATTGTTTCGATAATTAATACTTTCGACGATTTCGTTTTAATTACGTATTAAGTCGTGTCGGGAAATCATATAATCATTTTTATGATGCATTGTAACTTTTGAAAAGTATTTTTACGAAACCCAAGCCCCGTAAATATTTTCAAGATTTACCAGTAACCATTTTCTACCCTTAAAAACTATTAATTGTTTTTAAAAGTTTCAAAGTTGGCAATTTTAGCCCCTCCACTTAACTAGCCATATATAAACCTTTTATTTCCACCAAATTACACACACAATCATTTTAAAAAAAAAGTCACCACCCTCCCCCTTTCTTTCTCTTTTCCGTCACACCACCACCACACAAACACCACCAAAACTTCATCATCCACCATGAATTTAGAAAAACAAAGATTAGACCCATTCTTAAAATCTTCTTGCCATTCTTTTGGTACCAAAATCACCCACATGCATCAAAATTTCAAGAACTTTTGATTTCATGATTGTATGATGATTTAATCATCTTGCATGTATTATTTTTGGTAAGATTATCATGTTTTGATCCTTAAAAGTCTTGTTTTTAATCTTTGATTTTGTTAGATTTTACATGCAAGTGTTTTTAGAAGTTTTTGGTTGATAGGAATGATAGTATAGTGATCCTAGAGGTATGGGAATGAGTGTTTTGCTTGAAAAATGGATTTGTCATGTTTTCTAAAAGGCCAATTTGGGACAGCAGCTTTAAACAGTTTGTTTCGTGGGTTTAAGGTCTGTAAAAGGCTAAGATTATTTGATATTGTTGTAGAGTTTTCCGAGACGGTCGTTTTGGTATAAGATAGAGCTTCTAAGTCATTACGAGTCAAAAGTTATGCTAGTTTTAGTTTTCGTGTATCGGGAGACGCAAGTCGGCACAATCCGAAATTGTGGCTGATTTTGGGTCGACTCTCGAGGACTTTAGGCTTGGATAGATTGTTGATACTACTGGTTTTCAAAGTTTACAAACTGAGTTTGATGAGTCTAGTAGTGGTTTAAAAAGTTGGATTGTCGAGTTTGTACTTTTAAAGCGGTCTAAACGGTTTTACAAAACAAGTGCACAAATCTGTCCAAAATTTGGAGTCGAGTAAAGTGTCGAGCTGATGGATTTTAAAGTGTGAACTTTGGCTCAAATTTTGGTGAGGTCTTATACAGTTTATAAGTGACCTTGACACCAATTTTCATCAAAAATGGACAAGTCTAGATAGGGTAGATCGGTGTGTATATTTAGGGTGTACTTGTTGATTTTTATATTGGACATGTAGTTCAATGTTTGTGTTGCGTGAGCTTGAGTATTCATCATCGGACATGATGACTTACTCAAGTGCTTAGTCATTATGTAAATGACTTAGCTACTGGTCCAAGTAAGGGTAAAGGATAGTTTGACTTGCGTTGACTTGGCGTCGTATAACGAGTCATTTTCAAGTGTACAAGTGTTTTAACGAGTAACTTTGGATAAGTGGATTCATTTGGTTCGTGTCAATGGTTTTGAAACATGAATACTTTGGAAAACATTTGAGTCATATTATACTTAGTGTATATCGATATTTGAGTTTGAGTCTTAACGCGCGCCTTATTTTGATAGGTTGCGGTTTTCGTGTTTCCCCGGGCATCCATATCGTCGGTGCTCGTCTACCACTACCGTTTCTACTCAGTTGCTGAGTACCGTGATTGACTTACCTCGTGGCTAAGGTGAGTTCATAGCCCCTTTTTACTTGTACGTGGTTTCTAAACACGGGGTGAGATTTTACATGGTGGAACACAACCATTAAAAACTGTATGCTATCCAGAACTTGTATGCTATCCAGAACATGTATGATTTTCAGGTTTTCGATATTATTATTGCTTTTAGTCTAGCCTTAAGTTTCCTCTCCTGATCATGAACCGTTAATTATCCGGTGTGCATTGCGCGAAGCGCGAATGTTGTGGGTGGATCCATCGGGATTGACTATCCCCGTCCCGATTACCTTGACGCACTAATATTCGTTTATACTTGAGTATTTAGGCTGAATACTCCCTAGAGGAACTTACACTGAGTTAAGCTTCGGTTCATGAACTAAATAGCAATAATAATGACTTTGGACTATGTAGAATATTGATAATCTATGAATCTATGAAGGGGGTTGATGATTTCTAGAGAGAGAAAGTTAGAGAGAGAAAGTGAGAGAAACTATGTGTTATTTCATTAAGTGGAAACTAGAAAATGACAACAACCAACCCCTTTCCATGGTGGAAAGGGGTATTTATACTTCCAAGCTACATGGGCTTGGGCCGGTCCATGACAAGCCCATGGACCGGTTCTTACTTAACTTAATAAGCAACTAACAACTATTTGTTAACTACGAGCTATTACAACATAAATAATATTGTGGAGTGACCGATACTTCTAATATACGTAAAACGTATTTCTAACAATCTCCCCCTAAGGGAGGTCACTCCACGTTACAAAGTTCTAAACCTAGCATACTATACTAAGTCTTCGTTCTTTAGCTCGTAGTCTTTTCTTCTTTTCTTTCTTTTGTTGTGAATATGTTGGTTTGATCTTTTTGGCTTTGGCTTGAGAGCATTGTTCTTTGGCCTTTCACGTGCGATCTTTGCCTCTCTTGTGAATTTGCCTTCTCGTGACTCCATGTTCCACACACTTATGTCTTTTTGTTGAATTCTCGAAAGTTTCAGAGTTTGGTACAGTGGAAGACTTTATCTTGTACTTTCTTGAATTTTTGCTAAACTTTGATGCAGAAAAACATAAGTATGTGGGAACGACTTCTACAGGTACACCGCAACACCACCGTCTTCACTGGTACAAAGCAACGCCACCGTCTTCAACAGGTACACAGCAACGCCACCGTCTTTAACAGGTACACAACAACGACACGAATAAAATGGCTTTGAACATTTTATTCTAATTCGGTAGCATTTTACCTCCGGTCGGTGAAGACCGTTGGACGATATTAGATATCGTACCCGTGACGGATAGTTTCAATTAAGTAACTTCCTGACAGGATTTCGCGGGTAAACCCGTTCTCTTTATTCGACCGTCCAAAGCTGACTGCGAACATAAAGAGTGAATCACTTGGATAAATTATCCTTGTGATTTGAAGCCGTCAATTCATGAAACCTGGAACAAGTGAATTTCAATTAAGATTTTCACCATCGTTGCTTTCCAGTTGTCACGAGCTCAATTCATAAAGAATCTTGCACGTCACCTACCAAGTGCTGTTTGATGTTGACACTAGAAGGATTTCCACTCGTCACTGTGATCGATCAAGAGTCACTCTGAGTGTTCTGGCAAGATCATATGATAATGCGAAGAGGCCTGGAACGAGTTTAAGTTCAATGAAGAATTAAACCACTGTTACCTTCCAGTTTTTCACAAGATTGGTTCTAAAAGAACCGCACGTGTAACCTACCATGAGCTTGTTTGATGTTGGCTCAAGCAGGATTTCCATCTTCATTGTAATACTTGCGTATTACTCGGATGTTCTGGCAATATTACAGGAATACTGCGTAGGACTCATGAAAATCTCTTACTTTTCACAGTGTGTGAGAAAGCAAGGAATAAATGGAAAGTGTCCTAATGAGACTTTTGATGATCTCTTGGCTCTAGACTCGATTGTGCGTTTTGATTTAGTGAGCGATGGCTGGAGAGGAGTGCCACCTTTTCAATACCAGTCTATTCGGAGTGAATAAACCAATAGATAACGTGTTGATCTCCGTGTGATTAAAACAAATACCTTTTGAGAGATATTTGAGTTAGCTGGGAAGGGTTGTGCATTGCATCACTGGGTCCATGATGTCTTTCTTCAATACCGAGAATCATTAGCAAAAATGACCTCAATAGCATATGTATTGACCCGGTTTCTGCCTAAAGTTGTAAGGAGGGCTTCTTTCTTTACACCCTTTATCTTTACAATTCTTTTTCATTCTTCAACCCCTTCAATGCTTACCAATACGTCATCACTAGCACCTTGTTGTGATTGTTCCAGTGCTAGCTTAAGTACTTGGTCGGCATTCAGCTACGTTCACATTCTTTCTCCATTTTTCCTAGGACTTCTAATTCTATCTAGGGAATTGTCCTTGGGAAGATTCCATCGGCTCTGATGAATCATTGGACTAAACCTATTCCTACCACCCTTTTGTCACCACATTCATCGTGAATTAAGCGTGTTTTGGGAAGGAATTGCCACCATGAAAAATCATTGAAAATCACCTAAAGTACTTGTGATATTGAAATCAAAAGTTTTGTACCTTAGGTGTTTTGTTCATCAAAAACGCTCCCCCTTAACACGTGCTTTACACATATTAAGTTGGATAATCGTTTAGTCTTTTTCATCTTTTAGCCAAGTATCACTAAGTCTCCTTAATCCCATTTTCTCCCCTTATCCAAAATGTTAACCATTAATATTTGGGATATTGAATGGATTAACCGGTCTTTGGGTAAAAATGAAATCAATGTTTGGCCATAGAACAAGTTATTGCTCCCCCTTAAGTTAATAAGGGATAGTTGTAGTGCTTTAGTATGATATATTTTGAAAGATTTAGAATCTCGTGAGAAATTCTTGAAAAATTATCATACCTTAACACTACATCAAGCCATACAAGCACAATATTCACAAATTTACATATTCACAATTGAAAACCAATATAAAGTGGACCTGAAATGTACGACCCATTAGATGGATCGTTGCAGTAGCTTGTGGTGCACTAGATATGGTCTTCCACCAACGAATCTTTCCAAGATCCTCATCAATCTACGTTCACGGAGCTTTTGATCAATCTTCTTAATCACGTACTTCGCCATCTGTCGGTAACCCGGATGCCAATCCTCCGTCATCTCTGGC
Source organism: Glebionis coronaria (assembly GCA_025667525.1). Lineage (NCBI taxonomy): Eukaryota > Viridiplantae > Streptophyta > Magnoliopsida > Asterales > Asteraceae > Glebionis > Glebionis coronaria. The sequence continues at coordinate 20,987,886 of CM046874.1, forward strand.
AAAGTTCCACCCGAGTTCAGATGCTCCAACTTTCCTCTGACTTGTAGAAGAGTCCCATCACTGTACTTATGGAGATCACCCACCCTCATAAACTTCATCAAACCTCGACTGTTCAAGTAGAAAATGCCATAATTCGGGACAGAAATGCCGGTATAGGGACATCTTTCTACATGTTGAGGTAGCACTTGATTCACTGGACGGGTTAGGTTAAGCTTCCTTTGATAGCTTTCGACTCCCAACTGAAGATCTTCAACTCGTGTCTTGATGACAACACTTCGTGTGAACATACGAAGTGCTGTATTCAAAGCAATGAGGTCTTCACGAGGAATATGTGTGAGTTGATCTCGGGTCATCAGAAGCAGCATATCTTCGATATCCTCAAGGCGAATGATGGAAAAATCTCCCTGCTGGATTTTGTATTCCCTGTCATCCTCCCTTTTCAAACGAATCTCCGTCACATGATAATAGCCGTTTTTGGCTTCAGTTTTCAACCCTAAAATGCTGGAGATGCGGATATCGGATCTAACGATACTTCCAGAATTGACTAGGCAGCAACCCCTGTACGCCCTTCGGACTCGTTCGTCCCAATGAGATGCACCTATGACAGCATACATATCATAATTACGATTTATCTTTGGGACCCAGAGTCGGTTTACCTTTTCCTCGATAAAGGGTATTGTCCCCCAGTTGGCAGCTTTCAGCAAGGTCAGGGAGGTTGCATACTTTGATGACCCCTTCAGAAGATACACAAGATCATTGGTGACGAAGAAGTCAAGAGCAATCTGATTATCTTGAGAAGGATCCATTGGAGGTGGAGCTCTTTCTGATTCATGAAGTCCTGGCCGTTGAACGGTATTCAGAGCCTTCAGGATCTCATCGGCATAATACTCGAACTCCATTCGGGTTAACCGGGTTTTGGCACGAAGTCTCTTATCCTTCAGCGCTTTCTTCACCAAGGATGGAGTAACCGAAGTCTTATACTCATGAGCAAGAAATGCACATAAGTCAATAGGACTGCGGATACGGAGATACAACACATCTTTGTCAGCATCTGTGATCGGATCATATTGTGCTGCTGCCGTGATCCAAGCCTGTGGTGATGCAGTCTCGTCTATCTCCAACGTGTCTGCCCAGTCTCGTGTGCTTGGTTCAGGAACCGTAGATTGTTGTGCTTGTTGTAGAGGAGTAGAAGCTCGAACATCTGCTGGTTCTGATTCAGGCATTTCGGCAGTGTCGTGAACTGGTGAGTGTTGTGCAGCTTCGGGTTCCGTTACTGATTCTGCAATCACAGGAGCAACAACAACAGAACTAATGGGGTTAGTGGTAATAGGTAAAGATACAGCGATAGAGGTACCGGGAACTGATGACGCTGTAGTGGCATTCACATCGTGGCGCCATTTAGATCGTCTTGATTCCGATGATGTTGATTTGTCCTTCTGCGCTGCATCTTTCTTGGACTTGGTTCCAGACTTAGTAGGTTTCTTGGAGCTGGTAACCTTGTCTCCCTCTTTAGGCTGTTCACCCCCATCATCATCCTCATTGTTATCCCCGTTACTCCCCCTAGCACTCTCCTCATTCCCATCACCACCATCATCGCCATCATCATCATCATCATCATCGTCATCATCATCCTCATCCTTATCCTCATCATCACCATCATCGTCATCCTTTTCTTCTTCTTCTCCTTCTTCTTCCTCTTCCTCTTCACCAGTACCCTCTTCCTGCTCACTTTCTTCCCTTTCTTCCTCAGGTAGAATGTGATAAGGTACCACACTTCCAAACGTTTTGAATAACCTATCATCCTCCATGATAGCGTCATTCAGGGATTTGTATAGAGCCCGTTGAATCCTAGACTTATCAAACGATCCAAGTTCCACCATACGAGCCTTAAGAATCTTCTTCAATTCAAAATCCGTCAAGTCATAAGCAATCTTGTAGGCGGATTCTGAAGGATTGGATGACTTGATCATCAAGTTATCAGCTGCTAGCGTCTTCAACTCATCACGCAGTTTAGGCATAATGGATTCAACGGATTCTTGCACTCTTTCTTCCACAGAGGCTTCAAGTGCTTCTTTTTGCTCTTTGTATTTATCCCTCATCGCTTGAAGTCTGGTGATACGTGCAGCATGCTTATCAGCCTCAGCCTGCTTAACCCGAGCTAGTTCTTCTGCATGTGCTTTTCGAGTCGACTCCATATCTGCAGCGAACCTAGCAATCATCTCCTCTTGGGCTCTCCTATATGCTTCTTTACTTTGAGCTCGTCTTTGTAACTCTTGGCGAAGTTCATCCATTTCTCGTTTGTGATTATCCACATGTTTATCCAACATTTCGGCCATCACCAATGCAGCCATTGTAGATGTTGCAGAGCTGCTCTGGGTTGATTGAAGAGGCTCGGTTGTTACTGCGGTACTAAGGATGGGAGTTATAGGTGGTGGAATAAATGGTGTTGAAGCCGGTCTGGTTGGTAAGGGTTGTATTGGTGGAGGTTGAGTTGCTAAAGGTTGAGTTGACACCATGATCGTAGGAGCAACAGACTCCATTTCCACACTTGCTGAAATAGGGATTGATGGCTCCTTCGAAGTGGAATAATTTTCAGGTGACCCAAACTCATAAACATCATCTGGTTCCTGGTACTCTTCTTCAACATTTACCCTTGCTCCTGAACCACTACCGCCAGTATCTTTCCTACTCCTTTGAATTGCTATTTTCATCATTTGTTTCTCTGTCTTGTCAAGAGCAGGATCAACAACATCTTCTTCGTCACGTAAAGCCATCTCATCAGCCTTACCCTTTCCCTTCTTACCCTCAGTCTTCTTCTTCTTGGTTTCGGGTTCAGGTAACGCAGCTGGTTGTTTGCGTTTACCTTTACTCTTGACCGTTGTAGACGAGTCTTCTCCAGTCTGAAGGTTTGCTTTCAGCTTCTTGATTTCTAGCTGCAGTAGCTTGTAATCAGCAGAACCTTTGATTTTCTCTGTCAGAAGATAATCGGGAATAGGACCCGGAATCACACCAATAGACGGTCCTTCATGCCTCAGATCCACAGTATCATCAGCTTCTTCAGTGTGATAACGACTTGCTGCACGCCTATCAATAGTAGCATCATTTTTCATAAAATAATTAATGATAAGCTTGATAAACCTTGGATAAGGAAAGAAATTTGTCTTCAGCTTCTTGTTTTGGAAAAGTTGAAAGGTGAATTCTTCCCATATCAACAATGCATAATCTGCATTTGCAGCTTTGTACATGCCATAGAAGAGGTTTATTATAGGACTGCGCAAAGCATCATGGCCACTTATTTTTGGTGTAAGACATCTACTGAGAATACCCAACAATGCTCTCCAAGGTTGTCCTACTTTAGCAGTGGTAAACTCAGACGCAACTCGTATGTCAGGACATCCAAGAGCGTCAAATAACTCCATGAGTTCATCTTTAGTAGGATCCCTCGAGAATGACATGCCTTTGGGTGTATCCCGTATACCAAAAATCTTACGAAAGTCTGAAACTGTGAGCGTCTGCTGCTTGTTGTCGATGGTGAAGGTGATCTTGTTTGAAGTGATTTCCTTGGTAGCCCAAAACTCATACATATAATCATAAGGCACCGAGGCACTAATTCTCAAAGCATTCTTTAAGTGGGATTGATCAAGGATTGCGATGGCTACTTTAAATCCATGGTGAGTGGATTTTGAGACTTGCTTCAGTCGGTGATTGTTGGGTATGAACTTAAGGGTTCGTGCTTTAGCAATAGCGGCTTCTCTAGAGTCTTGGATTGCTTGTACTGTTGGATTAGTCATTGTATCTGCTTAAGATAAGACATGAAAGGTTGATGCACAAAAACATATAGATATATATCATTCTTACTTCTAAGCATAACACATTTCATAACATAATACAACAAGTACATATGACATGCAAACAATACTAATCAAACAACTCTTCATCCGGAACTTTTCCTCATTCGGAACTTCTTCATTCGGAACATTCCTTCATTCGGAACTTCCTTCATCCGGAAGTTCTTCATCCGGAACTTCCTTCATCCGGAAGTTCTTCATCCGGAACTTCCTTCATCCGGAAGTTCTTCATTCGGAACTTCCTTCATCCGGAAGTTCTTCATTCGGAACTTCCTTCATCCGGAACATTCCTTCATTCGGAACTTCCTTCATCCGGAAGTTCTTCATTCGGAACTTCCTTCATTCGGAAGTTCTTTATTCGGAACTTCCTTCATCCGGAACATTCCTTCATTCGGAACTTCCTTCATCCGGAAGTTCTTCATTCGGAACTTCCTTCATTCGGAAGTTCTTCATTCGGAACTTCCTTCATTCGGAAGTCTTCATTCGGAACTTCTTCATTCGGAAGTTCTTCATTCGGAACTTCCTTCATTCGGAAGTTCTTCATTCGGAACTTCCTTCATTCGGAACTTCCTCATTCGGAAGTTTTTCAGAAAAAATCCTTCATTCGGAAGTTTTGTTCAAAATGTCCTTCATTCGGAAGTTCTAACCATGTTCATCCGGAACTTTTCAAACACAGCCTTTGTTGATCTAATCTATGTGCGTTTGTGAGTTCTAAGGCAAACTAAAGCAATTAAACATCATTTAATGAGATTCCGAGCAAAAACCATCAACAACCCCTAAATATTTAACCCTAATTAAGGAATAAACCCTAAATCTGATAATGTTTATTATCCGAATCAATTAAAGAGATATAGATGATGGATTAGACGAATTTATAAGTTAAATGTAGATGATAATTACCTTATTTAATCGAATGAACAGGATTGGATGGATAAAACGAGTTGTTTTTGAGTTTGTGTGTGTGATTTAACAATGGCGGCAAAGATGAGAATAAACAGTGAATAAGAATAGTGAGGGGCGGGGGGTTTTGTTTTGACTTAGATCAAGTTTTTGACTAGTTCCAATAAATATCACCTTTAGTCCCTACATTTTCTCATTCTTTTCCTTTTTGTTTCTAACTTTTTCAATTCATTTTACCTTTCCATTGATAATTTTAGTCGACTTAATTTTGCTTAGCTAAACTCGACAATCTCACACAACTTAAGTATCGATCTATAAGCAAAACTCCAAGATCTTAAAACCATTCCTATCACACGTCGTATTCTAAAGCAAAACCACTCAATTACCATGTAGCCCTTAATTTTCACAATCACTTTTGAAAATCAATTTAATGACGAAGAAGATTTTACTATTTTCTCCCCCTTAAACGATGACCCGTTTTCTATTTAAAGAGCTGTAGTCATTGTTTAAAGAGTCAAATAGTGATGAAAGCATTTCCAATTTATATCTTGAAAAAGTTTGATTCGTGGTGTCAATAAGATTTCTCTTATTTTAACAAATTAATGCACTGAGACGTACACTAATTCGTGTTAGACCAAGTTATAAAGTAAACTTGATCCCTTTGCATGATTTGGCTTGTAAATCACGCCCGAGAAAATTAATTCCCGTTCTGAGCCAACGTTTTCCAAGGAAATACGTGACTTTAATATGAAAACCGGGTTGTAGTCAGAAATAACTACAAGCCATAATGGGCATGTTTTAAAAATGTACAACTTTTATACGGACTCTATTTATGGCACCGTGTCAATATTGATCGACATTTCTAAGGCCGTAAATATTACTGTACTAAAAGACATGCCCGATTTAAAAACGAAAAATATTTTTGGTTTTTCTTGATTTTATAATTTTTATGGTTTTTCTAGGTTTTATATTTTTTATGGTTTTTGTTGGTTTTATATTTTTGTATTTTCTTTTTGTGGTTTATATATTTACGATAATATACATGATCACGAACAAAGGATACTCTGAATAGTTTACCACGACTATTCAGCTGATTCTTCTGCCAACTCTTTGAGAGTCGCTGGGGTGAATGATTTCATGCCAAGCTTGTCGATCAAAAACTCAATTCGTCCTCGATCTAATGCTTTGGTGAACATATCCGCCAGCTGGTACTCAGTAGTGACAAAATACAGCTCGATCACTCCGTTCTCCACCTGCTCTTTAATGAAATGGTAGCGAATATCTATGTGCTTGGCCCGGGAGTGTTGAACATAGTTGCAGCAAAGGGCAATGGCGCTCTTGTTGTCACAATACATCGGGATTTTGTTGAAACCCAAACCGTAGTCAGTTAATTGTGATCTCATCCAAAGGACTTGAGCACAACAACCGGACATGGCGATGTATTCAGCCTCCGTGCTTGATATTGCAGCGCTTTTCTGCCTTTTTGAAGACCAACTGATCAATCTATCTCCAAGGAGTTGCACAGATCCAGAAGTGCTACGCCTCGTGTCTTGACATCCAGCATGATCGGCATCTGCGTATGATATTAAAGCAATAGAGGAATCTTTCGGATACCACAGACCACGATAAAGTGTTCCTTTTAGATACTGAAAGATCCTTTTCAAAACATGTAGGTGCTTTTCGGTAGGCCGAGCCTGATACCGGGCACACATGCATACAGCAAATTGCAAATCAGGCCTGCTAGCAGTCAGATATAGAAGGGTGCCGATCATCTCACGGTAAAGTTTTGGATCGACAATAGTCCCATTCCTATCTTCATCTAACTTGGATTTCTCCACCATTGGAGTGTCCACGGGGTCACAATTTTAAAAGTTATATTTCTTAAGAGATTCTAGAGCATATTTGGATTGATTAATAAAGATGCCTCTGGGATTCTGAGAAATCTGTAATCCTAAGAAAAAAGAAATTTTTCCCATCATCGACATCTGAAAGCGTGTGGACATTATCTTCTCAAATCGATTTGACAATTCTATGTTAGTGGCAGCAAATATTATATCATCAACATAAATTTGTACCAGAATCATGTCGTTGCCTTCCTTGAGAGTGAATAGAGTGGGGTCCATCTTGCCTTTGGAGAAGCCTTCCGAAATGAGATATGTTGACAGGAGATCATACCACGCGCGTGGAGCTTGTTTCAACCCATAGAGAGCCTTCTTAAGCTTGTACACATGATTAGGAAACTCCGTACTGACGAACCCATCCGGCTGACTAACATAGACTTCTTCCCTTAGTTCACCGTTCAAAAATGCCGTCTTCACATCCATTTGATAGACGATCATGTTCATATGAGCAGCATACGCAAGGAATAGTCTAATTGCCTCCAATCTTGCCACAGGAGCAAAATATTCTTCAAAGTCTATACCCAAGGCTTGTTTATATCCTCTAGCAACCAATCTAGCCTTATTCTTTAATACTGCACCCATCTCATCAAGTTTAACCTTATAAACCCACAACAAAGTAAGGATGTTGACCTTGTCAGGGAGAGGAACCAATTCCCATACTTCAAGTCGTTGGAATTCATTTAGTTCCTCCTGCATAGCTTCAATCCAAGATGATTGGGTCATAGCCTGCTGCCAATTTTTAGGTTCAACTTCAGAGAGAAATGCATCAAAGTAGCAATAAAGTGCACTCTCTTGTAGTTGATGGCGTGTAGAGACTGGTCGATCTAGATCTCCAATAACATTCCTAATTGGGTGATCTTTTGTCCATTTAGTGCTATGGTTTTCAATCCTAGGTGGTCTGGAGTGAACAATAGAAGGAGCTTCTTCTGAGGTTGACGCGGCTGAAGGGTTTTCAGGTATCGCTACACCAAAGAAAGGAAGCTCTTGCAGGTGAGCATATTCCAAGTCGTGATCAATAGAATCCTCTTCCACATCATTAGGCACAAGTAGGGGTGACGATTCAGGTGTAGTTTGAGAATCACTTGGTGAAGGTGCATCCGGTTCAATGTGAATTGTAGATGCATTAGATAAAGGTTCATTATCTTGAGCAACCACTTCAGGGAATGGAGCGATTACTACAGGTGCTGGAACTTCATCAGTCGGGGGATCGAAGAATTCATCAAACAACGGTTGAAACAATTTATCCCACTCGGGCCTTGTTGGTGGTAAAAATGATGTAGAAGTAGGATTATTGGGAACTAATCCCGGAACTAATAGCACCGGTTCCCATCTCATGAAGCGCGGGTTCAGAGCTGTGTTGCTCAGAAGCCATCGCTGTCAGCTCGTCGAAATCTGCGTCCATAGTTTCTACAATCTTGCCAAGACGACGGTTATAGATTCGGTATGCTTTCTTGGACGGTGAGTAACCAATGAAAATACCTATATCAGCTTTCGGTTGAAGCTTACCCAGGTTCTCACTATTAATGTTTGGATAACAAAGGGCACCAAACACATGAAAAAATGAAACATCGGGTTTACGGTCATGTAGAAGCTCATAAGGTGTTTTTCCATGGCGTTTCCGAATGATAGAACGGTTTTGGGTGAAACATGCAGTAGAAATAGCCTCTGCCCACAAGAACAATGGAGCGTTCGCATAAATAAACATGGTCCTAGCAGCTTCCATAAGTGTACGATTCCGTCTTTCAACGACACCATTTTGTTGTGGAGTGCGTGCAGCGGATGTTTCATGTGATATACCAACTCCTTCATAATAATCACGAAGAGTCTGGTTGACGAACTCTGTTCCATTGTCTGTACGAATACGGCGGACAGTAGTATTCAAACGTACCTGAATGAATTTCAGAAAAGTGATGATAGCCTTTGGTGCTTCATCCTTTGTACGTAGAAATCTAACCCATGTAAACCTGGAGAAATCATCCACTATTACCAGAATGAATTTCTTACCGCTCACACTTTCAGTTCTCATTGGCCCACAAAGATCCATATGCAAAAGATGAAGTTTTTCTTGATTGGTGTCTTCAGCTTTGGGCTTGTAAGATTTCTTGGTACTTTTCCCCCTTGAACACGCGGAACATAAATGGTCCTTGTGAAATTTAAGCTTTGGAAGACCACGAACTAAATCGTTTTTAGCCAGATGATTAATAGCATCAAAGTTAAGATGAGATAATCTGCGATGCCATAACCATGACTTGGTCTTAGATGCTTTAGAGAGAAGACATACTGGAGAGGCGGCCATCATGTCTTGTAAGGACAAGGTATAGAGATTTTCACCACGAGATCCCTTCAACAAATCTTTTCCTTCCAAGTTGCGGATGAAACAAGTGTGTTGTCGAAAAGCAACCTCAAGGTTGGAATCACAAAACTGTCCTACTGAGAATAAATTATGACCAAGACCTTCTACATAGTATACCCTTGAAATCGTCACGTTTCCAATCTGATATTCACCATACCCCATTATCTTTGCTATATGATCATTCCCGAATTTAACCGTACCAAGAAACTTGCTGACGAAATTTCGGAGCATCGAGCGATTTCCGGTCATATGTTTTGAACAACCGGAGTCCAAATACCACAGGATGATTTGGACCACCTGAAAATATCACCACACGAAGACAATGTAGAGGTATCGGAATCTGAGTGTTCCTTGTTATTAGCAGGTACAGATTTAATAATCTTAGATTTGCTAACTCTAGGTTTCTTAGATTTCCTAGCCTTCTTTTTCTTAATAGGTGGTGTAGATTCTAGTTGGCTTAAATCCTGAGGTATTTCTTCACTGATAGGCACTATAGTGGGGGCTGACCTAATTAAAGGGCGTTGTTTCCATACTTGAGTGCGAGTGCTCCTAACTAAAGGACGCTCAGACCTAACCTCAATGGATGCATTCCTAGTTAAAGGGCACATTTTTCCATCTAATGTAAAGGTCCTACCAGTGGGACGCCATTGCCAGCCAACTTGGACACGAGTTCTACCCGTTGGCTTCCATTCAAGACCACTCTTAATAGCATTCATTTCATTCACGTGATCAATCAGACACAAATCATGACGTTGGGAAAACATACATTCATTACAATTCCAACAATTCAAATCAGAATTCACGAATGGTTTAGGCTGCTGCACAGGCGCAGAGCTTTTAGTCTTAACATGATTCTTTTTATTTAAAACTGAACTAGCATTCCTATTGTGAACTTCTACTTTCTTTTTTGTGGCACTACTATTGGAGGGCTTGATCTTATCTTTCTTGAGTGGCGATCCTTTAGCCTTAGTAGTCTCTTTTAATCCTGTAGAAGGCAAAGTGGGAACATTAGCAACAGATTTTAAAGGTGTCTTACTTGATTGTGCCAATGACGGTTTCGCTCCTGGAGTCTTATTAAATGGAGTGACAGCAATGGGCCTATTATTAAGTAGTGCAGAACCTGGTGTACCATGTATTTCAAATATGCTAAGCAATATTGAACTCGCTTAATATATTCATGAGCCGAATAATAGTAGCTACTTGAGGGATCTAAGGCATAAAGATCGTCTAAAATATCCCTAACAATATCTACATGCTTAATGGCATTCCTCATATAATCATCGTAGGTAACCGGGTTTCTCTTATGAAGCGGGTTCTTATAAAGCACTACTGACTTGGTTGTTGGAGCACTAGTGGACGGTGCAGAGTCGGTAGCTAAGTTATCAACAACTTCTTGTCGGGTGAGAAGAAGTGTCTCCTTTAACTCAGCCAAAACCATATTTTTGTCAATGAGCAGGATGTTCAAATCAGAGATTTCCTCGCACTTTTGGTTCAGTTGTTCAACATAAGATTGTTGTTGTGCCGCATTAAAAGCGAAGCGTTCTTCTAGTGAACCATAAAGAGCGGATAGTCCCTATCTTGTCCGATCCATCTCCCCTAGAACAGACGAAAGTCTAATTTCTAAGACTTGGTTTTTAGACTCTGCAGCCTCTAGTTCCAATTTTAATGTTTCATTTGATGACACATCTCTCTTCAATCTCATGATTTCTTCCTCTAATGTCTTAACAATTGCAATCATCTTGTCACTAGTCTCAACACCGTTTTCACAACCATTTGATATCAAAAGATCCTCATTTTGAGTTTGTTTTTTTAATTCTAAAGATATACAATGTTGTTCTAGTTGATTAAAGCGTTTTGAAAGTAAATTGTAAGAATCTTGTAGCTTTAAAAACTCAGCGTTAGATTCGTGACAAGAATGATTATCTACCTCATTTACAGTATCAGCAACATTTACAGAGAGATCACAAACATTATCACATATATGCACATCATCACAATTAATCATAGCGGATGTAAGCTCATTCGAATAATTAACATTTACAGTAGTAAGCACATCACACGAGATTACTGCAGACAAGAATCGGTCATATTCGGTTAAAATATTTTCTTTTTCAATTAGTTGTAGTTCGTAAGCGGTGTCCATTTCATAAAACACTTTTTGAACTTCACCAATTTCAAACACAAGATTTTCCTTAAGAGATGCAAAAGTTCCTTTTAGACTTTCGACAAACGGATTGATCTCATTTTTAAACACCTCGTTCATATGTTCGAAAGCCCATTCTCCGGCATTTAAGCCATTTGAAGTCGTACAATCCAAAATGACCTTGTCAAAATTAGTAAAGTATTGATTAATCTCTTGCAAGTTTAACCATACAGTGCTAACAGGTGGAAGATCCTTTGGAATTTCCTTAGGACCTTCCATATTGACAAGTGTAGGAAATGTACTAGGGTTTTCTTCATCTAATATGTAGGTCGGTGCTGTTATGAGATCTTTGTCCATATGGAAGCGAATTCTAAAATCCGTTTTTGCAAGCTCCTTATTCAATTTAAAATAATCACACTCGGGATATTTTGCAGAATTGTATGACCGATCCTCATCAACTAGATCCTTACTTGTTCGATCATCGGGAAAAACAATCGGGTCTAAAGCCAATCCTAATTGAGTTGCATTATAAAGTCTAGGACTATGTCTTAAAGCTTGTTTTGCATACCGTGGATTAGGGGGAAGGCCTTTTAGACGTGATAAGTTAAATTCTCTAAATGAAGCATCAAATAAGTGCACTAGTTGAGAAGCAGCGTATTGTCTTAACAGCAGGTAATCTAGACTTCTAATCTTATTAGTAGCATTAATCTCCATTTCATTCTTCTTAGACTCGAGTGATTCAAAATCCGTTTGAAGTTTTTGAAAATTAGTGACCACTAACTCCTTTTCTTTAAGTTCATTAGTCAGATTTGCTCTTAAGTTTTCAATTTCTTGCAAGTGACCCATTTGTTTGTTTCTAAAATGATCATATTCGGGATTAGTGAGAACACTAGACGAAGGCACTAATTCCAAGGTTTGAACTTTCTCATTGCTTAAGGCAAGCTCATCAGACAAATTCTTATTCTTTGCTAAGGTTTCTAAGAGTGCAGCATTCATTTGGCTAAGTAATGTAGCAGGAACCATGACCAAATCTTGTTGAGCAGGAGTAGGCGTATGCGAAATGGGTCCCGGTTGTGATTCACTCAAAGTCTGGGGACTCACATTGATATTGCTATCATTGTTTGTCTCCTCATTTGAAAGACTCACCACCGAAGATTCATTCGAATCAGCACTTTCTTGCACAACTTGATGTGGTTGAATACTAGCATCAGTGGTATTATCGGTGGTATTAATAAGTACCTCAGATCTCTTTTCTGGCCCTAAGCTGGAGATAGTTGCCATGAGAGCAGCCTTTGCAGATTGAAAGTCATCACAGTCTGAGTCATACGCATCGAGATCATCTACTTGGTATGCTGCATTCTGTGTGGTGACCGTGTCTTGTTCAGCAATCCCTGGATCAGCAAGAAATGCAAGCTCCTCTTCATCAAGTTCCCTTCCTTATGCCTGAGCATTCACCAGATAGATCTTTTCTGCAAACCATTGTCCATCCCTTCTCCTCTTGGGTTTCTTACAATCCCTAGACATGTGACCCTCTTCCTTGCAGTTGTAGCATGTAATCATTCTTAACTTGCCCGTGGAATTAGCCCTTGGAGCAGGATTGACCATTGGAGCCTGATTGACCGTGCGAGCATTGGTGGTTGATGTGGTAGGTCTCCCCTGATATGGTTGAATAGGCTGAACCATTACCCTGCCATTCTCAATTGTAGCTTGTTGACGAGAATTGGATGAATTCCTCAACTGATTGTTGGTAGGAGCTGATCCCCTAAATCCTCGTTTGCTTAAAGTCCTTGTGAGATAAGCAGACATAGTGGTTAACACTTCAACTGGATCAGCACCTTGTTTGAATACAGGAACGGGGACTTCCTCATCATCACAGTACATTGCTTGGTCTTGAGCTGCATAATCACTAGAAGGAATACTCATTTGATCAGGGTAGCTTGTTGGATATGCTGCATTCTCTTGATAAGAAGAATATGAAGATTGAGCATAAGGTGCAATACTTGCTGGGTGAGGTTGTGTAGCATATTGTGATGAAGGTGCACTGAACCGATATTGTTGCTGATGTGAGGTGGGTGGTTGTGGTAAAATCGAGTATTGGGGAAAGGCTGGTGTCATGTAAGGTGATGGATGATAGGCTTGATGTCCCAAAATATAAGGAGTGTTGTTGTGAGACAAGCTTGGTTGATTCGCCATCAAAGCTAATGAATCAGGGTACATACCTCGTGGAGAACGGTGCATGATCACATGTTTCTCATGCTGCTGAAGAAAAGCATATAGTTGATCCAAATTGCACTTATGCAGATCCCTGGTTAACTTAACATCGGTAATATACTCACCCCATTCAGCTTGAGGTAAAGTATTCAAGAATTTGGTGTTAACCTGGAATGGAGCAATCACCAGATTGTATACATTCAGATCATTCATGAGTGTGGTGAATCTGAAGTAATAATCGTGAAGCGTTTCCCCTGGGTTGTAAGTGAATCTGTCAAACAGGTCATACAGCTGACATTCCCTTTCCTGTTTGGTGAGAGACGTGCCTTGTAGCAACACCTTAAGACGTTCCCATAAATCCTTTGCCACCGTATACTGACTTACCATCCTATAGATGTCATGGGGAAGAGATTGGAGAATTGTTTGAAGAGCTTTCTCGTCTGCATCGGCAACAAGTTGTTGAGCTGGTGTAAGTTCTTCAAATTCTCTTGGTCGAGACACATTGTTAGCCACGATGGTACCATAGTCAAGTGGACCATTTAAGATTGACTTAACCATAAGCCTCCCATAAACCGGTTTTCCCTTAAGATAAGACATCATCCGGCCTTGCCATGCTTCAAAAACTTCTTTGATGAGCATTGGCGGGCGATTATCCGTACCCGTAATGACGGAAATATCCGTAAGTGATGTCATCTGAGGCATTACTGAATTCGGATTCATTTTGTTAACTTTAAAGAGACAAAGATTATCGGTTGATCGAGCAGTGAAGTAAAGCTTGTGAATTGTGTTGAGTTTTTGTTGTAAGAAACCAAGATTAAATCCTCTAAAAAATCGTCGAAAAAACAAGCAAAATAACCCTTGATTCGGAACTTTTTGTTGATTCGGAAGTTTGATTCGGAAGATTTGGCTTGGAATTACCTTGATTCGGAACTTTTGGCTTGATCCGGAACTTCTTGATTCGGAAGTTCTTGGTTCGGAACTTTGGCTTGATCCGGAACTTCTTGGTTCGGAAGTTCTTGGTTCGGAACTTCTTGATCCGGAACTTCTTGATCCGGAACTTCTTGATCCGGAACTTCTTGATCCGGAACTTCTTGATCCGGAACTTCTTGACCCGGAACTTCTTGATCCGGAACTTCTTGATCCGGAACTTCTTGATCCGGAACTTCTTGATCCGGAACTTCTTGATCCGGAACTTCGTGATCCGGAACTTCTTGATCCGGAACTTCTTGATCCGGAACTTTTGCTGGGTTAATCAGAAACCTTAATACGATGAACAGTCGACCACTAATATGAAGATTAAACCCAGATTTTGACCAAATGACCCAAAAAGTTTTGTGATTTCAACAATAATAAGTAAAAACTAATACTTATCCACTAATCCCAATCACAAAAACACCAAAAACACCAAGAATCAAGATGAATCTTCTTAAAGAACACTAATACAATCAAAAGCTAAAAAACCACACAAATCACTACCTTAAATCACCCCATAGCTCTTGATACCAAATGTAGAATATTGATAATCTATGAATCTATGAAGGGGGTTGATGATTTCTAGAGAGAGAAAGTTAGAGAGAGAAAGTGAGAGAAACTATGTGTTATTTCATTAAGTAGAAACTAGAAAATGACAACAACCAACCCCTTTCCATGGTGGAAAGGGGTATTTATACTTCCAAGCTACATGGGCTTGGGCCGGTCCATGACAAGCCCATGGACCGGTTCTTACTTAACTTAATAAGCAACTAACAACTATTTGTTAACTACGAGCTATTACAACATAAATAATATTGTGGAGTGACCGATACTTCTAATATACGTAAAACGTATTTCTAACAGACTATGGTTGACGTATAACCATACTCCATACTACTTGTTTTATAAATGAATGCTTGTGTTCTACATCCTTATTACTAAACCTATGAATTTCACTCAACTTTGTGTTGACGATTTTACATGTTTAATCTCAGGTATTATTACTTAGCTTTGCTTGGATGGGAGCCCGCAGGAGATTATCGCAGCCTGGAGATTTCTGTGATGCTTTTGAAAGATTTATTTTATATAAACTATCAGAAGTTTATTCAATCTTTTGGGCAACTTATTGTTATAAATCGAGACGAAATAATATAATTTTCCGCTTTTAAAACCCTGGGACCTATGTTTAAAAACTCTGACCTTTTATGATGTAATGTACATGTTTTTATTTCGTCAGCTTTGTATGAACTGTAATTCATTGTTTCTTGTACTATGACGTGTTACCCCCTCGTTGCCTAGTTGTTCCATGCCAGTTTTTGGGGGTCTCACAGAGTGGTATCAGAGCGATGGTTATAGGGAACTGAGTCGTTTTCAAAAACTTAGTCTATAACCGAAAGTTCAAATATTTTATTGTTTCTAAGTGTCAAACACAGAATCTGCCATTGCTGTTCGATATCTTTGCGGGTAACTCTCTAATCCTTATTATTTACTTTTAATTATCGTTGTAGTATTTCATCTCTTGATTTCGTTTTGAAATATTACTTTACTTTAATGACGATAATTACTATGTCTTTTCAAAGCCTTAGTGCTTCATGAACTATCATTGGTTATTACTTGATTACATATGCTCTTACTGCATACTTGAATTCTTGTTCTTGTGAACTGATCTGGTTACGATGATTTTTACATTGTTATGACGTTACATACTTGTATTTAGAGCGCACATGCTGCCGACTTTTCATACTCATTTTTCTGAGTACTATTGCTATTTCATTATGCGTGATATGACTGACTTCATATACTCGTTCGTTTTGAATCATCTGTTTTTCTCGACTCGTTGTTACATGTTGTGCATACTCTCGTGATACCATTGTCGGAATTAAATAAGTGTTGTTTTCGATAAAACTCCTGATTTTCATTCTACTACCGTACGTGTTGCTCTCATTGTTTAATTTCTTTAAGATATCTATTTAGATACGCAGATTTTCTTTCCGACCATTCGTAATTGAATGTCTAGTCTATAGACCATTGTGTAGATCAATATGTCTCCGGAAAGGACTAAAAGACACCGTGTGAGTCACACATCTCGAAGAATTCGTTGAATCAGTACTGAATAATATCGTGAGTTCTCGTAATCTTGAATTACCTTTACGCCACCGTTTTACACGACACTTATACATGGATTACATCTTATTTCATTGATCATTCTACGTTTCTACTTCGACTTACAACATCCGTTGTACCTTGAACACATGATCGTCATTTATTATGTGACGATTGTTTGGAATATGATCCTACTAGTATCCTCCCTTTTCCATTAAACCTCCTCGCCTCAGGAGTGTGACTTGTTAATATTTTGTTTCTTTCTCGGTATGTCTTGTGATTTTGGAAAATCACGCCGCCAGGAGACCTTCCTGCATTGCATCTTGCAACCGAAGACACGGATGTGATGCCTCGTTTTTGATCTCTCAGATTATCGTTGGCATTCTTGAACCATTTTCATACTGTGTTTTCTTTACATGATTAATTATACAGGTTATATTCTTTCGTCTTTATGGAATCCACAAGTCTTGTGTGTACATTAGTTCTGAGTTATTATGAAATTTAGATTTAATTTCAAGAGGTGTCGAAGAATATATTTTGTACAGAAACTTTACATGGAATTTAACAGTGTCGAGAAAATATTTTTATAACCTTAGACATAAAAATATATATTTCTACTTGTTGAGACGTCCGTTTAGGACATAAAATTTGACCAGTAAACTTTAAAAATCGAGCAAGTTACGCTCATTTGAGATTGTAAAATCTAAGAAGTTATTTTCTGAATAATTCTAAAATATCATTTAGTTGACAGATTTAATGCAAGGGAATTTTCGTCGATTTTTATTCTGTTTCAAGTCCCGGGTAAAACTAGAAAGTTGTTCAAAACATTGTTTTACATCGAAATGCATTAGACTTTGAGTCTTAGAATATCGTTTAGTGAGTTGATTGGTCTAGTCAAACCCAAAAGTCAAAACTGATAGACTTTAAAAATATGATTTCAAGTGTTTTTGAGTTCGTTGAGCTCGTAAAACTTTAACTAATGATATTTTGCAAACTAAAAACAAGGATTGCGTTTGAACAAGTATAAAATAGTAACTTTGAGTTCGGTCATACATGTACATAGATCTTGAACTTTTGAAATTCGGTAACTTTCTAATATAGAAACTTTTCAGAGTGATTGTACTATTTGTTAACTGGTACCCTACTTTCTTAAAAAGTATATTATTGTCAAATTAATTACGATGTGCACATACTGATTCCTTATTCCTTTCATTTATTTATGACTTATTTTTCGTTCTATATTGTCTCTCTTTGCTTTTACCGTACCAATGAATTGGACCGAGATTTGAAGAATCTTGCTTTCATTACGTACGTTATCATCTTGACACGTGTCTCTTGACGATTCCTGCTAAACCTCTTGAAACATTAGCACGTTGTAACCATTTCATAGACTGTCTTGAACTACTCCTTATTTCCCTCATGTAACCCACTCGCTATTTTGTAAGCTATCATCATGTCATCACATGAACTTAACTGGTATTGTTTGCGAAACATTTTACAAAAGTTCCACTTGGACTTTACAAAATACTTGAAGGTTATCTTATAAAATTAATTTATATTAATTTTACAATGCATTTTCACAAATTGTTCTAATACGGTCTTATAAAGAACCCTTGTAACATTATAATTGTTGAATTAAATATCTAGCCAGTAACTTATTGGCGAATAGTTTTATAAACTATTTTGATTTCTGTTTTTACAAATGGGATTATATACATATTTTAAATGATATGACCTGTAATACTGGTTTGACGAAGATGAGCATCGCATTGCTAGTCCTAAATTATGCATGGCCTGATCACCTATGCCTAATTTAGAAGGAGCCATGCAAGGCCAAATAGTAGTCACCTTAAATATTTAACCAAGAATCAACTTTTTAGTTATGTTTCTTAAAAAAAGTTAGATAAAATAAAAGTTTTGAAAACTTTTACTTCTTAAGCGAGTATCAACAATTCGCAACATACACTTATGAACCCTTATCTTTTCTTGAAGAAAGTACATGCCACAAGCGCAAGTTTCCCTACTCAACAATCTTTGTTTTACCTGTTACCTCATCATCCTCATGATACAACTTTCGTTACCATTTGCCTAAATTCTTACCACTGATACCAGACTTGAAAGTTCCAACGTTGTTATGCATCTTCATCGATCGAACTTCTTTATCTATCTTGGTAGACCTATGAAACGTCTCTGGACGCGATTAATGATTTACGTTTGGATGTGAACGATAATTCCGTGTAATTGTCATGATATGTGTTAAAACACTATCGCCTTGAAAATTCATTCGTGTGAACCATGTATTAATCTTGCCTTTCATTGTTAATGTTGTTCATCTTACTGGAACTTCTCTCAAGTGACTTCTTAAGAATTTTCTGTGATTCGAAAATTTATTGTGCGGCTTTTCTCTTTCGATCGTGTTTCGACCACCGAGAACTTAATAAGCCGTTATTGGTGACGCCAACCGCACTCGTGAATTAATCTTGCTGAATCCTTTGTTTCTTATTCCTTTTATCATCGACGCGTCTATTCTATCACGTTTGTTAAGAATTGATGCGATTTTTTTTTTGGTTTTATTCCCTTGTGTTATCGCTCGCATGCAGATTGTTGACCTTTATATGATTCATATTCATTGTTGTCTTGTCACCTTTTGAAAACCAGAAACTATTACGTGTTTATCGTTTGATATCTTAAACACTTTCTTGAATTTCTAAAAAAAAATTATTTAAGAACGTTTTATACATTTTATCAAATGTTTAAATTACCAAAATAACTGTTTCAAGTTAAGTACCGGATCTATACACCCTATTTGGTAAATTTATAACTAGTATTTAAAAAGGATATCAAGCTGTATCTTTTAAAGTATTTGATTATATCGTACTTTACTGTTAGTATAATGAAATTATTAAATTAATTTATAATTTCTAACAATGATTCTAAATAACTTAGAAAAAAACCTGATTTTTCTAACGGTAACGATAAACCTGAGGTTTTAATGATAATTTTATGCAGACATCCAAAAGTTCTTAAGTCAATCAGGATAACTATTTGAACTGAGTTACTTTACTTTGAAGTGCTGATCAAGAAAAAGACTTGACAACTGTTTACCCACTCATTTTATATAAAGTTTGATTCTTAATCACTACACCTGGTAAAATTTTCTTTTGATAAAGAAAATATTTAAAACTGAGTTTTAAAGTAATACCAAACTCCTAGACAACTTGAGTGGGACAGGTTGTATTTTAAAATGATCATATATAAATCATTTTCCTTTCTATTTCTTTTGTAACCGGATTCTTACATTTTAAGATTGTCACGTTTTACAGTTGCACGACTTGCGACCCCTTGTTGATTTACAATCTTGGTTCATTTTATCGTACTTTGCCCGTTTAAGCGATTCTTGTGTTCATTCTTGTTAGTTTATCGCACGTATCTCCAACAACTCTATCTCTCGATGTATCTCCGTATTGAAGATCGTTATTCTAATCCAAGACTGAAAAGTTATACAAAAAGGAGTTAAGAAACTGAAGCATAGTGAATTCTAACCGTTAAGATTCGTCGTGGTACGGAAATTACCTGGGAAGCAATGAATTTGTTCTACACTTTGTAACTCCTCTTGTTTGCATCTTGACTGTTTTCAGGAGAACTCTGGGGACCAGAGTTCCTATAGGGGGGAAGACTGTGAGACCCGTACTTTTCCAGCATTATTTTATTCTTTTATTCGTGTTTCTTGAATTTTCCAACGTATTACGTTTTCTTGTATTGGTATATGTAAATCCTGAGATTTTTAAATTATACTTTTTAAGTATTTTTCTGATCATCGATAAATACTTTGTAAGGAATTATAAAATTTTTATTTTATTTTTCCATGTTTAATTTAAATCAATGTTTTTGATTTAAAATCACTCGCGTACGTTTTACAACGAGTTTATTCAAAATCAATGTACAACGTGAATTCCTAGTGATCGTGATACCGACGGATGCCCAAAATTTAACGTTTATTTATCGATTGTTTCGATAATTAATACTTTCGACGATTTCGTTTTAATTACGTATTAAGTCGTGTCGGGAAATCATATAATCATTTTTATGATGCATTGTAACTTTTGAAAAGTATTTTTACGAAACCTGAGCCCCGTAAATATTTTCAAGATTTACCAATAACCATTTTCTACCCTTAAAAACTATTAATTGTTTTTAAGTTCACAAGTTTCAAAGTTGGTAATTTTAGCCCCTCCACTTAACTAGCCATATATAAACCTTTTATTTCCACCAAATTACACACACAATCATTTAAAAAAAAAAGTCACCACCCTCCCCCTCTCTTTCTCTTTTCCGTCACACCACCACCATACAAACACCATCAAAACTTCATCATCCACCATGAATTTAGAAAAACAAAGATTAGACCCATTCTTAAAATCTTCTTGCCATTCTTTTGGACCCAAAATCACCCACATGCATCAAAATTTCAAGAACTTTTGATTTCATGATTGTATGATGATTTAATCATCTTGCATATATTATTTTTGGTAAGATTATCATGTTTTGATCCTTAAAAGTCTTGTTTTTAATCTTTGATTTTGTTAGATTTTACATGCAAGTGTTTTTAGAAGTGTTTGGTTGATAGGAATGATAGTATAGTGATCTTAGAGGTATGGGAATGAGTGGTTTTGCTTGAAAAATAGATTTGTCATGTTTTTTAAAAGGCCAATTTGGGACAGCAGCTTTAAACAGTTTGTTTCGTGGGTTTAAGGTCTTTGAAAGGCTAAGATTATTTGATATTGTTGTAGAGTTTTCCGATACGGTCGTTTTGGTATAAGATAGAGCTTCTAAGTCATTACGAGTCAAAAGTTATGCTAGTTTTAGTTTTCGTGTACCGGGAGACGCAAGTCGGCACAATCCGAAATTGTGGCTGATTTTGGGTCGACTCTCGGGGACTTTAGGCTTGGATAGATTGTTGATACTACTGGTTTTCAAAGTTTACAAACTGAGTTTGATGAGTCTAGTAGTGGTTTCAAAAGTCAGATTGTCGAGTTTGTACTTTTAACGCGGTCTAAACGGTTTTACAAAACAAGTGCACAAATCTGTCCCAAATTTGGAGTCGAGTAAAGTGTCGAGCTGATGGATTTTAAAGTGTGAACTTTGGCTCAATTTTGGTGAGGTCTTATACAGGTTATAAGTGACATTGACACCAATTTTCATCAAAAACGGACAAGTCTAGATAGGGTAGATCGGTGTGTACATTTAGGGTCTACTTGCTGATTTTTATATTGGACATGTAGTTCAATGTTTGTGTTGCGTGAGCTTGAGTATTCATCATCGGACATGATGATTTACTCAAGTGCTTAGTCATTATGTAAATGACTTAGCTACTGGTCCAAGTAAGGGTAAAGGATAGTTTGACTTGCGTTGACTTGGCGTCGTATAACGAGTCATTTTCAAGTGTACAAGTGTTTTAACGAGTAACTTTGGATAAATGGATTCATTCGGTTCGTGTCAATGGTTTTAAAACATGAATACTTTGGAAAACATTTGAGTCATATTATACTTAGTATATATCGATATTTGAGTTTGAGTCTTAACGGGCGCCTTATTTTGATAGGTTGAGGTTTTCGTGTTTCCCCGGGCATCCATATCGTCGGTGATCGTCTACCACTACCGTTTCTATTCAGTTGCTGAGTACCGTGATTGACTTACCTCGTGGCTAAGGTGAGTTCATAGCCCCTTTTTACTTGTACGTGGTTTCTAAACACGGGGTGAGATTTTACATGGTGGAACACAACCATTAAAAACTGTATGCTATCCAGAACTTGTATGCTATCCAGAACATGTATGATTTTCAGGTTTTCGATATTATTATTGCTTTTAGTCTAGCCTTAAGTTTCCTCACCTGATCATGAACCGTTAATTATCTGGTGTGCATTGCGCGAAGCGCGAATGTTGTGGGTGGATCCATCGGGATTGACTATCCCCGTCCCGATTACCTTGACGCGCTAATATTCGTTTATACTTGAGTATTTAGGCTGAATACTCCCTAGAGGAACTTACACTGAGTTAAGCTTCGGTTCATGAACTAAATAGCAATAATAATGACTTTGGACTATGGTTGACGTATATAACCATACTCCATACTACTTGTTTTATAAATGAATGCCTGTGTTCCACGTCCTTATTACTAAACCTATGAATTTCACTCAACTTTGTGTTGACGATTTTACATGTCTAATCTCAGGTATTATTACTTAGCTTTGCTTGGATGGGAGCCCGCAGGAGATTATCGCAGCCTGGAGATCTATGATGCTTTTGAAAGATTTGTTTTATATAAACTATCAGAAGTTTATTCAATCTTTTGGGCAACTTATTGTTATAAATCGAGACGAAATAATATAATTTTCCGCTTTTAAAACTCTGGGACCTATGTTTAAAAACTCTGACCTTTTATGATGTAATGTACATGTTTTTATTTCGTCAGCTTTGTATGAACTGTAATTCATTGTTTCTTGTACTATGACGTGTTACCCCCGCGTTGCCTAGTTGTTCCATGTCAGATTTTGGGGGTCTCACATCCAAACCACTCATCACACCCCCTACTTATTCCTTTTTAGATGACTTGCCTGATATCCCCAACCAACCTATTACTCATGTTCCACAAATTCCTACACCAAGTATTCCTCCTACGTCACCAGTTACACCCACACATTCGGCCCAACAACCTTCACCTTCGACCCACAATAACACTTCGAGCCATTCCCATTACAACGAACCTCCTACACCTACTGAACAAAAAAATCACTCACCTATTACTACTATTCCACAAAATACTAACCATAATCATATTCCTACTGATGCACAGGATGACTCACCACTCATTATTCAAGACCCACCTCAAAACCCTAATCCCGTCTCGGTTCATCCCATGGTCACACGATATCGTGTCGGGACTACTTGTCCTAATCCGAAGTATAATTGTCATGTGTTTACCATCTCGCCTTTACCTAAGTCATATCATGTTGCGTTTAGTGATCCAAATTGGCAAAATGCTATGCGTGATGAATATAATGCGCTTATTAAAAACAACACTTGGATTCTAGTAACGCGACCCACGGACGTTAACATTGTTCGGTCTATGTGGCTTTTTCGTCACAAGTATCTGGCTGATGGTACACTCAGTCGCTACAAGGCTCGTCTTGTGGCGAATGGTAGCACTCAGATTGAGGGGGTTGATGTTGATGAGACCTTTAGTCCGGTCGTCAAACCGAGAACCATTCGGACTGTTCTTAGTTTGGCTGCTTCTCGACATTGGCCGATTCATCAGCTTGATGTTAAGAATGCGTTTTTACATGGTGATTTATCTGAGACTGTTTACATGCATCAGCCTCCCGGGTTTCGTGATTCTGAGCATCCTGATTATGTGTGTTTATTACAGCGTTCTTTGTATTGGCTCAAGCAGGCCCCCCGTGCTTGGTTTCATAGGTTTGCATCATATATCACGTGTTGGGTTTCATCATAGTCGTTGCGATCCATCTTTATTTATCTACAAACAGGGGAAGGATACTGCTTATTTGTTGTTATATGTTGATGATATTATGCTCACCGCTTCTTCTGAGGTTTTGTTACAACAGATTATTACTTCTTTACATACAGAGTTTTCTATGACAGATCAGGGTTCTCTGAGTTATCTTTTGGGCATCTCTGTGTCACGTGATTCTTCTGGGTTATTTTTATCCCAACGGAAGTATGCCCTTGAGATCCTCGAGCGAGCTCGTATGGTTGATTGTAATTCTAGTCGGACTCCGGTTGATACTGAGTCTAAACTAGGAGCTGATGGTGATCCAGTTTCTGATCCGACATTATATAGGAGTCTTGCGGGTTCTCTTCAGTACCTCACCTTTACTCGACCGGATATTTCTTATGTTGTTCAGCAGGTTTGTCTATATATGCATGATCCTCGGGAGTCGCATTTCTCAGCTCTTAAACGGATCTTACGGTATGTTAAGGGTACTTTGGGTTATGGATTGCAGTTATTTGCTTCATCTACTACATCTTTGGTTGCTTATTCTGATGCCGATTGGGCTGGTTGTCCCACTACTCGGCGTTCCACTTCGGGTTACTGTGTTTTTCTCGGCAACAACTTACTCTCCTGGTCCTCTAAGCGTCAACCGACGCTTTCTCGTTCTAGTGCTGAGGCAGAATATCGTGGGGTCGCCAATGCTGTTGCTGAGACATGTTGGTTACGGAATTTATTACGTGAGTTGCACGGCCCTTTATCTTCCGCTACGCTTGTTTACTGTGATAATGTGAGTGCTGTATATTTGTCTTGTAATCCGGTGCAACATCAACGCACGAAGCACATTGAGATTGACATACATTTTGTTCGAGATTTGGTTACTGCTGGTCAAGTTCGGGTTCTTCACGTTCCTTCTCGTTATCAGTATGCGGATATATTCACCAAAGGATTGCCTACTGCTTTATTTGAAGAATTCAGGTCCAGTTTGAGCGTCCGCTGTTTTTCCGCTCCAACTGCGGGGGAGTGTTAGCCTGTAGTTATCATGTATTGTATCTGTAGTGGGCTCAAGCCCGTATCTAGAAGATTCTTTGTATACGTATATTATGTACCCTAGCATTTGTTCAATACACACAACTGATTACCATAAACCTACAGTAATTACAAGCTTATGTTATCATCACAAACTTAAGACGTTAATAGGAACATGTTTATATTATCTTTATTTCCATTTTTAGTTTTCTACTTCCATAACTAGAAATTGAGGGGTTATATGAATCATTTCCATGTAATACAAGGGCAAGATGGACATCTTTTGGCATAAAATATTTTATACATAAGAAAAGCATTATTTATATAAGAAGAAAGTAATATGATTGGTTTAAAAATGAAGTTAAAAAGCAAAATTGGATTTTAGTGGCAAGTACATTGTATTTGACTCTCTCTTTCCACTTTAAGGTTTTCTTTTTTCTTTTTCTTTTTCTATATTTATCAAATGTTTTGCTACCTCATGGTAAGTTTTTGAACCTTTGTTTTTGTGGTTTTCCGATTATTGAACCTTGTATAATTTTTGTCTTTTGTGGTATATTTTATTTTGCACGAATCAAAGATTGCTAAATTCTATGGTAATTGTTCCTCACATTTTGTCTTGTCTATAGTTTACTGTAATTGGGTGAAACTGTAAATGTTTCAGAATTTCAG
This sequence comes from Glebionis coronaria, assembly GCA_025667525.1. Classification (NCBI taxonomy): domain Eukaryota; kingdom Viridiplantae; phylum Streptophyta; class Magnoliopsida; order Asterales; family Asteraceae; genus Glebionis; species Glebionis coronaria. Next base: position 21,013,522 of record CM046874.1, read on the forward strand.
GATAGTCCAAAGTAATTGATTAATTAAACCAAGCATGAAGTTTTAAAGATTTTTTAAGTGTATAACATAAACTAATGACATATTAAAGTGTATATATATGGGAAATGGTTTGCATAATCCAAGTTTTTTATTGTGACACTTTACCTTGTGCACTAAAATCTTATAACATAGCAAGGTTGATCTTACCATCTTAACTTTGGAGACATAAGTCAGGAGTTTGACTTTTACTCCGGCCAGGGTCGTTTTTGGTAGAACAGAAATAATTTTCTATTTTAAATATAGATATAATAGTCTACGTTTCAACTTTTTTATAAATCATTTTAAACGATATTAAGACTCATAACTCATAAAAATACATATATTATGATTTAAATTATTGAACATAAGAGTCTGCATATCAAAATTTCATGGGTGCAAATTATCTTCCTATATGTACGTCTTTATATACTTCTAAAGAGAATAATGATGAGGCTTAGCCGCTTGAGTTAAAATCTAATAAGAAGATTAACTAAAATGAAAAAAAATAGAAGAAATCACAATTACACATTTCAGATACACTTATAAAGTCAGATGTATATCCCTTAAATTTCTCATCTTTATCTAAAATATGTGGCTAAAATATATTCTTGTTCTTCTCATTTTAATTTCATTTCTTATTTAATCCCTACTCTAGCCATTTAGGTAAACAATTGTTAAGATAGTTGTCAATGCTTTTGTACCGGCTGTAATGAATGCTTGTTCGCATAGTCATCTCTCAAAATAGACGCGTCCTCTAATTACAAGTACTCGGTTATGGTTGAACATCTTGTTTAAAGAATGCATAAATCGGTTGTATAGTTGACCGAGTTCTCTCTTATTGTGTGTGAGTGTGTTATCAAATTGTTTTAGGCTACCCACAACGCATGAAGGTCGCGACCTAGTTTTTTCGACCGGCGACCTACTGCGACCTATATGCCACAACCTGACGACCTAGTTCAATTTTTTTTATTTTTATATTTAATAAAAATAACATTTTATATTTAACAAAAATAACATTTTATTACAAAAAAAAAAACATTTTATTCCATACAACACGCATTACACTAAAAAAAACATTACATAAACTAAAATACGAAACATTAGAAGTAAAGAGGGTATAATGCATTAGCTAAAACTAACTCTAAAAATTGTCAAATTAATATATGTTGTGAGGAATTAAACAAAGCTCAATATATTAAAATTTGGAATTTTTTTATAAAGTTTATATAATTCAAACACGATTAAAACATATTAAATTTAAAAAAAAGTTTTTTTTTTTAATAAAACACATAAACACAATACACAAACACATGAGACCGAGTATGAAAATGGATCGTGCCTAAGGTCGAATTGTGTCCGACTGAGTCCGGCGACCGAATCGCCGCAACGCATCGACTCGGTCGCGACCGACTGGCGACCTACAAAAATCCGGTACGTTGTAAAATTTATTTGTGCTTAAATGATTTATGTCTTTTTTTGTTAATATTGGTCGCCTACACTAACTTGATCATAAAAAAATTGTAATGAAATGAAGTTGACGTGCCTATCCTCGTTCACGTTTACACCCAACCATATTTATACGGTTTGATCAGTGGTGGATTTTAGTAAAGGCAGGAGAGGTCATCATGGGCGGACTCATATGGGAGTCGGGTGTGGCACGAGCTACACCTTATTCTAAGTCACGAAAGGTAAATTTTATATAAAATAGAGGTTTTCTTGACTCGTGCAACACCTAATTTTATGTAACGTGAGTCAACTTTAATACTAATAATCCTACAAACAATTGTGCAACACCCTATTACAAATCTTGAGTCGACACCATAAATCACACATTTTGGTCAGTGACGGATTTTGTTTGTAACCAATTTTATATTTAGACGAATGATCTAGATTTATAAAGAAAGAACCTAGCTAGTGAAAAGTCTTTGTACCTTTATATTAAGACAAGCACCTTGATTTTCTAATACATGCATCTTAATCATTATATTCTAATAATGTTCCATAACATAAACTATAAATATAACAATTTATGAGTCGACTAATCATAGAGCAACTATGTTTTTAATAGCTCGAAGTCGGTGCATGTGAACCTCTGTGGACACAGAATGGTTAACTTTCTCGCACAAAACAGCTTCAAAAAGACTATGGGTTAAAGTTGCCCGTCGAACTAGAGGTGCAAATAAATCGGATTAAACCGGATTCGGATTTTTAAAATCCGGATTTTTAAAATCCGGATTTTTGAAAATCCGGATTCGGATCGGATCAGATTTTTCTGAATCGGATTTTTCGGATAAAAAAGTTCGTATCGGTTTTTCTTCGGTTTAAAATTTTTGTTAACGGATTTTATCGGGTTTTTTTGGTTAAAAATGTTCGGAGCGGGTTTTTTTTTCGGATAAAAATATTCGGATCGGATTTTTTTCAGATAAAAATGTTCGTATCGGTTTTTTTCGAAATTTATCTACAAACATTAAAAATATATATACAACCATAAAACATTAACGGAGCATTTCTTTTCGCCGTTTATTTTGCGGATATAGGAGACATATGTGTGTAATCTTAAATTTTAGACATGCATAAAGAATTTATGAGTTATCCTCCAGTTTTAGACATTCTAATCAATTTTTTAATTTTTATTTTATAAATTTTCTCAAATTTATTTCGTATCTATTGCTTATCATACTAATTTCTAGCCCAGTAAAAAAAGTCGTCACCTGAATTTTGGGCGAATCTTTTTCTTTGTAAAGTAAAACCCAAAATAGAGACTTTTTCAAGAGATTCTTTCCTTAATAGGAAATAATTTTTTACTTTATTCCTTTTAGTTTTTAATTTTTCTATTAAAAAGACTTAATATTACTTAATTTAGCAAAAAAAGTTAAAAGTTCGTTTCTAAATATTTGATAATAATAAAACTAACATAAAAGTATATGTATAGAAAACCAAAAGAAAAAAACTTTGAAAGAGGCGGTCATAATCTTTAAAAAATTAAGGGCATTCAATGAATGGTAAGAGAATAAAATTGAGAAAACACAAAATTAATAGGTCAATATTGAAAATTAAAAATAAAATACGAAACCCATATTTTAAGTCAGACCAGTTCTTATCTACACCAACAGTTGCAAATCAAACTAAAACCTACAAGTTGTCGACCCAATTTTTATGGAAGTGATTCAGTAGATAATTTTCATAATTTATTTATGGATCTTACAAAATTTACAGGTTAATGTTGAAAATATTAACGCATTGTTCATTAACAGTCTAATACATTTTGCTATTCTGATTTTGCTTTTAATTTTGGGGAAACATTTAGGGTTTGATTAAAGTTCTACTTTACTATGTAATTAATAAAGATAAGAGAGTAAGAGGATTGATGGTGAACTAATATGATGTATGTGGATTACCTATCAATCTTTTCATCACATGCCTTTGGTGTTTGTTAATGGCATAGTTTTATAGGCTTAGTTAAATTTTACAGTGTTACTAAATAAAGTTTAGGTTTCATGATGCGTACAATATCATGCTATGTACACGATTTTAGTTGAGATTTTATACAACTTTGTATTAGACTGTTGATGAACAATGCGTTAATGCTTTCAAAAGTTGGATTATATATACACGTTGTTACAGGTATTAGCCGTAATTCTCGAAGCATTCAATATTTATTGTGAAGGAAAATTTAAATGAGGTTACGGTTAAGATATATTATATAGTCTCTACTTCAATTGTTACAGAATTTGATTTTGAAATTTGTTACCTTGACATGCAGTAGATTTTTATTGTTTAGATATATTCACATGCGTCGAATGCATAGTGGTGCATGCCCGATGAACAGAGGAATCTGTATTGTATCAGGTATTAGAAATTAAAATATTTCAATGTTACATTATCTTTTTTCTGTGTTTGAACAATGGAAAGTTAAGTAAAAAAGATGCTGGCGAGCAGATTGTGCTTTATTCCCATATGCAATTGCAGAAAGTTTTGTTGGCCAGTGATTGATGGTACTACGTTTTCTCTATTAAGAGGACACGAATAAGTGAGAAAATATAACAGGCGCAACTGAAAGTGAAGAATAGAGTTGCTCATTTTGTGGGGTTCGATGATCGTTTGCCATCTAATCTAATAGAGGTAACTAGAATTAATTTCTGGTAATTTGATTACCTTTCTACGAAATTAGCCTCCGGTTGATTAGTTCACGATGCTACCCTTTTTTCCAGGAGGATTTGTCACTTAAATGGACTACATCAGGGATTTCATGCATCAGGTTAGGAACAAAAAGATACTATCACGTGGGTGCCAAAGGGTAATGGTACCTTAGCTTTATATGTATTTTTAGTTGTGTTAAATTTCCGTGTTTTATATGCATTACAACCGATGACCATTCGACTAAAATATATTCAAAGATGATGGTAAAAAGTAGTAACTCAGCTTACCTTTTATAAGAGTTAATAAGGGAGCGTTACTAACCTGCTTGCTGGAAACGAGTTATACCTTACAAAAACAAGACACTCTTAAAAATGTTGATTTACTTAAAATAAGCAATCCCAAACACCTCTTAAGTTAATAAATAATCTTAAGTACGTAATATATGGATAAAACTGCTTATTTGCACATACCTGGATCTTTTTGGGGTGTATGCTGACAGTTTGGGTTTTCTGCCTTTATTGCTTTTGTAAGCGCAGTGTGTCGAATCATTATCTTGGCGGGACAGCCATGTAGTTTCAGTTAAGGCGGGTTTTCGGTATCGCTTCTATACCCGCAGGCCTAAGCCCCCCTTATTAAAGTGTACGACCACGTGCTTAGTCATAATGCAGGTTATCGTATGGGACAATGAGCCTTTCATTGAGGTAAGTTTTGGTGATATTGTTCCTTATTATATCGAAATATGATATATTACTATATCATAAGAATACAATTTGATAATTTACTTCTTCGTTTTTTTTCTTATTTCAGGGGATAGTGATCCATGAATAAAATAAGGAAATAGGGGATGACAAAGTTGCGGTTCGTTTTTCTAATTCTCCAACGGATCCAGATGTGAATAAGCAACGTTACCATTCTAAGTTGCACTAAGTCACATATTATGTTCTTTTAAATACCAATTTCAACTATACATTTTGTTTGGCGAAATAAATATTTGATGTCAGAGCTTACTGGAAATGGTTTTCTAGAAACATGAAAACTAAAGAGCCAACTAGGTTCTGATGTATGCTACTAGACAAAGAGGTATGCCCAACCAATTAGTTTGATAAAAAGTTTATGGATACTCTGAAAATTGCCTAACTAAGCTTCTGATATTTATGATCAATGGCTTCCGCTTTTTATTATTTAGTGATAGATAATTAGTTGTGGATAGTCTATGCTATACAAGTTATAACAAACGTATTATCATAATATAATTTGTTTTCGGTTCTTGAGATGATGTGTTCGGACGTCACAACCTACAAACTTTATTTAACTATAACCAAGAACCGAAAACATTAAATGGAAAATTTGTATGTTAAAAGCTAGCACTAAATCATAAAGTAGGTTCGGTAGAGCGGAAAATAGTGCTTCATTCGAAGAGAAAGGCCTTATGTTGGATTGCGCACATGTTTATTTAACTATAAACTCACTTTTTGGCTATATAGTTATGTTTACTGAATTCTGCACACAATATAGCCATTTACATGAATTGCGGGAAATAAACCTGGAAAACTATCAGAAAAATGAGACTCCACTTTATTCGCCTGTGAAATGAGTACAGAAGCATCTGTTATATGCGCCGACTATTGAATAAAAGCAACAATTTGATATGCAGTGTAGTCGTCGAGGCCATTTCATATAGGTGGGTTTATAAGGCAATTTGTTAACTCTCAGTTATCACGATATGGCAGCTCGGGGCCTCAAGTGTCATGTTATGACAAACAAGCATGTAAGTTTCATTGCATCTTAAAGTATGTCACATGTCACATGTTAGAAATTTAGCCACCACTCATGGGTATATCAATGTTTCCCCAGCTCATAGATAACGCACTGACTGTTACATATAAGATTGTATCGTTTAAGTCTTGGTCCTAAAAAAATATGAAATTTGGGGTTGTGCTTGAAAGCTCCTAATTGACATGTACTTTATATTTTAAAATTGAGGTGAGAAAACATGAATTGGGAGAGTCAGGTCAGTTTAATAACGGGTCAAAACAGGTTCAGGTTGAAACGGGCCGTGTCTTGGTTCACGTCAAACTGGGCCAAATCGGTTTTTTATATGTGCTTTATTCTAAAATTCTATAACAACCGTCACATGTTAAAATTCAGTTTTTTCTTTAATTGGGTGGCTTTTGTTTTTTTTAGGGCACAAGGTAAGATTCATAAGATTGAGTCCAGAAAAAGTTTCTGCATTTAAGCGGTCGAAAGGACAACGCGTGTGGAAGAACTCAGGTGATTAACTCTATACAGTTTCTATTTTCCTGGCCTTCTTTGCATAATATGTACTGATGACTTCTTGAGTTATGAGGATGAGTAATTTTAGTGGAAAAGTGGTTCTGGTCACGAACATATTGTTCGCTGACATTTGCAATAACTGAGTTAGCACACGTGCTGCTGACGTCACTGAAATTGATTAGGCATTTTGTAAGTGATACCGAAAAAATTTGAGACGGTTACTTAAATGTGCTTCATTTTGCCTCTATATAGCCACAATGTAATCTACTTTCAATAGTTAAAAAAATTGGCGTGTAACACATCATTACTTTTATACAATTGTTGTTTGTGTTAGTCATATGGGTTACATAGATCTTTTGAATAATCGTAGACACTGCCATTGACCTAAATGTAAAACTGGTCTTTAAATCATGCTGTGAACGGTAAAAATAAACAACAAGTCTTTATTAGAGTTATGATTCAAAGCTATCAGCTCCGCCACTTTTTCTTTGGATAACCATGGTTTGTAATATTTTTGTGCAGCTTATCAATTGGCCACAGCAAGGGGCCTTGAGGGCATCTCAAGTTCAAGATAGCGCAAAGTAAATAATGACCAGCTTGCCATATCCATAGATGATGTGGACCAGGATGATAAGGATAGAGCTCACAATTGATTATGGTCCTTACGGATTTCTTGATGCCTTTGATCCTTATTTCACTCCAGTTCGTAGAATAGGCCAATTTGTATGAGCTTTTTTAACTTCCCAACTTATAGATAAGAAACACCTCAATAGGTTTGGAATTATGAATTTGGCTCCATAATATTCTTGCTAACTTTTTTCAATAGTAATTTGTAGTTATTTTAATATATATGGTACTAAGTTTATGGAAGAGATGTGTATTTTTCAATCGATAATAATACATAGTTAAAACTTTTATAAAAAACCCGTGCGTGCACGGGTATTATAACTAGTTTATAACATATGCGAATTGGGTTTTAGCTTGTTCACAGCATGTTAAAGCTACATATAAGCTTATATGAGTTTTTTTTATAACGCAACTAAGTGATTAAGCCCAGGCCCATTATTAGTCCAAACACTAGTTCTTGCAAATCCGTATATATATTTATATATAAAAAAAAAAAAAAAAATATATATATAAAAAAAAAAAACCGGATTTTTCTGGATTTTTAAAAAACCGGATAAATCCGATAAATGATCCAGTTTTTATCCGATTTTCGGAAAATCTGGAAATCCGGTCTAACCGAATCGGATTTTAAAATCCGGACCTGATTTTATTAATCCGGTTTTTCGAAAATCCGGATAGGATTTTTTGACCGGATTTTTAAAAATCCGGATATTGTTTGCACCACTACCGGGGTCGAACCAATACGTCGTGAATCGTAATTGATATTTTCTTTAAAAAAAAATCATTTCTAAAAGTTCAAAAACCCTAACTATTGGGCTTTAACATGTTACTACATAAGAGTGAAGACCATAAGATTATATGGGAAAATAAGCCCAGTTCTAACTGGATTCATGGCCCACTTATTAGTGGCATTTTCAAAGGTTGTTACTTGTTAGGAACATGTGGTTATGTTTTTTTTTTGTTATGTTTGTAATGCTTCTTATTTCTTAATGTTTCTTTTAGAAAGAAGAGTGTAGTTAGTGATTCGAGTTCACAGACTCTATCCAGAAGATAGTTCTGTCAGCCTCGAATCGACGTATCTATATGGCAGAATTCCACATATTTCCATGTAGAAGGAAAACCCCATGGAGACCTGAGCTAGCCGCCTAGCCGAGTTGGTTGTGATACATAATGTGTAAAGAGTTTATGGAAACTTTACGGAGTATTTCTTTTGGCCTATGCTATATGTAGTCGGTACAGTTTCATAACGTGTCAAATTCCTTTCATCATGATTCATGAAGCCGGCCAATTTCGTTACATAGTTGAATTCCTACTTCCCCTCTATCCCGCAGCTCAAGCTCTACAAGATATGCTGCTTTAGCCTTAGCCAGAAAACGAAATCTCTGCGTTAATCTTTCCAACGGCAAACAGCTGGAATCTGTTGGCATTAAAATTTGATAGGCATTTCCAAATCCAAATTAGTGACATTCCAATATGACATTAGGACCACAGTACATTCAAGAGTACAAAAGAATAACTTAAGATATGTGGCTAAGCATTTCCCCACACCGTATTCATTCTCAGATATATCATAGCATAAGGGACCCGACCCACAATTAAAAAGACTTCAGGCTAAGGGAAAACTGAAATATACATATGGATAGGCCAGCTTTCTCGTTGAAGGCTCTTCGTGCACTAGGTTTGTTGTTCGCCTAAACATAGGGTAGTAAAAGGCTAAGAATGTGGCTTTTATGTAATTAACGTAACTACGAGGTGAGTTTCCAAGCCTAGATTGTGTGGGCCGATAATTGCAGATCTGGTGATCATGTGCGCGAAGTACTTGTACCTTTGCAGTTGTATTATGGTTAAAGCTAAGCCACAATAATATTGTAACCAGTTAGCCACTTCTGAGAGAAATATTCATACAAAGTGACAATTTTTTTCAAATACCCGAAACCACATTTAAAGGTTGTAAAATTTTTCTGTACACCCATCCGTGCGCCTTTCAGATCACTTGGCTAGTTGGCTATATGCAAATTTTGGATTTGAACGCATGAATAGTAAGCTTTTCTGAACTGTTTAAGACCACTTGAGCATATTATGGTATCATTTTAGATTCCGAGCTGCAAATTTCTACGTGTAGTGTACCTCTCTTTAAACATAAAAGCACAAGCGTCTATCGTTGATACGATAAAACGAAAACAATATACTGCACAAGAAATTTTCTACAATAAGCGTCAACATTTAATAGCAATATTAGCTCAACATACATTCTGAATCAGTACCCAAAACTAGTGCCTTAGTTTATATCACAATTTGGGTGATTGCGGCCTAAATTTGCTGCAGATAGCTAAAACCTCTTCTAGATAACGTAAAAGAGAAAGTTAAACTAAGCTTTGTGCATTACAACTCTTCTTAGTTTGCTAAAACTTCCCAAATTAGCTCTGGATCATACGAAGGCAAGCGTGCAAGAGAGCATCCTTCAAACTCGGACTCACCCAAGGCCGAACACTGTGAAGAACCGTCCCCCTTCCAGAACTCGTCTTCAGACATACTTGGTGATGACATCACTTCATTTCCGACACAAGAAATCGAAGAAGAACATTCAGCTTTCATAGCTTTTTCTCGTTCCTCGTCACATCCAACGCTCTCACCTTCACTTTTCTTGCTCTTGTTCTTCTGTCTGTTGGCTTTTTCTCTCCTCACTTTCTGACAAATAGCTTGAATCTTGCTATCAACGGCGTTCTTAAGAGCATTCAGCCTCTGCGCGTCTCCAATCAGCCCCAACTGACTCGGGTCATCAATGTTTGGAAAATTTAACCTTGCATATTCACCTCGCAGCTTATAAGCCGCCCGATCATAAGCATAAGCAGCCGCCTCAGCCGTCTCATACGTCCCCAACCAAACCCTCATTCTATTCTGAGGTAGTCTGATCTCAGCAACCCATTTGCCCCAATGCCTTTGCCTTACTCCTCTATAAAGCTTCTTCTTATAAGGATTACTACAATAATCCGAAAACCGAGATAGCCCATTTGCACTTGTCATAGATGAATTCAACATGCCACTTTTTATCTTCCCCATGTTTTGCTCTGAGAATTTCTGCAGCATATCTCGTTGTTTGAGATAAACCGAAGAGCCAAGTGATTGACAGACTGAGTTAGAGGATGCTGAGGACGAAGGACAACGAGTGAAGATTGAATCTAAGGTGTTTCTACCATTCCCGCCACTTATGATTATATTAGACAAAGAAGTTCCTATGTCATTGTATTGATAGTTTTCTTGCATGATGAGCCCTTTCGAACGTTAACAAAATAATAATATTAATTAGAAACAGGGGAAAAACAGAGGAAACAGAGCACTTTTCGCAACAGATGACACTTTTTTTTTGTTTTTGCAGAAGAAAAGAAGAATAAACTGAGAGGTTTTTGACTCTTATGTGAATTCGGAACCAAAGAAAATTATCTAGGCTTGAAATTTCTGCTGATATGGTTTCTGGTTGGTCTATTTATAGCTGCAAAACCATAAGATTTTGATGGTCCCTTCACTCAAGTTATGTCAAATGACCTTCTTGTCCGTGACACTTGTGTATGCTATTCAAAACCCGAGAGGGTACTAATGTCTATAATTTCGTTACGAGTGGTTTTTATATCTTTTATATTATACGATTTACACGATATGGTGATTAGCATAAACCTCTTATTTAATAAGCCGTGTGTTCAAATAATCAAATCTCATTTGGCCTCATAAACTTATTAAAAGTTAAGCAAAAGCATAAAATTTTTTTAATCTCATGCCTAAACTGTGTGCGAGCGTTTTATTGGTTTGTGAAAGAGTAGGTCCGTTAACAATACTGTCACGCAGGTTTATGCATCAAATAACGCACGTCTTTAGGTCTCCATATGATTTCTCTAACTATACTAGTTTTGTATCAACTATTTCATACACAAAAGTTGCATACATCAGCAAAAAATGGCTTGTAGCATTTTAATATTGTTTGACTAAAAAAAGTCAATATGATCATCTCATCTGATCTCAAAGCCAAAAAGTAATAAAAGTAGATCTTTGGATTCACACATTGTGCAAAAAAGTGAAGTCTTAACTCATGTTGGTAGGAAGATTGTAAGATAGTTTCTTTCTACTTGTTCTTGAGAGTTAATAATTGCGAAAAGTGCCACGCGTTATTGTGGTCTCATTTTGCTTTTATCATAGGCTGGTATGGGTCTTCTCCAGGAGAAATTTGCTTCCACTCCTTTTATTCATCAATCTTTTTTCTAAAGCTGACATAAATTCAATGCACAAATCTAAATGGTTGAGGTATAATTCCACATTGCCTGATTCGTACTAGTAAAAGTTTCCGTTCCATAGGAGATTCGCTGCTTTTGATGCAAGTAAACGCGTTTATAGGTTTGGCATTCTGATACGTGTCGTTCATTGTCTGGCCGACGTAACATCCGTTTGGTAGTTTTAGAAAGATACCCGTAAGGCCGTAACTTGTGTGCCTCTACTACTGGTTTTTTGTCTTATAGAAGCGACAAATCCTGATTCTTTTACTGATTGTCGTGTTTCGCGGAAAGACTATAAGAAAACCTTAAAAATGAGTTAGGACGATGTAATATAGACAGAACACATGGTATAGAAGCTATGTCTTAAAAGCTAAACCAGATCATGGAAGAGCTTGTGTAACAAATCATGGATTTTCAACACCAACTATCATGGTAGTTATTAAAAAACCATACTTCAACTTTCATTAAAATGTGGAGACAAAAGAAATTAAGAAGTTTGAAAATGAAACCTCAAAGGACTTAAAGATCCTTCTATCATTAATTACCTCTAATGGTTTTTCATAAAATTTGTTTAAGGAACCTGTTTTGGTGAAACATTACATGATTCACAAGAACAAGATCATTAAAACCTGATTTTATGGAGGATATAGATGTAATTAATAGAAGATGATGATAGGCTCTAAAGCTCTCAACCCCACATGCAAAACTTTAGCCTTTTAGGCTATTGGAAATGGAGTCCCACAACAAATTCGTTTTTTTATCTCAGCGTCACATCAATTTTTTTACGATCCACATTCAATTTTACCGATAATGTAGTGTAATAAGTAATACTAACACAACCATCAACAACACCAAGACATACTACACTTAAACACAAATATATCTGACAAAAACCAAAATCACACACATACAAAATAACACATCCGACAACTCGATTCTCCCGTTTATGCCCTGAGACGCGTGCTAATTTGCTTATTACCATTAGTCTTAAGTGCAAACGCGGGTAAGCACACGAGTATACTACTTTATTTGCAAGAAAATTTCCACGTTTCTGATAAACCGGGTGGACGTACACTCTCTACGTCGGCCCCTTCGTCAACTTGAACATTGTCTTTCGCATATTACTCTCGGGACAAAACGCATAAACCAGGAAGTGTTGCCTGTGATCAAAAGTTTTGCACAATTTCAAAATAGGATATAGGCAAACAACATTAAATCCAAAAAGTAGAGTTGTGAATGGTGATGGGTGATGAATTGAAAAGAAAGAAAAAAGACAAAGCTAAATGTGGTCCTTGTTGTTCCATGTGAAACCCTAAAGTCAAACTTTCATCTTTACATCACTTTCCTTCCATGCTTTCATTTTCTTATGCATGTGTATATCTATCTTTCCATCATAATATTATCTCCAAATCCAACATGAATCTAAATCTCATATGACCTGTCTATCAACATATACATATGTAGACTTTCAATGATATTTTTTAGCTTATTTTGTAAGGTATCAATAGCATATAATCTTACATTTTCAATTGCATAGAGTCGCGGCTTGACGAGTGACACAAAATTTCATGCATTTTTAAGATTTTTTCTATCTTCTGCCCTAGAGTCACATGATAAGAGGGGTTAAAGTACACAGGGTCTCACAAAAAATTACACAAAAAATTATAGTATATTTTTCTATAAAACCTGTGTACAATCTACATTTTGTGAGTGTGTTTTAAGGCCTTTGTGCGAAGCCATCAAAATCCGCGAGGCGATTGAACTAACATGTCTCAAGCCATCCCACAATAAAATCAAGTTTCACACTTATAGTCTCTAAACTTCAAGCTCACGTGATTAGCTTATCAAACACTTTTAAGAACTTAATAGGGTTAAAGCCATAAATTACCAACAAACTTTACTTTTTTTCTCGATATTACACATTATGAACATAAAATACTTATCTAGCCATTAAACTTTATGTTTATTTACAATATTGCCATTGAAACTTGTTGGTACATGCTATTATTAGTAACGTGTAAATATTATTTTCCACGTCATTATTTTAGCTTACGTGTCATTGACTTTTATTTACTTGTACACGTCATGGGATTATCTTGTCTCAACAACGGGTATGCAACATAGGATTATCAACGTTCATCTTCCTTTCCCTTTTACCACCATATTCATAACCCACCTACGAGAAACATAACTCAAATTCATTGCCAACTGGTCGTCATAGATTTTTCATGTTCACCAGTTAAAGACAAGGCCCCCCAACACACAAAATTAAACTGTCATTTTCTCTTTCTTCAAAACTATCAGATCCAAAACTATTGTTGATCATATAAACTGAAACCCAATATCACAAATCTTATCAAATGAAAACCATCATAGATCTTATCGAACCAAAACCACCACCATCGCTGCCCATCTTTCGACTACATATGCTAATCCCCAGCCAACCCTCCCCACGACCTGTTCCTAGTCGATCATAGATCTGGGTCACCACCCGCCATGTTCGATTCTGGATATGATGTTATTGTTGAAGGTGGTTTAGTCGCTTCGATCTATATTCGAATATGATGTTAGTAGGGTTCGATTTATATGCGGATGGCGTTTGTTGTTATGAATGAATTTTGGTGGATGAAGATTTGATATGAGATTGGATGATTATTGGTTATTGATTTTATATATTTGTATGAACTGGTTTCATGAAAATTGTATCAAAACATTTGAGCAGGAACAAGATTCCAATATTTTTAAAGTTGTTTTTTTATTATTTTTTTAGCAGTGTTCTTATTTTTGTTTAATGGATGTGGTGTATGTATTTTATGTGAATACGTGTCTCCAAAATAACAAATGATAATGATGATGAGGTGTAAGCATGATCTGGCACTTATGTGAAAAATGATATTAAAATTGACTTGTACCGGTCAAAAATGATGATGTGGCAGTTTTTTTCTTTTATTACCTGTGAACAACGGTATCATTTGAGAATGTTTGTAATATTATAAACTTTTATAAACTTCAATGCCTATATAAGTATTTTATGTTATAAATTTGTAATATCGAGAAAAATCTAAAAGTTCGTTGGTATTTTATGACTTTAACCCACAAAAGTACATAGGGTCCCACAAAAAACTACACAAAAAATAACAGTATATTTTTCTATAAAACCTGTGTACAATCTACATTTTGTGAGTGTGTTCCAAGGCCTTTGTGCGAAGCCATCAAAATCCGCGAGGCGATTGAACTAACATGTCTCAAACCAGCCCACAATAAAATCAAGTTTCACACTCATAGTCTCTAAACTTCAAACTCACGTGATTAGCTTATCAAACACTTTTAAGAACTTAATAAAATAGATACTTACTATATAGCTTATTTTCTTTACAAAAGGAACTTAAGCTTCATAAAAGGGTGTGTTTGTTGAAATGAGCGATAGCACTGAACAGTAACAATAAATAGTAGTAGTGAGCAATAACAGTGTGAGTAGTAACAGTGTGAATAGTAGCTGTGAGCATGTGAGCAGTAGTTGTCATAGCTCACCATTCATTAAAAGAAAGTATCGAAAAAGAAGCATTCTTAAAAAATAGTACCTCATTTGCCAAACAACTACATCTTTTTGTTAAACAAACATTAAAAATCAAAATGTTCTTCTTCACTGTTAAACACTACAAAAAACTTCGCTACCGCTCCTTGCTAAATATACCTTAAATCTTACTCGTCATACATGCAACAGAGAAAGAATAATGGATTCTTCTTAAGAATCGTTTTTTGCTTTTAACTAATGTTAGAACTTGAAACTTGTTTAACAAGTGGTGAAAATTTTACATATAGTAGAGATCGAGAAGGACCATGATGACCTTTTCAAGATTATAAGACTTATGTTTATTTAGAAGGTGTTTAAAATTATTTATTTATAATAAATTATACGTTTTATAATAGAAAATTAAATAATCAATTTTAATAAAACATAATTTTAAAATATAATGTTAGATTTAGTTACAGTATTTGGTATTAAAATATTTATATTATTTAAAAAACTTAGCCGTAAAATTACCAAAAAGTTATTATATGAAAATGACATATATATATATAAGTAGAAGTGGCACAACGGGTGGGCGGGCACTGACGGCGGGTTAAATAGACGACAGGCTAAATGGGCGGCGGGCCAAATGGACGCGGACTAAACGGGCACGGGCAAAATGAGCGGGTGAGACGGACGGGTTAAACGGGCGCAAGGTAAAATGATAAAAAAACATTTAAAAATGTAGATTTAAAAAATAAAAATACTTGTTTAAAAGTCGGGGATAAAAACTACATATAAAATATCCGTCGAGTAGCGTAATTAGTGTTTTACATGCGCGCCCATTAAGCGCATAAGTTTCTTACATATGCGCCCGTTTAGACCATTAATAATAAAAAATATGCAAAAAGTGCTCAATTCTTTTTTAAAAATGGACAAAAAGTGCCCATATTTATTAAAATGGCAAACATTTGCCACCTTTATATATGAGAAACAAATTTGGAGCAGGCCACGTTGACAAATAGGGACAAAAATAGTAGTAGTAATTACTCATCCGTCTTTAAATACGTGTCCACTTTGATCTTTTTCTGTAAAACCCGCATTAAAATACCATGAACAGTGAACATACAAAAATACGGTAAAACTAAAACTTTTCATTTATAATATAATTCACGTGTCACGATATTTAATAACATGTAATTACGTATTTATTATAAATGTGTTAAGTACACGATATATAAAAATCACGATAATTAAACATGAACGTTCACGTAAATAATTTAACTCGGGAAAACTACGGGTTTCCCCATGTGGGCCCCATATGCCGCGGCTAAGACAAGAGAGAAAGGAGAAGATGGGCTTGGCCCATGACCCAACTTAAAACCCATAATAAACAAAACACAGGAAAACATAAACATATTTTAGGTTTACAGAAAAAGTTCTCCTTGCCTCCTTTTTGCCCTCTTGCCGTCGGCCACATCAAACCACAAGGAGAAACCGGACGATTTTGGTTATTGATTAGTGTACGTGATCGTTATCTTAATCCTTTTATCCCACGAGTTCGGTATAATAAAAAACCTTTCCTTTTCTTTTAATTCTTATTGAATTCATGCATTTAATTAATCTTAAAAACAAGTAAATAAAACATGTGGGATTAATTAAATCATGGTTTAAGGGGTATTTGGTGTTGCTTTGTTTCGGCCGAGACCCAAGCCGAGAGCCTCAAGGCTCTCGGTGTGGGGTTCGTGTGGTTCGAACGCAGCAAGGGGACCCCGACTCGAGGTCGGGGTGTGGTTTTGTTTTCGACCGAGTGCCAACCAAGACCTATAGGGTCTCGGTGGGGATTTTTAGGCTAACAGTGGGAACCGAACATAACAAGAACGGTGGGAACCGGTCACAAACCGGTGGGAACTGGTGTGAACCGAGATGCCATGGCTCGGCAGTGGGAGCCGAGAGCCACTAGTGGCAACCGGCTAGCCGGTCTAGCCACTAGTAGGGCTTATGTTTCGGCTTATATGTGGCCACGGGTTTCGGGCTCGGGTTAATTTTTAAAACACGTCGGGCTCGGCGTGAACCGGTGTGAACCGGGCTGCCATGGCTCGGCAGTGGGAACCGAAAGCCACCAGTGGCAACCGGCTAGCCGGTCTAGCCACTGGTAGGGCTTTATGTTTCGGCTTATATGTGGCCAGGGGTTTCGGGCTCGGGTTAACTTTTAAATATTAAAATTAATATTTCATGTACAATGTAAAGTATTTTACTTAGCTTAATTTAATTAAAACATGTATTTTTAATTAAATTTTTATAACGTATAGTTTAATTAATAAACCAAGTTATTTAATTAATAAACTATTACCTTTAAATCATGACTTGTATCATACTAATTCAACTTTACTTGACTTAATAATCGAGCTTATTTTTTAATTATGAAAACTTACTATTTATGGAAACCTGATATTTTTAGAAAGTTACTTTGTAACACCCCACTTGGATAAATGGACCGTTGCGTGTATTTATGGCGTGTCATCAAAGCATAAGGTAAATGTCCTAAAACATTAAATGACCATAACGGAAATACCAGAATCAAATATCGGTAATCCAACCTAAGCTCAAAACATGAAAAGTAAATACTGAGGAAAAAGGACTAAACAATGTCCAAATAAACAGAATAATGTAAGAAATGCATAAAGTAAGAAGTCTGGATATCTTCCATCCAAATGCACATGCTCTCAGAATCCTAAGAGTGTCCTGGTGTACCTGCCGTTAGAACATGAAAGGGAACTACGGCTGAGCATAACGCTCAGTGAACGGATATAAAGCATAATAAGGAATTACTAAAATGGAACAGATGATGAAATACTGAAGCTGTAAGACTGATAAGTAAAGTTGCAGCGGAAATCTGTGCATAATCTATAAAGCCTGATTTATAAATAATAAAGCTGAACTGTTATCTGATAAATCTGAAAACATGCATTTACTGTATTTTAATTTGCCAGAGCTTATATAGGTCACGTGCTGTAACAACCGTGCATGAATAACTGGAGGGGTGACCTCGTCATGCTGTAGAGGGGTGACCTCTAAATAACTGTGCTGGGTGGAGGGATCAGCTCCAATGTGAAGGATGTAGAGCACACACCACATTCACCTGCTAAACTGTAAACTGTAGCCTAGGATGCATCCATACGCCCCACTAATAATACTGATAAAATGGCCAAGCTGAGCTGAGTGGGACGATGCAGGATATCACTCTCCTGCATGTGAGTCACGACACCGGTGCCTCTAGTGCCGTGGTTACGGTACCTCCGTAACTAGTACATAAACTAATCATGCTTGTATATAATGCTCAGGCAATTTATTTAATTCTTAACATGATTACCGATAAGTTTAAACATATACTGAGGAAAAACATTTGGCTGAAGATGGGGAATCCTAATCATGCATAAAAAGGAAGTCCTTACTGAAAGGACGGAAATCCGTACGATTGATCAAATAAACGAAAGAAACAGCAAATCATAATAGTAGAGTGATAAGGATATCCGTACCTTAACCAATCCCCAAAGACAAAACTAAATCGAACTTATTTTCCCGTCGTCAAATGATCATCTACATAGACGTATCAACGTATAAATGACAAGTGATTATATATTGGCCTTGAATTACAATTGTTGTTTTTGTCTTTATTTTTACTATGTTACCTTATTTCTTAGTTACACTTTTAAGTTCTCTTCACATGTACATGGTTTGCACTAATGACTACATGTATACTACACTAACAGTTATAGTTATGTGTATTGCATGTGTAATGATCCTACAATCTGTGATACTTTAACACTCTTATTTCAAAAGCTTAAAACCGCTTGGACATATGAAATTTTTAACAGTATGGTATATATGCTCATCTAAAACAAGGTTTAGACTTAGTTTGCTAACAAAATTTAATAAAAAAATCACGATCGAAAGATAACTCTGGCGTCCAAAACATAAATAAACATTTCGATATTGAATAAATACAATCATTCTTGGGTCAACTCATGTTATAATTTGTACGTCATAATTATTATCAAAGGCCGATTATATTAGAGAGAGTTCATGCGATGATTCCTTGACATAACACAAGGTTTTCTTCCTTATCATTTCTTACTTCCATTTTCTACAAATACATGTTTAAATCTTTCCATTAACGACTACACATGTTCATGATTTTTTTTTTTATGGTTCTCATTTTTAAGTTCTTTTGGTTGTAAGTATAACAGGCGGTTAAAAGAATTTACCTCAAGGTTAACCAAAATATATCGAACCGCAACGACAAACGGAACGTTAAGAACTAACAAGGCACGATCGAACCCCAAAAAAACCGAGCCGTAACCGATCAGCATAACTCGAAGCTCTACCCAATTACGTACTATACACCTCCAACAATTGAGACCGAAACGAACAGCACGGACTAAGATCTCGATGAGTACTTAAATTTCTAGATTTTCATTCACAACGACAGTATTATATTTTGATAATTATGATTGTGTTGAGGTCTTATATAAGTACATGGGCCCCTAGCATATAAAACGTGTGACTTGGAGTAAATTTTGAACATGTTATTTTCTTGTAAGATTTATTTGCATCGGTTACTTGTAACTTATGAGCGTAATTATAGGAGGCCTTAATCACATGAATATAACGTTTTAATTTAGTTACCAATGTACTTTGACTAAGCATTCAAACTAAACATGTATTCTTTCTTGTATGAAGAAATTAAATTCGTGTTTATCCTTTACACATAATACATGACTTAATAATAAGGATTTGATATTAAATCTTATGTTATAATTATTTGTTTTACTAATACTCTTTCTCTGTATGATAAATAATACATACATATTATTTTCTGAAACTTATTAATTATTTTATGAATAATTATTTATTTGTAATATTTAAATAAAACTATAACTGCGTAATTACTGTTTACGTTTAATTAAGGTTAAAGCTGATACTACGCATATTTAATATTCGAGGATTTTAAATACGGGTTTTACAATTCTTCCCCTCTAAAAAAAAATTCGTCCCCGAATTAATAATGTGATTATGTCGTGGTTTTACAATTCTTCCCCTCTAAAAAGAAGAAATTCGTCATCGAATTAAATGTAATAAGCTGGTGAAGTTATAAAAGCTGAAAGGACATAAATGTTGAAAGAGCATGAAGGCTGAAAAGACATATAAGCTGAAGGATCATTCGTCCTTGAATTAGAACATGATGTTGTTGAGGACATGGAACGTAACATGACTGCAAGAACTTAAATGGATTTATTGAAGGAAAAGGATGAGAGGCCCGGATGGATTCCTCCGTTTTGAGTGGCCTCCCGCTCGAACGATTCCTTCAAAGGTATAAACATAATAATCAAAAAAAAAAAAAAAAAAAAAAAAAAAAAATCTTGGTCCTGATGACCCTGTTCTGATGATGCTGAATAGTTTCTAGGTCCATACTTAGGATGGATTTTCTGAATCTGATAGAATGAACAAGCTATAGCATGTAGTATACATGAAACAGTACGTACCATTATCCTGAAAGGATAACATTTATATCTCTGAGCAAGCTGTTGAGAATATATATAGGGACGAACTACGTGAACAATTGTGAACATGCTAAGTGAGCAATTGTGAACGTGGTTCAAAATTATATGAGGAGCGCTGGCATGGAATTAGAATATGATAAGTGAATCATACTGTGAACGTGATACTAGAACATATCATGAACGTATGCTGACTAAGGAATGAATGCCAAAAGATACGGCCTGAGATGTGAAACGTCTGCCTGGTTATGGAATAGTTGTGCTAAACTTGAGTCTGGTCTCTCAAGCTTTCTGTAACCATATTCGGTAATAAACTGAGAAACGTGTATCGTGAAATGGCACACGAACTTGAACGTGAACAATGCTATGAACACAAACGTGAGCTTAAGTTATGAGATAGCATAAAAATTTGAATTGAAACAGCATCATACCGCGAATGAGACATAAACGTGTAAGTGAAAATAAACATGAACTTAAAGTGGGCGTAAACATACGCTTGATCGTGAACATGAAATCTGTCTGATATGATGGTCAATGGAATGCCTTGAATTCGTATGATTTACTGCTGAATTTCAAAATTTTCTGCAGATCTGCTACTGCGTGATCCTTTCGGATGAAAGAAACGCGCAGGCTGATTACATGGTTGGCGATAATTTAGATAGTACCATACTTTTCTGAGTCTGTGGTAACTGATAATAATTTCATGGAATTTCGTCTCATTTCTGCTCAGAAATTTCTAAGGATTGTAGTAACTCACTAACATGACGGCGTTCTATCTTGAACCTGCAGTAGGTCAGGCATCTAGATATGAACATTGCTGCATTAATGTGTGATGCGGATTCTATTAGAGTTTTGTCTGGGATTATGGAACATTCTGGTGGAAATCTGGTTGAATAGTCACAAAACATTTTTAGTGAGAACTGTCATCAATTCCTGCGGTAGCAGTCAATTAAATTCTAGAAAATTTGGTACTTCGTTCACAGGCGTTGGTCGGGACCATCAGGTGATGGCCTTCACCTTCGCATGATTGTTTGAAATTTCTTTCTTCTAAGGTAGAATGGCTCAGAAATGCCACTTTGTTCAATTGGAATTCATATCTGGAAAGCTGTATATAAAATCTTCTCCTACCGAAGATTATGTACAACTGTGAGAAGATGATTCTCGGGTTCTTCTTTAGGATTTGATAGACCAGAATGTGATCAATGCATATGCTGACTAGTTTGTCTGAGAATCATGGGAAAATTTTTATTCATAAATTCCATAAGATAGCTGAGCATTAGGGAGTTCAGAAGTATAAATTCAAAATTTTAGAGAGA
The DNA here is from genome assembly GCA_025667525.1 of Glebionis coronaria. Classification (NCBI taxonomy): domain Eukaryota; kingdom Viridiplantae; phylum Streptophyta; class Magnoliopsida; order Asterales; family Asteraceae; genus Glebionis; species Glebionis coronaria. The sequence goes on from CM046874.1 coordinate 21,035,231, forward strand.
CTATGTCGTGTGTAACAGCAGTCTAGAAAACCTCGTGTTCTTTCTCTCAGCACTGTTGGTGGTATGATCGTGAATCGTTCTAGAAAATATTTAAGACATCGTAGTAGGCCAGAAGACCTCCTGTACGTGGAATGAACATTGATTATGTATGGTGACCTTGTAAAATTTGGTGATCGATCCATGATCTCATGTTACCGGCCTTTTTTTTCTGGTCAGACAGAAAATGGTGCACCTTCTGGTGGTGCGCTAGGGCGAATAAAGCCTCATCCTGGTAATTCTTGCAGCAAATGATGCAACCCTTTAACTTAGATGCAACTCTGGGATAAAGAGTTTTGGAAACAGGCACTATTCTTGAGACAAGCTCGATGTTAAATTACGTCTCGTAGTTAGGAAGGAATTTTTGGAATGACATCTGGAAATTTTGTATAATCTGCTGATCATGGATTCGAGGAATTTTAGAAGTGAATTTATAACTGATGGCTAGACAGTCTTCGTAGCTATGGATTGCTAAGTCATGCGCTTGTAAGGCAGAAACAATTTGTACTGATTTTTCTGGCAGAAGATATAATGAATATATTTGGGATTTAGTAAGATGGATCTCGTCGTTAACTGAAAATAAGGCTTTAATAAATATGATGATACTGTTGAGTCCTTTCTGGCTGAGAGGTAGGGGACTACCTGATTTAAGATAAAGATGACATAGGAATACGTGTAGTAACGTGGCGAATTTCACCGAATGTGTTCGTCTGTAACCCCACAGAATGAATATTACGTGTCTAACCTGAATAATACCCAGTGGCGGTAACTGAATTGTAAGGGTCTGATTTTATGCATTGCATAACAAAACGGCATACCCTTTCGAGAAGACAATACTGATATTATGAGTCTTGACTCGTGTCCTGAGAAGTGTTTTCCGAAATGATACTTGAGACATGTGTCTTGACTGTTGTCTAGACATTATTTTAGTGAATGAATCTGGACAAGGCTGAAAATGTTTTGGTAACTGCTAGGATTGGCGGACCGGTTAGACTACTGACCTTTGTATTTCTGGCTACGTTCGTACCGGAGTTCCGATGGTTACTGGCTGATTAATTATAAGCACGGTGGTTGTCACTACTACTTTGGCTGTCAGTTTCCTGATGGTCTTTATCATGACCGTGATTCATGTAATTATTTCTGTTGAGTGGCCGGCTGGTTGCCAGTTCCCACTCTTCTGACAGAAGATTAGCTGAGTAAAGTGTGACATCTAACTGAGGAAGTAAAAGCATGGAATAGGATGGTAGTGTCTGATGGTTGAAACTTATTCCCGTCAGAAATTTCAAGTTTATAGTTTTCGTCCTTGTTCTGCAGAGTCTCCATAGTATAAACAGCATCAGCATCTTGAGAAATCTCCAAAGTATCAGCAGCATCAACATTTGTGAGGTCTTCAAAGTGTTAGCAGCATCAGCATCTGGTACAATCTTCAACTCACGAGCAGGATCAGCACTTCGTAGCATATCGACAAGTGGCAAACGCCTGAGATTATTGAGGATCGATTAGCAATATCCATGGAGTAGGGTACCTGGAGTACACCTGGACTACTGTACATGAAGTACAAACTGAATACTGCACATGGAACATATTTGAGGCACTGTACGTGGAGTACTCATGAAATACTGTACATGGTGTATAACTGAGACACTGTACATAGAGTATATATGGAATATTGCACGTGCACTGGTGGAAATTTTATGGGATGATTGATACTGGTGTCAATTGTCTGACATGATCGAAGAAATAAATTGATCTAAACGATAGTAAACTGAACTAAAATGAGTAACATGATAGCTTGGTAATTCTTGCGTAGATTTAATGTTGGTTGCATAAAGAGCTCGGAAGTATGGTTTAATTGAAGTTCTAACAATGGTCAGTATGAAACATGATTAATGAAGGTCAATCATGATTTATCATGAAAACGGGTTTTATTGGAATTCTTGTGTATCTTAACATGAGAACATCATTACTTTGCTGAAAACATAATCCTCGTAAGGAGACATGAACTGAATCAACATGAAGACGAACTCAACGTGGGGGTATGAAAATTTGACTGTTACAAAGAACATAAAAGTCTAATCAACTGAGGTGTAATATCAACTGATGTGGATGGCCATGGTTCAATCCACAGAATTCAAAGAAGACAAACGTGAGACTAAGTATGGGCTATTCTGGTTCGATCCATACTGGTCAAAATTTATGAAATGTCCTGATATGACAAAGGTGAACAACTGTGGATCGGTTCACAAAACATCATTTGACTGAAAAGCAGGAAATTTGACTTGAGAAATGGTGAATGTTTATGGCTGGTTCATCAAGTGATATTTGACTGAATCTGTCATGAGTAAGGGTAAACGCCTATGGTCGATTTACCAATACAAAATCTGAACGGGCAAGGGTGAACGCCTACGGTCAGCTCACCAAAACGAAAATTCGCTAAAAAGCACATGCGACTAAATATGGCTAGTTATGTACCAACCTTTTACTTAGTCAAAACTTTAAGAAAACTGACTGATAAATGAAGAAAACTGACTGAATAATCCATGAGAAACATGAAAGATAACAACGCCAAAATCTGGGAAGTTCCTGGTGACTACCCACTAGTCACAGGTCAAGTTTTAGAGCCTACAGGTCGAACCTTGCGCTCTGATACCATAATTGTAACACCCCACTTGGATAAATGGACCGTTGCGTGTATTTATGGCGTGTCATCAAAGCATAAGGTAAATGTCCTAAAACATTAAATGACCATAACGGAAATACCAGAATCAAATATCGGTAATCCAACCTAAGCTCAAAACATGAAAAGTAAATACTGAGGAAAAAGGACTAAACAATGTCCAAATAAACAGAATAATGTAAGAAATGCATAAAGTAAGAAGTCTGGATAGCTTCCATCCAAATGCACATGCTCTCAGAATCCTAAGAGTGTCCTGGTGTACCTGCCGTTAGAACATGAAAGGGAACTACGGCTGAGCATAACGCTCAGTGAACGGATATAAAGCATAATAAGGAATTACTAAAATGGAACAGATGATGAAATACTGAAGCTGTAAGACTGATAAGTAAAGTTGCAGCGGAAATCTGTGCATAATCTATAAAGCCTGATTTATAAATAATAAAGCTGAACTGTTATCTGATAAATCTGAAAACATGCATTTACTGTATTTTAATTTGCCAGAGCTTATATAGGTCACGTGCTGTAACAACCGTGCATGAATAACTGGAGGGGTGACCTCGTCATGCTGTAGAGGGGTGACCTCTAAATAACTGTGCTGGGTGGAGGGATCAGCTCCAATGTGAAGGATGTAGAGCACACACTACATTCACCTGCTAAACTGTAAACTATAGCCTAGGATGCATCCATACGCCCCACTAATAATACTGATAAAATGGCCAAGCTGAGCTGAGTGGGACGATGCAGGATATCACTCTCCTGCATGTGAGTCACGACACCGGTGCCTCTAGTGCCGTGGTTACGGTACCTCCGTAACTAGTACATAAACTAATCATGCTTGTATATAATGCTCAGGCAATTTATTTAATTCTTAACATGATTACCGATAAGTTTAAACATATACTGAGGAAAAACATTTGGCTGAAGATGGGGAATCCTAATCATGCATAAAAAGGAAGTCCTTACTGAAAGGACGGAAATCCGTACGATTGATCAAATAAACGAAAGAAACAGCAAATCATAATAGTAGAGTGATAAGGATATCCGTACCTTAACCGATCCCCAAAGACAAAACTAAATCGAACTTATTTTCCCGTCGTCAAATGATCATCTACATAGACGTATCAACGTATAAATGACAAGTGATTATATATTGGCCTTGAATTACAATTGTTGTTTTTGTCTTTATTTTTACTATGTTACCTTATTTCTTAGTTACACTTTTAAGTTCTCTTCACATGTACATGGTTTGCACTAATGACTACATGTATACTACACTAACAGTTATAGTTATGTGTATTGCATGTGTAATGATCCTACAATCTGTGATACTTTAACACTCTTATTTCAAAAGCTTAAAACCGCTTGGACATATGAAATTTTTAACAGTATGGTATATATGCTCATCTAAAACAAGGTTTAGACTTAGTTTGCTAACAAAATTTAATAAAAAAATCACGATCGAAAGATAACTCTGGCGTCCAAAACATAAATAAACATTTCGATATTGAATAAATACAATCATTCTTGGGTCAACTCATGTTATAATTTGTACGTCATAATTATTATCAAAGGCCGATTATATTAGAGAGAGTTCATGCGATGATTCCTTGACATAACACAAGGTTTTCTTCCTTATCATTTCTTACTTCCATTTTCTACAAATACATGTTTAAATCTTTCCATTAACGACTACACATGTTCATGATTTTTTTTTTATGGTTCTCATTTTTAAGTTCTTTTGGTTGTAAGTATAACAGGCGGTTAAAAGAATTTACCTCAAGGTTAACCAAAATATATCGAACCGCAACGACAAACGGAACGTTAAGAACTAACAAGGCACGATCGAACCCCAAAAAAACCGAGCCGTAACCGATCAGCATAACTCGAAGCTCTACCCAATTACGTACTATACACCTCCAACAATTGAGACCGAAACGAACAGCACGGACTAAGATCTCGATGAGTACTTAAATTTCTAGATTTTCATTCACAACGACAGTATTATATTTTGATAATTATGATTGTGTTGAGGTCTTATATAAGTACATGGGCCCCTAGCATATAAAACGCGTGACTTGGAGTAAATTTTGAACATGTTATTTTCTTGTAAGATTTATTTGCATCGGTTACTTGTAACTTATGAGCGTAATTATAGGAGGCCTTAATCACATGAATATAACGTTTTAATTTAGTTACCAATGTACTTTGACTAAGCATTCAAACTAAACATGTATTCTTTCTTGTATGAAGAAATTAAATTCGTGTTTATCCTTTACACATAATACATGACTTAATAATAAGGATTTGATATTAAATCTTATGTTATAATTATTTGTTTTACTAATACTCTTTCTCTGTATGATAAATAATACATACATATTATTTTCTGAAACTTATTAATTATTTTATGAATAATTATTTATTTGTAATATTTAAATAAAACTATAACTGCGTAATTACTGTTTACGTTTAATTAAGGTTAAAGCTGATACTACGCATATTTAATATTCGAGGATTTTAAATACGGGTTTTACATACTTAGTATTACAATACAAGTATTTTTTTTTTGGGTAAAAGGGCTTAGAATGCCCCGGTAAAATATATTTACTCCAAATAATCATTAAGTACAATAGAATATGGCTGAAATACCATATTAACCTCAAGAAAAGCCTTGAACTTCTACTAAAACAGATGACATGCCATCCTTCTATACCAATAATACCCTAACACACCTATCGGAAAGAACAACATAAGGGTACACAAACAAATCACAGCGAAACTAGACATTACAAAAATAAAGACTTCGGAATATGCCAACGCTCCAACAAATCCTTCCCATCCTTAGATCTTTTGAACCGACAAGACAACAGCTTATACCGAATTTTTGTTCGAATGCAATCAATTACTTGAGCTGTCGTTCTCTTAATACCCGTGAATAATCGAGTGTTTCGTTCTTGCCAGATAAAATAAGCCGAGGCAGCAAGTACAAGCTTGAACATAACAACCCTTGACGACCTCGCCTTTATTAGGATTTCCCGTATGCAGCCAACTGTTTCCCCAGTAGTTACAAATTAAATGCTTATGTTTATTAGTTACCTTAGCCATATACATACATGAACAATTTCACCTAGTTATGGAGGTATCATAACCATAACACAAGAGGCACTAGTGTTATGACTTCACCACGGCGGAGTGATAGCTCGTGGCGTCCCTTTCAGTTATTTGGCCATTATTATATCATTATTATCATGTGGGGCGTATGGTTGCATCATAGGTTCAGTTTCAAGCAAGATTTCATGGTGAATGTGGTGTGTGCCTTGCATCCTTCACAAGGAGCTGATCCCTCCTACCCATTACCAATTAATTAGAGGCATCCCCTCTAATTTGCATGACGAGGTCACTCCTCCAAGTATTCATGCACATTGTTGACTTCATGACCTATATTGGCTTTTGGTATATTAAACTAATACAAATTTTCATAAGTAATGTAAGATATGTTTTCAGAACTAAAACCAGTAAACATGACAGACATCTAGGTTTCCCAAGAGTTATTCATTTCCGCAGGAATTCATGCTTTATATGCTCTCATTCCTTTATGTCTTTACGTTATGCTATATATCTGTGCACTGAGCGTTATGCTCAACCGTTTTCCATTTCCATGTTCCCAAACGGCTGGTACCCAAGGGCGCAAGTAGGAACTTCAGAGTATGTGCATTCGGATGGAAGCTATCCGGCCTCTTTTACCTTATGCATTTATTCCTACTTTCTCATACTTCACTTTATTTAGACATTGTTTAGTCCTTTCTTTTACAGCACTTAATATTGCTTGTGTGTGAGTTACTAGACTATCGATGTTTGATTTCGGTATTTCTATTTATGGTCATGAATGTTTAGATATTTACCTTGCATGCTTTGATGACACGCCATATTTTATTGTAGCATTCCATTATAACAAATGGGATGTTACAATTATGGTATCAGAACCAATGTTTCGACCTGTAGCTCTATAAAATATGACATGTGAATTATGGGTAGTCACCAGCGTATTCCTAAAACTGACAGTTGGTTTTCATGCATTCATTCATTTTCATTTCATTTTCATGCATTCATATCATTGTCGCATGTTTATGACTAAGTAATGGTTGGTACAGGACTGGTCCTATTTAGTCGCATGTGCTGTTATCGAAACTTTTAACTTTAGGACTGACCCATAGGCGTCCCCTCGCTATGTCTTTTGTTTTGGGTGAACTGACCATATGCGTTTACCCTCGCGCATATAAAAGTTTTTATAAACTACATCATGCATTTAAAACTGTTTCATGCATTATAAACTGCTTCATTGATTTACACATTGTTCATGCATTTTATGTCATCTCATTTCAGACTTATCATTTATGTTTCATTTTGTTTTTTTTTAACTGTCAGATGGTGAACACACGCAATGCTCAAGAGTTGGCTGCAGCTGTCAATGCAACTTTGCAAGTCATCCTTCCCCAACTTCGCAATGAGATCAGAGACGAAGTTCATGCTGAAATTCAAGCTTAGGGCGTTCAATACGGCCCTCATCCTGAAAACCAGTACAACAACAATCCTCCACCACCACCACCACCACCTGTTACTCTCATGACTTGGTTGGAGCGATTCAACAAACAGCGACCCCGTTCGTTTGAGCAGACTGACAGCCCCAATAAGGCTGAGGCTTGGATTTCTCACATCGAGAAGATATTTGATGCGATGGGTTGTGACGGCGTTTTCAAGGCAAGACTGACTTGCTATAAGTTTGAAGGTGATGTGTTGTAGTGGTGGAAGTCTGTCAAGCAGTCCAATGGTGGTGATAATTGGGTTGCATTGCTGACATGGGACCAGTTTAAGGAGCTCTTCTTTAACCAATACTTTCCACATGTTGAATAGGATAAGCTTAAGCGGGATTATCATAATATCCGACAGGTTGCTAGGGAGAATAGCAACAAATTCATGTAGAGGTTTCTCTGTTTGGCTGGTTCTTGGAAGCAGCAGCTGGTACTGCTAAGGAGCAAGCTGAGAAGTTTCGTTGAGCTCTTCGCACATCGGTTGCCAACAGTTTGGTTTGTGCTACGTTCACTACAATAACACAGGTGGCAGATGCAGCCCATAAGCTTGAGATGCTTCAAAAACGAGAGAAGTTTGGTGATGACAGAGCAGTGAAGAGGTATCTTCAATCACCAATTATAAACCATTAAATTCCATTAGTATTTTCATTTTCATATCATCCTCTGTTCAACTTTATATTCCAGGAAGAAGACTGAAGACCATAAGCCTGCGGTCGTTCAACAGCAAGCATCTAAGGGAAACAGTCAGACTAACGACCGTTCTGGTTCAGAGAAGCGTGGCGGTAATGATAATTACCGTAACAACGCAAATAACTCGAACAACAGTAGGTCCCTATATTTACCTTCTTTCATGTCAAAACTATCTTATGTTATGGTATTCTGACACTCCGACGATTCTAATTCAGGAACAACAATGGTAACGGTAGGGATCAGGACCGTAGAGGTTCACAGCCTAACCGCTCTACCTCATCTGGTAATTTTCAAACCTTCTATGCAATAATGTTTATGTTCCACGATCATGTCTCATGCATGTAATCCTGAAACAGGCTCTCAGATAACTAGGACGCTTGCTGGAGGATTCACGCATCCTATCTGTCCTACTTGTTCGCGCAGACATTCTGGTGTTTGTCGCCGAGGTACTGGTGGTTGTTTCAAGTGTGGCCAACAAGGCCATCAGCAGAAGGACTGTCGCCAGGCTGAGATAGAAGGCACCTCTGGACATGCCGACACCACACCTCCTACTTCTGGCCGCGTGTTCACTACTACTCGAGATCAGGCGAATAAGACCTCAGGTACTATCACCGGAAATCTCTTTATGAATGGTTTGGCAGCATGTGTTCTATTTGATACTGAAGCGACGCATTCCGTCATGTCCACTACTTTTGTTGTACGTGTTAGGATTTCCCCGATGCCATTAGATAATGCCTTATGCATTTCCACGCCACTTAGGGACTCTGTACGAATCAGTTAAGTGTACAGAGATCTTCCTCTAGAATTTGATGATAAGATCCGCAGATTTGACGTACTTCCTTTGGACATGTGCGATTTTGACTTGATTTTGGGCATGGACTGGTTATCCAAACACCAGGCTACAATTGATTGCCACACTTATCGGGTTATCTTCGGTGATGTTAAATCTCCAGTGTACATACACTATGGTTTTCATCCAGGAAGGTCGGTACAAATTACTTCATCCATAGAGGCACGTGCATTACTAACACACGACTGTCAGCGCTTTATAGCCAATATTCATGACATTACTGCCGAGTCTCCATCGATCCAAGATAAGCCTATTGTGTCAGAATTTCCTGACGTCTTTCCTGATGAAATTCCGGGCATACCACCTGTTCGAGAAGTCGAGTTTGGAATTGAGCTCATCCCAAGTGTAGAGCCAATTTCCAAAGCTCCTTACCGCATGGATCCAGTAGAGCTTAAAGAACTAAAAGATCAGCTGCAGGAACTTCTGGAACGAGGTTTCATCCGTCCAAGTGCATCGCCATGGGGTGCACCGGTACGTTCGTAAAGAAGAAAGACGGCAGCATGCGTTTGTGTATAGACTATCGTGAGCTGAACAAGATCACGATCAGGAATCGTTATCCTTTACCGCGAATTGATGACCTTTTCGATCAACTTCAGGGCGCCAAGTATTTCTCCAAAATTGATCTGAGGTCTGGCTACCATCATTTACGGGTTAAAGAGCAGAATATCTCTAAGACTGCTTTCCGCACACGTTATGGGCACTACGAGTTCGTAGTCATGCCATTCGGACTCACAAATGCACCAGCAGTCTTTATGGATTTGATGAACCGTGTCTTTCATGAGTTTCTGGACAAGTTCGTTATCGTGTTCATTGATGACATCTTGATTTTCTTCTAATCTAAGGAGGAACATGAGGAACACCTTCGTATAGTCTTACAGATTCTTCGTTAGAAGCAGCTACTTGCCAAGTTCTCCACGTGTGAGTTCTGTTTAAGCAAGGTGGCATTTATGGGCCATATTTTATCTATAGAGGGGATCATCATAGATCCCGCAAAGGTCGAATCTATCACCAAATGGCCGAGACCTACATCTGCAACTGAGGTCAGAAGTTTTCTGGGTTTAGCTGGCTACTACCGCAGGTTTGTAGAGAACTTTTCATGGTTGGCCTTACCTTTGACTAAGCTGATGAGGAAAGGAGAAAAATTCGTCTGGACAGAAGAACGAGAGAAGAGCTTTGAAGATCTTAAGAAGAAGTTAGACTGCACCTATTCTTACTCTCCCATATGGCTCATGTGGATTTTACATATATAGTGACGCTTCAGGAAAGGGTCTAGGTTGCGTTCTCATGCAACATGGGAAAGTTATTGCATACGCATCACGACAGCTGAAACCTTATGAAGAAAACTATCCTACTCATGATTTGGAGCTTGCAGCAGCTGTTTTCGCGTTAAAGATCTGGAGACTTTATTTGCATGGGGAATCATGTGACATATTCACTAATCACAAGAGTCTCAAGTACATCTTCACCTAGAGGGAACTGAACATGAGACAGAAGAGATGGTTAGAGCTATTGAAAGACTACGACACCAAATGTGGTGGCAGATGCTCTAAGCAGAAGGTCGGGTATGATTGATGGCATCTGTATTGCAAAGGAGATCATCCGTGACCTAGAGATGACTGATATTGAGTTTTGTGTACGAGGACAGCACGCTTACTGGGCTAATCTTAGAGTGGAACCAGACTTACATTCTAGGATCAAGGAAGCTCAGAAGGACGATGGTGAGATCTGGGCTATCATTCAGAACCTTGATCAACAGACGAAATTTCATGTTGACAACGACGATATCTTATGGCAGGGTACTAGACTAGTGGTTCCTGATGACTCTACACTTAGGGAAGCTGTGCTGACTGAAGCTCACAGCTCTCCATTTACCATACATCTTGGTTCTACCAAGATGTACCACGACATCAAGCATTACTTTTGGTGGAGTGGTATGAAGCAGGATGTTGCCACCTTCGTTTCTAGATGTATGATCTGCCAACAAGTTAAGATCGAACACCAGCGAGCTAGTGGTTTACTACAACCATTAGATATTCCAGCATGGAAGTGGGACAAAATCCCCATGGATTTTTTTACTGGTCTACCTATGACTCAGAGGAAGAACGACGCCATCTAGGTTATTGTTGATATGTTGACTAAATCTGCTCATTTTTTGGCGATCCGCAAGGAGCATCCGATCAGCAAATTAGCAGACACTTTTCAGAAGGAGATCATGAGACTACATGGTACTCCATCAGAAATCATCTCTGACAGAGATCTACGTTTCACATTGCGTTTCTAGTAGAGTCTGCAGAAAGCTTGGGGCACCAGACTTAAGCTTAGCACTGTCTTTCATCCTCAGACCGACGGACTGTCGGAACATACCATTCAGACATTGGAGGATATGCTGTGGGCGTATGCTCTAGAGTGGTCAGGAAGCTGGGATGATTATATATTTCTAGTGGAGTTTGCATACAACAACAGCTGGCACGCTAGCATCAAGTGTGCTCCTTTTGAGATGTTGTATGGTAGGAAGTGTCGCGCCCTAATATGCTGGGATCAAGTGGGTGAACAACTGCTTGATGGTCCAGAGATGATTGAGGTGACTAATGAGAAAGTCGTCGTCGCCAAGGCGAAGTTTCAGGAAGCTCGTGCTCGTCAGAAGAGCTATGCTGATAAACGTCGTAGGGATGTATCTTTCAATGTAGGTGATCACGTTTTCCTCAAGGTATCACCTTCACGAGGACTTAAACGTTTTGGAATCAGAGGGAAGCTCAGTCCTCGCTTCATCGGACCGTTCGACATCATAGAAAGCGTTAGTGAAGTGTCATACCGTTTAGCATTATGGCCTCGGCTATCACACGTTCACAACGTGTTCCATGTGTCCATACTCAGAGGATACAACTATCATCCAGTTCATGTTGTCCAGTATCCGCTTGATCAGATTCGAGATGATCTTTCTTATGTCAAAGAACCCGATAGATTTCTTGAACGACAAGATCGTATAATGTCGAGGAGATCGTATCATGCGGAGGAAGACGATCCCTTTCGTCAAAATCCTCTGGAGGGATCATCCAGAGCGGGAAGCCACTTGGGAAACGGAGGAGTGAATACGGACTTCTTACCCTCATTTCCAGTTCTAATTCTGGGTATGTTTTCTTTCAGTTTATGTTTCTCCAATTCGAGGACGAATTGTTCTTTTAGAGGGGAAGAGTTGTAAAACCCGCATTAAAATACTATGAACAGTACACATGAACAGTGAACATACAAAAATACGGTAAAATTAAAACTTTCTATTTATAATATAATTCACGTGTCACGATATTTAGTAACATGTAATTACGTATATATTATAAATGTGTTAAGTACACGATATATAAAAAACACGATAATTAAACATGAACGTTCACGTAAATAATTTAACTCGGGGAAACTACGGGTTCCCCATGTGGGCCCCATATGTCGCGGCTAAGACAAGAGAGAAAGGAGAAGATGGGCTTGGCCCATGATCCAACTTAAAACCCATAATAAACAAAAAAAAGGAAAACATAAACATATTTTAGGTTTACAGAAAAAGTTCTCATTGCCTCCTTTTTGCCCTCTTGCCGTCAGCCACATCAAACCACAAGGAGAAACCGAACGATTTTGGTTATTGATTAATTAAGTGTACGTGATCGTGATTTTAATCCTTTTCTCCCACGAGTTTGATATAATCAAAAACCTTTCTTTTTCTTTTAATTCTTATTAAATTCATGTTCTTATTTAATTAATCTTAAAAACAAGTAAATAAAACATGTGGGATTAATTAAATCATGGTTTAAGGGGTGTTTGGTGTTGCTTTGGTTCGGCCGAGACCCAAGCCGAGAGCCTCAAGGATCTCGGTGGTGTTTGTTTTGCCCAACCGAGACCTCATGGTCTCGGTGTGGGGTTCGTGTGGTTCGAACGCAACAAGGGGACGCCGACTCGAGGTCGGGGTGTGGTTTTGTTTTCGACCGAGTGCCAACCGAGACTTATAGGGTCTCGGTGGGGCTTTTTGGGCTAACAGTGGGAACTGAACATAACAAGAACAGTGGGAACCGGTCACGAACTAGTGGGAACCGGTATGAACCGAGCTGCCATGGCGCGGCAGTGGGAACCGAGAGCCACCAGTGGCAACCGGTTAGCCGGTCTGGCCACTGGTAGGGCTTTATGTTTCGGCTTATATGTGGCCACGGGTTTCGGGCTCGAGTTAATTTTTAAAACACTGGTTCGGGTTTCGGGAATTGTTAAAATCAGAAAATATGTTTAATTAAATTAATTACTAGACTTGTTAATTTAATTAAATTCATGACTTAGGTTAAATATTAAAATTAATATTTCATGTATAATCTAAAGTATTTTACTTAGCTTAATTTAATTAAAACATGTATTTTTAATTATATTCTTATAATGTATAGTTTAATTAATTAACCAAGTTATTTAATTAATAAGCTATTACCTTTAAATCATGACTTGTATTATATAAATTCAACTTTAATTGACTTATAATCCAGCTTATTTTCTAATTATGGAAACTTACTATTTATGGAAACCTGCTATTTTTAGAAAGTTACTTAGTATTAGAATACAAGTATTATAATACACTATTACATGAATAATATACTACAGAACATCCGTATAACTACAGATAACAGAGTAACACACTAAAACATGACAAAATAAGTATAATAAGCTAATAACACACAGAACCAGTAAAACACATGTAATTCAGACAACTCATACACGTTCCCATTCTTATGTAGTATTATCCGTCAAGGCGGAGTAGTTCTTCAGCGTTTCTATTAGCTTCTACTAGACACAAGGTACGGATTTCCCGTCCTTCAGTAAGGACAACCTCTTCCTTTATTAGGATTTCCCGTATGTAGCCAACTGTTTCCCCAGTAGTTACAAATTAAAAGCTTATGTTTATTAGTTACCTTAGCCATATACATGCATGACCAGTTTCACCTAGTTATGAAGGTATCATAACCATAACACAAGAGGCACTAGTGTTATAACTTCACCACGGCGGAGTGATAGCTCATGGCGTCCCTTTCAGTTATTTGGCCATTATTATATCATTATTATCATGTGGGGCGTATGGGTGCATCCTAGGTTCAGTTTCAGTCAGGATTTCATGGTGAATGTGGTGTGTGCCTTGCATCCTTCACAAGGAGCTGATCCCTCCTACCCATTACCAATTAATTAGAGGCATCCCCTATAATTTGCATTACGAGGTCACCCCTCCAAGTATTCATGCATGTTGTTGACTTCATGACCTATATTGACTTTTGGTATATTAAACTAATACAGATTTTCATAAGTAATGTAAGCTATGTTTTCATAACTAAAATCAGTAAACATGACAGACATCTAGGTTTTCTAGGACTTATTCATTTCCGCTGCAATTCATGTTTTATATGCTTTATATGCTCTCATTCCTTTATGTATTTACGTTATGCTATATATCCGTGCACTGAGCGTTATGCTCAGCCGTTTTTCATTTCCCTGTTCCTAAACGGCAGGTACCCAAGGGCGCAAGTAGGAACTTTAGAGTATGTGCATTTGGATGGAATCTATCCGGCCTCGTTTACCTTATGCATTTATTCCTACTTTCTCATACTTTACTTCATTTGGACATTGTTTATTCCTTTCTTTTACAGCACTTAATATTGCTAGTGTGTGAGTTACTAGACTACCGATGTTTGATTCTGGTATTTCTATTTATGGTTATGAATGTTTAGACATTTACCTTGCATGCTTTGTTGACACGCTATATTTTACTGTAGCATTCCATTTTAACAAATGGGGTGTTACATTTTCGGTATTTTTTGTTTAGTTTTGACTTTAAATATTTATATTTGTGTTATATACTTGATGAAAATTATACAAATTAAATTTTATTTAAAACTCAATCCGTTCATATAATTTGTATCAAGTATTATATAATGTAAATATAAATATTTACTGTCAAACTAGAAAAACAAAGACCGAAAAATGTTCAAGTGGACATTTATTTAAGGACGAAGGGAGTAAAAAACAATTAAGATATCACGTTTTACAGAAAGCATGTGATGGCAATGTCATATATATCAACTCTGAAATGATGTCGATTTATAAATCCACCCTTTCAGTGTCTTGATGAAAATCACCCATATCCATCATCTTAATATCATGTTTACGATTAAACAAAGTTACATTTTTAAAAAATGAAGCAAAACATGTTGCTTTATACTTTTGTAATGATCTTTTCGTTTTTTTACCAATGTAACAACTTCTAAAAAGTTTGATTATTCTTTTAAAAATGTCATGACAATGTATTAGTTAATCGTAAAATATGTAATAAATATAATAGAAACACAAAATCAAGTATTTTGAAGTACTTTATAAGACCATAAGCTATTCCATATATCACCCCCTCCTCAACACAATGAAATACTTTAGAAGAACTTTTGAAAACATTTTTATCAAACTAATGATGGTTTTGTAATAAAAACCTCATCTTATTTATCAAATAAGAATAGAACACATTTCGATGAACTTGATACATTTAAGATAAATGTGAGAAAAATTGGTGTTTTTCTCAAAAATCAACACCGAATCAAAAAAAATTCATAAATGTCTCAAATATTAATGAGACGCCTCTGAGTCCGTCCTTGCTAACACCACAATCTTTCCTCGGTCTATGCTACAATGGATTAGAACAGAGAGTAATCTGTAAACAATCTTTAGTAATCAAGACAATACCACATGTGCTTAGAGAGGTTTTTTGGAGGTCTTGAGTTCAAGACCTGCTAAAGGCATTTCAGGCGAAACAGATAAGGAGATTAACATAACTAGGCGAGGATTCGAAGAAGACATTCTGTTGTTCAGATGTCATTGCATGACTCGACCCACTAATCCCTAAGATTTACCGTTAAAGAAAAAAAAACATGTGCTTAGTACAATTTGTATCCCTCTCCATTAATGTTACAAACCATAATTTTGGTATGGAGCATGCATCTATAAAGTTTGGAACTTCGCATTCAACTTTGTTATATCTTTTTACCAAATTCATTTTTCTTTAATGCAACACACACTTTACACATTTCAAGAAAACTCCAAAGTTGGTATACAACTCAGGGACAAAGTTAGGGAGTGTCCCGTGAATGTTCAGAACACATATGAATTTTTTCAATTTAATTTTAATTTAAAAAATAACACTGGTTTTTTCTAAATATATCTTTAGTGCACCTGGTGCTTTGAAATGAGTTTTCGGTCTTATTTAATAATATATTTATAAAAATTAAACTCTATTATGTTATAAGGTTTAAAAATTTTGTATTATCAATTATATTTTGTTCTGAATTCGTTCTCGTGTACACTCACATACTCACATATGTGTATTATTAGGCACGTTAACACATAGTCACATACACAATACGTACACATCCCTTAGCTTTGCAAATTGCTTTGAATAAATGAAAATAATGGGACCTGAATGTGAAATAAATACAAAAAGGCGAATAGTGAAGATGGTCCCGTAAACATAATGAGCCAGTGTTGTGTTATATTTTTAGAGCTCGAGGTACGGTAGAGACGGCTCAAGCTGTTACCAAAAGTTGTTACCAAAACGCCACAAGAAAACGTCATAAGCCGTGTATTTAGGTTTGTGTTTTCGTGTTTGGCACTGTACTTGTCAGCCACAATATCTTTGAAAAACGCGAGCCCACAACACAAAGACTCATACTAAGGCTCACGTTACACGCCTCACATATTCGTGCGTTAATTTTCTTTTCTTTCAATTTTTTTATATATTTGTGGAGTTATCATAACAATAGAAATCGAAAGTCTATATTTTGATGTTATGATGACTATAGCGTTATGAGAGAAAGTATGTAATTTTAAAAAAAAACGAGCTCACGACACAACCGTACGTTCGTACCCCATGCTCTTAAACACGACACATTATTCATCCATCACACTCGCATTTATTGATTTTACATATTTTATCTCATGAAAAAAAAGGTTAATTTGTTTTACGTATATGAATAACACATCATTATCAAAGGTGTGTTATCGTGGGGTAGGTCGTGTCGTGATATGTTTTTCGACTATAGTGTTTGTCAATTTAGATTTATCACCAAAGTATGAATTTAAACAACAATTATAATTAAAATATTAAAAATAATTTTATATGTCACTTTACTTTTATGATAAATTTTATGTATATCTAAAATACAACCAGTAAATAAATAATATACAATAATTTTGATGCATTTTTTAGTAAATATGAATTTTTTTACTAAAAGAAAGAGAGATACAAAAATGCTCTAAAATATTATTTTGTTCGTCCTTAAATAAATGTCCACGGTTGTCTTTTGGAGTTAATGTTTTTCAATTTTAGTCTTAAATTATTTTGTTGTGTTATGTAACAGTTAATGTAAATTATATGAATGATGATTTGCACACTCTATATATTGATTGATACACTCAAATTATATGTATGTTGACATATATTCTTATATTAATTAGTGATTAATTAATAGAGTGTGTAAAATTAAGGGTATAATAGGCATAACACAAACATTTAGAGTATGCCAATAAATTTGAAAAGTATGTCAATCAACTATTACGCAACATAAACAATAGTAATATAAAGTTAAAGTTTTAAGAAAATGACTTCAAATATTAACATTGAATTTTTAATTAGAAAAAGAGGGAAATGTATGTTTGCTTCTTGTGGTTTGCTCAAAATGCAGGCGCACTTTCCGACTTTACGAAAGTGCATTTAAGCTCCCAACGTTTATGATAAGTAAGCATGCGGCCTCCCCAGCGTTTAACACTGTTAAGTTTGACTGGTTATATAAGGGCGGTACCGTCTTTTCCATATTAAAAAATAATAAACACTTGTCCCCTTATTCATAAAGCTTTTTTTCCAGAATTTCTTCAAAAATCCTATCCTCCCCTCACAAAAAAAAACATTATTAAACCTTTACCCCTCATCTCATCGTCACTCACAACACCATAACAAAAGTGATCATCAAAAAGATGAAACCCAGATTATCCAAACAAAAAACTGGATCCGGTTATCATACAACCATACCCACCTTTACAAATCACATTACTATAAGATCCATCAAACCCACCTCGAATCTAATGAATAGATTAGTTAGTATCCCAATTAATACCCTCCTTTGTAATTCGTTGTGTACAGGAACATTAGGGTTTAATTAATAGACACCAAGATTCAATCTTTATTTAATTAATTCATGATTTTGAGGAAGGTGAACTTATTTTCGTAGACAATAATGGCTAATCCTTAGCATCGTTGCGATTTTGTTGGAAATATACCTTATGATGCAACCGAAGAGCAGCTTGTACAAATTTGTGACGAGGTTGGCCCTGTTGTTAATTTTAGATTAGTTATTGATAAAGAAACTAATAAACCAAAGGTTACGGGTTTCGTGAGTACAAGGATGAAGAAACGACCATAAGTGCCAGGCGTAATCTCCATGGTTATGACATCAATGACAGACAGTTAATAGTAGATTTTGTTGAAAACGACAAAAATCTGACAGAACCCGAGAACAAGGTCGCGTTGGACCTGGGATGCCTGCAAATAGTGCTCCTCAAAAACAAGTCGGGGTCCTGTTGCAGTTGTGAGCTAATTATTTATCAGCTCGTGTATGATGAATTTGTGGAGATGAGAAAATATCAGCTAATGAAAATTGGTGTTTTTAGATGTGTTTAAAAAAAATTAGGGGTTATGAGAGAAAAGGGGATTTTTGGAAAAGGGCCTTTGAATCGAGTGTTCTTATAGGATTGATGGATAAAGTGCTTATTATTATTTAATGAGGAAAAAGACGGTCTTGCCCCTGATAGAAATAACATAACTGGTCAAAGATAACACTGGGGAGGCCGCCTGCTTACTTATCATAAACGTTGAGGAGCTTAAATGCACTTTCGTAAAGTCAGAAAGTGCGCCTGCATTTTAGACAAACCACAGAGAGTAAACATGCATTTACCTCTTAGAAAAATAACTTTTGGCATGTTAGCTTTTCTTTTCTCTTTACAACTCATTTTCATAATAAAAAAATAATTTCACCATCAAAATAAAACAGATATAAAACCAATCAAAACATACTTGCTCAAGAAAAACTCACGACTCAATTTTAGGTTTTGCAGGTTTGTTCGGGTTTAACCGATATTTATTCAATTCGAATTAGCTAAGACGAATCGAATCGAATGAACCCGATTTTATTCGGTTCGATTTGGCTTTCGATAAACTTTTTATAATTTGATTTTGATTTCAAGTAAGCTTTTGTTGGTTCGGTTCTGACTCATACTCACCCTTGCCAAGTTTAAGACCTAGTGTAATGATGTCGCGGTCACATAATCTCCCTTTTTACCACTTTCTCGTCAAGTTTACTCCATAGTGGTTATCGATTTCGTTCCCGTTGACCTACATCTTTGTTAAACACGCAAATACTACGCAACACATTCAAAAGTTTTATGTAAGCAAATATCTAAGATGTTTTTAACAATCTTATCTAACCAATAATTGTGAATAATTCAAATTGATTTTCGTAGCATAATTTCAAACTTGTGATTCTTTCAAATCGTACAATCATTTAATTGACGCTTTAAACTTTATAGGGTAAATAGCATAAAAAAATATTAATCTTAAGTTAAAACTCAATTAAATGTACCTAATTTTTTTTTTCTTAATTTAAGGTATCGATGTTTTATCTTGTTGCAATGTTGGACAATTAACAAATTTAAATGTTATATATTAACGATCATTTACTTTATTATTGTATCGTTAGTCCTTTATATTAATAACACTTTATAATAAACTCAAAATTTATTTTTTTACAGTTTTAGATTCTTTTACCGTTTTTCTACCGTTCCGTCCAATTTTTTTATGTTTTCGAGCCCTTCTGACCGTTTGTGTTCATTTTACGGTTTTTAACTGTTTTAGTTTGTTTTTCTCATTTTCGGCTTTTTTTTACCAATTATGACCATTTTATACGTTATTTGTTTTTTTCATCTGTAAAATAAATAGGTGATAACAGAAATAAACGGACGACAACAGTAAAAAAAAGTCGAAAACGATATGAAACACCCTAAAAAAGGTCGAAAATGGTGAAACAGATAAAACGACAAAAAATGTACTAAAAGGATTAAAAACTAAATAAAAACGGTAAAAATCAGACGAAAAGAATAGAAAACGGTGTAAAACTGTAAAAAAAACGAATTTTGAGTTTATTACAAAGTGTCGTGAATAGAAAGGACTAATGATGCGATATAAAGTAAACGGTCGTTAATATATAACCTTTAAATTTGTTAATTGTCCTAACATTGCACCAAGAAAAAAAATTAATACCTTAAATTGAGAAAAAAAAATTGATTACGTTTAATTAAATTTTAACATAAAATAAGTAACTTTTTATGTTATTTGCCCAAACTTTATATTGACAAAGTGTCATAAACAACCTCGTAGGAATTAAAGACTATCAATTAGTATCAAATATAATGTGACCAATTATTGTGTTTTTTTTCCCTAGTATTACTACGAGGAGTTTCCATCGTCATTTGACAAGTGAACTAATCTTTCGAAGAGTTTGCCAGGTTACTTCGATGAGTAGCATCCATCTCAATTAAGATTTTTTTCCATACCTAAGACTCGAATCTAAGGGCCCGTTTGGTTCGCAGAATGTTTTTGATGGAATCTATTTCAGGAATTAGTATGTAAAGGAATGAAATGTTGAAAAATAGAATCCTTATGATTTAGAATCCGATGGAATCAGAATTTGAAAAGATTAGTTCGTGTTTGGTTGAAAGAAAATAAAATGAAAAACATTATATTTAAATATATTACTATAATTAAATTTTAAATAATATAATATTAACTAATGTACTAAATAAACAATATTTAAAAAAATATATATAATTATATTTTTTAAATAATACTATATAAACTAATATATACAGCTTTTTATATGGATTATTTTATATTATTTTATTTAAAAACTCTATTTTTAAATAAAATATTATTTTATTATTTTATTAACATACAAAATAAAATTAATTTATAAGAATTAAAATTAATTAGTTTAAACAAATAATAACTATTAAAAAAACAAATAATAAAAATTTAAAAAAAAATTAAAAAAATAAAAAATAGTATTATTAAAAAATAAAAATAAAAATAAAAATAAAATAATAAAAATAATAAACATAAAAAATATAAAATTAACAAAAAAAATAAAAAAATAAATAATAACAACAAAGTTAAGAAATAATTATTAAAAATTATTTAATTAATATTAATGTTTTTGATTTTTTGATTTTTTGTTTTTTATCTATTTATTTTTATTTTTAATATTTTATTATTTTTATTACTTTTATTTTTAATATCTTTGTTATTATTATTTACTATTTTTTTAACAATAATAATAAATTATAAATTTTTTAATTATTATTATTACTATTACTACTATTTGTTTTCTTTTTTTAATTTTTTTTAAAATTTATTATTATTATTATTATTATTATTATTATTATTATTATTATTAAAAATAATATTAGTAAAAAAAATAATAATGTAAACATTCCTCCCCTCTTTGCCATGGAATGTTCAATTCCACATATATAGGATTTTGTAGGATTTTAATTCCATTCCGCTTGTTAACCAAACACATTAAGGAATGGAATTCAGATTTCAAATACATTGAATCTGCCAACCAAACACGTTATGGAATGGAATCAGATTCCAATTCAATCAGAATCCTTAGGATTCCATCGAACCAAACAGACCCTAAGACTTTGCCTAAAGAGCAAGAGGCCCTTAACCACTCATGACAACCTCGATTGGTTGACCAATTATTTAAAACGCATAATTTTAGCATTTGCAAGTTGCAACCAATGTTTTAAAACTCGGTTTTTTAGTTGATCCGGTCTAGTGACCGGTTCACGGGTCAACCGGTTCAACCGATTGAACCGCTGGGTTAACCCGGTTTTATATATATGTGTATTTTATATATATTTAATATATAATATTTTATAATCTTATAACTTGTCTTACGTCAAGTTAAATCGATAAAAAATATTTAATTTTTTTAATTTAATATTATAACATTATAGCAAATGTATGAAAAAACAATTAATTCATATTTATAATATGTATTAAACCATAATAAAACGATATTAATTTGTGTTTTAAGTTCGTTTTAATTTTATTTTAACTAAAAGTAATCACCAATACTTAAATTTATTTTTAAAATTTAGAAATGTTTATGAAAAAAAAGTTTTTGAAAATAATTTTTTATTAAAAATTATGACCCGGTCAGGTTTATCAAACCGAGTCAACGAAAAATCGGCGGTTTAATCCGTCCGATCTGATCTCTAAATCGGTTCACGATTCAACCGATTGAGTTAACCCGATTTTTAAAATATTGGTTGCAACATATTGCCAAATCCATCAAATATTACGTATAGGATATAGGTTGGCGATCTAGTGACCATATTATAAAAAGTATAAAAAGTATTTTGGCGATCTTAGTTTGTTGTCAAAGATAGTTTTGATGCAACTTTTCTCGAGGATATTTGGTCCAACCAAATTTATTGGTTTTCATGATATATATATATATATATATTTTACTTTTGATATTGCACCTAGATGACATTGTTTAGGAATTAGGACTAGGGGTGAGTAAAAAAAACTGAAAAACCGAAATCGAACCGAAAAAACCGGACCGAAAAAACCGGACCGAAAAAACCGGACCGAAAAAACCGATCGAATACAAAAACCGATGATTCGGTTTCTACGTTTTCAAAAATCGAAAAGTTTCGGTTCGGTTTCGGTTTTCATCCAAAAATCGAACCGTAAAAACTGAACCGAACCATTTTATTATATAAAAAATATAAATATAATATAATATAAATAAATAAGTAATATATCAAAATTATAAATTAATATTCGTTTTTTTAGTGAAATAGGAGTAATATATTTATTTTATTGTTTATACGCGTGTTTGATATATATATTTGTGCTTAGTTGACAATATATAATTACATATGTGACAGTAATCATTTGTACGCATGTTTATTTGCATTTGTGTTTATCTTAAAAATATGTGTGTAATTATAGATTAGAAATTTGAGATAAACATTATTAGGCTTAGATTGAAAATAAAAAAAACTATATTTACACGAAAAGCAAGTTTTTTAATCTAAATCGAACGTACCCAAATATAAACGGTTTTAAAACCGAAAAACCGAACCGAAACCGATTACAAACCGAAAAAACCGAACCGCCCAAAACCGAACGGTTTCGGTTTTTGGTTTTTTAAAAACCGAATATATCGGTTCGGTTTCGGTTTTAGCCAAAAACCGACCCAAACCAAACCGTACACACCCCTAGTTAGGACCATGTTAGTTCTTGTATTTTCGAGTATGTTTTGTCCCTTTTTACCCCTGGGCATTTAGGCCCTGTTTAGTTATTGAAATTTTTTCTATTTTTTCAAAAAAGAAAATTATCTGAAAACTAAAAAATAGAAAAGCTGTTTAATAACATCATTTTTCGAAAATTTTCTAAAATTTCAAAATTTTCATTTTCTAAATTTATATAGAAAATTGAAAAACCCGATATTACTCTTTTCTAAATTTTCAACTCTTTTCTACAAAAAGAAAACTCCCTTCTTTCCTATAAATTTGAAAACAGAAAAATATGAAAATTTTCCACACCTAAACACATCCTTAGATTCCTTGTATTTTTTATGATCATTTATTTGTGCTAATGTTTATTGGTTCAAGTTGATATTGTTCATTGGTTATTTTTTTTAAATGTTTATCTGTTATTCATCATTTATTTTGATAATCTTAATCAGATCATTAGTTATTTTCTTATAGTATTGTTCATCAGTTGTCTAAAAAAATATAAAAATAAATGTTAAACCATTTAAATAACAAATGTTCATCAACACTTTGGATATTTATGATAATGTTCATTAGGTCTCGAAAAAAAAATCATGTTATTCATCAGTTGTTTAAAAAATAAAAGATTAATGTCCATCTGTTAAATAACGAATGTTTATTAGTCCATCAGTTTTTTTTATAATGTTCATGAGTTATTTTGATGATGTTCGTCAGTTTTTAAACAAAATCACGTTGGTTTTCAATTATTTTAAAATAGTAAAAAATAACTAAATATTGAGTAGTTATATAATGAATGTTTCATCAGTTTTTTTATAATGTTAATCAATTCATCAGTTAATCTTTTAACGTAAGTTCATCAGTTTTTAAAGAAAAAAAATTATGTTATTAATTAATAAAAATCAGCGTTCATCAATTGAAAAGAGTAGTTCATCAATAACAAATATTTTTTATCAATTAAAAGGGTTGTTCATCAATAAAAACGTTCGTCAATAAAACCGTTGTTTATCAATAAAAAATGTTTTTAGACCGGGTTTGAATCTCAGCGCAATGCCTTGAAACCTTTTAATGGGAAACTGGATGGCTAGCATGGGGTTGATATTCTCTTCGTAAGATGATTCGAACTCGGGTCGAGAGACTTAGTGCCTCGGTGGCACGCAAGATACTCTGCTGCACCAAACTGCCGTTCAAAAGAAATAAAATAAATAAATAAATAAATAAGAAAAAACAATTTTCACTAATAAAAATA
The DNA here is from genome assembly GCA_025667525.1 of Glebionis coronaria. Classification (NCBI taxonomy): domain Eukaryota; kingdom Viridiplantae; phylum Streptophyta; class Magnoliopsida; order Asterales; family Asteraceae; genus Glebionis; species Glebionis coronaria. Next base: position 21,059,737 of record CM046874.1, read on the forward strand.
TGTGTATCAATAAACGTCATTACATAAATAAAAATAATTGTTTATCAATAAAAAATTCGTTATTCATCGATAAAATATTAAAATTAAATAATCTTTTAAGATAAAAGTGTATCTTAAATTTTAAATTTGAGAAAAAAAAAGGTAATCTATTAAGGTCGGGTTTGGGTCGACATGGTGTAACTGGATTCGTGGGATTTTTGAATTCGCTAAGGCGTCGGTTCTAGTCAATGGGAGTCCGTTTAATGAGTTTCAATTTCATCGAGGGCTTGAACAAGGTGACCCGCTATCTCCTTATCTATTTATTTTGGTTATGAAATCTTTACATTTATCCTTCTCTCGTGTGGTTGAAAAAAAGATGTTTAAAGGTATTTGCTTGAATGAGTCAATAGTTATATCTCATCTTTTCTATGCGGACGATGCTATGTTTCTAGGGGATTGGTCGGATGCTAATTTGAAAAGTATTATCAATATCCTCAAATGTTTTTTTCTTGATTCGGGGCTGCAAATCAACATTAACAAGAGTCAAGTGTTGGGTGTGGGCGTTACTCGGGGCATTGTCGAACGGGCGGCAGAGAGTTTTGGCTGCTCTATTTTACAAAACAGATTTAAGTATCTTGGTGTGATGGTAGGGGATTGTATGTCGAGGAAGAAGGCGTGGGATGATGTAGTTTTGAAAATCAGATCGAGACTGTCGAAGTGGAAAGTCAAAACCTTATCCATCGGAGGTAGACTTACTCTTGTGAAATCGGTTCTTGGTGCGACACCAATTTATTCCATGTCTATTTATAAAGTTCCTTGTGGGGTGTTAAAGAATATGGAAGCGACTCGTAATCATTTCTTCAATGGAGCTGACTTATCAGAAAAGAAGATCACATGGGCCGCGTGGGATAAAGTTTTGGCGTCTAAGAAAAAAGGAGAGCTTGGTGTTTCGAGTTTTCATGCGCTTAATCGAGCTCTTCTTCTCAAATGGGTTTGGAGGTTTGTGTCGAAAGACGGATCGCTTTGGTTTCGGGTTATTAAAGCCTTGTATGGGTTGGATATTGATAATCATTCGTCTAAAGTGGGTTCTAATTGGTGTTCCATTTTGAGGGAGATGTGTGTGCTTAAGGAGAAAGGGTTCGATTTTTTTGGCTCACTGTAATAAGCGTATTGGGGATGGTAAAAAAACTAGGTTCTAGCTGAAAACTTGGAAGGGTGATCGTTCGTTTAAGGAGTGTTTTCCACGGCTGTTTGCACTTGAGACGGTGAAAGGTAGTTTAGTGTCTGTAAAGTAGATGCAAGTATTGATCGGTCCTTCAGGAAACCTATTCGTGGTGGAAGTGAACAACAACAATATGCAGGGTTAGCTGCCATTATGGGTTCTGTCCAACTCTCGTCTTCTGAGGATCGTTGGGTTTTTGACCTTGCTGGCGATGGGGAGTTCCGAGTCAAAGACGTTAGGAATTTCATTGATAATATTTTTCTTCCTGGGCAAGTTGAAGCCACAAGATGGATCAAGTATATCCCTATTAAGGTTAATGTGTTTGTGTGGCGTGCTCGTCGTGATTGCTTGCCAACTAGAGTTCAATTAAGTTGAAGGGGTGTTAACGTGGAAACCTTGAATTGTCCTCTTTGCCAATCCAGTGAGGAGGATGTTTCTCATATTTTATTTCGATGCGAGGTGGCTAGGGCTGTTTTACGTCGTGTTTGTCGTTGGTGGGATATAGAGTGGCATGATTGGGCATCTTTTTTGGAATGGAATACTTGGTTTCTTACGATTCGGCTTACCTCTAAAGTGAAGAATTTATTGGAAGGAGTTTTTGATGTGGCATGGTGGTATATATGGCGAGTGCGGAATAGTACCATTTTTTATGAGTCTTCTTGTCCTCGTTCGGCGATATTTGATGATATTGTGTCTTTTTCTTTTAATTGGTATAATTCTCGGTGTAATAGGTTATTTTCAAGGGAGGCGTGGCTTAAAAACCCTAATCTTATTATGTTGTAATCTTCTTTATGAGCATCTTGCTAGTTTAATACAATTTCGCCGTTAAGAAAAAGAGTAATATAAGTCTTCCATGAAATTCCTTTATTATAAATATGAAAAATTGAAGAAATGATAAGTCCTACATTGCAATCCCAAAACCTACATGTCGACTTTGTTTTCTACAATCATGCATATGGCCTACGAAGTCTTCTTCTATATCTCGTTATCTACCGACACTCATTTGACTAAAAAACACCAATCTATACGTACCATGTTTGAAAAACTTGTGCTAGTAAATGAGAATAGATGTCTCTAGTCTTGAAATAATTCGAAAAAGTAGATATTTGTATTTGTGTGAATGATTGATACAAAATTATTTAAAGTAACAAAATTATTCGAAAAAGTAGGTATTTGTATATGATGATCAACCTTACATTATAGGGATGAGCACGGTATCGGTACCGTACCAAACCGGTACTGAATTAATGGTGCCGAATTTTTCCCGAGCATAAATTAAGGGTACCGGTACTGTACCGAACGGGATTCGGATATCGGTACCGGGAAATCGGGATTTTCCCTTTTTTTCGGGAAATTTCCGATTTGGTACCGGTGTCGTACCGAATTAGTGGTACTGAATTTTTTTCCACCTTATTTCGTGGTACCGGTATCGTACCGAACAGGATTCGGATACCGGGAATCGGTACGATTCAGGTACGATTCCGGTTCAGTTCCGGTTTAATTCCGAAATGCGGGTCCAAATGCCCATCCCTATCAGATTATGTTTGTAGTTGTGGACCTTAATTAGACCAAGGTCGGCAATGAATTGTTTGGAAGCTTGTATAAATTGTCAAACTATTGCTTTATTGTTTAAATGCTTCTTGATAAATGTCTTATGAGATCATGGTTGGTAGTTATAATATTCCTCATCTTTTAATTTTATTGATGTAAAAAAAATACAAAATAAGAGTGTGGTTCCAGCAGAAGAAAATGCATGAAAAGTTGTACAATCTCCAACGTAATAACTTTTTAAAACTAGGGTTGATTCGGTCGGTTGAACCGACTAAATCGTGATCCAGCCGTGTGATCAGTCCTCGATCTTAAACAAAAAACCTAACTGAACCACGCCTTAAATCGATATTTAAAGCATTGGTATTTTCTAATTAGGGCATATTTACCTTTTCATATGAAAGATTGTATTGCTTTTATATAAAAGATTGTTTATTAAAAAAAAACACTAAGCATTTTATACGATTTCTGGTTGATATGGGTGTCAAAAAAATCGATGCAATCTGAACCCGAGTACGCATATTTGGATCAGATTAGTAGGGTCAAATTCTTATTCGGGTCAATTTGGATCAACACGTTTAAGTCGAGTTCTAAATAGGGTCGGGTTCGAGTATACATTTTTTAACCTTGACTCGAAATGATTCGATCCAACTTGATCCGAACCCGACCAATCTGATTTGACCCGATTTGACTAACACTTTTTACATTATAAATGACTAAATGCATGTAAATAAGCAATTTTTAGGCACTTTACTTATATTCCAGTTGATCCGAACCCAACTACTCCAAATTCTAAATAACCTCAGGTTTGGATATAAATTTTTTAGTGTCAACCTAATTAAACGCGAATCGGACCGACTCGACGCGAATAACACAAACAGTATATTAAGTGCAATACTAAAAAGCCCATGTTAATTTCACCGGCCCATAGGCCTAACAATAGTGGGCCGTTCAAGATCATTTCATTTAGGTTCTTTCTACTTTTGCTTCGTTGTTAATGTTTGATTTTACGAGTTTAATGTTTTGTTATTTGTGTTTTTTTTCCAGAGTTTTTCTAGTTGTTGGACTAATATGGGAATTTCATCTTTATTTGAGAGGGCAGGGAGTCATGGCTCCAAGTGAGCCGTTTTTTGGGTGCCACGTCATCGAAACTCACTCACTCACTCACATGAAAAAAAGTGGGGAGTCATCACTCCAAGTGATGGGTGAATGTGGATCCCACAATACACACAATACCCCCTTTCTTCTTCCCCAATACACAAAAAAAAAAAAAAAAAAAAAAAAACAGAAACAAACTCACGCCAAGTGAGTTGAGTCACGCCGGGGCTACACGCCGTGGGTTTTGTGGGTTAGGGGAGTCATCACGCGAATCGCGCCGTGGGTTTGGCACCCCACGGCGCCATGGTTCCCAGTGCTCTGAGCATATTATTCTGCTAATCAAATTCATGAACACTATAACAAGCTCCGTTAAAGCCGAATAGAAAGCCAGACAGATGTAAGCTACATGTCCATGAAATCAGAAAGCACGGTATGGCCTCATACGCATTGTAACGAACTCCTCACATCTCCCAAACCTATCATATGAATAAGCATATCCAGAATATTCCTTTTTCATAATGGCCTAAATTTCCGTTGGTTGAACCAAGCGTATCAATGACTAAGTTATAACCGCGCTTAGTAGAATGATAGTCACATAGAAAGGCTTCACCCGTATCAGATACATCCAAACTCTTTAGCCTTGAGATAGTAGTTCGTCCCATCTTTCATGACTCACTAAGTCACTATAATCAACTCAAGGCTAGATTTCAGAAATCCAACTTTTTATACTCTGCGTTCTCATATTCACCCATTTTAGACCCCATATAGTTGCAGCTCTACTAACAGCTTTTAACTTTTTTACTCTCAAACTTATAAGCTTGCTTTTCACGTTCACCGGAACAATCTCAATCAAATCATCACTCTTCCTTGATTCTTTCATAAAAATTCTGAAGCTCCTTTCCTGCAATACATAGTATACTACTGCAGCAATTACCAATTTATCTATCAGACTCCAAATATTGCTCTTAAATGGATATGATGAACAAGAACTAATGATCGTGTATTCATACTGACGTTTATTTTGACTGCCATGATTTTGGTCCCAGTAGTAGTTCACTCTGCTGACGTGGATCCTGACTTGTTTTAAGCAAAGTTTTAACACCCAAGTCGACAGGCCGTTAAAGCCAACAAACAAAAGAGTTAAAGATGCAAACTTTTTAATGCATTCAGAAGGGTATGAACCCATTCGGTTATCAATGATTGAGAACATTGTTCTGGCTTGATTAGCTAACTTTACGTGCACAAGAAACATATTTTTGCTTACTTTGTATGACCATATTCAAATATAACCACAAACAAACTAAGAATTGGTTGAAAAGGGGCTTCCTGTCCATACACGAAAGTCCCTCAGCCAGAAAGCAGTATGGATAAAGACTTACGGTGGTCCTCTAACAATAGTGGATACGCAGTTAGGACCAACTCCATGTTATCCAAAAGTGGTGCAAGCCTTGAGAGTCCAAGATCAGCAACTTTAGCAGTGAGGTTGTGTTGAAATGTTTGGTTCCTTGTGTTGACAAGTTTATAAGCTTGAAGGGTTGGTTTGGTAACTTTATTTTGGTTATTATAACCGTTGGTGTCATTTTGTGCCTTTTTGTCCTTGTGTTTATTTTGCAGGGTTTGAAGCTGCCATCTTGTGTAACTTGGTGAAGACTGGTCAAGGAGCGTTTATATCAAGCTAAGACGTGTCCATTTGAAGATTCGAGAAACACACACACACTTTACTCATTTTCTCTCCCAACAAAACCAAATACTTTGTTTCTCCATCAAACGTTTTGATTGTTCAAACGTTTGATTTATATTTCCTTTTGTTGTATTAAACTTTGTATTCTTGGGTTGCATTCGTTTGAGGACAACCTTTTCTGTTTGTAAGTTGATAGCACCCATTTGGGGACTATCCTTGGATTTTTTGATTAATAGCACAAGGGGTGGTTGGTTGAGTGCTTCATTCTGGTGTCTGATAACTTTTTACATGGTATCAGAGCGAAGGTTGCTCTAGATCTAGCTGGATCTTGCTTCCTTACTCTTGTTTCGGTGTTTCTTGACGTTCTTGGTGGTGGATATTGTTGGCCGTCATCAGATCTAACTGTTTCTGAAAAATCCAAATTAGGGTTTCTCAAACCCTAACTTTTATTTTTTGGGGGTTTTGATTCTGGTGACTTCTATTGATCATTGGTGACTTGGAATTAAGGTTTGCTGTTATCAGATCTTCCTATTTCAAAAAATTCAAAATTAGGGTTTCTCAAACCCTAATTTTATTTTTTGGGGGTTTTGATTCTGGTGGTTTGTATTGATATCTGGTGGCTTGATTTAGGGTTTTAAAACCTTAATCGTTGTTTGGGGCTTCTTGTGCTCCTGGTGGTTCTATATTGCTGGCTTTTGTGTCTCTTGACTAAGTGAATCAAGAGCACAAAGTTTTTTGCTTCTTGATATTGCGTTGTAAGTGATTCGTTTTTACTTTTTCATTGACCTTACTTGGTGGGTGCAAACAGGTTGGTTAACACCTTGACCCTCCAACCTAGATTGGTGTGGATACCTGCTCTGGCCAACCCCAATTCACCAAGTATTGTGTTGGTGTTCTTGTATTTCGAATCTGTTCTCCTTTATCTTTTTATTAATTATTTGTCTTCTTGTTTGTACTATTTGGTGTTTGCCTGCTTTTTTTAATTGTTTAAACTTGTGTTATCATGTCTGGACCTTCCCCTGGTGGTGGTCCTAGTGGTGTTCCTCCACCTACTAGTGGTTCCACTAGCAATTCTGAATTGATAAGTTCTCTTGATGCTGGGAACCCCTTCATTTACAGACTAATGATAGTAATATTGGTGCTTTGGTTAGTATTAAACTTACTGGTTGTGAAAATCATAGGGTTTGGGCAAATGCTATGAAAATTGCTCTTCAAGCTAGGAATAAAATGGCTTTTGTTGATGGAACTTGTGTGAAATCTGATTATGCTAGTAGTATACCTCTGTCTAATCAGTGGGATAGATGTAATGCCGTTGTCTTGTCTTGGTTGTTAAGTAGTATTTCTGAGGACTTATATCTTAGTCAGGTCTACTCTGAAAATGCTTCTCAAGTTTGGAATGAACTTAGGGAAACTTATGATAAACTTGATGGTTCTATTCTGTTTAATCTAATTCAAAAGATTAATAATTTTAAGCAAAATGGTTTTCCTGTTTCTGAATACTATCATAAGTTGAATTCTATTTGGAGGGAGTTTGATATTCTTACCAAATTCTCTCCTTGTACTTGCAATGCTAGGACTGAGGCTGGTAAACATCAACAATTGATGAAGTTAATGCAGTTTTTTATGGGTTTAGATGATGTTTATCAGCCAATTAGAAGTTCTTTGTTGACTCAACCTGTTTTACCTGATGTTAAAGATGCCTTTATGATTGTATGTAGAGAAGAATCCCATAGGGGGCTTGGTTCCAACTCTGGGGCTTCAAAACCCCAGGTTAGTGCTTTTGTTGCTAAGACTGGTGATCAATTTAAAAATCAAAATAGAAACAGTTTTAACAATAACACTAATAGAAACCAAAATCAACCTTTTTCTCCTAACAACAACAGAAATCAGTCTTCTAATAACAACAATGGAAATATGAGGTCTTCTTATAATTCCTTCAGTTGTACTAAATGTGGGTTGAAAGGACATACTGTTGAGAGATGTTATGAAATCATTGGTTACCCTCCTGGGTACAAGAAAAATCCTAATGTTGTTAATAATAACAACAGAATTTTTCAAAACAACAACAACAGATCATCTGGTTCTAGCAACAATGTTGATGCTTCTATTCCTAATGTGCTTTTACCTTTTTCTAATGAACAAATTGCCAAGATTATGTCTTTAATTGGGGAAAAGGAGAACTCTGTTGCTCAAACTAATATGGCAGGTATAAACTTCAGTTTCTTTAATGCAAACATTTTTTTCAATAATCATTTTCATAGATTTTTTATTGCCAATATGAATTTTAATGGGTTGAATATCAATCTAGGGTGGATTATTGATTCAGGGGCAAACCAACACATCACTAACTCCACTAAAAATATAACAAACATTTTGGACATCTCTGAACTTAAAATTACCGTTGGACATCCTAATGGTACTGTTGCTAAAATAACTCATGTTGGTAATCTTAGACTTACTAACAATGTCATTCTGTTTGATGTGCTGGTTATACCTGAATACAAAGTGAGCTTGTTATCTGTGAACAAAATGATTAAAGATAGTAAATTGCATGTTGGTTTCAATGAACATGATTGTGTGATTCAGGATTCGAAAAAGGAGATTGTCCTGGGGATTGGTAGAGAACTTGATGGCCTTTATATGTTTGATTTTGATTGTAAGATGCCTCCTGTTAAAAGCAACTTGTCTGTTCTTTGTTGTCATATATCTAAATCTGTGTGGCACAATAGGCTTGGTCATCCCTCAGACCATGTTCTCAAGGTTTTAAAAACGAGTTTAAATCTGACCAAACCTGAACATTTTTACCCTTGTGAAATCTGTCATTTTTCAAAACAAACAAGGGAACCGTTTCCGCTTAGTAATCATAAGTCCACCAAATTAGGTGATCTCATTCATCTTGATTTATGGGGTCCTTACAGAGTTACCTCTAGAGAAAGGTTTCGATATTTTTTAACAATTGTTGATGATTTTTCAAGAGCTGTGTAGGTTTATTTGCTTAAGTCTAAAGATGAAGTGTTTGAATACTTTTGTATTTTTTGTAACCTCATCTTTAACCAGTTTCATAAGAAAGTTAAAATTATAAGATCTGACAATGGCACCGAGTTTGTTAACAATAAGATGGGAACCTTTTTGAGGGATAAGGGTATTGTGCACCAAACTACCTGTGCTTATACTCCTCAGTAAAATGGAATTGCTGAGAGAAAGCACATGCATCTTCTTAATGTTGCTAGGAGTCTTCTGTTTCAAGGGGTATCCCTTTATGTTTTTGGACTGAATGCATCTTAACTGCTACTTACTTAATTAACAGGCTTCCGTCTTCTGTTCTTGCTGGAAAATCTCCTTTTTGTATGCTATATGGTAGTGAACCTTCTCTTTCCCATTTGCGATGTTTTGGTTGCCTCTGTTTTTGTAGTGTGTTAAATGTGTCTGATAAATTCTCTCCAAAGTCTGAAAAATGTATTCTAATTGGTTACTCATCTTCAAAAAAGGCGTATAAACTTTTGAGTCTTGAAAAAAGAAACTGTATTTTTTCAAGAGACGTAAAATTCTATGAACTATCTTTCCATATAAAATGAAGTCTAATAAAAACATTTTTGATAATGTTGAGTTGAATAAAGAAAATCTTTTTGGGTCTGATGAAGTTAATCATAAATTTTTTTTTGATTTTTTTGAGTCGGGGCATCATAACATTGTAGAGTACTCCTGATGATGATGGAGGTCATTCGAATGACTCCTCTAATGACACTGCAAGGGTGCAGTCAATTGAGGAGGATGTCGATACCACATCATCAACAGATGAAAACGACATCTCTGAGGGCAATTTTTTTCAACAACAAAATGTTCCTACTTTTGATACCACCAATCAAACAGAAGATGAAGGTCAACCTCCTTTGCCTGAACCAAGAAAATCTAATAGAATATCTAAGTTACCTGAAAAGTTGAATAATTTTGTTCTTGATGGTAAAGTTAGGTATGGCCTTAATAAGTATGCTAATCATACTAAACTTGCTCTTGATTTATGCTGTTTTATTGCTAATTTGAATAAAACTGCTAAGCCTAGTTGTTTTGAGGATGCTATCAAAGATCCTAACTGGGTCCAAGCTATGAACAATGAAATGGAATCTCTCTATCTTAATCATACTTGGACCCTTACTGATTTGCCTATCCATAGGAAAGCTATCAAGACTAAGTGGGTTTACAAAATCAAATACAAATCTGATGGGGAAGTTGAGTGTTATAAAGCCAGGCTTGTTGCCAAAGGCTGTAGCCAAAAAAGGGGCATTGATTATGATGAAATATTCAGCCCTGTTGTTAAAATGACAACTGTTAGATGTGTTATTAATATGGCTGTTCAAAACTCTTGGGGCATATTTCAATTGGATGTTAACAATGCCTTTCTCTATGGAGACCTTACTGAGGACATCTACATGATTCCTCCACCCGGTTTCTTTGACAAAAATGAAACAAGGGTTTGTAAGCTTTCCAAGTCATTATATGGTCTTAAACAAGCTCCTAGGCAATAGAACAAGAAATTGGTAGAGACTTTGACCAATGCTGGTTTTATCCAAAGCATAAATGACCACTCTTTGTTCGTAAAGAACAAAGATGACATTTTTCTGGTTCTTTTAGTCTATGTTGATGATATTATCATCACTGGAAACAACAAAGATGAAATTGCTATCTTTAAGAGTTTTCTGAATCAGAAGTTCAAAATCAAGGACTTAGGTGAACTTAAATTCTTTCTGGGTATTGAAGTGCTTAAAGTTAATGATGGTTTATGCTTAAACCAGCGAAAGTATTGTATTGAGCTCTTATATGAATATGGTCTTTTGGCATGTAAACCTATCTCTACTCCTATGCCTGAGAATGGTATTCTGCCTCATAAAGAATCTTTGGATGATAAATACTTGAAAAATATTATGGCATACCAAAAAATTGTGGGAAAGCTCATTTATCTATGTAACACTAGACCTGATATTGCCTATTCTGTCCACTGCTTGAGTCAGCATATGCATGCTCCTCTTCAATCTCATCTTGATGCTGCATTTAGAGTTCTTAAGTATCTTAAGAATTCTCCAGGTGCTGGTATCCTTTTCAAGAGATCTGCTAATCAAAGCATTTGCTCATATGCTGACTCTGATTGGGCAAAATGCAAAGTGACCAGAAGGTCTGTATCTGGCTATTGTGTTTATGTTTGTGGTAACTTAGTCTCTTGGAAGAGTAAAAAGCAAGCCACTTTGTCTAGATCTTCTGCTGAAGCAGAATATAGATCCATGGCCTCTGCTGTTTGTGAGATAATGTGGATTGTGAAGATCCTGAAGGATCTTGGTATAACTGGTAAAATTCTTGCTTTTCTCTATTGCGATAACAGCTCTGCTATACAGATTGCTGCTAACCCTGTTATGCATGAGAAAACCAAGCACTTTGATATCGATGTTCATCTCATTAGAGAAAAGGTTGCGTCTGGGCTTAATCGTACTATGGAAGTTCAATCTGAAAAACAGATTGCTGATATTTTGACCAAAGGATTGGGAAGTGTTCAGCATACTGAACTTTGCTCCCAACTTACTTTGTACAATGTCTTTGGCTTATAAACTTGTGGGAGGGTGTTGAAATGTTTGGTTCCTTGTGTTGACAAGTTTATAAGCTTGAAGGGTTGGTTTGGTAACTTTATTTTGGTTATTATAACCGTTGGTGTCATTTTGTGCCTTTTTGTCCTTGTGTTTATTTTGCAGGGTTTGAAGCTGCCATCTTGTGTAACTTGGTGAAGACTGGTCAAGGAGCGTTTATATCAAGCTAAGACGTGTCCATTTGAAGATTCGAGAAACACACACACACTTTACTCATTTTCTCTCCCAACAAATCCAAATACTTTGTTTCTCCATCAAACGTTTTGATTGTTCAAACGTTTGATTTATATTTCCTTTTGTTGTATTAAACTTTGTATTCTTGGGTTGCATTCGTTTGAGGACAACCTTTTCTGTTTGTAAGTTGATAGCACCCATTTGGGGACTATCCTTGGATTCTTTGATTAATAGCACAAGGGGTGGTTGGTTGAGTGCTTCATTCTGGTGTCTGATAACTTTTTACAGGTTGGAGCTGATGAGAATGTTGCTTGTTTTGATATCGTGGTGGAATATAGGTGGGTTGGCTTCGGTGTGTTGATTAAGAATGCCTTTTTGCTCAATCCAATGCTAAATGTAACCTCATCCGGAAGCTCAAGGACTCTCCAGACTTCGCTTATAAGTCCCAAGAACACTTATCATCCAATCGAAAGAACTAAACTATTCAGCCAAACACGCAGTGTTCCCCAAGAACGAAACTCATAAACCAACATCTGCTGCATAAGTCCCAAGAACACTTATTATCCAATCGAAAGAATACTTGTTCTTATTCCAATAAACTATATACGAATCTTAAGAATAATATTAATAGCAAAACTAGAACAGAAATAATACCTGTTGTTTTTCATCATCACAATTTCGGTGATGTAATCTTCACAAAAGTTATCTCTGTCAAAAATTCCTTTTCACCTTAAACGATCCTTCTTCTGCACGTTCAGTAGCTACCACTGTCCATCCCCTAATATTCCTAATTCCTTTATAAAACGATTTCAGAGAAGAGACAAAAGTCCTCCGTCATCTTTTTAAGTAAAAGTCTGATGTCCGCTGCACTTCTATTGACAAGTAAAGAGCCATGTATGCAGATTTTTATATACTCGTGGTTAACATACATACTGTCATGGTTTATAGTTCGTGCCAACTTATAATGGTCGTTTGGCTTTGAAGACTATCTTCTTGCCCAAGCTTAAAAACTAAATACGACTTAAAAACTTGAATAATCAACAACAACAATCCAGGGCTCTACAATAGCACAGCCTAGTTTATTAAAAAACTAAATACGACTTACCTGGTTTTCTATTTTATTAAATTCTTGCCTTTTATCATCTAGAACTCAGATTCATGTTTGTAATAATACTAGACTGTTTTTTTATCCTCTCAATGTAAATGCTTCTTCATTATTAATCCTAAACTTCATTCGACAATATAATCGCTAATCCCCTAAATCTCCAGTCATTTTATCACGGGACAACCACCCAATTGTTTCTTATGATTATTTGGATCTAAATTCAACAACCAAAGAATATAAGAGCGACAGAAGATACTTGAATTCAAGAATAGATAACTGTTTGCTTAATGTGGTTAGCTCAAACATGACCATACAGGGTATTGAGTTTTGAACAAGACAGATCGTCACCATCCCATATATATGTATATACACTATAAGACCAATGTTAGATTAACAATTCAGAAATTAAGAACAATATGTTTTCTTATAGTAACATCCAACAAGTTATTACTGAATAAAATTAACTCTCAATACCGTCCACAGGCTATGGTTCCCAATACGTCTTCCCCAAGGTAGAGAGGCCAGTTCTATTAAAGATAGAAAAACTAGATACGACTTAATCACATAATCCATACCAGTAATCTGTAATCATGACCAAATCCCCAGACTCAACCAAATCATGATTTTAATTACATTCAAAGAACACTAACAAGATTTCAACAAGTAATGATCATCTAAAAGGCTTGTCATCATTAATTGCACAAGCAATAAGGACATTTCTCTTTCTAAAAAAGCCATCAAAGATAAGGAGAACCGGAGTAGATATCCATAACTGATTTTTCTAACCTTTCTACAAATAAAACATCTCAAATAAATTCAGTCTAAAAAAACATCCATAACTGATTCCATAGATGACATTCCTAAACAACATTCAATTATTGATAAAAAAAAAACTAAGATAGATGAAAGTGATTCTTCCACACCTTAACTACAAAATAGGCCCACTGGTCGTCGTCTTTTTGATCAGTTATTCTCGTAATATATATGTGAATCCAAATGATCAAGCAAAAGTAGCGATTCCTTGTAAGAGCCCATGAAGAATGAGCTATTTGACCCACAAATCCCAAGGTTCTTGATTTGTTGAAAGCAGGGGTTGTAAACATCAAGTACCGATGTGCCCATTCCGTCCGGCTGAGTTACAGATATAGTTTCACCATTTTTCTTAAACCCTAGTATTTTATGTATTATTCTTGGTATTGTGAATAGCTTTCTAAAAGACGAGTCATTCTCCATCACCCATACACTAGCTTCCACGGGCATGTAATGACAGACAACAAGAGACCCCCTTAGCTTAGAAACAGAGAGAAATGAATGCACTTTGTTTAATGTATCTGTAAGGTTTACCACTTTGAACTCCTTGGTAATCAAATCAAATGACACAACCTTGTTACTAAAGGTAGATTCACCATGGTTAGTATTAATCTTCTCCAGAGCACCCCAATAGATAAACTTATCTATAACAACCTGGGCAGACATGTCATGTTTAACCGTTTGACGAGGAAAATTACCACTTGGAATCACATTCCAAACCCCCGAACTCAACGTGAAAACTTCAACATGCCAGGGCATGTTATACACAACTTCAAACTTAACAATAGTAGGGTCACTGGTAACGGGACAAACCCCGAAAGCAAAAAAAGACGGCTTCCGGATGTCAAATCTAGCGAGAGCAATACCAACCGATTTTCCAATCGAAGGGTTCCAAATAACAAGTATATCATTATCATCATGGAGACCACACAAACACAATAACCCATGACACGCACCAACAAAATATCCAATACTACATTGTTTGAGCAAAGGAGAAACAACAAATGGGGCAGATTCTTGTTGTTGTAGTTTAAAAGTTTCGATATCATCGTCTACGAGACAAACATACATTAATTCAATATCAGATCTGTACCTTAGAATGTGACTATGTGGATGCGTGTGACGGGCGCCGTACCCATTGATAAAGTCAGAACTGTCTATGAAAGCTTTCCATGGTTTTGAGACTGATCTGAACTGAATCAATGACTTCACACTAGAAACCTTTTTAACGATTTCCATTTGGATATCAAACGGAATGTTATCAGACATTTTTTCTAGGGTTTATGTTAACTTTTGAAAAAGGTTGAATTAGTGAAATCTGAAAAGTGGGTTTTGAAGAGGAAGTGATTTTGGATCTGGGTTTTAAAGGCCGTTGTGTGCCGTCGTGATTCGCCAGAGATGTGATTTAGGATATGAGGTTTCTAGGGTTTTGCAACTAAGAAGAAGAGGCTGAAATTAAATTGGGGAATTTGGGCAAAAACGGGTGATCGTGTCATCATCTAATGTTACGTAGCGGTCCCTCTCTTTTAGGCTATTTACATTGAGGAATTTCGACGCCAAAGATGAAGTTACTAGTGAGTTTGTGGTATTTAGGGAGAGCTTGTCAAGCGGCTTACGAAGCATCAAACTCTCCAAATCAACGAACCTACATAAATAGAGATTATGTCGGTGCGCATAGTCGTCTAGTGGCGGCTTATTTTTCTAATGAGCCACAGTATGACGAAGAAGTATTTTGTGCGCGGTTCCGAATGGATCGAGAACTATTACGAATTGTTCGCGAGGTAACCGAAAACTATCTTCTTTTTTTTGAAACTCGGTTGATTATACGGGACAAGATTGGCTTTCGCCATTCTTGAAGTGCCCTTATGTTATTCGTAAAATGGTATATAGAGTCGTTCCTGATGCTCTTGACGAATATTTGCAAATGGTTGCGACAACAACCCGTCTTTGCCTTCGAAACTTTTGTAAGGTCGTAATGAATTTATATGATATAGAGTTTTTATGAAAGCCGACGTACACCGACATAAAAAAAACTTATGCTCATCACGAGGAAAAACATGGGTTTCTGGGGATTATAGGATGTATCGAATGTACATTTTGGTCGTGGGACAATTGTTCAGTTGCATACAAAGCTCAATTTTGTATAGGCGATCATGGGTAAAATCCTTTCATTTTATTAGAAGTGATCCCCTTCAAGACTTATGGATTTGGCATGCATTCTTTGGTGTCGGCGGGATGAATTATGACGTGAATGTTTTACGTCAAACCCGTATGTTCAATGATCTTAAATCAGGTAAATCACCAGACGTCAGATTCGTGGCTGATAACATATATTATTAGAGGGGATTTTGTCTTACTGACGGGATATATCCGAAATGGTCGGTTCTTATTAAGTTTATAAAAAATCCGGGGTCGAATGATTAGAAACAGTTAATGTATAAAATGAAGCAGAAGCAACAAGAAAAGAGGTGGAACGAGCATTCGGCGCATTGAAAAAGGAGGTGAAAGCTAATTAAACACCCGACTCGAGGAATGTCAAGACGTAGACTATAGGACTTAATGTGCACATGCATCATATTACACAATATGATAATTTAGCACAACTGAGCGACGATATCTCCCGCATTTTATCCCGAAGAACAAAATGGTGATGAAAATCCGGTAAATACACATGAAGAATCGCCAGAAATTACTCGGGATATAATTAGCGAAACATGTCATCTAAACCTTAAACCCGATCTAGTAGAACACATTTGAAATAACAGCAATTAAATGTAATGTTTTAGTTTTATTTAGTTTATTATGTAATGTTTGTTCAATTTATTTAACGTAATGTTTGTAAATGCAAATATCGCACTAAAACGATATTTACATTTTAATCATACTTAACGTTTTATTAATGAAAAAACATCAAACATATTTTTATGTTGGGATTAAAAGCAACATATAAGTCTTTAAATCCATAAACTTATATTCTAAACTTCTATAAAAGTTTATTCAACTTATATAACTTAAGTGAAAAAATTAAATGGACAAACAGTTGACTTCTACCTCTTTCCATAAGACATATAAAGTCAACCAAGGCTACATACATTGTTTACTTGTGATATTGGACAAACATTTATGAGGCAACAAAAGTCAAACATGGCGGAGCCGGGCGGACCCCTGGGTAAGGGGGTCGACAAGTTCTGTGTCTGTCTGATGTTGTGCCTATCAATATCAAGCTTTGTCCAAGCTTAAGACTCGCCCATCTTCTACCTTTTTTCTTTGTACTCTCCGCATATAACTAACTCTCTAACCTCACTCTTGTCTATTCTATTGTCTCTTGTGATTTAGATCTTTGTATATTTTAATATCAGTTATGAGAGATCGCTATTCCAAGCTTTGATCCTTCAAGGCTTCACTTTATGTGAATGTGTTAAGTGTTACCTACGCACTCACCATTGTTGTACGCATTCTTCTGCCTACTTGTGTAATAGTGTGGTTGGTGTTGTAAACGACAAGTATATAGTGTATAAGGCGTTGTTGTGCCTTTGTAAATAACACGACATCCTAGCTTAGGTGTAAATATTGTAAGCATAAGTGTGAAGGTTTCTCCACCGGTGGAAAGGAGATTTGTTTACTAGTGAAGTAGAACTCTCGAGTGGATACTCGAGGAGTGGAAGTAAGGGCAAGATAAATGAGATTTTGTAAGCCCGAATCACTATAAATCATTGTGTATTGTGGTTTGTTTCTTTCTTACTTCGCGTCTATTACTTTGCTAGTCACACTTCATCTATATCCATTAATAATCACGAAAAGGTTTCAAAGTAATTAAAACTAATCGGTAAAAATTGTTCAACCCCCTTCTAGTTTTCTACAACTGGCATCAATAGCTACATACTCAAGATCTTTTAAAGTATATTTTACTTTAAAACTAGAATCGATCCATGGATTCTGAAAATAAAAATAGAGGGCAATCTAGACCACCACTCTTTGAAACTGATGTTTTTATATATTGGAAAAACCGTTTTAAAACTAATGTGAAGTCTAAGGATATATATCTTTTTTATATAATCATTGAAGGTGACTATACATCAACGGTTAGAAATGTTACTACTAACCAATTTGAATCAGTTCCACTCGAAAAGTAAATCGATGATTGATAGGTGTGTAAACACCCATCCTTTTTACCACTTAATTACAATAATAACCGAGCCAAAACGTGTATTTTATGTCATTTATGTCGGAATTATGCGTGGTTTGTGTTTTTGTTGTGATTTAGGACGAAATTGTGAAAAGGGGAGAAAACACAGGCATTTACGGGCTTTTATCGAAGAAAAAGACGAAAGACGAAGTCAAGAAGTCAAGAGTGCAAAAAGAACGGAAGTCCAAGAACAATTCTGAAGATTTATCGAAGAAAAAGTCAAAAGACGGAAGTTTACTAAAAGCCGAAGAACTCGAGTCTTATTTATGAAGAAAATTCAAAGACAAGTTCAAATAAATCCCGAGACAAAGCCATTAAAGTCAACAAAAGATTAAGAAGAGAAGGACTTAAGTGTGCAATTAAGGAAAAGATGAAAGAAGGAGGAAGCTTCCTAAGCACTCCTTAATCTCCCCTATAAATAGATTAGGATTTATTTCATTTCCCTTTGTTGGATAGCTTGACAAACTATTTCTTCCACTTTACTTTCCTGCACATTTACATTTCATGTCATTTACATTATTGTCAAATTTAAATACTTGTCTTGCACCTTAAATTCCTTTAATTTCAAGTAAGTTTTTATTTAATTCTTGTCAATCTTTATTTTTATTGTTCATCTCCCATCTACCTTTCTTTAATCTTTGATTTTTATGCTTATTGTTCATGTTCATGTTTATGTTCTTGTGTTTTTATTTTGATTAAAGTGGGTTTTGATTATTGTGGTTATATTTGTTAGTTTGATTAATTTGGTTTGTTTGATTATCATTAGTTGATCATTTGTTATTAGTTTGCTTAATCCTTTGGTTTGATTTTGCTTGATCTTGTTTAGATTCGTGTTTATCTTGGTATCCCTTGTTCTTCGCTTGTCTGTTACTGTGTATTCCCAGGAAAAGTTCCGGATCAAGCCAGTTATTCCGAGTGAAGGGTTTGTGGAAATATATTCCGGATCAAACGGTTCATCCGGAATAATTTATTATTCCGGATCAAAGTGTTTTATTCGGAATATTAAAACATTTCGGATCAAGGTTTTAGCAAAAGGTTCATCCGGAATATCCAATATTCTGGATCAAGGAAGTTATTCTGGATCAACAGGACATTCCGAATCAACCAGACATTCCGGATCAAGACTATATTCCGGATCAAGGAGTTATTCCGAATCAAAAGCTTCCATCCGGAATAAGTGACATATTCCGGATCAAGGAGTTTATTCGGAATAATATTCCGGATCAAGAGATATTCCGGATCAAGGGCAACATTCCGGATCAAAGCTACATTCCGAATAAAGAAGTTTATTCCGGATAGGTGACATATTCCGAGTAAGCATTTTATTCCGAATCAAAGTTTTGGGTGAATATTCCGAGTAAAGAAGAATCATTCCGAACGAAGGTGACATTCCGGATGAGTGATTATTCCGAACGAAGGATTATTCCGGATGAGCTATTTTTCAGGTTCTTTTAAGTTACTGTTTTTAATTTTTTGTTTTTTAATTTTCAAGCTTTACTTTTCCCGCCTTTTTACTTAGTCGCACTTTTAGTTTATTTGCCTTAGATTTATTTTTAGCCTTGCTTTAGTTTAAGTTTTAGTTGCGTTTTAAGTTTGCCTTAGTTAGTTTTAAGTTTGCGTTATTTACGTTTTGTGCCTTTTAATTTTCGTCACGCTTTTTAAATACTTGCACTTTTATTTTTAATTAGAGATAGATTTAAATTAATGCAATTTTCATTTAAGTCATTTACTTTAATTTTTTTGCACTTTTAATTACTACAACGACACAACATTTTGTTCCACCAAAGACAGTTGAGTCACATAGTTTAACCAGATCAATTCGATTAGACCAACACAACGAACTTAATTTTTAACTAGGTAAAATCTTAGTTATCAATGATCAAAAGAAAATGCTTGGCAAAAAATAATGAAGCCAAAATGATGCTCTACCTAAAAAGGAATATGAAATAATCTTCAGGTGTAAATAGTGATTTAGATCACTGTAAAAATTTTTAGAAGTCTAAACAGACTAAAAACCCATTTACCTTAAGTGAGCATAATTTCTTTGTGTTTGATCAATTGGTTCATCTAGACCTTTGGGGGCCTTACAGATTTACTGGTATAAAAGGAGTCAAATATTTTCTTACTATAGTAGATGACTATACCAGGGTTGTGTGGTTGTATTTGATTAAAAGTAAAGATGTAGTATTTAACTTTGTTAATACATTTTATAATTTGATTTAAAATTAGTTTAGATAAACTCTACAAATGTTTAGAAGTGATACTTGTACTGAATTTATGAATAATTTGTTTAATATGTTTTGTGTGGATAATAATATTATTCATCAAACTTCTTTTGCTTTTACACCTCAAAATAATGGTCTACTTGAAATAAATCATAGGTATATGCTTAATGTTTTAGATCCCTTATGTTTCAGGGAGATACCATTGATTTTGTGGTATGAGTGTATTCTTACTGCTTGTTATTTGATTAACGGGTTGCCTACTTTAGTGTTGAAAAGGAGGTCTCTTTACAATCTTGTTTATAAAAAGAAACCTGTTTTAAATCGTCTCGGGAGGTTTGGTTGTCTTTGTTTTGCTACTATACTTACCATTCATGGTAAGTTTAGTAGTAGATCTAGAAAGTTGGTTTTTGTTGGATATTCTAATGTAAAAAGAGGTTATAAATTGTATAGTCTTGAGAGGAACAATTATTATTCTCTTGAGATGTTAATTTTGAAAATGTGATTCCTTTTTAAGACTTATACTATACCAAATAATCCTAATCGAGCAAATTAGAGAAAATTTTGATCAATTTCTTTGATCTAATTGATGTTCCTGACATAGCCAATGATGAAAAAAAAGAAGTCATCCTAATAGTGATGGTAGTTGCTTTCTTTAGGGTAGCAGTCCAACTATTGACCTTAATGTAAATGATGAAGAGCACTTACAAGATCTCAATAGGGTTGAACCTGAAGATGAGGTGAATACAACACTTGATGAAAATATAAATAGTTTAAAGGTCTAAATCTAATTCAAAACATCGATACAATCATTTTTGGTCAACTTATTAGAAGAACTAACATAGTTTCTAAATTTCCTAATAAATATAATGAGTTTTTCATTGACTAAAAAGTTAAACATGAGCTTAAAAATTCTGCTTGAATATTTAAAATTAGGTTTTGAGATAAATTGCTTTGTAACTAAGCTTAACAAAAGTGTTGAACCTAAAAACTTATAGGAAGCTTGTAAGGATCAACAGTGGTTTAAGGTAATGAATGACGAGATGAGTGATCTCTATTGAAATGATACTTGGGAGATTGTTGATTTGTTTGATAATAGAAAGGCTATTGGGGACAAGTGGGTTAATAGAATTAAGTATAGATCCAGTGGTGGTGTTGACAGATATAAGGCTACATATGTTACTAAAGGGTTTGACCACAAAGAAGGTATTGATTTTGCTGAAACTTTTTCCTTTGTAGCGAAAATTATTAATGTTAGATGTGTTATTAATCTACCTGTTCAAAATAAATGGTCTATATTTTAGTTTGATTTTAATAATACCTTTCTTTATGGTGAATAGTTTGAGGAAGTTTATATAACTTTACTCGAAGTATTTTTTATCCTAATGATAAAGAGTGTGCAGATATAAAAATCTTTACATGGATTAAAACAAGCACTTAAGAAATAGAAAGCTAAACGTACTCAAACTTTGATTGAACATGGGTTCGGTGAGAGTAAGGGTAACTATTATCTCTTTACCAAATCTTCTAATGAAAAATTTATGGCCTTGTTTATGTGGATGATATTATTATTACTAGTAATGATAATAGTGAAATTGAAAAGTTTAAAATGTTTCTTAATACCATGTTTATTACTAAATACATG
Source organism: Glebionis coronaria (assembly GCA_025667525.1). NCBI lineage: Eukaryota > Viridiplantae > Streptophyta > Magnoliopsida > Asterales > Asteraceae > Glebionis > Glebionis coronaria. The sequence continues at coordinate 21,081,037 of CM046874.1, forward strand.
AGTAAATTTAAGTAGTTTCTTGAAATTGAGGTTGTTGATACTAAAAATTATCTGACATAAAATATTGCTTAGATCTTTTAAGTGATTTTGGTTTACTTGCTTGTAAGCCTTTTGCTACTTCTATTGAACAAAATTTGGTTATTTTTAATGAACCTACTTATAAAGATCTATTACTAGATAACATTATTGAGTATCAGAAACTTATTGGCAAACTTATATATCTCACACATACAAGATACATCATATTATGTGCATTGTTTGAGTCAGTTTATACATAAGCCTTTGAAGTCTCATATTAAGATTGCTTTTTAAAGTATTAAGATACTTGAAAGGTAGTCCATGTAATGGTATTCACATTAGCAAGTAGCCCAAAGCTTCTCTTAAAGCTTTTGTAGATGCTGATTGATTGGGCTAAGTGTTTGGTTCCTAGCAAATCTATTATTGGATTTTGTATAAAAACTTAATGGTTCTTTAGTCTCTTGGAGGATAAAAATACAAAATACCCTCTCTAAATCTACAATAGAAGCTATATACAGAGCTATGGCTTTTGTAACTTCAAAGATAATTTGGATCCTTAAAATTTTAAAGGATCATTGGGAACATTTTATTCGTGTTACTTTTTTTTGTGATAGTCAAGCTGGAATTAAGATAGAGGACGAGATATGTCATGTCGTGAAGTATCCATGCTATTTTTTGGACCTCCTATCTTTAGAAGCTTATAACTCAAAATTGTTTCTCTCTCTATTATTGTTAGGGCTAATAACTTAAAAAGTCATTTGACTTTACACTTATTGTTTTTGTGTGTAGCCATCTTTATTTTTTTTCAGATTTTGTCATCAAACTTTCAAAAGTAGATCATTGTATGTATTTTATGACAATTTTACCCTTAGTTTTTTCAATTTTCGAGGGGTAAAATGGTCATTTCACATGGAAAAATTGTCACAAAATACACACAATGATCGACTTTTGAAAGTTTGATAACAGAATAGGAAAAAATAAAAATGGCTACACACAAAGACAAAATGTCAAGTTATATGACTTTTTAAGTCATTACCCCTTATTGTTATCATTATTTTCTCTAAGAGCATCATCAATGCCTCCAACCCTTTAAAACTTTTTCTTTGTTTTGTAATAAATTTTTCAGTAAATGTCATTTCTTTCAAGTCATTTGTGTAGATATTGTCTAACGCACAAAACCTTTTGAAAAGCTTTACACAAACATGCATTAAATGCGAATAGTTTTTGAAGTTGGATCAAACCGCTTGGAGTATGTAAAGTCATTCTTCAAAAAGTATTTTGTAAATTTGTTGTTCCAATGCTTCATGTGGTTTAAAATTTTTTTTAAACAGTAAAAAGTCATGTTAAAACACTCTCATTGTAGTTGCTCTAAGTTATGGTGATTCAAAAATATCAAATATTGTGATTTTTATATTGTAATAGCACTTTTATCATTTAGATAAAAGATCCATACCTAATTAGCAATAATAAATTGATTTGGGTGTTATTTATTTGATCTTGATTTAAGAGTTAAGTTTGTTTCTGTTTTTTCATAAAATCTTTTTAAAATTATCATAAACAACCTCTTATGAATTAAAGATTATGAATTGCACTTTCTTTCTTCGTCAATAATACAAAACAATAAAGTTTTAAATGTATTATATTTCTATCAATATAAGTTAATTAAATAACAATATTACTCTTATTCAATACAAAAAGATAAGAAAAAACATGTAAGTCATATACTTAGAGAGCAAAATTTGAAATTTAATTATCAAAATAAATTCATTTATTATACTAGATGAATAATCAAATATATTATTGTGGACAGACGAGAAAAGTACCAAAGATACAGTATAAACACTTAGGCCTCGTTTGTTTTTTCAAAGATTTTATCACTTCATTTGTAAACCAAGTCTTTTTTTACATATAATGTATTCATCTGAAAAAAAGAGATTATAGTGTTTTGTAGAGGAGATAAGAGGTTTTTAATGTCTGTAAAATTGAAGAAGAAATAAATAATTACATCCTTTTATATCTTTAAAAAAAAGAAACAAGCTGCTGACTGGTTTACTCTTCATTTCTCTTCCCGTCGGAAGATATAAGAAGAAAGATCTTTTAAAAAATAAATCAAACGAGACTCTTATTGGGGTTTACTTCGTTTTAACAGGATAAAATAATTAATAGCCTAACTACGTACCAATTAGTTAGTTACGGGATACCACTTGAAGTCGTGTAATCACTTTCCAAAGAAGATTATTCGACCATATGCATGGGTTAACACAAATACCTCCTTAGGATAAAACCAAGTGTTTGTTCTTGTTTTAGGCACAAATCAAGAACCCTACGCGTTCAAGTGTTTATGTTTCTGTATGTTTCATCATGCAAGTATGATCACTATTTATAATGATTCCATTTCTAAGAATGTAACTCATAGTCAAATGAATAATGAGTATTAATCGGCCAATTAATCTCATTATTTCCCACATGATTACATATTGGTTACATGAACATAATCATGGTCATTAAGTCAATCTTAAACTCCTTTTGAAACGGTCAAAGAGGTTACAAAGGCAACCTACCCACTGATGGATAGTCTACCCGCTAATGGGTAAGCTAGCCACTGACAGGCAAAATCTAGCCACGGACAAGCCAAAATCTAGCCCCTGACAAGCCAACATCTAGCCACTAACAGGCCAAATTCTGTCCACTCAGGCCAAATTCTAGCCTCTGACAGGCATAAACAAACCACTACAATGAGTCCAGGAAGATCAGAGACTTAATGGGTGTACACTCTGTACCTTCAAACCTATTTACAAGTCTGACCATATCCCACAATTGCACTAAATTTCCAACAACCCTAATATCAGAAAATTTCCAACTAGTGTGGTATGAATAATTACTACCCCGTCTATAAATATGAAAAGTTGAAGAATTGATAAGTCCTACATTGCAATCAAGAAACCTACATTTAGGGGTGAGCATGATTCGGTTTGGTGCGGTTTTAGCCTAAAACCGAACCTAAACCGCGTTTGCGGTTTCTATAAAAGTATAAATCAAACCATTCGTTTTTGCGGTTTTGGTTTTGCGGTTTATAAATTCGGTTTTTAACCACACCAAATCATATTTTACCATATTGTCATTTTGAGCTTGAACCTAATAGGAATTTTGGGCTTGATAGTAAGTTTGGGCTTAATGTTAACACATTGTTATAAATTATAATGATATCAATCTATACCATTTTATAAAAGATTTAATACCTTCTAAATAAGGAAGTCTTAAAAAATTAAGACACAAACATTACTATAAAAGGAAGTTACTTTTGCTTATTATAAAAATTATGTCATACACATAATTAAGTTACATTTAAAAAAATTAAGTGCATTTACATCAATGTAACGCCTCAACAGTAATGTTATAGCAAACCATTAAATTATATTTGTAACAGTCCATTTAAACCATACTTGTAACAGTCCTAAACAACTTGATATAAAAGACTCGGTAAAATATACACAACACAAAAAACACACACATTCAAATTGGACACAACAATCGCCACAAAATTAGTCATCATGTACCCGTCGCCGCATTGCGCAGGTACCCAGTGTCACACTCCCAAAATATCAGAGTATAATGGCGACAAGGGAGTGGTGACGTCATGATTATCATACGCACATAGTCACAAAGAACGACCTCTAAATGAGACGTTCGGAAAATAGATCACTTGTAGTTAATAAAATAAATAGTTTTAACAAAGTGCGGAAGCATAAACTGAATACGGTTACAAAACATAGTTTTCTCAAATGGTACAAATGATCGTTGTTTCAAGGAAATGACGGCAATGCATGAGACCTCATTTAGCATCTTCCTTCTTAATACCTGAGAAAAACATTGCTAAAGTGTCAACATAAAGTTGGTGAGTTCATAGGTTTAGTTAGTTTGAAATGTTTAATGAACCACAAGATTTTCCCAAAGGTGATGACAATATAACAGATACAAAGTCATCCCAAAAGTATTTATTACAGTCTAAGCTCGTGACACCGAAGCGTTAACAACACCGGTAGTATAATCATATAAATGTAGCCCAAACTAGATGCCTAAACCCACGACATCCTATCTCGGACTCAAATGAAACTGTGCCCGCTTGTCCCCTTGTTGGACAAGACAGACAGGGACGTCAATCCCGATAGATCTATCCATTACATTCGCGCTTACACAAAGTAATTAACGGTTCACGATTCACGGGCCAAAGCAACTGGGTTTTTAGTGGGACTTAGACTAATATATAAATCAGTAAATGCACTTGTGTTCATACGTTAAAATCAAGCAATGTCTCACCCCAAAAAGCAGTGAAAATAGTAAAGTATGGGGCTATAAACTCACCTCGTTAATTCAGCAAAGAGAACGAAGATAAAATAGCTCGAGGGTACGGTTACGCTAGCCGCGACCTAATTAATTATGAGAATCGAGTTACGATACGAAAAATTATATTGTTAAATGACACGACACCCTAGTTGTGCTTGACGAAACCATACGTTTATGAAAAGTACGATTTACGGAAAAGTACGATAAATAAAAGTCGGTTTATTAAATGGTCGGGTTTTACGGGTCAAATTATAACTTAAATTTACAAAAATTCGTTTTGGGCTTATAACTAAACTAAATAAACATACAAGGCCCAAATTGGGTCCAATATCTTTACACACAAACCGGCCCAAGGGTCATTAGACCCGGCCCGGTCCATGGGCGGACATAACAAGGAACGGAAGGAGTAGATATGCGTGTAAACACACACAACTCCCATAACAGAGAGTTAACTCTCTCTCCTCCCTCGATAATAACTCCACCGCCCCAAATCCTTCTCTCTCTTAAATCTAGATCGGTTCAATCCTTCCATGGCTATTCATCCTTATCAGTTGGGATGCATCAATCAAATATGAGTGGTCTGAGGTTCTTAGATCGCGTGAGATGTGGGGTTTAATCCCCACATCAAACCGATTTGGTTTTCTGATGTGTTCATCCTTGTGGTTACGCGAATCAATAGCCAAGAAATCAAGATAAGTTCGTTTTTCCTTTATTTCTTTTAACAAGATTAATTTATTTTCGATTTATAATGATCAGTGGGTTTGATTGATTTGTATAAAGTTGTTGTGAATCATATGATTCTTGGATTTAAAATAAACGAATTTAGGGTTTTGAAATATTTGGGGGTTTTTATCAATCTCGGTTTTGAATACAATTAATTGATGTTTTCTATTATAAAATCAAACAAATTTCAATATAAAATCAGTTTATAAAAATTAGGGTTTCGGTTAATTGGGGGTTTTTGCATAACTCATTTTCAATTAAATTAAATATGGGGTTTGGGTTTAGATTAGGTTTAATTAACGTTTTAATTAATAAAAATTCGATCTAGGGTTTTCATAAAATTGGGGGTTTTTATATTCGACTGTTACTCATGTTTATGTGATGTTTTTGTAATGTGGAAAATGTTAATTAAATGTTTAAAAGGGTTTTTAAATAATTAGGGTTTCAATTTGAAATGGGGGTTTCTATACCCGCGGCATGATTAATGGTTTTTAGGGTGTTTCTGTAAGAATGAAAGTGATTAAGACATTTGATTGGTTGGCTTGGTTTAGTTCTCGGTTTGGTTCTTGATTGGGTCTCGGTTTGGTTGGACATGGGTCTCGGTTTGGTTCTTAATTGGGTCTCGGTTTGGTTCTTGATTGTGGTCTTGATTCGGTTGGACATGGGTCTCGGTTTGGTTCTAAGTCGGGTCTCGGTTTGGTCTAAATCGGGTCTCGGTTTGGTTGACAAAAAGTAAAATCATAGTCATGTTTGTATTAGTTATAAAGTTTAACAAATTTCAGTTTTTAGTTAAAAGTATAAGACCATTACAATGACTAACACATTGATTCGTTTATTCGCAGGTTCGTACAAAACAAGCACATCTAGGACTTCATAAGGAAAGACGAAAAGACGAAAGACTCACAAAGGGGATGCTATGTTCGGTTTTGCAGGTTCGGACGGGATGAAGACTCTTTCGGTTTTGCAGGTTCGGACGCGACGTGTGGGTCGGCTGGACACTACTCTTCACTCTACCCAGAAGTTGTATTTGGATGACTTGTGCAGATTTTTGGTATTTGTAATTTGGACAGTGATAAACTTGTATTTGGACATTGGATAAACTTTGGGTTTGTATATAAACTTGTATTGTTAGTCTAGGGTTAGTGTCAAGCTGAAAATGGTAACTTGTGATATACCCAAAAGGGGTAAACTAGGCATGTGTGTTGTCCTTTAGTGAGGAAATAAACTATGAAGTTTATTTGCAGCTGGTCATGTGACTGATTTTTGAGACTCTTGTAAGGCAAGCTTGGTAATAAATATAAATGAAGGTTTATACTCAGTTATTTGTGCAATGTTGTGACAGTTATATACTCGACTCGGGTTCACAATGTTTAGTTTAGACGCGACTGAATAAACACGACCTAAAACCGTTTGACATACGATCCCAAAACAAAACAATTGTGCGAGACTTCACGTAATCTAGTAAATATACCAAATAAACGTACGGCAAAACATAAACGCCCACCAACTTGTGTATTGTATTAAACTTAATAATCGCGAATACTCGAGATGTTACATATGCTCTCCCTAAAAAGGGCTTTGTCCGCAAAGCAAAAATAGTTAACACATTCATGTCGACAACTCGTCGGTAAACAGTTAAAATACTATGAATAAATTAAGATGGAAATTTGACGAATGTCACAGTATTCCCATGTTTTAGAGATTTCGTCACGAAATCAAGACGTTGTTGTAGTAGGATGGTTAGCGAAAAGATGAGGATACTTGCTCTTGAATTGATCTTCACGTTCCCACGTGTATTCTGGACCTCTACGCGCGTTCCATCGGATCTTCACAATAGGTATACGGCTTTGCTTGAGTTGTTTGACTTGACGGTCCATAACTTCTACTGGTTCTTCTACGAAGTTGAGTTTGTCGTCGAGTTGAATCTCCTCCAAAGGGATAACGAGTGTCTCGTCGGCTAAGCATTTCTTCAGATTGCAAATGTGGAACACATTATGCACTCGGCTGAGTTCTTGAGGTAATTCCAAACGATAGGCTACGGGACCAAGTCTCTCTAAAATCTCGAAGGGTCCAATGTAACGAGGGTTTAACTTTCCACGCTTTCCAAAGCGAATCACACCCTTCCAAGGTGAGACCTTTAACATGACTTTATCACCAACTTCAAACTCAAGAGGTTTGCGTCTCATATCAGCATAACTCTTCTGTCGATCTCTTGCGGCTTGCATACGGCTCTTAATCTTAAAGATCTTCTCAGTAGTCTCGTGTATGATCTCAGGTCCATTGAGCTGTGCTTCACCGACCTCTGCCCAACACACGGGTGAACGACACTTCCTACCATACAGTGCTTCGAACGGCGCTGCCTTAATGCTAGTGTGATAACTATTGTTGTATGAGAATTCCACCAGAGGTAGGTGTCTATCCCATCTATTTCCAAAGTCAATCACACAAGCTCTCAGCATATCTTCTAAGGTTTGAATGGTCCGTTCACTTTGACCGTCAGTTTGGGGATGGTACGCAGTGCTCATATCCAACTGCGTTCCCAATGCCTTCTGCAGTGACTTCCAAAACTGCGAAGTAAATCGGCTGTCTCGGTCGGAGATTATAGACACAGGCACACCGTGCTTCGTGACTACTTCCTCCAAGTACGTCCTTGCTAACTTATCCATTCCATCAGTCTCCTTGATGGGTAGGAAATGAGCCGATTTGGTGAGTCGGTCGATGATTACCCAAATCGTGTCGAATCCGGCTGCGGTCTTTGGTAGCTTGGTAATGAAATCCATAGTGATCCTTTCCCACTTCCATTCTGGCAGTTCGGGTTGGACCAATAATCCTGATGGTTTCATATGTTCGGCTTTGACTTTAGCACAAGTCAAACACTTGCTAACGTATGTAGCAATATCCGCCTTCATGTTCGGCCACCAATACAACATCTTCAAATCATGATACATTTTATCAGATCCCGGATGTATGGAGTACTTTGACTTATGCGACTCATGCATAATCAAGGATCGTAGGTCACCATGGCATGGCAACCAACTCCTATTATCAAGGCATAACGTTCCATCCGAACGTGCTTCCAACTTCTTTATCATTCCTCCAACATCTTCAGTCTTGAGAATTTCTTCCTCGACTGCTTCTTTCTGAGCCTTGAGAATTAAGGATGGAAGGTCTAAGTCAATGGTCATCATTAAAGCCTTCACCCTAAGAACTCTCTCCTTTCGACTCAAAGCGTCGGCCACGACATTTGCCTTGCCTGGGTGATAACGGATCTCGCAATCGTAATCACTAAGCAACTCTAGCCAACGTCGTTGTCTCATGTTGAGTTCCTTTTGGTTCAAAATATGTTGTAGACTCTTATGATCAGTGAATACAACACACTTAGTACCATAAAGGTAGTGTCTCCAAATCTTCAAGGCAAACACCACTGCTCCCAACTCTAGGTCATGAGTTGTGTAGTTCTTCTCGTGCACTTTTAGTTGTCTTGATGCGTAAGCTATGACCTTAGTCCTTTGCATCAGTACTGCACCTAACCCTTTTATGGACGCATCACAATACACCACAAAGTCTTCATTACCCTCAGGTAGGGCTAGTATAGGTGCTTCACACAACATCTGCTTCAACGTCTGGAATGCCAAATCTTGATCTTCCTTCCACTCAAACTTCTTATCCTTTTGAGTCAATTCCGTCATTGGTTTAGCTATCTTGGAGAAACCTTCAATGAATCTCCTATAGTAACCAGCAAGACCTAAAAATTGACGGATCTCCGTGGGTGTTGTTGGAGTCGCCCAATCCATTACAGCCTCGATCTTAGCAGGATCAACGTGAATACCACTGCTGTCGATCACATGCCCAAGGAATTGCACTGTGTTTATCCAAAACTCACATTTGGAAAACTTTGCATATAACTTCTCCTTCCTTAGCAGCTCTAATATGGTCTTCAAATGTTCCTTGTGCTCTTCTTCATTACGAGAATAGATGAGAATGTCATCGATAAATACAATCACAAACTTGTCCAAGTATGGTTTGCAAACTCGGTTCATGAGATCCATGAATACCGCAGGTGCGTTTGTCAAACCGAAAGGCATAACTTGGAACTCGTAGTGTCCGTACCGGGTTCTAAAAGCCGTTTTATGAACGTCTTCCTCTCTAACCCTTAGTTGATGATATCCTGACCTTAAATCGATCTTCGAGTATATGCTAGATCCTTGCAATTGGTCGAAAAGATCGTCAATCCTCGGCAATGGGTAGCGGTTCTTTATCGTCAGCTTATTCAATTCTCGGTAATCGATACACATTCTAAAGGATCCATCTTTCTTTTTGACAAATAAGACCGGCGCTCCCCAAGGTGAGGAACTTGGTCTAATGAAACCTTTGTCAGAAAGTTCCTTTATCTGTTCAGCTAACTCTGTCATCTCAGCCGGTGCTAGACGGTATGGGGCTCTAGCAACAGGCGCGGCTCCTGGTGTAAGCTCGATGTGAAACTCCACTTGCCGTGCTGGTGGTAGTCCGGGTAAATCCTCTGGGAATACGTCCGGAAAGTCTCTAACGATCGGTACATCTTCTACCTTCTTCTCGCGATCTTCTTCTCCCTCCTTTTGTGTTACTTGAACCAAGAATACCGGACATCCCTTCTCAATGTATCTTTGAGTCCTGATACATGAGATGACTTCCAATCTTGATCCATTCTTCACTCCACTTCTTTCGCCTTGTATGATGAGTACGTCGTTTCCATAAGGAACACGGACACACTTCTCATGACATACAATCTCCGCGTGATGCTTCGACATCCAATCCATTCCAATGATGACGTCAAAACTTCCCAATTCTATAGGGAGTAGGTCGATACTAAACGAACGACCTTGTAGTCTTACACTACATCCATTCAGAATAACGTCGGTGGTTACTGACTTCCCATCGGCTAATTCTACATTATACTTAACGTCTAACGCAGTAGGGGTAACATTTAGGCGTTCACTAAATATAGACGACACAAAACTCCTATCCACACCAGAATCAAATAGTACTGAAGCATAGTTGTTATTGACTAGAAACGTACCAGTCACAACATTGTTGTCTTGCACAGCAGCTTCAGCACAGAGATGATACACTTTGCTAGGTGCCGTGAATCCTCCAGGAGTACTAGTTGTGGCTCGGTTATTCCCTCCTCGGTTCCCTTGATTCTGCTTCTGGTTCCCTTGGTTCTGATTTTGATTCCCTCGAATCTGGTTACTACGACCTTGGTTCCCACTGCTTGGACATTTGTTCTTGTAGTGACCTTTCTCTCCACATCCAAAGCAAGTGATATTTGCTCCTTGGCCACCTTGCGTTCCAGGTCCTCTTTGATTAGTAGAACGAGGTGGTGCTCGGCATTCCTTTGCCTTATGTCCCGCCTTCCCACAATTGTAGCACGTAGGGGGACATGCTCCTTCGTGGTGTCGGCCACATTTTCCGCAGAAAGGTAGTCTTCCAGCGTAGTTCCCAGTATTTCCTTGTCCAGCAGTGAACACTCTTGCTACTTCTTGTCGCTTGTTCTGGTTGTAGTTGCTTGGGTTGTTGCTGTTGTTGGTATTGTTGTTGTAGTGGTTGCCAGACCACTTTCTTTTATCCCCAGTATTTTCTCCCAACTCCTGTACCACTTGGTACATCAGACTCTGAGCCATGTCGATTGCCTCGTGCAAATCAGTCGGCTTGGATGAAGTCACATTCCCTTTGATGCTCAAAGGTAGTCCTTCAATGTATCGCTCCAACAATTGGTCATCGTTGGGCACCATTTCCGGACATAACAAGATCAGCTCTTGAAAGCGCTGATTGTAAGCAGTAAGAGCAGTACCCTTGACCTTCAGGTTCCACAGCTCAACTTCCATCTGCTTGACTTCATTTCGTGGGCAGTATTTCCTCACAAACATAGCTTTAAATTCACTCCAGGGCGTCGTTTGGGCAACGTCAATGGTCACTGCACGAGCATAGACGTTCCACCAAGTCAAAGCACCATCCACTAACGTGCTTGACGCAAACTTCACCTTGTCGGCTTCAGCGACATTGCTAATCCCAAATTGGGATTCTAGCTTCTCAAACCATCTGGTTAATCCTACTGCTCCTTCAGTACCGCGGAAACTTACTTGCGTAACTGCACGAAATTCCTTGTAGGTACAAGTCCATGCAATAGCATTAGTAGCTCCTTGGTTGGTCTCCTCCTGTGTGCTAGCTGTACGATTTGCTTCAGCGGTCGCGAGTGCCTCGGCTACTCGTTCGGCTATCATTTGGCTTAACATGGCGGTGTCGATTCCACCGGTAGCGGCTGGCGGATTCTGCGTTTCGGATCTTCTAACTGGCGCCATAATCTAACAAGGTAATAGGATAATGAGTTTTTGCCAGACATAACATGCATGGCACACACAACACAATTATGAAATGCTCCAGGATATAATACACAATATATAATGATCTCACAATTTTCGCAACTCATAATATCATTCATGGAATCGTTTGATAGTACATCATAGTTTATCATAACATAATAAGAGAAAATAAAATACCAACTAGCTAAGACAAACTTCAAAGCTTAGTGGTCATACAGGGATAGGTCGATGGTACACGATAAATCTAACTAGTGCCCTCACGGCGCTGATGAAGCTCCTTCTCCAACTCTGCTAACCTCCTCTCAACCACGGGCTCACGAGCCTGGGAATCTCTCAGTCTAACATCGGTATCATGACAAGCGGCTCTAAACCTCTTATCCAAGTCTGCAACAGGGTCCTCCACTGGTGCCTCTAGTCCGCCTGTCTCCACCAATGGCTCTACTTCCCAACGGGTCATCAGGCTCCCAATCTCCTCAAGACGAGCGTTCGGCATGGATTCCATCCGATCAAGAACAGTAAGAAGCTGTCCTCGTAGACGGGTCACACATACTGTCAACACTGTCTCATCCCTAACTGGACTCTTCTTCGCCAGTGCCTCCAACTTATCCTTCACTTCATTATACTCCTCACCTAAAGCCTCTACATCATCCTCCAACCTGTTCAACCGTGTCGTCACACATCCATCTGCCGCCCCAAGCATCACCACCATCGATGTAGCTCTCCTAGGAAGAGGAGTCGTAGCTCTCGGTCCTGTAGAGATACCAGCGTCAGTAAGCATCTCCTGGTACACTGCAGGTACAGTCTCTGGTGGTGGTAGTAGTAATGGTGTCTCTGGGACAGAACTGGCAGGTGTGCGGGCTGCATGCCTGTCAGTGGCAGTGAAAGGTATGAGGGGTCGATAAGGTGAAAGTGGTGGTCGAGTAGCTCTCCCCCGAAGACGTCGTCTCACATAGTAGAAAGGTAGAGTACCAGGTGCTGGAGCAGGAATAGCAGTCCTTTCTCCTTCGTCTTCAGATGAAGATGAGGAGATGTGTGCCAGGGAAACCTCAGGAGTAGCGGCATATGCAGTAGGAGGGTCCTCAGTGTCTGTGACCTCCATAGGCTCTCCTTCCCCATCTGTAAACTCCATTTCATCATCCTCTGTCTCCTCTACCGTCTCATCTCCAGTCACTGATGTCTGACCTGGTGACTGCACCACGTCAGTGTCTAAGTCATCCTCTCCTCCGCCTTCTAGGCTAAGCACATCGTCAGCTGATGCATCAGGAATACGGATCGGTGAATGACGAACCTCCTCAGTCTCTCTCTCTGTATCGTCATCTGAAACCATCCGGTACCACGGATATCCTGACGGCGATCCTCTAGGTAGTCCTACTGATGAACTGATGGTCGACTGTGAACTACGGTTGTAGTATGCTCCTGTAGACGTGGAATCATCGGATGAAGACATCGCTGTAATCATAAACAAAATAAATGTGTGTAAATATCTCATAAAATTAGTCCGTAAAAAGGACATTAACATAACATAGCAATCATTGTTGAATCCACATGTATCCCATATAACATAATTCAGATTTTGTTGTTGCACATGTAACCCATGTAAATATACCTCGTAATTGTTAATTCACATGTACCCCATTTATTACTTATGTATCTACATATACTTAATACTTACAATCTGTATGATAATCGATTAAACATAGAGCAGTTATAGTCTAGAGTTACTAAATGCAACCTAGTTCTCTATAACTATGTCTCTGATACCAATCTGTCACACTCCCAAAATATCAGAGTATAATGGCGACAAGGGAGTGGTGACGTCATGATTATCATACGCACATAGTCACAAAGAACGACCTCTAAATGAGACGTTCGGAAAATAGATCACTTGTAGTTAATAAAATAAATAGTTTTAACAAAGTGCGGAAGCATAAACTGAATACGGTTACAAAACATAGTTTTCTCAAATGGTACAAATGATCGTTGTTTCAAGGAAATGACGGCAATGCATGAGACCTCATTTAGCATCTTCCTTCTTAATACCTGAGAAAAACATTGCTAAAGTGTCAACATAAAGTTGGTGAGTTCATAGGTTTAGTTAGTTTGAAATGTTTAATGAACCACAAGATTTTCCCAAAGGTGATGACAATATAACAGATACAAAGTCATCCCAAAAGTATTTATTACAGTCTAAGCTCGTGACACCGAAGCGTTAACAACACCGGTAGTATAATCATATAAATGTAGCCCAAACTAGATGCCTAAACCCACGACATCCTATCTCAGACTCAAATGAAACTGTGCCCGCTTGTCCCCTTGTTGGACAAGACAGACAGGGACGTCAATCCCGATAGATCTATCCATTACATTCGCGCTTACACAAAGTAATTAACGGTTCACGATTCACGGGCCAAAGCAACTGGGTTTTTAGTGGGACTTAGACTAATATATAAATCAGTAAATGCACTTGTGTTCACACGTTAAAATCAAGCAATGTCTCACCCCAAAAAGCAGTGAAAATAGTAAAGTATGGGGCTATAAACTCACCTCGTTAATTCAGCAAAGAGAACGAAGATAAAATAGCTCGAGGGTACGGTTACGCTAGCCGCGACCTAATTAATTATGAGAATCGAGTTACGATACGAAAAATTATATTGTTAAATGACACGACACCCTAGTTGTGCTTGACGAAACCATACGTTTATGAAAAGTACGATTTACGGAAAAGTACGATAAATAAAAGTCGGTTTATTAAATGGTCGGGTTTTACGGGTCAAATTATAACTTAAATTTACAAAAATTCGTTTTGGGCTTATAACTAAACTAAATAAACATACAAGGCCCAAATTGGGTCCAATATCTTTACACACAAACCGGCCCAAGGGTCATTAGACCCGGCCCGGTCCATGGGCGGACATAACAAGGAACGGAAGGAGTAGATATGCGTGTAAACACACACAACTCCCATAACAGAGAGTTAACTCTCTCTCCTCCCTCGATAATAACTCCACCGCCCCAAATCCTTCTCTCTCTTAAATCTAGATCGGTTCAATCCTTCCATGGCTATTCATCCTTATCAGTTGGGATGCATCAATCAAATATGAGTGGTCTGAGGTTCTTAGATCGCGTGAGATGTGGGGTTTAATCCCCACATCAAACCGATTTGGTTTTCTGATGTGTTCATCCTTGTGGTTACGCGAATCAATAGCCAAGAAATCAAGATAAGTTCGTTTTTCCTTTATTTCTTTTAACAAGATTAATTTATTTTCGATTTATAATGATCAGTGGGTTTGATTGATTTGTATAAAGTTGTTGTGAATCATATGATTCTTGGATTTAAAATAAACGAATTTAGGGTTTTGAAATATTTGGGGGTTTTTATCAATCTCGGTTTTGAATACAATTAATTGATGTTTTCTATTATAAAATCAAACAAATTTCAATATAAAATCAGTTTATAAAAATTAGGGTTTCGGTTAATTGGGGGTTTTTGCATAACTCATTTTCAATTAAATTAAATATGGGGTTTGGGTTTAGATTAGGTTTAATTAACGTTTTAATTAATAAAAATTCGATCTAGGGTTTTCATAAAATTGGGGGTTTTTATATTCGACTGTTACTCATGTTTATGTGATGTTTTTGTAATGTGGAAAATGTTAATTAAATGTTTAAAAGGGTTTTTAAATAATTAGGGTTTCAATTTGAAATGGGGGTTTCTATACCCGCGGCATGATTAATGGTTTTTAGGGTGTTTCTGTAAGAGTGAAAGTGATTAAGACATTTGATTGGTTGGCTTGGTTTAGTTCTCGGTTTGGTTCTTGATTGGGTCTCGGTTTGGTTGGACATGGGTCTCGGTTTGGTTCTTGATTGGGTCTCGGTTTGGTTCTTGATTGTGGTCTTGATTCGGTTGGACATGGGTCTCGGTTTGGTTCTAAGTCGGGTCTCGGTTTGGTCTAAATCGGGTCTCGGTATGGTTGACAAAAAGTAAAATCATAGTCATGTTTGTATTAGTTATAAAGTTTAACAAATTTCAGTTTTTAGTTAAAAGTATAAGACCATTACAATGACTAACACATTGATTCGTTTATTCGCAGGTTCGTACAAAACAAGCACATCTAGGACTTCATAAGGAAAGACGAAAAGACGAAAGACTCACAAAGGGGATGCTATGTTCGGTTTTGCAGGTTCGGACGGGATGAAGACTCTTTCGGTTTTGCAGGTTCGGACGCGACGTGTGGGTCGGCTGGACACTACTCTTCACTCTACCCAGAAGTTGTATTTGGATGACTTGTGCAGATTTTTGGTGTTTGTAATTTGGACAGTGATAAACTTGTATTTGGACATTGGATAAACTTTGGGTTTGTATATAAACTTGTATTGTTAGTCTAGGGTTAGTGTCAAGCTGAAAATGGTAACTTGTGATATACCCAAAAGGGGTAAACTAGGCATGTGTGCTGTCCTTTAGTGAGGAAATAAACTATGAAGTTTATTTGCAGCTGGTCATGTGACTGATTTTTGAGACTCTTGTAAGGCAAGCTTGGTAATAAATATAAATGAAGGTTTATACTCAGTTATTTGTGCAATGTTGTGACAGTTATATACTCGACTCGGGTTCACAATGTTTAGTTTAGACGCGACTGAATAAACACGACCTAAAACCGTTTGACATACGATCCCAAAACAAAACAATTGTGCGAGACTTCACGTAATCTAGTAAATATACCAAATAAACGTACGGCAAAACATAAACGCCCACCAACTTGTGTATTGTATTAAACTTAATAATCGCGAATACTCGAGATGTTACATATGCTCTCCCTAAAAAGGGCTTTGTCCGCAAAGCAAAAATAGTTAACACATTCATGTCGACAACTCGTCAGTAAACAGTTAAAATACTCGTACTATATGAATAAATTAAGATGGAAATTTGACGAATGTCACACCCAGCTAGTGTGATATAAACCTAATAGTAATTTTAGGTAGGACCTTAGTTCTAAACGAAGCCCATAAAAACCCGCTTTTACATATATATTTATTTATGAAAAATATTTATATCATTTGCGGTTCGGTTCGGGTTTAGCGGTTTGGTTTTTCGGATAAAAACGAAACCGAACCGGCAAATCAGTTTTTCTTTTTTCCTAAAACATATTTGTCGGTTTTTGGCGCGGTTCGGTTTTTCGCGGTTTTACGATTCGCAGTTTGATTTCTGCTTACCCCTACCTACATGTCGGAAATTTTGATAAGGACTTGCTTCTTTATAACTATTCATCGACACACTATAAAATAAAAATTTACTTACGATGTTATTTGTTAATAAGATAAACAACTATTTAAATCATTATAATTTTTCTTTATTAAATTACAATAAATATAAAAATAGACAAAAAAGAACCCATAACTTTTTCTTACTCTTTTACCTATTAAAAACAAAGAGTAATTAGAAGTTTTATACTTTTTCTTAATATTTTGCCTACGTTTGCTTACTTTTTAAACTTTTAGTGACCCCTTCTATTACTTACTCTTTTAGGAGTTGATAAAAATAATTTTTGCTATTTATTTTAACAGAAATTGATAAAATACTTTTAGCATCCTTTTTATTACTTAATTTTTTTACATTTAATTTAGTAAACAAATGTTATAAAATTTTGTAGTTAGAGAATGGTCTTTAATAGTATCTCGTTATCTACCGACACTCGCTTGACATAAAATTTAACAAACGCCAATATATACAGTAATACATAATATGTTTGAAAAATTTGTGCTAATATTTGAAAAAGTAGGTATTTGTATTTGTGTGAATAATTGATACAAAATTATTCAAAGTTTTTGTTTCTAATAATGTATGATGATGATCAACATCAGATTATGTTTCTTGTTGTTAATGTGTTGTTTTGATTTTACGAGTTTAATGTTTTGTAGGACTAATATGGGAATTTGACCTTTATTTGAGCATATAATTATTCTGCTAATCAACTTCATGAACACTATAATAATGTCCAACGAAACCAACAAACAAAACTTGTACACAACAAGCTCCCGTAAAGCCGGATAGAAAGCCAGACATATGTAAGCAACATGTCCACGAAATCAGAAAGTACGGCCTCATACACATTGGAACAAACTCCTCACATCTCCCAAACCTATCATCTGAATACGTGAAATATTTAAGCTAATGCTTTGATTATGAACATCTCAACCATGGATATAAACAAGAACATAGGCTAGGGTGATAAATTAAAGAACAAGCACAGCAGCTCTTTCTTAGTAGATTGATAGACCCCTAACATGATCTCAATCATATCCAGAATATCATTTTTTATTATATGGCCTACATTTACTTTTGTTGAACCAAGCGTGGCAATCACTCCGTAGAATGATAGTCACACAGAAAGGCTTCACCCGTATCAGATACATCCAAACTCTTTAGTCTTGAGATAGTCGTCCCATCTTTCATGACTCACCAAGTCACTATAAGAAATACAACTTTTTTATATACACTGCGATCTCATATTCACCCATTTTAGACCCCATATAGTTGCAGCTCAACTAACAGATTTGAATTTTTAAGTCTCAAACTCATAAGCTTGTTTTTCACACTCTCCAAAACAATCTTAATCAAATCACTCTTCCTTGATTCTTTCTTATTTCTGAAGTTCCTTTCTTGTCACACATAGTAAACTACTGCAGCAATTACCAATCTATCTACACTCCAAATGTTGCTCTTAAATGGATATGATGAACAAGAAGTCACTAATATCATGTATTCATGTTGACCTTTATTTTAACTACTATGTTTTTGGTCCCAGTAGTAGTTCACTCTGTTGACGTGGATCCTGACGTGTTTTAAGCAATGTTTTAACACGCGATTTAATTGGTTGAACCCAAAACCAGTTAGAGACCTGCGCCAACCAGGTTTGATAAACCTGGTCGGGTCATTACTTTTGTTCCTTTTTAATGCGCAAAAAACCAGGCTTGATATGTGTTAATTTGAAGGACCTAATCTGCTACTCATGTTTAACCATAAGGACTTATTGTGTGTTGTTTAAACTTTCAGTTAATATGAAAGGACTTGGTGTGAAGGGAATCTTGGACTACAAGGACCAAAGTTGTGAAGACTTCTTAGTCACTGCTGGACTTGGACTCAAGCCCATATAAGCCAACATTGAAGCCCATGTTGCAACGACTCTTTAGCCTTTAGGGTTTGTTTAAGATGGGAGCGTGTATCTCATTTTTTGCATCGCCTCTTTATTCATCTGTGTGTTTTTCAACACACAACTTCATACTCTCTCTCAAACACTTGGTCTCAGAAACTTGTTTAATCTTTCTATTTTTGTCTTTTGATTGCAAAACAATTATCATGTAGATAATAGGGCTACACGTGAGTAGCACTGGTAGTCTTTAGAATTTTTATCATTCTGTTTATCTTTTAATCTTGGTAATAAAAGTATAAGTGTTTGAGGCCTCTTGATTCATGTTTTTCTACATGGTATCAGAGCCTGGTTACTGAAAATTGATGAAATTTTTTTTTAGGATTTCAAAAAATTTTGGGGGTTTTTTTACGATACACACATTTGTGATTAGATCTGCTATTGAGATAGCAGGATCTGTTAATATTATTTTTTGATTCAAAGTTTTGATGCCTCAATTTTCGTTTTAAAAAATTAGGGTTTCTGAGATCTGGTGTTTCATATCATTTGGTTACCTTTTTGGACGATTGGTACATTTATCTTTCGATTGAAGTGATTTTCCCTAATTTTCCTTGAGAAAAAAATTAGAGTTTCATTTCTTTTGAAGGGGTTCTTGCTTGGTGGTGATTTCCTAAGTGGGATTTGTATCTCTGTGGCTGGATTGTTGTTCTTTGGTCATTTTCCCTATTTTCCCTCGAAGGAAAATTAGGGTTTGTGATTTGGAGGTTATGTTACTCCTAGACTAAGTGAATCTAGGTGTAACAGTTCGATTAAGCTTTGGTTAAGAGCACTGTAACACCCCTCTACTCTCTCCTTCTTTATTTGTTGCTTGCTGTCTGCTTATTTGTGTTTATTGTTGCTATCTGTTTTTTTTTTTTGGGTTGGTAGTTTTTACTTTTCTACCTTTTATTTGGATCCTCACTCTCTGCTTGCCCTTGACCTGCCACCCTTGAGTGGTTTGGAAGCCTGGGAACTTTGTTGTAGTTTAGTGAGTTCTCTTTTTTTTTTACCTTTTTTGACCCTTCACCATGTCTGACCATGAGGAGTCAGCACATGGTGATGATGATAATCTAAGTGTGACTGATCCAGTTACACTTATTAGCAAGCTTGATTTGAGTGACCATTTGCATTTGCACCCTAATGATAATGTTGTGTTGACTGTTGTCACTGTTAAACTTAAAGGGGCTGAAAATTATCAAATTTGGGCTAATGCTATGTTACTTGCTTTGGAAGGAAAAAACAAAATTGGTTTTATTGATGGGTCTTGTAGAAGATCCATAACTGATGAGATTTTGGGAAAACAGTGTGATAGGGTGAATGCTGTTGTTCTTGGATGGATTTTGAACTCTATTTCTGAGGAATTGTTCATTGGTCAAATTTTTTCAGAAAAGGCTAAACATGTTTGGAATGAACTTAAAGAAACTTATCATAAAGTTGATGGGTCTGTGATTTTTAATCTTCATCATAAAATCAACACACTTAAGCAAAATGGGTCTAACTTGTCTGATTATTATCATAAACTGAATGCTTATTGGAAACAGTATGATGCTATGGTTGAATTACCTAATTGCTTGTGCTCTGCTGCTGGTGAATTTAAGAAACATATTCAATTGTTGAAACTTATGCAATTTTTGATGGGTCTTGATGATTCTTATATGAGTATTAGGAGTTCAATTCTCTCTAGGGAGACTTTACCAGATGTTAAGGGTGCATATGCCATTATCTCTAGTGAGGAGTCTCACAGAGTTGCATCTGGGACTCTCACTGGTTCCTCTCAGAGGACTCAGACATCTACTTTTCTTTCTAATGGGCCTACTAGAAACAATGTTCAAAGACCTCAAAATTTTCAGAATTCTCAAACTCATAATTTCAGACCTAACTTTGGCAACAATGGTAACTTTAGACCTAGCTCTAGCACCACTAGTTTTAAACCTAATGCTCCTAGCAACAATAGGTATAAACCTAATGCTAATTCTAATGCTGAAATTGTGTGTGAGAATTGTGGGTATAATGGGCACACCATTGATAGATGTTTTAAAATCATTGGCTATCCTAGTGACTTTGGAAAAGAAAAGGGGGGCAAAATTATAAAGGGAAAAATATGTCCAACAATTTTGTTGGTACACCTTCTTCATCATGGTTCACTAATGAACAATTGGCCACTTTGCTCTCTCTCATTAAGGATAACAAGATTTCTGCTACTGATTCTCAAAAGGGGGTTCATGCTAATATGGTAGGTATTTACTTTAACAATAGCGAAGTGTTTAATGATAACTTTGAAAGATTTTTTTGTTCCAACACTAACATCAAAACAAAGCTGGGTTATAATGGGAAGGTTGTTGATTCTGGAGCTAATCAACATATGACCAATAATGAAACTGAATTGGACAATGTTTTTGATATTTCACACTTAAATATTAAAGTGGCTCATCCCAATGGGACTGAAGCCATTATTTCAAAATTGGTAACCTCAAACTTTCAAATGGTCTGGTTTTGTTTGATGTTCTTGTCATCCCTGATTATTGTGTGACTCTTATTTCTGTTCATAAACTTGCTAAGGATAACAAAGTGTTGGTTGTTTTTTATGAGAATAAATGTTTTTTTTGTGAATCAGGATTTGAATCACCAAACTGTTTTAGGGACTGGTAGACAATATGGTGGTCTTTACTATTTAGATATAGAAGGTACTAAGATGGTGAATAATTTTAGTGTGCCTATTTGCTCTCTTTCTAAACATGACTGGCATATTAGAGGTCACCTTTCTGACCCTGCTCTAAGTGTTCTCAAATATGTTTTGAACATAACTGACTTTGGTCAAATTGATTTATGTGAAATATGTCAAAGAGCTAAACAAACTAGAGAACCATTTCCTTTAAGTGATCATAAAACTAAAGTTCTTGGTGATCTTGTTCATTTAGATTTGTGGGGTCCTTATAGGGTGACCAGTCACACTGGTCATAGGTATTTCTTGACTGTTGTGGATGATTATACAAAGGCTGTTTGGCTGTATTTGATTAAAAGCAAAGATGAAGATGGGACTTATATTGAATTTTTTTTCAATCTGTTAAAAAATCAGTTTAAAAGAAATCTCAAAATCTTTAGAAGTGACAATGGGACTGAATTTGTTAATCATAGTTTTCAAAATTTCTGTCATAATCAAGGGATTATACACCAGACATCTTGCCCTTACACTCCACAACAAAATGGGGTTGCTGAAAGGAAACATATGCATCTATTAAATGTAACTAGATGCCTTATGTTTCAGGGGGGAATACCCTTGAGATTTTGGACTGAACGTATTCTAACTGCTACTTATCTTATTAACATATTACCTTCCTCTGTGCTAAATGGTAGATCTCCTTATGAGATGATTTATAATTCATCCCCAAATCTCTCTCATATTAGAACTTTTGGATGTCTTTGTTTTGCTACTATTTTAAATATTCATGATAAATTTTCCAGTAGGTCTGAAAAATGTGTTATGATGGGCTTTTCTAATTCTCAAAAGGGTTACAAGCTTTATAGTCTTTACAGACATCAATTCTTTGTTTCTAGAGATGTGAAATTTTTTGAATCTATTTTTCCTTTTAAAGATGGTACCTTGAATAAGAGAAATAATAATGAAGAATTTGATGTTTTCCAAAATGATAAAGCTTTGACCTTTTTTGATTTAGATAACCCTGAGCTACCCTATGATGATGAGAGAGTAACAAATGCACATAATGGTGACCATGGGTCACCAAGTGCTAGTAACCCACCCATGAGCTTTGGTGACAGTGGACACATTGCCTCAGGCAATGACATCACATATGTCAGCTCAAATGGGAATGAGGCTGCCACACTTGATGACAATCATATTTCTGAGGATACTTTGGATTTTAACCCTAGTCTTCCTTCTCATGATCAAAGCATGGGATAAAACTTGGGTAACAATCCTAATATTAATGCTTAGGGAAATCAAGGCTTAAGAAGGTCTTCTAGACCTTCTGTTTTTCCAAAAAACTATAATGACTTTGTGGTCAATTCAAAAGTCAAATATGGGATTGAAAAATTTGTGGGATATTCTAGGATTAAAGGTGATGCTTTATGTTTTGTGACCCAATTGAATAAGAATAGTGAACCTAGAAATTTCTTTGAAGCCTCTTAAAACCCTCATTAGGTTGATGCTATAAACTTAGAATTTGCTGCTTTGCTTGAAAATGATACTTGGGACTTAGTTGAGTTACCTGCTGGTAGAACTGCCTTAAATTCTAAATGGGTTTAGAAACTTAAGTTTAAAGCCAGTGGTGAAATAGAAAGGTACAAAGCTAGACTTGTTGCTATGGGTTGTAGCCAAAAAGAAGGAATTGATTATGAAGAGACTTTTTCCCCTGTTGTGAAAATGGTTACTGTTAGATGTTTGATTAATTTGGCTGTTAACCAGTCTTGGCCTATTTATCAACTTGATATCAACAATGCTTTTTTGTATGGTGAGTTGGATGAAACTGTCTTCATGAAACCTCCACAAGGTTTCTATACTGGAAATAAAAATCTAGTGTGTAGATTGAAGAAGTCCATTTATGAACTCAAACAATCTCCAAGACAGTGGAATTCTAAACTTACTTATGTTCTTGTGGAAAATGGATTTGTTCAAAGCAAATCTGACTACTCTCTTTACACTAAGTCTGATGATAAATTGTTTATTACTGTTCTTGTTTATGTGGATGACATCATTGTTACTGGCAATAACAAAACTGAAATTGATAACTTCAAAATGTTTTTGAAAGGCAAATTCAAAATTAAAGATTTGGGAAACTTGAAATATTTTTTGGGAATTGAAGTTATCAATATTGATTCTAGAATCTGTTTAAACCAAAGAAAGTATGTGTTGGACTTTTTGTCTGAGTATGGGATGCTTGCCTGCAAACCATCTAAGACACCTTTGGTGTCTAAGTTGTCTATTTCTAATCAACCTTCTGAAAATGACCCTTTCCTTGATAATATTGTTGAATACCAAAAACTTATGGGAAAGTTAATTTATCTAACCAATACTAGACCTGACATTTCTTATGTTGTGCATTGTTTGAGTCAATTTATGCATTCTCCTTTGTTGTCTCAACAGAAAATTGCCTTTAGAATTTTAAGATATCTAAAGGGGTCTCTAGGTCTTGGTATTAATGTTGCAAGAAACTCTGGTATGTCTCTTAAAGCCTTTTCTGATGCTGACTGGGCAAAATATTGTGACAAGAAGGTCTGTTACTGGGTATTGTGTTTCTTGAGTGGAAACTCGATTTCTTGGAAGAGCAAAAAACAACATACTCTCTCTAAATTTTTAGCAGAAGCAAAGTACAGAGCTCTTGCCTCTGTTACAAGTGAAGTCATATGGATCCTCAAAATTTTAAAAGATTTAAAATGTTACAATCTTTTGCTTGTAGATATGTTTTGTGATAGTAATTCTGCTATTAAAATAGCAGCCAACCCTGTTTTTCATGAGAGAACCAAGCATCTTGAAATTGACCTTCACTTTATGAGGGAATTTTTTTTGAATGGGGTGGTTAAAACTGTTAAAGTAGATTCTGCAAATCAAATTGCAGATCTCTTTACAAAAGGGTTGGATATAGACCAACATGAGAAACTTGTTGGAAAATTGGGCATGATTAATTTGTATAGGTTGTCAGATTAAGGGGGATGTTAATTTGAAGGACCTAATCTGCTACCCATGTTTAACCATAAGGACTTATTGTGTGTTGTTTAAACTTTCAGTTAATATGAAAGGACTTGGTGTGAAGGGACTCTTGGACTACAAGGACCAAAGTTGTGAAGACTTCTTAGTCACTGCTGGACTTAGACTCAAGCCCATATAAGCCCATGTTGTAATGGCTCTTTAGCCTTTAGGGTTTGTGTAAGATGGGAGCGTCTATCTCATTTTTTGCATCGCCTCTTTATTCATCTGTGTGTTTTTCAACACACAGCTTCATACTCTCTCTCAAACACTTGGTCTCAGAAACTTGTTTAATCTTTCCATTTTTTGTCTTTTGATTGTAAAACTATTATCATGTAGATAATAGGGCTACATGTGAGTAGCACTGGTAGTCTTTAGATTTTTTATCATTATGTTTGTCTTTTGATCTTGGTAATAAAAGTATAAGTGTTTGAGCTCTCTTGATTCATGTTTTTCTAAAATATGTGACAAAGTTTATTCATATCCAAAATATGAGAAACTATATAACTACATTTGATTATGTCTATATAAAACAGTGTTGCTCACAATGTTCGCCTATACAAATTTAGAACTCTATGTACTTGTGTTCAAGCAAATTTCTTTCTGTATCATCGAGGATACACTTGGGGTTAAAGCCACTAATAAGATCACTCCCTGACACATTTAGTGAGCTATAAAATGAAGATGTTCATGATGATTCCACATACGAACTTGAGTTGGGCTCAGAAAAGTCAGGACCTGTTTTGGCATCTTTTCAAGAATGTGCTCAAGCTGTTGGACCACATCTAACATTGATGGCCTTTTGTTGGGTTTATCGTTGCAACACCAAAGAGTTAAAGATACAAACTTTTTAATGCATCCAGAAGGGTATGAACCCATTCGGTTATAACATCCAACAAGTCATTACTGAATAAAATTAACTCTCAATACCGTGTTCCGCGGGTTATGGGTCCCAATACCGTCTTATAACACAGTGTATGGGGGGAGGTTGAGATGTAGACAACCCTACCCGTACCTAAGGTAGAGAGCATGTTTCGGGTTCTATCAAAGATAGAAAAACTAAATATATACGACTTAATCAAAGAATCCATACCATTAATCAAAGACCAAGTCCCCAAATTCAAACCATTCAGGATTTTAATTACATTCTCAATCACTAGGACCAGGTGTTGAGTATATAGTGAACATTCTGCTGAATTATCTCTTGCAAGCAAAATATAATGAAATCATAAGTATAGAACCAAATAATGCAGTACCTTAATAATACTTCTAAAGACAGAACCCACAATATGGTAATTGTTCAAGAATCATTTGTAGACCTTCTAGACATTCAAGAAACAACGTGAAACACAGCGGAAGACCTAGAACGCAGCAGCAAAGATCAAAAAGACAACCTAAAGTGAAACTCGAAATTGTACGGGAAGCCAATTCCATGTCCTTTTAAGTACGTTCGGCACCCCGTAAAGTTGCTGGAGTCTGCAAGCCAAGGCACTCCAGGATTGATACAGTTCACATACGCAAACTTCGAACAGCAACAACTCGAGTTTGCAACACAAGATGGCGGTATGTAGAAAACAAGAGGGCATATGATAACAGCTTTTCTCTAGATGTATTTTTTGTGTTTTTTTCATGTATCCCTTGAAGATCCCAACATGGTTTTATTTATACTGCTCGGCCATGATCACATTGATCACATGTGATCATAGTTATGCTTCGTAAATTAAGGAGATAGTGGATACAACTTACCACTAAATCAGCCCTCGCAACATTTTTAATGGCGGAACTATGTATGAGCCACATGTGGCACGTGCCACACATAGTTTTTCACGATGAAAGGTAGTTTCTTTATTGAACTTTAGAGGATTTTTAAATGTGCTACACCCATTTGAAATGAAGTATAGATTTAAGCTCTGCTTTGAAAAAAGAATGGAAGATAGGAGATGGAGATGAAAGATGTACAGTTATATATGGGTGTTATTTTTTACAGTATATCATTTGTCTTCTAGTTAATTTTATACTATTATTTCATTTAGTACAACTACTTAGGTGACCTATGTATTTGTATTTGTTTTATTATAGGTAAAAATGATTTTGTAAACTTTTAGTTTTTTCCGATTTAAAAAACTTAGTGTTTAATGACCCTGACGGATAATTTGTTATAAGGCTTTTTCAGCTACATGAGGCCATCAGATTGCATCGACATTTCCACCATGGCGTCTTTATTTGGTATTTCGTCAGCTCATTAACGACCGTTTTATTCATCCTTATAAATTCTTAGATGAGTAAGATATTTTTGATAGTATATTACATGACCACGTGCCATATTACATTCGAAAAAGAAAGTACTATTTTAATAAATACACAACTAAATCTAAGAACTATTGATGAAGCGAGCCGAGATTCGTGCCACGTATATTTTAAAACCTTAGATCCGCCACTGAACATTTTACCAAGTCAACACAAAATATTAGTATATTCCTGTATTCTAGGCTTGTACCATATGTTGTTAGCCATATACAATTAGTTGCTCCGTCAACTAGTTGTCCCTTACGCTTAGTGAGTAATAAAACTTACCAAACTCACTAATAACTTCAACAATCTCCCACCAGGTTGGAAATTTTTCTACCACTCTAATGAGTTATGTCACGAAGGTGTCATTAAGATTAAACCTCGTTTACTCAAAGTATGCAAAGTGAAACTGGTTCAATGGTGTCCGAAGATTAAACCAAAAACCTTGAGATATAATGGTGTCCGAAAATTAAAACAAAATCTCTTTATTTCACTCGCACACTTCTACACACTCCTCATTGTAACCATCACGTTCTCACTGAGCGTGAATATGGCCGTGCGCTTATCCTGATTCCTGACCATCTAAGAGAGAAACCACAACTCTCCATTCAAGGCGGCACCACCTCTAGATCATATAGGCAAAGCTACTCTAACGTCATCTTTATTTCTAAGACGCCTCAAAAGCTTTGTTAAGAGAAAATTCTCATCCTTTCTCAGCAACATTGTGCTATCTAAGCTATACATGAGTCAATTTATCGATAGCACCTTCTACGAATTAATGAATTTGTTATTACCCGTTAGACTCGTAATATAGGAGTACTACAATCAAGTTGGATTTCCATCACTAACCAATTCTCAGTGGTTTCAGACTCATGTCTCTTAGCAAGCCTCAATAAGTCTCTCGTTAGAGCCTTAATAGGCTACCCGACAAACTATAACACCGCTTGTCGATCACAATCACTCACCAAATCCCTTGTCAGAGACTTAGTAGTGCCAACGTCAAGTTTCTAGATTTCTTGACAAACATGTCATTAATGGCCATTTTTAATAATTTTGTACACATTCTATCGCTATTGAATTTAAGGTGTTAGATCTTAAGTGATCTAAATATCTAATCCACCTAGCTTCTCATATGAGACAATTAGACAATGTGTTCACCTTCCGTCACGAAGTGAGAAATACACACTATTTCATGTCTCCTCAAAAGACAAGTCGTCATGTGAGTACAAAAATTCACTTATTTGTGAACTTTAGTCACTACTTTGACTAATACAAAGTACCATCAAGTACTATATGATATTCAACACATTTTTTCCTTTTTTTTGGTTGCAAAGGTACTACTACGTAGTTTACAAGTACACATAGTTCATCTGCAATATGAACAATAAATCAACACATGCACAAAAAAAAACTCATGTCCTTCTACTTCTTATTCAAAAAAATAACAACCAGCCTTCCTGCTTTGTTAATTTTCTTGACTATGTAGTACTACTTGGGGTATTCTCAAATACCCTTCACAAAAATTCATCAAAGGAATACTCAGAGTTCTCTGCATCTTTTGAAAACTAATTGTATCCATGTGGTTTACTAAGTCATGCTAATAAACACAATTTTAATAGCATGGACTTACAACTATATATCACAATTCAGTAGAGGATGTTCCATGAATAATCATCTTGATACATATATGTATTTTCTTTCGAGAATGTATCAATATATTATTCATAACATATTTCCTCGCCCAGGCTATGTCGCTTTTATCACTAGTTTTCATAAGTTACATCCCACCTTGGATGAACCTGGTTACCCAATAAAAATCTCACCAAGAATTCTCCAAAGGACAACTTGGTTACTAACATATACCGAATATCTAATAGATAAAAATGTAGTGTGTTGTTATGTAACATCATGTAAAGGTGATATATTATCATAGTTATAAAATCACACTATCCCAATTCCAATTGACAATCTACACATCAAGTAAATTCCAGTTTTTCATGTCGATAACCACACACATAAAGGACTTGACATACAATGTTATCTCAACGTATCGCTGAAAAAGCTTGAAAATTTACATGAAAAAGTTTTCCATATGGAATGATTCTTTATTAGGTTTAAAATTCTATAAACCAAATAAATAAATATTATATTTTATGCACACTTGCTAGCCTAAAATAAACAAATCAATTTTAGATGTCACAACTTGTTTTCACATTATTTAAAAACACAAATATTGCATGGCTTATGGCTTTTATGCATTCTGAACAAACTTTGCTCGTCATTTAGAAATCACATTGAAAACTCTTGTTGGGAATCTAAGTTTGTTAGATTCCCTGTATCATAGATTTAAACACAAATCAAGCTGTTAGATAGTGACTTGCCTGTGCCTAGGAGGCAGGCAAGTATCGTAAGACTCACAGAGATCCAAGTCTCTGTGAGCAACCTCAGAGGAGTCCATGTCAGAGACATTGTCAAGGAAGTCGAAAATTACTTGAAGACATACTCATTGGCTGTAATGGATAACAACCAAAATTTATCAAGGACTCTGAGGGGTTGAGGGTTAACAGGGGTCGCAATACCCTGTTAACACTCAGCACACTTTGGACATACCTTAGTGTGTACGAGACTATGAAGAAAAGGGAAACTGTGTCAGCTCTGTTTTCATAAAGCATTGTGGCAGACTACCAAGAATAGAAGAGCATCTTGTGACAGAGGTCTGACAAGTGTCTGTCTAGTGTAGTCACCATCAACAAGTACTTAGATTCAACCTCGGACCACTATAAATAGGTTATGTAGCCTAGCATTTATGTTCAACACTTAGATAAAACTTATACATTAATGCTTAGAACTTATAGAACCAAACAGCTGCGACGGTGTTCATAAGTTAGGGTTTAGTTTGTTCAAAGTGTGCACAACACATTGTCATCAAACGGTGTTATCCATAACACTTATAATTCTTTATTATACAACAATAAGTATTACATTTGAAAAGTAATTACGTGTGTTTATTAACTAATTTTTATAGTTTCTAGCATAGTTTAGGGACTTTCAATTGGTATCAGAGCGGTGTTTGATATTAAAACCTTCAAAAACATCGTTCTAAGTTTTATAATCAAGATCCACCATGTCGGAAAAAACCAATGCACCACCGTCATCTGGGAACAACAACAATGCACCACCAACTTCACCAAGACTCACTCCTCCACCTCCAAATGAAGATGATCTACCTCAACTTCTTGACTCAAGAGGCGGATCTCAAGTCACCAATGTACCAGTCTTTGATGAAGAAAATTTTGCTAGTTGGAAGAGTCAATTACTCGTGTATCTCAACGGACTTGAACCATTTCTTCTAGAAATTCTAGACAATGGTCCTTATGTTCCCATGGCGCTCACCTCTACTGATGAGAATCCTCTTCCCAAACCTCTCAAATAGTGGACTCCAGCTGATAGGAAATATACAAACCAAGACAAACGTCTCAAGAGCATCATCATATCTTGTCTTCCCAAACACATCATGAAGTCTGTCATTCAGTATCCCACAGCCAAACAAATGTGGACAGACCTTATCCTTGGTCATGAAGGACCCTTTGAAACCAGAGAAACCAAGATTCAGGCACTCAGACTTCAGTTCAATGCTTTCAAGGCACTTGAAGGTGAAAAGGTTCAACCAACATATACAAGGCTGAAGATTCTTCTCAATGACCTTGCTATGAATGACGTCACCATTGGTCAAGCTGAAATTAATGCCACATTTGTCAACAGCCTTCCAAGAAAATGGTTGTGTATGAATCAGACTCAGAGAGCCAATAACTCAATCAAGAATGACACCTTAGCTCAGCTTTATGGAAAGTACAATTATGAAGAAGGGCTGATTGATACCATATACAAATCAGAGACTAGAAGATTTGTAGTTCAGGGAGCAACTTCCAAAGCTTTGCTTTCTACCCCATACCCTCATGACAACGACTCTGATGTTGAAGAAGACACATGTAACAGTCAAGAGTTCTTGACAGACCTTAATGCTGAATTTCATGAAAGAGACTTGCTAGCTAATCAAAGGAGATTCTACAAAAGATCAGGGAGAGTAGGACCAGCTAGCAAACAAACAGACAAATCAAAAGAAACTTGCTTTGCCTGTGGAAAACTTGGACACTTTCAAAAAGACTATCCTTCCACAAAAACATCCTCACCTTCTTATCCATCATCTTCCACCAAACCTTACAAGTTCAAATCACAACATAACAACTCATCTCACCAATTCAACTCATCAGACAATGAGAAGAAGGATCACAAGAACAAGTATAAGGCACTTAAAGCTGAGTTAGAACAAATGAATTTGAAGCTTGAAACTCTGTCTAAGAAGAAAGGGGGTGATAAAAACACAGAGAAAGGGTTGGTAGCTGAAGCGTATGATTGGAATGATGAGCCGCTGACTTTAGATGAGGAAGATACTACTAGAGTCAGGGCTTTTATGGCAATAGCTGAGGATGAACCAACTGTTGGGAAAGGAGATGCAAGATCAGGACAATGGGTTGACATCACAATGAAAAAGGTACACAGGCTTTTATCTACGTCTAAAAGTGATGAACGCAAACATGTCCTTGATTATACCATTGTTGATTTGCACTTTGTTGAGGAACAAAGAAAAAACTTGCTTGATAAATTTCACTCTGTTAAACATGAACTGTTAACTGTTAAGGCTGAATGTGAAACTCTCAAACAGGTTAACTTAGAAAAGATATCTCTTCAAAACGAAGTTAATAGGTTAACCTTGAAGAATAGTGCCTTAAATGATCAAGTATCTGAATTAAATAAGGTTATAGAAAAATGGCTGTGCAGTAGGTTCACTATAGATGAATTGCTTAATGATGAACTACCTGTTGATATTAAAAGAGATATATCTGCCAAGAAAAATAAGTTGAAAGTTCTCACCAAACCCAAAGAGATTGTTTTCAAATCTACAGAGACAATTCATATGTCAGATCCCCTCTTGACTGATGTCCTTGTCTCTGAAGATGTGGTTGATTTACCACCCTTACCTAAACTCTTAGGAGTTGAACCCAACAGTTCCTCTAGAGGAGCTAAGGCTGAACCCAAAACAGATGTTGAGAAACCACCAGCTAAGGTATTTTTTGTACCTGCTAAACAATCTGTTAAGCAAGTTGCCTTTAAGCCCGTCTCAACAAAATCTGTGAACAAGTTGATTCCTTAACTGAAGAACGCCTGTTGTCATTAATGAAAGAAGTAGAACTCTTGAAACAACATATTAAGCCTTCCGCTGAATGCTTTACTTCCCATGAACCTAAGTCTATTCTAGGTGAACCCAAAGGTGAAAGGATAGTCAAACCTTACTGCAATATATGTAAAAACTCTCATCACATAACCATAGATCATGATAGACAAATGGCTGTTAAGAGAGCTCAGACACCTTCTAGAGAGAGACAACAGGCTTCTAGGAGACAAATAGGTAACTACAGACCTTATCCTCCCTGTAAATTTTATGGATTCACATACCATCACTCAGATGAGTGCCATGACTTTCCAGGATGTGATATATGTGGAAGGTTCACCCATGAGACAGCTATCTGTCCTTCCCATCGTCAAAAGTTCTACAGGAACTCAAGAGTTGCTAATCAGCAATTCAAGGAACCCATTGGAAAGTGGGTTCACCATAGGAACTAACTTGTTTCTATGTATCTGTGCAGAAACATCTTAAGGAATCGGTATGGTACCTAGACAGTGGCTGTTCTAGTCACATGACAGGGATTCAACAATACCTGCACATATACTCAAAGGAGCCAGGTCTTAAAGTGGTGTTTGGGGATAATTCTTCAGGCGACACAGAGGGATACGACTCAGTGAACTGCAATGGGATAACGTTTACAAGGGTTGCATATGTGAATGGTCTTAAACACAATCTTATTAGCATCAGCCAATTGTGTGATGTTGACTACAAGGTTTTGTTTACTAAGACTCAGGGAACCATATTCAACAAGAACAATGATGTGGTGCTTATTGCACCAAGAAGGAGAGATGTGTATGTCATCAACATGGCTACTTGCTCTGAAGACAGCTCCAATTGTTTTCTAGCCAAAGCCTCTGAAAGTGTCAATTGGCTGTGACACAAAAGACTGTCTCATCTCAACTTCAAGAACATCAACAAGATAGCCACTCAAAACCTGGTTGCTGGTCTACCTTCAGTGATGTTTTCTAAAGACAAAACTTGTTCAGCTTGTGTCAAGGGATAGCATCACAAGTCTTCTTTTAAGACCAGACAATCATTCTTTATTGACAAGTGCTTACATCTCCTTCACCGGGATTTGTTTGGGACTGTCAAACCTCAGACCATTAATCACAACAAATACACCTTGGTCATAGTTGATGAGTTTTCAAGGTATACATGGGTTTTCTTCCTCAGAAGGAAAAGTGATGTTGCTGATACCATCATGTCCTTCATTAGACAGGTTGAAAATATGAATGATGTTAGAGTCAAAGCTCTAAGAAGTGATAATGGTACTGAATTCAAGAATCAACAACTTGAATCCTTTTGTGATGAAAAAGGAATATCACAAAACTTCTCTTCAGCTGGCATCCCTGAACAAAATGGTATGGCTGAAAGAAGAAATAAGACTCTGATTGAAGCAGCCAGAACTATGTTAAATGGTGCAGCTTTACCAAAGCAATTTTGGGGAGAAGCTGTTCACACTGCTTGCGACACCTAAAATAGGTCAATCATTGTCAAGAGACATGGTAAAACTTCCTATGAAGTTTTCAGAAATAAAGCTCCAGACGTCAACTATTTCCATGTTTTTGGATGTCCTGTGTTCATTTATAACTACAGGGATAAACTTGGAAAATTTGATGAAAAAGCTGATGATGGTTTCTTCTTAGGATACTCTCCAACTGCCAAGGCCTTCAGAGTATTCAATACTAGAAGACAAGAAGTAGAAGAAACCTTTCATGTCAGATTCAATGAAGATGATGACGTCATACAGAGATCAGGAACAGAGGGTGATGAAATTGATTTTAATGAAAACGTGTCTTTCCCAAGTGATGAATTCTTAGAACCAAGACCTCCCTGTCATCACCATCATCACACCAACATTCTCACTCCTTATGCTCCTACATTCGATCCTCTGTCAACACACAAAATTGAAGTTCCTTCGTCTCAGGAACTTGATGAAGAAGAACCACAGCCTTCTTGTAGTCCTTCTTCCTCAACTGCTGAAGATGACTCACCAATTCTTCAAATCCCTAAAGACTCTCCTGCTGATAATGAATCTGTACCCCTTGATATGGCTAAATTTAACACAGATACTGAGGTCATCTTTGAAGAAAAACCTCTTATTCAGCAGGATGAAACTCAAATAGTGCCAGCTACCCCCACAGATGTCCCTGTCCATGATTCTACAGCTCCTCAAACTAAATGGTCAAGATATCAACACATTCTTCTTGTCAACATTATTGGGGAACCTAATGCAGGGGTTACTACTAGACATCGAATTCATGACTCAGAGTCATCCTCAGCCAACAAATGTCTCTTTGCTGAATTTCTCTCTCAAATTGAACCTAAGAGAGTAGTTGAGGCTCTTATGGAAGATGGGTGGGTAGCTGCTATGCAGGAAGAAATTAATCAGTTCAAAAGGAACAAGGTATGGACTCTAGTGCCAGCTCCACCTGGTAAGAACATCACAGGCACTAGATGGATTTATAGAAATAAGATGGATGAAATTGGAAACATCATCAGAAACAAGGCCAGGCTGGTGGCACAGGGGTATACACAGACTGAAGGGATTTATTATGATGAAACGTTTGCTCCTGTAGCAAGACTTGAAGCCATCAGAATCTTCCTTGCTTATGCTGCTTATATGAACTTCACTGTGTATCAGATGGATGTTAAGAGTGCCTTCCTCAATGGTGATTTGGCCGAGGAAGTATATGTTGCACAACCTGAAGGATTTGAGAAGAGCGAGTTTCCCAATCATGTGTATAGACTACACAAATCCATGTATGGGTTGAAACAAGCTCCAAGAGCATGGTATGAAACTCTTTCTAATTTTTTAACTGAAAATAAATTTATCAGGGGTTCCATTGATAAAACACTCTTTACCTTCAAGGACAAGAGTGATTTCATCATTGTGTAGATTTATGTGGATGATATCATCTTTGGGTCAACTAATGTTAATCTTAGTAAACGTTTTGCTAAATTAATGACCAAGAAATATGAGATAAGTATGATGGGTGAATTAACTTACTTTTTGGGTTTTCAAATTAAACAATGTCCTAAGGGAATTTCAATTTGTCAAGAAAAGTATGTTAAAGATTTACTTAAAAAATATGACTTAGCTGATTGTGCATCAGTGAAATGCCCCATGCTTCCACCCAACAACTTGGGTCCTGATGAGTCAGGGGTCTCTGTTAATGAGACTTTATACAGAGGCATGATTGGTTCACTCATGTATTTAACAGCTAGTCGTCCTGATATCTAATTCTCCACATGTCTCTGTGCAAGGTACCAAGCTAACCTAAAAGAATCCCATCTAGTGACTGTTAAGAAAATTTTCAGGTATCTCAAAGGAACAACCTCCCTAGGTCTATGGTATCCAAAGGAATCAGGCTTTGATCGCAAGGCCTATTCAGATTCAGACTATACTGGATGTTGTATTGACAAGAAAAGCACCTCAGGTAGCTATCAAATCCTAGGAGTAAAATTGGTTGGATGGAGTGCTAAGAATCAAAACTCTGTGGCCATGTCATCAGCTGAAGTAGAATATGTTGCTGCTGCCAGCTATTGTGCTCAGGTGCTCTGGATGAAAAGTCAATTGGCTGACTATGAGATCTTATATGATAAAGTGCCAATCTTCTGTGACAACACCAGCGCCATTGCCATCTCCAACAACCCTGTTCTTCACTCTCGGACTAAACACATTGATATCAGGTATCATTTTATCAGGGATCACATAATGAAGGGAGATATTGAGCTGCATTTCATTCCCACAGAGCTGTAACTAGCTGACATTTTCACAAAGCCTTTGGCTGAACCTTCGTTCAACAGGCTAGTTGCTGAGCTAGGGATGCTTAATATCTCAAAGCCTGTGGCTTGATAATTAATGTGTTCATTAAATGTCTGATTAAATATTAAATGTTTTTCACATGAAACTAGGTAGTTACTTTCCAAGTAAATGCTAAAAAACATTCCCTATATTTAATTATTTCTTTTCCGAATAACGAGGAGACAAAAGGTTTTGAAAGGTCAAGGGACCCACTTGTGCAGTCTTTTTCCCACTACGCATTAAATGCGTTTAAATAACTGTTTCAAAATTTTTGAATATAAATATTGTCTCACGTCTCTTCTCACCTACCACTATTCTCATTTCTCACAATCTCGTCTCTCTCTAAGCTTTCTCTCTCTAAACCCTTCCACCATTTTCGTTTCTCTTCAACCTTGAATCTATGACGTACCTAGTTCCCAAGGCTTCAAACGTCACCTTCGAACTCAATGAGAGCATCCTTGCTTCTAACAACTCGATTGGATGGCTCAAGGCTCCTAATGAATCCTACACAGATCTGGTGAACTTTTTGAAGAATTGTGATGTTAGTGAAGCACTCACAAAAACCCCAACCGTCTTCTACCAAGAATACCTTAGGGAATTCTGGTATTCTGCTGAAGTCATTGACGACACCATCACTTTTAGCCTCTCATGCAACGAACACCCCTTCGCCTTCTCTCTCAAAGACTTTGCAAATGTGGCTGGGCTAAGACATGGCGATGAATGCCTGAAGGTTGTAGACAAAAAGGCTGTTAAGGATGCCCTTGCCACACTTAAACCCACTCATGATGTAAACCCTGCTCTCACTCCTGCTGAAGTTCTTTCCAAGTCTCCCATGAACATCAAGTACTTTTCCCCTATGTGGCGTGTCCTCTTCACTCACATAGTCAAGTCCCTGGGTGGTATGCAGGGTTCTCAAGACCAAATGTCTTTTAATCACAAATCCATTGCTTTTGGGTTGATCTGGGGCACAAACATTGATGTTGGAAGCATACTCTTCTCTAACCTCGTGGAAAAGCTCAAGGGACCAAATCAGGTCAGGGAGAAAAATATCTGTTATGTTCGCTTTCTTTCTCTTCTCTTCGAAAGCCTGTTGGGTGACATCTACCACAACTCTACTCTCACATCCCTGAAGCCTTATCGCATTACTAGAGCAATCTACAAGGAGATTGGACCTGAAGATGTCCCTGCTACTTCTCACATGCTGAAGATCGCCAATAAACAACCTTCTGTTGTAAAGTCCTTGCTCCCTTCCTCTGAGAAGGTGAGAGGTGTCTGGCAAGTC
This sequence comes from Glebionis coronaria, assembly GCA_025667525.1. NCBI lineage: Eukaryota > Viridiplantae > Streptophyta > Magnoliopsida > Asterales > Asteraceae > Glebionis > Glebionis coronaria. The sequence goes on from CM046874.1 coordinate 21,117,990, forward strand.
TACGTCTTTGAACTCTGGGCAGCACACCATGACGTCCAAGGCAACAACTGGCCAACAGCCAAAGAAGAAGAAAATCCCATCTTCTTCCCACGGCAAAACTGTTGCAAAGGCCAGGGTAAAGAATAACGTGAACCTCTCATCCTCCTCTGTTCCAAAGACTCCTTTGGAATCAGAGACTTCAGCTGACCAACAACAAGGGTCTAGCGTCTCGCTGTCAGCCGAGACAACAGGGAACCAACCTAATTCTACTAATATCGCACAGGTAATCAGTCTTATCATTTTTAGAGGTCCACAAGCAGCCACTCTCAAATGTCTGTAGGTGAGAGTGGTGAAGTTAGGGTTATCCTCGACCCATAGAAGTCATTGTATGCACTTAGAAATCCTTAAGACTTCTGTACACCCTGTATATGCACCAGGGAGTGATTCATTTGTGTTTCTAAAGCACCCCGATGACCCTGCACCCTCTAGACAGTATTCAGGCAAACAAGAACCTGAATACATATTTGTCTCGACCTAGAGTAGATGTACCTCACACAGCCTCTTGGTTCCCTCAGAAAAAGAATCCCAAAAGTTTTACTTTTAGGGGAGTTGAATAATCATCCTCAGCTCTTCTAGGGACAGCGTTACAAGACGACCTTAACCTACATCTTTTTCACACTTAAAAGAATCCCAAAGGATTTATCCTTTCAGGGGGAGCTGAATCATCACCCTCAGCTTTCCTAGGGGCAGCGTAACAGGCGATCTTTACCTACATATGTTTCATACTTAAAAGAGTCCCAAAGGTTTCTTAACCTTTTGGGGGGGATGAATAATCACCCTCAGCCTTCCTAGGGGCAGCGAATGGAGATCCTTAACAACATATGTTTCACAATCAAAAGAGTCCCAAAGGTTTTAACCTTTGGGGGGGGGCTGAATAATCACACTCAGCTTTCCTAGGGGCAGCGAATGGAGACCATTAACCTCATGCTTTTCACTCTTAAAAGAATCCCAAGGATTTATCCTTTGGAGTGGCTGAGTAATCACCCTCAGCCTCTCTGGGACAGCGAACTGGCGACCATTCCCCTTATTTATTTCCCTGTTACTAATTTAAACCAACTTGCAGGCTGATCTTGTGCAGCCAAACATTGAATCTCTGGAGCAGCCAGAAAAAGAAGCTGATACAATGATTCAGGATCAACCAAACGATGAGGAGCCCATGCCTGATGTTGAAGAGGATGGGCTCTCCTTAGTAGATGACTTCTCTGAACCTGAATCAATTCCTGATGATGAGATTCTCTCTGAGGGGATGATTGAGGAGGAGGAGGATGAAGAAGATGATGACCAGCAATCTCTGTCTCCTCCAAAAGATATCGTTGTGTCCACACCAGCTGTTGACACCACTCCTCCTCCCAAGGAAGCTGTAGTAACTCCCACCTCTGCTACCTCTACCACTACAGTCTTCTAAAGACTTGCATATGATCCGACAGCTGAATTCTTATTGTTTGATCATCCTACCCAAACCAACTTTGATGTTTTGCCAAGGGAGGATGATGATGCACAACAAAACCTGAACATTCATGATCTTAAACCTGAACATCATCAATCAGATATGGAACGCCTGTCAAGAAAGCTGGATGTCATAAAATCTGAAATGCATTCTTTCACTGTCAACTTTCCAAGGATCATAACACATGCGGTTAAGGATGCAGTCACTGAACCTATCAAAGATGGTACAAGAAAGGGAGTGTTCCAAGGACTTAGTCATTTGTCCACACGTATCAAAGATGCCATCGTCACAGAGGTCCCTGTACTTTTCCATACTCATGAGTTAACAATGCATAGACAGTTTGAAGCTGTACGAAATAGGCAACTTCGTCACACCAACTTTATCATTGATCGTGTTCATCATAACACAAATGGAAATTGCAACCACCTGTTGAAAATTGCCAGAGCTTCAAGGACCAGGCAACGAGAAATGGCTGCCTCTGTTGAGTAGATTGCTAAGCACTTTCAGGCACGTTCATCCAAACGTCTGAAAAGACAGGCTGAACATGAGGGGGAGAAGGAAAAGGTACTTAACCTTGAATCTGCCAAACAAAGCTCAGACTCTGCTGATAACATTATACCTGATGATGAGGATGAAATTAAGGGGGAGCAACAGACAAAGGATGGAGTTGATTCATCAAAATCCATGACTGTGGTTAACACCAGCGAGGCTGTGGATGATGGTGAACCAGCTGCCAAGAAACTCAAATTCACTGTTAGCTCCCTACCCAAAGCTATACAAACGCAAGCTTAGACGGCTTTTCTCAAAAGAGCTGAAGAGCTGAAAAACATAAGCGTGGTATCCTCTGTCTCGAAGAAAGGAAAGGAAATAGTTATGGTAGACTCAGACGCCAAACTAAAGAAAATAGATGTGATGCTAGAGACAGGAGGATCAACCACAGACCCATCCCAATTTACAACCTTCACAGCTTCAAATGAGAATCCTCTAACACCTGAAGAAATTAAGAAGCAGGCTATTGAATTCAAGAGGTTGAATGAAATCAAGAAAGCCAAGGAGCTCAATGAGGAAAATCTGAGAAAAATGACTCCACTTCAAAGGGAGAAACAAAGACAAAGGTTGAAAGAGATGGAAGCCAAACGCACAGAGGCACTGAATAAGGTAAAAGCTGATTATGATTCCTGCGTCAACAACATGTTTGCACTTGAGAAAATCACCAAGTTTAAGTATACCATTCACAAGCCTACTAACACACCACAAATGATTTTGTGGAGAGATAACCAACAGGCCAATATGAATGTCTTTGAAAACTTTAGGTTAAAGCAACTTGGCTTGACTGAATGGTTTGAACTTGAGGCTTTGGCTGCTAAAAGAACTGGACAGGCTAATTTCACTCTTCTTAAGACCCTCAAAGCTAAGTTCAGTTGGGTTAAAGAAACTGCAGCCAAACTTAAGATAGATCTCCCACCACAGCTGTTTGAACAAGACCTTCCAAAGTCTAGAAAGAAAAGAAAAAGGATGACTCAACTTGTTAAGGAGACCTTCATTACTGATGATGTTTAAGTGGATGGAATGCATAGGGATTTGATTTTACCAAATGGGATTGTAGGTCCTATTGATGGTCAGACTTATACTGAGCCTAAAAGAGGTATGGCCTTCATGAACAGAGCTTGTCAATATGCATTCCAAAGGGAAGATGAGCTAGGATTAGCATCAACCATTTAGCTGATCTGTCTCAAAAAGGCACTGAAAATCAACACAGAGTATTCCAAGGTATTTGCACAAGCTTTGCAGGCCGAATTGGATACTAGGACAGACTTAGCTGAAGCTGAAGAAAGAACAAAAAATGATGACTATTGAAGGATTTCACAGCTGAAATTTACCTTCATATTTTATTTTACTTTTGTATTGTACTTGTAATTTCCTTTAAGTATTAACAAAATCATGAGGTATGTTTGTTTAGATCTGTTATGAGTAAGAAGAAGCTGTTATCTCACTTACCTTAACTTAGATAGATCTAGCTGTATTTATGTTTAAATAGGGGGAGATTGTTGGGAATCTAAGTTTGTTAGATTCCCTGTATCATAGATTTAAACACAAGTCAAGCTGTTAGATAGTGACTTGCATGTGCCTAGGAGGCATGCAAGTATAACAAGACTCACAGAGATCTAAGTCTTTGTGAGCAACCTCAGAGGAGGCCACGTCAGAGACATTGTCAAGGAAGTCGAAGATTACTTGAAGACATACTCATTGGCTGTGATGGATAACAGCCAAGATGTATCAGGGAATCTGAGGGGCTGAGGGTTAACAGGGGTGGCAATACCCTGTTAACACTCAGCACACTTTGGACATACCTTAGTGTGTACGAGGTCTGACAAGTGTCTGTCTAGCGTAGTCACCATCAACAAGTACTTAGAGTCTACCTCGTACCACTATAAATAGGTTATGTAGGCTAGCATTTATGTTCAACACTTTGATAGAATTTATACATTAATGCTTAGAACTTATAGAACCAAATAGTTGCGACGGTGTTCATAAGTTAGGGTTTAGTTTGTTCAAAGTGTGCACATGTAACACCCCATTTTGGAAATGGAAATATCACATTAATTATGGCGTGTCATCAAAGCATACAAGGTAAAATGTCTAAACATTACTTGACCATATAAAGGAAAATACCGGAATCAAACATCGGTAGTCCAAAAGTAAAGCTCATCACACACAAACATAGTATAGTAAAGGAAAAGGACGAAACAATGTCCAAAGCATAAGTATCATAAAGAAAGGAAATGCATAATGTAAAGAAGGCTAGACAGCTTCCAGTCCATATGCACGTACTCTTATTATCTACGAGCATCCCTGAGTACCTGCCGTTTCGGGAACATAGAAAAGGAAAACGGCTGAGCAATACGCTCAGTGCATGGATGTACAATAAAGCATGAATAGGATAAGCATGTAACATAATAACAGCGGAAGAAACTAAGTCCCGAGTAACCTGGTTAAGTCTTAATAAAACTGGTTTTATAGTTTGAAAGTCTTATGTTTATCTTATAAAAACTGTTTGTCATATTTTACCATTTAGCCAATATAGGTCATGAATATCCACCGTGCATGAATAATTGGAGGGGTGACCTCATCATGCAAATTAGAGGGGCTGCCTCTAATTTAATATACTGGTTTTATGGGTAGGAGGGATCAGCTCCTTGTGAAGGATGCAAGGCACACACCACATTCACCATGTAATCCTGAATAAAAACGTGTAACTAGGATGCACCCATACGCCCCACATGATAAATATAAATAAATGGCCAAAAGCTGAAGGGACGTCACGAGCAATCACTCCGCCATGGTGAAGTCATAACATCAGTGCCTCTAATGTTATGGTTATGGTACCTCCATAACTAGGTGAAACTGGTCATGCATGTATATGGCTATAGGTAATCATATTAAACATAAGCAATCAAACTCATAACTTATACTACGAGAAAACAGTTGGCTGCATACGGGGAAATCCTAATAAGGAAAGAATGTCCATACTGAAAGGACGGGAATCCGTACCTTATGTCCAGTGAACGAGAACGACGAACTGCGAGAATCCTACTTCTGAATCACTAACGCTACATAAATACGTACATGAAATAAGTATCTGCTTACTACATACATAGCTGGTTTTATATCATGTCTTAGCTTATTTATGTGTTCTTACTATTTACACTGTTTAAAGCCTTAAACTGGGTTAAATCCTATATTATGTTCATTCTGATTAAGTATTTCTGACATTTCATGTGTTACTATAATTACTGTGTAATATTAAGTAACTTTCCAAAAATAGCAGGTTTCCTTAAATAGAAAGTTACCAAAAATAGAAAGTTTCCAAAAATAGAAAGTTTCCAAAAATAGAAAGTTTCCAAAAATAGATTTACTGCTTAAAATAGATAAGTTTCTAAAAATAGAAAGTTTCCATAAATAGATTAGCTGCCTTAATTAAATAAGTTTCCATAAATAGATTAGCTGCCTTAAATAAATAAGTTTCTAAAAATAGCTGGTTTCCATAAATAAAATAGCTGCCTTATTTAATTAAGTTTCTAAAAATAGAAAGTTTCCATAATTAGAAATAAGGTGGTTAAATAAGCTAAGTAAATAAGCCTACGTATTTTCATGATTATTTTCTAAGTCATATGATATATTATATAGTTTAATAATTATTTCATGTAATTTAATTAAACTATAGGTTATAATATTTAATTAAAGTATGACATGTTTTTAATTAAATATATTAAATACTTAGGTTAAAATATGTATTATTAAATACTAATAATATAACCTAAGTCATGTTTTAATTAATTAATTATATCCATGGTTTTAAAATAATTAATTAATTATAAGTCTTAATAATACAATACTTAGGTTAAAATAATTCATGTTTATAATAATTAGTTAACCTAAGTTCATGTTATTAAATTAATTACATCTTATTAATTTAATTCTTAACCTAAGTTTATAACATAAACATTTAACATAATCATGATCCGGATCTAGGCTTAAAAACATGCACCGGATCTTAACAAACACCATACCCCGAACCAATTCGGGGTACCCCCTTGCTGCCGTGGGACCCACACGCACCAACCAAGACCCAAAAAGGTATTGGTGGTGGTCGGTTAGAACAAACCGAACCCCCTTGGGGTCGGTTGTTCCTGCGGCCCAAAACAAACACCCCTTAGATCGATCCCATTGATTAATTAATGACCATAACATGTTAGATCTAGGTTTAATTAATATGTTTTTATGAAAATCATCATGTGTTCTTAATTAATAAAAGATTAATTAAAAAGAAACAAGTAAAAAGGTTTTACCGTATTCGTGGATCAAAAGGGTGAAGAACAAACACGAACAATTACTAAATCACCAAGATCCAAGATCAAAATCACCCACTTATGGTGGGTTGTAGGTGGCGGCACACAAGGAAGAAGGAGGAAGGAGTTTCTAAGTTTTCTTAAAATTCCTCTGTAAAACTAATCTGAGTAGTAAAACTCTAATCCCTTCCTTTTAGTAAAATTAACAATGGGCTTGGCCCATTGTTTCTTGTTTGGCCGCGGGTAGGGACTCCCTTGTGGGGGTCCCGTACCTCGTTTCGTGTCTTGTAATTTCGTACACGTTTACATTTAATTTAGTTCGTGTTTTAAAAGTTCTCGTTACGTAAATATCCTACACCTATATATTTAATTACGCTCGTATTAAATATATATACGTAATAATACTAACTCGTGTTTAAATTACGCTCGTGATCTCGTGATCGTATGTTCGTGATTAATTATTACTAAATAATTATTATGTGATCGTGCAAACAAAATACTTATCGTGTTCTAACACGTACGTAATACATAAACTCCTAATACGTAATCGTAATCATGCTATATTATGAAAGTTTTTAACTAGTACGTACGAACTTACGGTAATATGCATGGTAAAAGCATGCGGGTTTTACAACTCTTCCCCCCTAAAAAGAATAATTCGTCCCCGAATTATAGATAAAGTAAACTGGAAAAGAAGAACATACCCGAATTCAAAATATGAAATGAGGGTAAGAAGTCCGGATAGACTTCTCTGTTTCCCAAGTAGCTTCTCGCTCGGTATGATCCCTCCATAGAATTTTGACGAATGGAATCGTCTTCTTTCTCATGACTCGTTCTTGCCTGTCAAGAACTCGTTCGGGTTCTTCTATAAAAGTGAGATCTTCACGAATCTGTTCCAGTGGATACTGAACCATGTGAAGGGGATGATATTGGTACCCTCTGAGTAAGGACACATGAAACACATTGTGCACATGCGAAAGCTGCGGAGGTAATGCCAATCGGTAAGATACTTCACCGACTCGTTCAATGATATCAAACGGTCCGATGAAACGAGGACTGAGCTTCCCTTTAATCCCGAAGCGTCTAACACCACGTGCCGGCGAAACCTTAAGGAAGACGTGATCTCCTACGTTAAAGTGTAAATCCCTACGATGCTTGTCGGCGTAACTCTTTTGACGTGACCGTGCCTCCTGAATCTTCTGTCTAGCTACTGCGATCTTCTCGTTTGTCATCTCTATGATTTCTGGTCCTTCGAGTGTTCGCTCGCCAACCTGATCCCAGCAGATTGGGGCGCGACACTTCCTGCCATACAACATCTCAAATGGAGCACACTTGATGCTCGCGTGCCAGCTGTTGTTGTACGCAAACTCCACCAAACAGATGTATTCGTCCCAATCACCCGTCCATTCCAACACACATGATCTCAACATATCCTCCAATGTTTGAATGGTTCGCTCCGACTGTCTGTCGTTTGAGGATGGAAGGCCGTGCTAAGCTTAAGTTGTGTTCCCCAAGCTTTCTGCAGACTTTTCCAAAAGCGCGAAGTGAATCGAGGATCTCTGTCTAAGACGATGCTGGATGGTGCACCGTGTAGTCTCATGATCTCTCGTCTGTACGTATCTGCGAGTTTGCTTACCGGATCTTCCTTGCGGATCGGTAAGAAATGAGCTGATTTGGTAAGTCGATCAACGATAACCCAAATTGCATCGTGCTTCCTTTTGGTAGGCGGAAGACCGGTAACAAAATCCATGGTGATTTTATCCCACTTCCACTCTGGAATGTCTAACGGTTGAAGGAGACCGCCAGATCGCTGATGCTCGATCTTAACCTGCTGGCAGGTAAGACATTTGGAGACGTAAGTCGCTACATCCTGTTTCATACCACTCCACCAAAAGTACTGTTTGATGTCATGGTACATTTTGGTTGAACCAGGATGTATCGAGAATGGGGAGCTATGAGCTTCTGCTAGCAAAGCTTCCCGGAGTTCTTGGTCATCAGGAACACAAAGTCTAGTGCCCTGCCATACGATACCATCTGCATCTACTCTGAATTCTGTCTGCTTCTCCAAATTCTGAATTGTCGCCCATAGTTCTCCGTCATCCTTCTGAGCTTCCTTGATCTTAGATAGTAACTGGGGTTCTACTCTAAGATTAGCCCAGTAACCGTGTTGTCCACGTACCATGATCTCGATGTCTAGTTGCTCCAAGTCTCTTATGATTTCCTCTTCGATTCTAATGCTGTTGATCATTCCGGACTTCCTGCTAAGGGCATCTGCTACTACATTTGCCTTTCCGGGATGATACTGAAGATTAATGTCATAATCCTTCAACAGCTCTAACCATCTCCTCTGCCTCATGTTCAGTTCACGTTGAGTGAAGATTTACTTCAAGCTCTTGTGGTCCGTGAAAATGTCACATGATTCTCCATATAAGTAGTGTCTCCATATCTTCAATGCAAACACGACTGCAGCAAGTTCCAGATCGTGCGTGGGGTAATTCTCTTCATAAGGCTTAAGCTGCCGTGAAGCGTACGCGATCACTTTCCCATGTTTCATGAGAACACAGCCAAGTCCCTTCCCCGATGCATCGCTGTAGATTTGAAATCCACCCGTACCAGATGGTAGAGTAAGAATAGGTGCAGACACTAGCTTCTGCTTCAGGTCTTCAAAGCTCTTCTCTCGATCTTCAGTCCAGACGAATTTCTCCCCTTTCCGCATCAGTTTGGTCAATGGTAGTGCTAAACGGGAAAAGTTCTCCACGAACCTACGGTAATAGGCAGCTAAGCCTAAGAAACTGTGGACTTCCGTCGCTGATGTCGGCCTCGTCCACTTAGTGATGGCCTCAACCTTCGTTGGATCCATAGTTATTCCTTCTGCTAATACAATGTGACCTAGGAATGCCACCTTGTCTAACCAGAACTCACACTTGGAGAATTTAGCATACAGCTGCTTCTGGCGAAGAATCTGTAGTATTGTACGAAGATTGTCTTCGTGTTCCTCCTTGGACTTAGAGAAAATCAGGATGTCATCGATGAAAACAATGACGAATTTGTCCAGAAATTCATGGAAGATTCTGTTCATCAGATCCATGAACACTGCTGGAGCATTTGTCAGGCCAAATGGCATAACTACAAACTCGTAGTGGCCATAACGAGTACGAAAGGCAGTCTTAGCAATATCCTGCTCCTTGACTCGTAACTGGTGATAGCCTGACCTAAGATCGATCTTGGAGAAGTGTTTGGCCCCTTGGAGTTGGTCAAACAGATCGTCAATGCGTGGCAGTGGATATCTATTCCGAATAGTAATCTTGTTGAGCACGCGATAGTCTATGCAAAGACGCATACTGCCGTCCTTCTTCTTAACAAACAAAACCGGTGCGCCCCATGGAGATGCGCTCGGTCGAATGAAACCTCGTTCGAGAAGTTCTTGTAGTTGATCCTTCAGCTCCTTCAGCTCTATGGGAGCCATGCGATAATGAGCTTTGGAGATTGGTTCAGCTCCTGGAACCAGCTCGATACTGAATTCCACTTCTCGTGCAGGTGGTATGCCCGGAAGTTCTGCTGGAAACACGTCTTGGAATTCCGACACTATAGGTTGATCCTGAATCGATGGAGATTCAGTTTCCATGTCGTGAACCGTAGCTAGATAACCCTCGCAGCCATGTGACAGTAGTGCACGCGCTTGCAGGGTAGATATGATTTGTACAGACCGTCCGGGTATGAACCCATTATGAATGTACTCTGGTGCATTGACATCACCGAAGATAACCCGATATGAATGGCAGTCTATGGTAGCATGATACTTGGATAGCCAATCCATGCCCATCATGTCGAAGTCATTCATGTCCAGCGGAAGTGCGTCGACAGGTCGAACCTTATCATCAAATTCTAGGGGAAGACTCTTGTATACATGAGTGATTAATACAGAGTCCCTCAAAGGCGTGGAAATAGTAAGCCTATTTTCTAGTGGCAAGGGAGGCATCCTAATGTTCTTAGCATAAGCAGTAGAAATAACCGAGTGAGTAGCACCCGTATCGAAAAGAACACATGCAGCGCGACCATACATATACAAGATTCTAGTGATGGTACCTATAGACTTATTGGCATGGTCTCGAGATGTCGTGTAGACACGCCCGGAAGTAGGAGGCGGCTTGGTATCAGCATGTCCCGATGTACCCTCCATCTCGCCCTTACGGCAATCCTTCATAATATGGCAAGGAAGACCACACTTGAAGCACGCATCAGTATTACGGCGACATGGTCCTGGGTGCCTACGGTGGCAAGTAGAGCAAAGAGGATGAGTGTATCCTCCAGCAGGTGCTCTGGCTGGCTGAGGACCTGATAAAACATTTTACATGAGACATAATAGTTGGGTACAAAGGACAAAGCGGATAAACGTAAGAGTGGATACCAGTGATAGCTGGATGGCTAGGCTGCGAACCTCTCTGGTTCTGGTCCCTACCGTTTCCATGGTTCCTGGTAGAAGTTTGCTTAAAGTGTCAGAATATGAGTTAAAACATAAAACATAGGAAATTTCGTAAGTATTAGGACCTGCTGTTGCTGGATTGTCCGGCGTTGTTACGGTAATTGTCATTACCGCCACGCCTATCCGTAGCAGATCGGTCATTAGTCTGACCATTTCCCTTGGGCTGATGAGGCTGCTGCTGAGTAGCCGGCTGAGACCGGTCCCCAGTTTTCTGCCTGGAAGATACATTTAAAGAGATGAATAATTGACATATGGAAAGATATACGGATTTAACACCGCTTGAATATGAAGGTTTTACCTCTTGTCGGGTCTTTCAACTTCCCCGAACTCATCCCTCTCCTGCAGCATCTCCAGTTTTCGTGCTGCATCGGCCACTTGTGCTATAGTATTAAACGTAGCACACACCATATTGTTTGCGACCGATGTGCGAAGAGCCCATCTGAAATGATGTGCCTGCTCTTCTGGAGTACCTGCTGCCGCACCAAGGAAACCAGCCAAGCGAAGAAAGCGCTGCATAAACTCGTTGCTATTCTCCCCAGCTCTCTGACGGATCCCATGGTACTCTCTCTTGAGTTTGTCCTGCTCAGCCTTGGGAAAGAACTGCTCCATCACCCTGTCCTTGAACTGAGCCCAAGTCAAACCAGCAACCTACTCATCACCACCTTCAGATTGCATCAAAGCTAACCACCAGTTGAGTACATCGCCTTCGAACCGATAGCATGCCAACCTCGCCTTGTATGCGGGGTCACAACCCATAGCGTTGAAGATCTTCTCGATGTGAGCCAACCAACTTTCAGCATCGCTGGGGCTATCTGTCTTTTCAAAAGCTCGAGGGCGGAGCTTGTTGAATCTCTCCAGCCATACTGCTAATGTCACTGGAGGAGGAGGAGGAGGTGGCTGATTGTGCTGCTGCTGATTGTTGGCAGCTTGAACTTCAGCCCGGATGTCATTCCTCAGTTGAGGAAGCAAGGCTTGCATGGCAGCCTGAATTGCAGCATTGTGCTGCTCCTGCTCGCGTGTGAGAACCATCTGACAGTATAACATAAAACATATGATTAACAGTTCAAAACATAAAATATAACATATATACATGAAAAAAAAATTCTACTAAAAATTCCACGAGAAAAAATTTTATGCAAGAAAATTTTTGTATGAATGCATGATGCAGTTTTATGAAAACTTTTGATGCTCGAGAGTGAACGCCTCTGGTCAGTTCACCCAAAACAAAAGACATATCGAGGGGACGCCTATGGGTCGGTCCCAAATCTAAAAGTTTCGATAAAACACATGCGACTAAATAGGGCCAGTCCTGTACCAACCATTACTTAGTCAAAAATCCTGTAACAATGACATATATATGTATGCTTTAAAATGATGAATGCATGAAAACAACTGTCAGTTCTAGGAAGACCGTAGTGACTACCCACTAATCACATGTCATATTTGAGAGCCTATAGGTCGAAGCCTTGGCTCTGATACCATAATTGTAACACCCCATTTTAGAAATGGAAATATCACAGTAATTATGGCGTGTCATCAAAGCATACAAGGTAAAATGTCTAAACATTACTTGACCATATAAAGGAAAATACCGGAATCAAACATCGGTAGTCCAAAAGTAAAGCTCATCACACACAAACATAGTATAGTAAAGGAAAAGGACGAAACAATGTCCAAAGCATAAGTATCATAAAGAAAGGAAATGCATAATGTAAAGAAGGCTAGACAGCTTCCAGTCCATATGCACGTACTCTTATTGTCTACGAGCGTCCCTGAGTACCTGCCGTTTCGGGAACATAGAAAAGGAAAACGGCTGAGCAATACGCTCAGTGCACGGATGTACAATAAAGCATGAATAGGATAAGCATGTAACATAATAACAGCGGAAGAAACTAAGTCCCGAGTAACCTGGTTAAGTCTTAATAAAACTGGTTTTATAGTTTGAAAGTCTTATGTTTATCTTATAAAAACTGTTTGTCATATTTTACCATTTAGCCAATATAGGTCATGAATATCCACCGTGCATGAATAATTGGAGGGGTGACCTCATCATGCAAATTAGAGGGGCTGCCTCTAATTTAATATACTGGTTTTATGGGTAGGAGGGATCAGCTCCTTGTGAAGGATGCAAGGCACACACCACATTCACCATGTAATCCTGAATAAAAACGTGTAACTAGGATGCACCCATACGCCCCACATGATAAATATAAATAAATGGCCAAAAGCTGAAGGGACGCCACGAGCAATCACTCCGCCGTGGTGAAGTCATAACATCAGTGCCTCTAATGTTATGGTTATGGTACCTCCATAACTAGGTGAAACTGGTCATGCATGTATATGGCTATAGGTAATCATATTAAACATAAGCAATCAAACTCATAACTTATACTACGGGAAAACAGTTGGCTGCATACGGGGAAATCCTAATAAGGAAAGAATGTCCATACTAAAAGGACGGGAATCCGTACCTTATGTCCAGTGAACGAGAACGACGAACTGCGAGAATCCTACTTCTGAATCACTAACGCTACATAAATACGTACATGAAATAAGTATCTGCTTACTACATACATAGCTGGTTTTATATCATGTCTTAGCTTATTTATGTGTTCTTACTATTTACACTGTTTAAAGCCTTAAACTGGGTTAAATCCTATATTCTGTTCATTCGGATTAAGTATTTCTGACATTTCATGTGTTACTATACTTACTGTGTAATATTAAGTAACTTTCCAAAAATAGCAGGTTTCCTTAAATAGAAAGTTACTAAAAATAGAAAGTTTCCAAAAATAGAAAGTTTCCAAAAATAGATTTACTGCTTAAAATAGATAAGTTTCTAAAAATAGAAAGTTTCCATAAATAGATTAGCTGCCTTAATTAAATAAGTTTCCATAAATAGATTAGCTGCCTTAAATAAATAAGTTTCTAAAAATAGCTGGTTTCCATAAATAAAATAGCTGCCTTATTTAATTAAGTTTCTAAAAATAGAAAGTTTCCATAATTAGAAATAAGGTGGTTAAATAAGCTAATTAAATAAGCCTACGTATTTTCATGATTATTTTCTAAGTCATATGATATATTATATAGTTTAATAATTATTTCATGTAATTTAATTAAACTATAGGTTATAATATTTAATTAAAGTATGACATGTTTTTAATTAAATATATTAAATACTTAGGTTAAAATATGTATTATTAAATACTAATAATATAACCTAAGTCATGTTTTAATTAATTAATTATATCCATGGTTTTAAAATAATTAATTAATTATAAGTCTTACTAATACAATACTTATGTTAAAATAATTCATGTTTATAATAATTAGTTAACCTGAGTTCATGTTATTAAATTAATTACATCTTATTAATTTAATTCTTAACCTAAGTTTATAACATAAACATTTAACATAATCATGATCCGGATCTAGGCTTAAAAACATGCACCGGATCTTAACAAACACCGTACCCCGAACCAATTCGGGGTACCCCCTTGCTGCCGTGGGACCCACACGCACCAACCAAGACCCAAAAAGGTCTTGGTGGTGGTCGGTTAGAACAAACCGAACCCCCTTGGGGTCGGTTGTTCCTGCGGCCCAAAACAAACACCCCTTAGATCGATCCCATTGATTAATTAATGACCATAACATGTTAGATCTAGGTTTAATTAATATGTTTTTATGAAAAACATCATGTGTTCTTAATTAATAAAAGATTAATTAAAAAGAAACAAGTAAAAAGGTTTTACCGTATTCGTGGATCAAAAGGGTGAAGAACAAACACGAACAATTACTAAATCACCAAGATCCAAGATCAAAATCACCCCCTTATGGTGGGTTGTAGGTGGCGGCACACAAGGAAGAAGGAGGAAGGAGTTTCTAGGTTTTCTTAAAATTCCTCTGTAAACTAATATGAGTAGTAAAACTCTAATCCCTTCCTTTTAGTAAAATTAACAATGGGCTTGGCCCATTGTTTCTTGTTTGGCCGCGGGTAGGGACTCCCTTGTGGGGGTCCCGTACCTCGTTTCGTGTCTTGTAATTTCGTACACGTTTACGTTTAATTTAGTTCGTGTTTTAAAAGTTCTCGTTACGTAAATATCCTACACCTATATATTTAATTACGCTCGTATTAAATATATATACGTAATAATACTAACTCGTGTTTAAATTACGCTCGTGATCTCGTGATCGTATGTTCGTGATTAATTATTACTAAATAATTATTACGTGATCGTGCAAACAAAATACTTATCGTGTTCTAACACGTACGTAATACATAAACTCCTAATACGTAATCATAATCATGCTATATTAGGAAAGTTTTTAACTAGTACGTACGAACTTACGGTAATATGCATGGTAAAAGCATGCGGGTTTTATAGCACAACACATTGTCATCAAACGGTGTTATCCATAACACTTGTAATTCTTTATTATAAAATAATAAGTATTACGTTTGAAAAGTAATTACGTGTGTTGATTAGCTAAGTTTTATAGTTTCTAGCATAGTTTAGGGACTTTCAACTCTTACTAGAGATCATGCAACACTATGATTCCTTGTGACACGCTTTCACACGCTTTACGCGTTTTCTCTACAAATTATGGCAAAAAAACATATTTTGATTTTAGTTTCTGCTTGTAGCAGTTCGCACTTATTCTCGTCTCTACTAGAAAAACATGTCATCACTCGACTACAATATGGTTCATTTCTAATTTGTAGGAAACATACTTAAAAGATTGTTGAATATATAGTGAACATTCTACGGCATTATCTCTTGCAAGCAAAATATAATGAAATCATAAGTATAGAAACGCAGTACCTTTGTAAAACACGCATGCTTTTATCATGAATAGTACCCTTATGATCGTACGTACTAGATTTAAACTTTCCTAATGTAGCATGATTACGATTACGTGTTAGGATTTTACGTATTACGTACGTGTTAGAACACGATAAGTATTTACTACGCACGAGCACGTAATAATTATTTGACAATAATTAATCACGAACATGCGATCATGAAATCATGAACGTAATTAAAACACGAACTATTATTAATTACGTATATATATTTATTACGAGCGTAATTAAATATATTAGATCACGATATTTACGTAACGAGAACACTTAAAACGCGAACACAAATAATCACGAACGTATAACTTAACACACGAGAACACACCAATGTTTTAGACACGGAAAACATTCGGGTTACCCCTTGTGGGCCCCATTACCACGAAATTAGGAGGGAGGATGGGCTTAGCCCATCAATTTTTCACTAAAAAGGAAAAGGGATATTTTTCACTACTCATTTTCATTCACAGAAGATTTTTAGAAAAACCCTAAAACCCTCTTCCTTGTTCTTCTTTGTGCCGCCACCTTAAGAACACCACAAGGAGGTGGTTTGTGATCTTGGATCTTGGAAATTTAAGTTGGTGATCGTGTTTGTTCTTCATCCTTTTGATCCACGAATTCGGTAAATCCTTTTTAAACCTTTTCTTTTGATTTGATCTTTTTATAAATCAAGAACATGTTATGTTTTTACAAAAACCTAATAAATAAACATGGATCTAACATGATTTGGGGTTTAATAAAATCAAAAGTATGTTTTTAAGGGGTGTTTGTTTTGGCCGCAAGCTGCACCGAACCCGAAGGGTTTTCGGTTTGGCCAACCGACCACCACCAAGACCATATGGTCTTGGTTGGTGTGTGTGGGTCCCACGGCAGCATCAAGGCACGGGGTACCCCGAGTTGGTTCGGGGTACGGTGTCGATTTCATGTCCGGTTCATGCTTTTTAGTCTAGATCCGGTTCATGGTGTATGTTTAGTTTTTTTTTTATGATCTTATGTTAAAAATTAAATTAATAAATGACATGATTAATTTAATAACATGACTTAGGTTATTTTAATTATTAATAATCATGAAATTATGATCTTATGTTAAAAATTAAATTAATAAAAGACATGATTAATTTAATAACATGACTTAGGTTATTTTAATTATTAATAATCATGAAATTAATTAACCTAAGTATTTTACATTTTAGACTTATAATTAATTAATTATTTAAAAACCATTATTATAATTAATTAATTAACATGACTTAGGTTATATTATTATTAAATAATAATACATGTTTTAACCTAAGTATTTAACTTTATTTAATTAAAAACATGCTATACTTTAATTAAATATTGTAACCTATAGTTTAATTTAATTACATGAAATAATTATTAAACTATACCTTATATCATATGACTTAGAAAATAATCATGAAAACACTTAGGTTTATATACTTAGCTTATTTAACCAGCTTATTTCTAATTATGGAAAATTTCTATTTTTAGAAACTTAATTAAATAAGGCAGCTAATCTATTTATGGAAACCTTCTATTTTTAGAAACTTATTTATTTCAGGCAGCTAATCTATTTATGGGAACTTATTTAATTAAGGCAGCTGATCTATTTATGGAAACTTTCTATTTTTAGAAACTTATGTATTTTAAGCAGTAAATCTATTTTTAGAAACTTTCAATTTTTGAAAACTTTCTATTTTTGGAAACTTTCTATTTTTGGAAACTTTCTATTTTTGGAAACTCTATTTTCGGAAACTTTCTATTTTTGGTAACTTTCTATTTTTGGAAACTTTCTATTTTTGGAAACTTTCTATTTTAGGAAACCTGCTATTTTTGGAAAGTTACTTATTATTACACAGTAAGTATAATAACACATGAAATACCAGAAATACTTAATCAGGTTAAACAGAATATAAGATAAAACATAGTTTAGGGCTTTTAAACAGTAAAACATGGTAAGAACACATAAAATAAGCTAAGACATGACATAAAATCAGCTACGTATTTAGTAAGCAGATACTTATTCATGTATGTATTTATGTAGCACTAGTGATTCGGAAGTAGGATTCCTCTCAGTTCGTCTTCTTCGTTCACTGGACATAAGGTACGGATTCCCGTCCTTTCAGTATGGACATTCTTTCCTTATTAGGATTCCCCGTATGCAGCCAAAATGTTTTCCCGTATTATAAGTTACGTGTTTGAATTGATTAT
The DNA here is from genome assembly GCA_025667525.1 of Glebionis coronaria. Classification (NCBI taxonomy): domain Eukaryota; kingdom Viridiplantae; phylum Streptophyta; class Magnoliopsida; order Asterales; family Asteraceae; genus Glebionis; species Glebionis coronaria. The sequence continues at coordinate 21,135,881 of CM046874.1, forward strand.
GTTTAATTAAGAATACCTATAGTCATATACATGCATGACCAGTTTCACCTAGTTATGGAGGTACCATAACCATAACATTAGAGGCACTAATGTTATGACTTCACCACGGCGGAGTGATTGCTCGTGGCGTCCCTTCAGCTTTTGGCCATTTATATTATATTTATCATGTGGGGCGTATGGGTGCATCCTAGTTACATGTTTTTATTCAGGATTACATGGTGAATGTGGTGTGTGCCTTGCATCCTTCACAAGGAGCTGATCCCTCCTACCCAAAAACCAGTATATTAAATTAGAGGCAGCCCCTCTAATTTGCATGATGAGGTCACCCCTCCAAGTATTCATGCACGGTGGATTTTCATGACGTATATTGGCTAATGGTAAAATATGTTAAACAGTTTTCATAAGATAAACATAAGGCTTTTCAAACTATAAAACCAGTTTTATGAGCATGTTCCAGGTTTTCCAGGACTTATACATTTCCGCTGCTATTAAGTCTCTATGTTTTAGTCACTTATACTATGTCTATATCCGTGCACTGAACGTTTTGCTTAGCCGTTACTTTCCTTTCTATGTCCCAAAACGGCAGGTATCCTAGGAAAGACTCGAGCATTTGGAGGACGTGCATAGGATGGAAGCTGCTAGAGACTTCTTCTCCTTTTTTGCCTTCATATACTTATGCTTGTTTAGTCTTTCATTCATTTCTTTTGCTTTATTATGTTTTGGGCTTATGTTTGGGAACCGATGTTTGATTCCGGTTATCCCTATGGTCATGTAATGTTTTATACAATTATCCTTGTATGCTTTGATGACACGTCATAATTACGCGTGACATTCCATCATCAAAATGGGGTGTTACAATTATGGTATCAGAGCCAAGGCTTCGACCTGTAGGCTCTAAAACTCGACCTGTGACTAGTGGGTAGTCACCAGGAGCTTCCTAAGCCAACGTTTTTTATTCTACGTATTGATGTTTTTAGCGCATTGTTGTTTTAACCATGATGTTTTCAACACCTTGAGGTTTTAACCTTCATGTTTTCATCGATATTGTTTTACTAATATGGATGGACAACCGTCATTCATATGTAGTTATGTGTCATTGTTTCATGTATAATGTTCCTCGTGAACTGTGGCTATGTGGACTGAACCCCAATAGTTCATAATTAGTCACATAAATTTTTTTCTAATAAGTTTTGACAGATGAGTTTCATTTATTTATGTTTCATGAATCATTGTTGCAGGGATTATGACTAAGTAATGGTTGGTACAAGACTGGCCCTATTTAGTCGCATGTGCTTTTATCGAAACTTTTAACTTTGGGACCGACCCATAGGCGTCCCCTCGCTATGTCTTTTCTTTTGGGACCGACCATAGGCGTCCCCTCGCACATATAAAGGTTTTTATAAACTACATTATACATTCATGCACTGTTTTCATGCATAAAATTTTTCTCATGATTTAAATTGGCATAAAAAAAAATTTTCATGTCCCCTCATAAGTTATTATGTTTTTATGTCAAGTATGTTTTCATACTGTCATGGTTAACTTCAGTTTCATGCTGATTATGTTATACACTTCTTCGTGATAGATGGTTTCATGTTTCTTCATGATAATTCCGTCTTCATGTTGATTATGTTTTACGCCTCTTTTGTTATTTACGTTGTCCTGCAAGACATTGTTAGATTTCATTGAATCATGCTTTCATGATAGTCATGGTTGGTTTTCATTGATCATGCTGTCAGGCAAATCATCGTTGAATTTTGTGTAACCACACTTTAACGTTTCCGTTATAACCAGAATGATGTCTATGCTAATACTGCCAAGTTATCATGATGGTTTTCCTAACCGTTTAACCGATATACTTTCCTTAAATCATGACAAATGATCGACCCCATACCGATCATTTCATGTGCATTCAACGTGTACTCCATGTACCATGTTCCATGTGTATTACACGTACCTAAATCCATGTGTATTTCACTTGCAATACTGCACGAGTATTCACTAGTCGATTCTGAATCATCTCAAGCATTTGTCCACTTGCTAATACTCTACAAATTGCTGATGCCGCTCATAACTTGGAAATGTTACTAAAGGTTGATGCTGCTGACGTTCGGAGACGCTACGAGATGCGGATGCTGTTCACAACCTGGAGACCCTAAATGACGAAGACAAAGGCGTCGGAGCAAAGCAATTGGACGAGAAGATGCTTCACCATCAGACGATTCCCATCAATCATTATCCCTAATTCTTAGTTACATGTCACACGTCATTCGGCTGTCATTTCAGCCATATGAGTGCAAACCGGTACCAGCCGGCCACTCAGCTGAATAGTTACATGAATCGCGGTCATGAGAATGACAATCATGGAACTGACAGACAGGACGATAGTAACCACTACTATGACAGCAACTATCCTAGAAATCGGAACCGAAACTCTGGCCACGGACGTGATCAGAAATACAAGGATTAGTAGTCCAACCGATCCGCCAATTCTGGCATAATAACCTTATATTGTGGTTATATTTGTTTCACATCTCGAGACACATGTCAATACATCAGTCAAGACACATGTCTCACGTATACTTTCTGTAGACACATGTCAAGACATCAGTCAAGACACATGTCTCACGTATACTTTCTGAAGACACATGTCAAGACATCAGTCAAGACACATGTCTCACGTATACCTCCTAAAGACACATGTCAAGACACCAGTCAAGACATATGTCATGCTTATAGTTCCAAGAAACGAGTCAAGACACATGACTCACGTCCAACTATGGAACATTTCTAAGAAATTCAGGGTACCCTCTAAGGGTATATCTATTTTGTTGTGCCATGTATTAATCAGGCCACAAAAATTTCAATACCATTATCGGCGCATCAGTGAGAACTGTCACGTTGCCGATGTCACTTTCATTTCTTTCACCATGGTTCATATATTCATGACCATGAAAGGACGCCTTTCGTATTCCCACGTATACGAAGGTTTTCCTTCAGCTTAATGATGAGATCCAAGCTGCTAACGCATTTCCTCGGACAGACACGAGATGAATTTTATCCTAATTATGTACTATGAACAGCACATGATGCTACGATTCATAATTATGTACAATAATGTTCAGGCTCCTGAATACATTCAGCTTGATTTTCCATCAGGAAAATCTGTACAAATTATCTATGCTTTACAAGCATGTGCGTTGTTAGCCATGGTCGCTAAAATTTTCTAGCTGTCAGTAGGACACGACTACATAAGTCCCTTTACGCATAGCCAGTTGATTATTCCAAAATTTTCCCATATAATCCAGAAGAACCTTCAAGGAGAAGGATGGTACCATGAGATTATGTGTCGACTACCGTCGATTTAAACAAATCACCATTCATGACCGTTATTCTCCTCCACGTATTGACGACATGTCCAATCAACCGTTGTAACACCCCCACAATTGTTATGCGCAGCGGAACTACAACAATGGGTGCTACACAGTATTCATTGCACACAAGAGATATCAAACGACGCTAAAAAGACGTCGACTTAAAAATTCAACATTTAAAATTGTTAGATGATACATGTCCACAGTTTTTCCAACCCCAAATAGTGCACAGAGTTTAGCGTTTTCGGTCCCCATGAATCTCAACCCCAAAAACTTCAGTTTTACAACCACATGACATTAAACATAAAAATTGTTTAAGTAGAAAAGGAGGGAAAAACAAGCGGACGCCAAGCCGATCACACAACATCCATCCCATGCATGCTCCATCCTACTGCTCAGCGGTTACCTGAAATACATGCCAAAAATTTGGTCAACGAAAACGTTGAGTGGAATTCATAGGTTTTTCAATCCATTTGAACGTATATATAATAAAAACCATTCGTGATCATTTATAGTCTTGTCGATCAAACAAACTATAATCAGGATACTGACAATTGTGTTTAAGCTCATGACACTAATCCGTTAACTCAATCACCCGCGTAAATATACCGGCATGATTCAGATGAAACCAGTGCCCCTTCTAAAGGCATCAGTTGCAATTATACCTTATTTCTCATACAAAATAATCTACCGCAGAACTTACTATAAGTACAGCTTCTCGGCTAGCATTGGGTCGTTAACCCCGTAGTACTACAAATTGCATAAGCGGCTATTTCCCCCTACTCGAGGGCAAGACAATAGTTAATAGTTCATGAATTTAGGGACTTTTGCAACTTTGGTACTCAACACAATTTCTAAGGCAACTTTCGGGTCTAACAATCATTCATGATATACGTTCCTTTTTAAAAACTAGCATGCATTTCCCTCGCGGGTAAAACAATTTGAAATAATATAAGCGAGGCTATAAATTCACACCTTAGATATTAAGTAGTCGGTAGTTCGAGGAGTGATCACTGACGATGTTACGGATGCCCGGGTAAATCAACACCTATCACAAATAACGCGTAATGAGTAATCTCATTTAAATACTTACGGTACTGTGTAAAATACATATATACAAGTCACTTAAGACAAATATAACTCACGCCAAAAACAAAAACAACAAGTATCATTCATTCTATACCATTCATTCTTATAACCTACGTCGTCCATTTTTACACGTTCTCGCCGGTACTTGACTAAAGTACGGGCTGTTTTACCTTATTAAACCCTGCTTATAAAATTTGACAAAATTTCCAAAAATCCTATATGACCTGTAGATAACATGTTTTTAAGCCCAACAAAAGTTTTCACTTTTACGACCCGTTACGCAACTCATTTCCACGACTACATTTTACGGGCTGAAATTGCGCTTCGACCAATTTTGACCACTTTGACCTATATGAAAAATACCTTTGACTTCCTTGACTCATAAGTCAACATATAGACTCATTTGTACAGGTTAGGGACCAAGTTTTGACCCTTGATCATTCACCAAATTATACTTGTGACCCTCGGGATTTGACTAAAACTTTGCACAAATCCGGATTGTGAAAGTCCTCGTCTCCCGGTACCCGATCTTTAAAATGTCATAACTTTTAGCTCGTTTTGAGTCACGGGCTCTACCTTATACCAAATTAAAGCTAGAAAAACCCTCTATCACTATATTTAGTTTCCAAGACCTGGAACAAAAATCATTTTTCCAAAATAGACCAAATGTTTCTGCCTAAAAATAACCATACTAAAAACATGCTTAGACTCGATTCCAAGACTTCTAACCAACACTAAACATCATCCTAAGCCTTCCCAAACATATCCTAACATCAAACTTCCATCCTACCCCTATTGATCAACCAATCTCAATATCAAAAATCAAAGAAAAATAAACATGCAAGTAATAAAACCTATATGAATCTTTCTAAAACAACAAACCAAACACAAATATAACATGCAAATTCAACAACCACCATGGCTCCCCAAACACCCCCTTTGCCGTGGGGTTTGGGTGACCAAATCACCACAACCAAATTAATTTTGGTGGGTTTTCATGGTGTTTATACTTCCATAACACTAAATATCAACATGCATTAGCTCAATTAGCCACAAAAACGAATTTGGATCATATGAAAAATCTTGAAAATTTTTTATCAATGCATGTTGGATTTGAGCACATGAATAGGTGGGTAATGACCAAACTAAGCGTGGTCTAACCTTAGGTTTTTGAAAAATCAAGTAGAAAAGATTTTAGGTGGATTTTTGTTTGGGTTGGGTGTGCCGTGAGCTAGAGAGAGATGAGAGGGAGTGATGGTTTTGATTTTTGGTGAAATGTTGTATGTGTTTGTGTGTGTTTCAATTTTGGCCCTTTTTGATAGTTAGGAGGGACCTTTGTGCAATTTTGGGCTTCTTTTGTCCTTAAATAGAAAACGACCTCAAAACTTTGCGGGTTTGACTCATTTGTCAATTTTGAAAATTTTACGGGAGTCGGAAATCTTCCCGAACGCTCCAAAATATTTTTGGGATACTTTAAATGTACTTGGAAGGCTATAAAACTCACACGACTCAACTTAACACGAACCGTAAATAAAATTCTCGAAAAATTACATTATCGATAAATCGTCAAAAATTATATAAAATTGGGCATCTCTCGGGATCGTAATCGTCATCGTCCTTCTCAAAACGTCAAACGTAAAAATTATAACCTCGAACATCGGTTTTAACCAAAATACTTATAATTATAGAAATTAAAATTTATCAAAAATTTCAAAAATTAGCGTAATATAGGGTATCGTTAATGACCTCGATTCTAGGGTGTCACATCCACCCCTCCTTAAAGAGAGCGACGTCCCGGCGCTCGCCTCTTCTTGTACTCACATTTCGTGCTACTGGAACAAATGAGGATACCTTTCCTTGAAAAAGTCCTCACGTTCCCAGGTGTATTCCGGTCCACGCTTAGAATTCCATCGGACCTTCACAATGGGAATCCTACTACGCTTCAACCGCTTGACCTCCCGGTCCATAATTTCCACAGGTTCTTCCACAAAGTGCATTTTGTCGTCTAGTCGAATCTCGTCCAAAGGAATCACCAATTCCTTGTCCGCCAAACTCTTCTTCAGGTTCGATACGTGGAACGTATCATGAATAGCACTAAGCTCGGTCGGCAATTCTAACTTGTACGCTACTGGTCCAATTCGTTCAACGATCTTAAACGGTCCAATGTACATCGGACTCAACTTTCCTTTCTTCCCAAAACGAATTACACCCTTCCATGGCGATACCTTGAGCATAACCATATCTCCAACTTCAAACTCCAACGGTTTCCTTCGGTTATCAGCATAACTTTTCTGTCGGCTTCTCGCAGCAAGTAGTCGGTTCTTGATCTGCACGATCTTCTCTGTTGTTTCTAATACCATTTCGGGTCCAGTCAATTGACTTTCCCCTACTTCACTCCAACACACGGGCGATCTACACTTCCTTCCATACAATGCTTCGAACGGTGCCGCTTTGATACTCGCGTGATAACTATTATTGTACGAAAATTCCACTAGAGGCAAGTGGCGTTCCCAACTTCCTCCAAAATCAATCACACACGCTCGGAGCATGTCCTCCATCGTTTGAATCGTTCGTTCACTCTGGCCGTCAGTTTCCGGGTGATAAGCCGTGCTTAAACTCAGTTCAGTGCCCATCGCACGTTGAAGCGATTTCCAAAATTCCGACGTAAATCTACTGTCACGATCCGAAATGATCGATAACGGCACTCCATGTCTACAGACGATCTCTCTCACGTACACGCTGGCGAGTTTTTCCATGCCGTCCGTCTTCTTCATAGGTAAGAAATGAGCAGATTTCGTCAACCTGTCCACAATTACCCATATCATATCGCATCCACTAGGAGTCCTAGGTAAACCCGTCACAAAATCCATTGCGATTTTCTCCCATTTCCATTCTGGGATTTCCGGTTGTACCAACAATCCAGATGGTTTCTTATGTTCTGCCTGAACCTTCGCGCAAGTCAAACACTTACTGACGTAACGAGCAATATCTGCCTTCATATTCGGCCACCAATAAACTTTCTTCAGGTCGTGGTACATCTTATCCGATCCAGGATGTATCGAATACTTCGACTTATGCGACTCATTCATAACCAATTCTCGAACTCCAGGCTTTCCTTCCTCAGATGGACACAATGGTAACCAAATCCGATTCTCAAAATATCTTAGTCCGTCAGATCTAATCACAAAAAGAGGTTTCAACATTCGTCCCAAGTTTTCGGCTTCAACATTCCCTTTCATCAATCCTCTCTCCTGAGCCTTCAGTATGGTTTTGGTTAAGTCAACGCTCTCACTCATCACTAAAGCTCTAACCCTCAAAGGTTTCTCCCGTTCCTTCCTACTCAATGCATCCGCTACAACATTCGCCTTCCCAGGGTGATAGCGAATTTCGCAGTCATAATCACTCAGTAGTTCAACCCATCGTCTTTGTCGCATATTCAACTCCTTTTGATCTAAAATGTGCTGCAAACTCTTGTGATCAGTGAATACAACACACTTTGTCCCATACAGATAGTGTCTCCACAGCTTCAATGCAAACACTACCGCTCCTAATTCCAAATCGTGCGTCGTGTAGTTCTCCTCATTCTTCCTTAATTGCCTCGACGCGTAAGCTATCACCCACGAAGTCTTCGGTTCCCTCAGGCAATGATAAAATCGGCGCGGAACATAACTTATCCTTGAGCGTTTCGAAAGCAAGCTCTTCCTCATTTCCCCATTCATACACCCTATTCTTTTCGGTAAGCCGCGTCAATGGTTTCGCAATCAACGAAAATCCTTCAATAAACCTTCTATAATACCCAGCTAAACCCAAAAATTGTCGAACTTCAGTCGGCGTCGTCGGTGCTGACCATTCCCTGATCGCTACTATCTTAGCAGGATCTACACGAACTCCCTCACTATCAATCACATGACCTAGAAACTGCACTGATTCCAACCAAAACTCACACTTAGAGAATTTTGCATACAGCTTCTCCTTCCTTAACAACTCCAAAATCTTCCTCAGGTGCTTCTCGTGCTCCTCCCTACTCTTAGAGTAAATAAGTATGTCGTCGATGAAAACAATAACAAACTTATCTAGATATGGCTTGCACACGCGATTCATAAGATCCATGAATACAGCAGGCGCGTTCGTCAACCCAAACGGCATCACTCGAAATTCAAAGTGTCCATACCGCGTACGAAAGGCAGTTACAGGAATATCCTCCACTCTTACACGCAGTTGATGATACCCTGATCTTAAATCGATCTTTGAGTATACACTGGAACCTTGTAATTGATCGAACAAATCATCAATCCTCGGTAATGGGTACCGATTCTTAACCGTCAGCTTATTGAGTTCTCTATAGTCAATACACATTCTAAACGAACCATCCTTCTTCTTTACGAACAACACTGGCGCTCCCCAAGGTGATGAGCTCGGCCTAATAAATCCTTTGTCCATCAACTCCTTCAATTGATCCGATAACTCCTTTAACTCAGATGGTGCTAAACGATAAGGTGCACGTGCAACCGGTGCAGCTCCAGGTACTAAATCAATTCGAAACTCGACCTCACGATTAGGCGGTAAACCTGGCAACTCGTCTGGAAAAACGTCCGGATACTCGCGAATAACTGGTACCTCTTCAATCCTCGCCTCTACATCGCCATCGCTCGAAACCTGTGCCAAAAACACATCGCATCCGCTCTCTACGTACTTCATCATCTTCAAACACGAAATCACCTTCAAACGAGAAGTGCATTCGTCTCCCTTTACCGTCAAAACCCTATTCCTCAGCGGAATCTGCACCAATCTCTCACCACAGACGATTGTAGCACTATGCGCCATTAGCCAATCCATTCCCACAATCACGTCAAACGATCCTAGCTCTATAGGCATCAAGTCGATTTTAAAAGCGTAGTTTCCTAACTTCAAGGTACACCCTTTCAGTATAGAATTCGTACTAACAATTTTTCCATCGGCCAATTCAACATTATAACTAGTCGTTAACAACACCGGTTCTCTATCGATATGACGACTAAATCTAACGTCTACAAAACTCTTGTCGGAGCCAGAATCAAATAAAATACTAGCATAACAAGCGTCTAGCAAAAACGTACCGGTAACCACATTGGGACCTTGTGGTTTATCAGCAGTTCCCACTTGATACACAGCAGCCGCATTATTTCCTCCCCGTCTGTTCCCTGCCTTCGGGCAATTTGCTTGCACATGCCCCCTTTCTCCACAGCTATAACATCCTCTCATCCTGATAGCATTAGCCCCAGTGGCTACTCCTCCCGTTCGACAACTAGCAGTCCTATGACCTGCCTTTCCACACTTGCCGCATGCCGGCGGGCAGTTTCCAACATGATACAAGTTGCACTTTCCACAATGGGGATTCACTTTCACACCTCTAGGGTTTGTCACGGCCCTCATCCCTTCGTTCCTTCTCTGATTAAACTGCTGATTACGGTTCGGCCCTTGGTTGTTTCGGTTTCCTCCTCGGTTCTGGCCTTGGGATTGATTGCCTTGTGCTGCCTCCCATTTTCTTTTGTTGCCCTCAGCAATGTAATTCTGCTTGTCCTGAAGCTTAACGTCCATCAAAGCGTGTGCCATTTGAACCGCTTCATCAAACGTTCCAGGTTTCGACGAAGTTGTTTCACCTTTGATGTTGCTAGATAAACCCTTAATATACTGCTTCATTTTCTTGGCATCATTGGCAAATATGTCCGGACACAAAAGACTTAACTCATTGAATCTCCTGGTGTAAGCAGCTATATCGTTGTTCCTTAAGGTCAAATGCCTCAATTCGTCCTCCAATTGCCCCAATTCCTCCTCTGGGCAGAACTTCTTGGTCAACAAAGCTTTGGTTGCATTCCACGTTCTCGCATTCGCCACAGCCAATCCCACCGTAGCTACCTGGGTGTTCCACCAGCTTAACGCATCATCCAGAAATGTAGCTGCTGCAAACTTTACTTTATCCGCCTCTGCACAACCACTGATTTCAAACGTACTCTCAACTTTTTCCAACCATCGCCTAAGTTCTAGGGCTCCACCCGATCCACGGAACTGCGTAGGACCGCACTTCATAAAGCTAGAATAGGTACACACTCTTGGGGCTGGTTGTCTCCCCGCGTTCCTTCCTGGATCCTGATTTCTCCCAGCTCGGTCCGCTTCCAACGCATTAGCTATCGCTTCCTGAATCATGTTGTTAACACGATCGGCAGTCAACTTTGGAGGCATTGTTTTATCGAATATCTCTTTCTGCAAGACAAGAAAAATAGAAAAACAATGTAAGTATTCATATCAAGTTTCCCAGACATAAAATACATACAACGACACATCACTACGGAGTTACTAATATTCATCAATTCACACCACAAAAGATCAAATTTAAGACATATCACAGATCATGAAAGGTAACATAGATTGTATTGATAGTTAACCAAAATCGTGACAAGTAATGCCACTACAATCATTCACCACAAAACATCAAGTACTTGAGTTTCTCGTCATAATACCATCATACAAAGGTCTAAAATAGTTCTATTACAATGATCAAAGAAAAATACAAAACAAGTAACTAGGCATGTGGTGATCCACACTGCCTCTTGGATGGCGGCTCGTCGTCGTCTTCCTCGGTTTCCTCATCACTCACGTCCTCGTCCACATCATCCACTTTTCCCTTTCCTTTCTCATCTGGCCCACATTCTGTTTCCTTTCTCGTCCCTGATGTGGATCCATGCTCAATCGCTCCTTGACTTCCCACCGAAATACAAGCACCTCCAGTAGGCGGCCGAACCATGAAGTCGTTCGCCTCCATCTCCACATCGTCCACGAATCTCCAATCCGGGGGCAATGAATCCCTCACACGATGCTCCCAACTCTGCATCCTCGACAACCTCATCTGATCTTCCCTCACACGATCAAGACTAGCACTTAAATTCGCAACCATTGATTTCAAACTGTTGATGGCACTTGTGTTCATCATCCCATCATACGCAATTCTTGAAGTCCTTTCCAACAGTCTTTGATGTTCCCTTTCAGTCTTATCAAACTTCTTAATCACCCTAGTCTCAACTACAAACCGCTCATACATCAACCTTTCCATCCTCCCCAAACGACCTGCGGGATCCCAGTAGTGACTCGGTCTCGGAAAATAGACCCTTGCAATATTCTCATGAATCGATGGCGACTTGGATGACTCTCCACTGCTCCCATTACTATCGTCCATCGGGCGATCAAAGGGTTGCTGCTCATAACGACCGGTCGGTGGTACCTCATAACCCTTCGGCGAATTCGGGGATTGAAACAAATCGGGTTCGGTCTGGCCTACGGCATCTTCGGGAATGCCATCATCCAATAGCTCCTCGGGCTCTTCTTCGGAATCCTCATTGTCGTCACTACTCATGCTGAAATTATCCACCTCACTTTCGCCATTGTCGTTTTCCGGCCCTATTTCGTCTTCTGGAGCGATCCATCCATTATTATTGTCCGGCGGGTTCGGAGGAAACGGTCCCCCTTCGTGACCTACGACGTAATCGTTTCCGTTATCGTTGGGCGGTACCTCGGCCATTCCTGCAATAACAGCGAATTTCGGAGGGTACATAAGTAATTATACAATAGTTATAAATATATGCATGCAAATGCAATGCAAAGGTGGTACATATGCCCGAAATGTAATAATATGATGCTCATGCATGATAAATATGAAAATTACGATGTCGGATATTTCACGTAAAATTTAACGTCTACATATAGTAATTCCATACTTATATAATAATTACCCACATATATACTTTACTCAAAAGTATACGTCAAATACCATAAGTACAACAATAAATCTTACCGGAGCCATGCAGGATAGTTGTGTGTGCTTGGACCCTTTTCTTACGACACCAAAAGTTATAGTTTAGGATTTTCAAAAACGACCTAGTTCTCTATAACTCGTGGCTCTGATTACCAATCTGTAACACCCCCACAATTGTTATGCGCAGCGGAACTACAACAATGGGTGCTACACAGTATTCATTGCACACAAGAGATATCAAACGACGCTAAAAAGACGTCGACTTAAAAATTCAACATTTAAAATTGTTAGATGATACATGTCCACAGTTTTTCCAACCCCAAATAGTGCACAGAGTTTAGCGTTTTCGGTCCCCATGAATCTCAACCCCAAAAACTTCAGTTTTACAACCACATGACATTAAACATAAAAATTGTTTAAGTAGAAAAGGAGGGAAAAACAAGCGGACGCCAAGCCGATCACACAACATCCATCCCATGCATGCTCCATCCTACTGCTCAGCGGTTACCTGAAATACATGCCAAAAATTTGGTCAACGAAAACGTTGAGTGGAATTCATAGGTTTTTCAATCCATTTGAACGTATATATAATAAAAACCATTCGTGATCATTTATAGTCTTGTCGATCAAACAAACTATAATCAGGATACTGACAATTGTGTTTAAGCTCATGACACTAATCCGTTAACTCAATCACCCGCGTAAATATACCGGCATGATTCAGATGAAACCAGTGCCCCTTCTAAAGGCATCAGTTGCAATTATACCTTATTTCTCATACAAAATAATCTACCGCAGAACTTACTATAAGTACAGCTTCTCGGCTAGCATTGGGTCGTTAACCCCGTAGTACTACAAATTGCATAAGCGGCTATTTCCCCCTACTCGAGGGCAAGACAATAGTTAATAGTTCATGAATTTAGGGACTTTTGCAACTTTGGTACTCAACACAATTTCTAAGGCAACTTTCGGGTCTAACAATCATTCATGATATACGTTCCTTTTTAAAAACTAGCATGCATTTCCCTCGCGGGTAAAACAATTTGAAATAATATAAGCGAGGCTATAAATTCACACCTTAGATATTAAGTAGTCGGTAGTTCGAGGAGTGATCACTGACGATGTTACGGATGCCCGGGTAAATCAACACCTATCACAAATAACGCGTAATGAGTAATCTCATTTAAATACTTACGGTACTGTGTAAAATACATATATACAAGTCACTTAAGACAAATATAACTCACGCCAAAAACAAAAACAACAAGTATCATTCATTCTATACCATTCATTCTTATAACCTACGTCGTCCATTTTTACACGTTCTCGCCGGTACTTGACTAAAGTACGGGCTGTTTTACCTTATTAAACCCTGCTTATAAAATTTGACAAAATTTCCAAAAATCCTATATGACCTGTAGATAACATGTTTTTAAGCCCAACAAAAGTTTTCACTTTTACGACCCGTTACGCAACTCATTTCCACGACTACATTTTACGGGCTGAAATTGCGCTTCGACCAATTTTGACCACTTTGACCTATATGAAAAATACCTTTGACTTCCTTGACTCATAAGTCAACATATAGACTCATTTGTACAGGTTAGGGACCAAGTTTTGACCCTTGATCATTCACCAAATTATACTTGTGACCCTCGGGATTTGACTAAAACTTTGCACAAATCCGGATTGTGAAAGTCCTCGTCTCCCGGTACCCGATCTTTAAAATGTCATAACTTTTAGCTCGTTTTGAGTCACGGGCTCTACCTTATACCAAATTAAAGCTAGAAAAACCCTCTATCACTATATTTAGTTTCCAAGACCTGGAACAAAAATCATTTTTCCAAAATAGACCAAATGTTTCTGCCTAAAAATAACCATACCAAAAACATGCTTAGACTCGATTCCAAGACTTCTAACCAACACTAAACATCATCCTAAGCCTTCCCAAACATATCCTAACATCAAACTTCCATCCTACCCCTATTGATCAACCAATCTCAATATCAAAAATCAAAGAAAAATAAACATGCAAGTAATAAAACCTATATGAATCTTTCTAAAACAACAAACCAAACACAAATATAACATGCAAATTCAACAACCACCATGGCTCCCCAAACACCCCCTTTGCCGTGGGGTTTGGGTGACCAAATCACCACAACCAAATTAATTTTGGTGGGTTTTCATGGTGTTTATACTTCCATAACACTAAATATCAACATGCATTAGCTCAATTAGCCACAAAAACGAATTTGGATCATATGAAAAATCTTGAAAATTTTTTATCAATGCATGTTGGATTTGAGCACATGAATAGGTGGGTAATGACCAAACTAAGCGTGGTCTAACCTTAGGTTTTTGAAAAATCAAGTAGAAAAGATTTTAGGTGGATTTTTGTTTGGGTTGGGTGTGCCGTGAGCTAGAGAGAGATGAGAGGGAGTGATGGTTTTGATTTTTGGTGAAATGTTGTATGTGTTTGTGTGTGTTTCAATTTTGGCCCTTTTTGATAGTTAGGAGGGACCTTTGTGCAATTTTGGGCTTCTTTTGTCCTTAAATAGAAAACGACCTCAAAACTTTGCGGGTTTGACTCATTTGTCAATTTTGAAAATTTTACGGGAGTCGGAAATCTTCCCGAACGCTCCAAAATATTTTTGGGATACTTTAAATGTACTTGGAAGGCTATAAAACTCACACGACTCAACTTAACACGAACCGTAAATAAAATTCTCGAAAAATTACATTATCGATAAATCGTCAAAAATTATATAAAATTGGGCATCTCTCGGGATCGTAATCGTCATCGTCCTTCTCAAAACGTCAAACGTAAAAATTATAACCTCGAACATCGGTTTTAACCAAAATACTTATAATTATAGAAATTAAAATTTATCAAAAATTTCAAAAATTAGCGTAATATAGGGTATCGTTAATGACCTCGATTCTAGGGTGTCACAACCGTATAGTGTTAATCACTTTTCCAAGATCGAACTCATGATCATGCTGCCAACAGTGACGAGTGAAAAAGCAGGACATGTCCATGACTGCGATTCGTACACGACTCGGTCATGCTAGATTTATGATTTTGAATTAGTCTCATCAATGCTCCAACAGCATTATGGACTTAATAAATTGAGTTTCCATGAACTCCTAAACAAATTCATCGGCGTTTTTCATTGAGGATAACCTGATTTCCTTTAAGCCTAGAGAAGAACAGGAAGACCATATCTGCACTATGTTGCAAATTCTATGACAAGAGGAATTTTACCCTAGAAAATTTTTTCCAATAGCAATTCTGTTTGATTACAGTGACACGCTGAATCACATGGGTTCTACGGTTAATCTTCCTATGACTCAGCTTATGCGTAAAGGAGAGAACCCTACACTACATTAGGTGTTCTAGAAAATCCTACGCTAGGAGAAGTCTAGATTCAAAAACTCAGAGTTTCGCAAACTCCTATGTATCAAGTCCTACGAAGCAAGATACAGTTACGTTCATATCTAAGTACCTGACATACCAACAGGTTAAGATAGGACACCAACAGACTGGGATGTTTTCACCATCTAAAATTGTGAATTGAAATGGGACAAGATCTCCACGGATTTTGGCTACCAGTTTAACGCAAACTCCGAAGAAGCATGATGCTATCTGGTTTATTGCAAACAGTTTGATCAAGTCTGCAGAATCCTTACATCCGCAAGGATTTCAGAACCAACAGATTGATCGGACATGTTCCAGCCAAGGCTCATCCGATCACTTAGCAATTTCTCAGTTATCAGGTCAGACAAATATTCATAATTATGCTCCTTATTTACTTCACGTCCTTGTTCTAATTCCACGCCTTGCTTTCGCGCTCGCGTTCATGACACTATTCACGTTCATGATCGTATTTTGGTTTACGATTTTACGTTCATTTCTTTTCTCATTATGGGTAGTTTTCAAGAACTTGAGAGACCAGACCCAAGTTTAGTATAACTCCCTATCCTCAGATAGACGTTTCTCGTCATAACTATGTCTCACCTTCTAGCGTTTGTCGTTACCGCCATTATATTCTATGATCACGATATGTTTCACATGTCATGTTCATTCCACGTTCCTCATATCATGATCAAGATATGTTACACGTATCAGGGATCACGATATGTTTACTCATACTACACTCGCCATATCTCAACGTAGCACGTTCAAAATTTTTCACGTATCACGTTCAAAATTTTCACGTACTACGTTTCTATATGTCTCGCGCATCGTTGCTAGTAATCAGTTAAGTTGGATTATTTTGCACCATAATGTTTCAGTTACTCTTACACGTTAATTCTTATTCCCTCGATCTAATTTAGGGGATCTACCTTACGTCGATAACCAAGAACTTCGTATTCCAAGTCAAGGTCAGGAGGACCAAGACTTATCATTCGTGTCAAGATCTTATAAAGGAACCGTTCTAAGAGGGAAGCCACTTGGAAACGGACAAGTTCATCCGGACTTCTTATCCGTTTTCTCTTATCAATTAGATATGTCCTTTCAGCCATGTCACGTTCCATGTCCTTTTTAAACATGTCACGTTCCGCGTTCTTTCTGCCAGGTCACCTGTACGTTAATTTATCTTACATACCCTCTCAGTTTGATTCGGGTATGTTTCTCCTTCAGTTACGTTATCTATAATTCGGGGACGAATTATTCTTTTTAGGGGGGAAGAGTTGTAAAACCCGCATGCTTTTACCATGAATAGTACCCTTAAGATCGTACGTACTAGATTTAAACTTTTCTAATATAGCATGATTACGATTACGTGTTAGGATTTTATGTATTACGTACGTGTTAGAACACGATAAGTATTTACTACGCACGAGCACGTAATAATTATTTGACAATAATTAATCACGAACATGCGATCATGAAATCATGAACGTAATTAAAACACGAACTATTATTAATTACGTATATATATTTATTACGAGCGTAATTAAATATATTAGATCACGATATTTACGTAACGAGAACACTTAAAACGCGAACACAAATAATCACGAACGTATAACTTAACACACGAGAACACACCAATGTTTTAGACACGGAAAAAATTCGGGTTACCCCTTGTGGGCCCCATTACCACGAAATTAGGAGGGAGGATGGGCTTAGCCCATCAATTTTTTACTAAAAAGGAAAAGGGATATTTTTCACTACTCATTTTCATTCACAGAAGATTTTTAGAAAAAACCCTAAAACCCTCTTCCTTGTTCTTCTTTGTGCCTCCACCTTAAGAACACCACAAGGAGGTGGTTTGTGATCTTGGATCTTGGAAATTTAAGTTGGTGATCGTGTTTGTTCTTCATCCTTTTGATCCACGAATTCGGTAAATCCTTTTTAAACCTTTTCTTTTGATTTGATCTTTTTATAAATCAAGAACATGTTATGTTGTTACAAAAACCTAATAAATAAACATGGATCTAACATGATTTGGGGTTTAATAAAATCAAAAGTATGTTTTTAAGGGGTGTTTGTTTTGGTCGCAGGCTGCACCGAACTCGAAGGGGTTTCGGTTTGGCCAACCGACCACCACCAAGACCATATGGTCTTGGTTGGTGTGTGTGGGTCCCACGGCAGCATCAAGGCACGGGTACCCCGAGTTGGTTCGGGGTACGGTGTCGATTTCATGTCCGGTTCATGCTTTTTAGTCTAGATCCGGTTCATGGTGTATGTTTAGTTTTTTTTTTATGATCTTATGTTAAAAATTAAATTAATAAATGACATGATTAATTTAATAACATGACTTAGGTTATTTTAAGTATTAATAATCATGAAATTAATTAACCTAAGTATTTTACATTTTAGACTTATAATTAATTAATTATTTAAAAACCATGATTATAATTAATTAATTAACATGACTTAGGTTATATTATTAATAGATAATAATACATGTTTTAACCTAAGTATTTAACTTTATTTAATTAAAAACATGTTATACTTTAATTAAATATTGTAACCTATAGTTTAATTTAATTACATGAAATAATTATTAAACTATACCTTATATCATATGACTTAGAAAATAATCATGAAAACACTTAGGTTTATATACTTAGCTTATTTAACCAGCTTATTTCTAATTATGAAAAATTTCTATTTTTAGAAACTTAATTAAATAAGGCAGCTAATCTATTTATGGAAACCTTCTATTTTTAGAAACTTATTTATTTCAGGCAGCTAATCTATTTATGGGAACTTATTTAATTAAGGCAGCTGATCTATTTATGGAAACTTTCTATTTTTAGAAACTTATCTATTTTAAGCAGTAAATCTATTTTTGGAAACTTTCTATTTTTGGAAACTTTCTATTTTTGGAAACTTTCTATTTTTGGAAACTCTCTATTTTTGGAAACTTTCTATTTTTGGTAACTTTCTATTTTTGGAAACTTTCTATTTTTGGAAACTTTCTATTTTAGGAAACCTGCTATTTTTGGAAAGTTACTTATTATTACACAGTAAGTATAATAACACATGAAATACCAGAAATACTTAATCAGGTTAAACAGAATATAAGATAAAACACAGTTTAGGGCTTTTAAACAGTAAAACATGGTAAGAACACATAAAATAAGCTAAGACATGACATAAAATCAGCTACGTATTTAGTAAGCAGATACTTATTCATGTATGTATTTATGTAGCACTAGTGATTCGGAAGTAGGATTCCTCTCAGTTCGTCTTCTTCGTTCACTGGACATAAGGTACGGATTCCCGTTCTTTCAGTATGGACATTCTTTCCTTATTAGGATTCCCCGTATGCAGCCAAATGTTTTCCCGTAGTATAAGTTACGTGTTTGAATTGCTTATGTATAATTAAGAATACCTATAGCCATATACATGCATGACCAGTTTCACCTAGTTATGGAGGTACCATAACCATAACATTAGAGGCACTGATGTTATGACTTCACCACGGCGGAGTGATTGCTCGTGGCGTCCCTTCAGCTTTTGGCCATTTATATTATATTTATCATGTGGGGCGTATGGGTGCATCCTAGTTACATGTTTTTATTCAGGATTACATTTTGAATGTGGTGTGTGCCTTGCATCCTTCACAAGGAGCTGATCCCTCCCACCCAAAAACCAGTATATTAAATTAGAGGCAGTCCCTCTAATTTGCATGATGAGGTCACCCCTCCAAGTATTCATGCACGGTGGATTTTCATGACCTATATTGGCTAATGGTAAAATATGTTAAACAGTTTTCATAAGATAAACATAAGGCTTTTCAAACTATAAAACCAGTTTTATGAGCATGTTCCAGGTTTTCCAGGACTTATACATTTCCGCTGCTATTAAGTCTCTATGTTTTAGTCACTTATACTATGTCTATATCCGTGCACTGAGCGTTTTGCTCAGTCGTTACTTTCCTTTCTATGTCCCAAAACGGCAGGTACCCTAGGAAAGACTCGAGCATTTGGAGGACGTGCATAGGATGGAAGCTGTTAGAGACTTCTTCTCCTTTTTTGCCTTCATATACTTATGCTTGTTTAGTCTTTCATTCATTTCTTTTGATTTATTATGTTTTGGGCTTATGTTTGGGAACCGATGTTTGATTCCGGTTATCCCTATGGTCATGTAATGTTTTATACATTTATCCTTGTATGCTTTGATGACACGCCATAATTACGCGTGACATTCCATCACCAAAATGGGGTGTTACAACCTTAATAATACTTCTAAAGACAGAACCTACAATATGGTAATTGTTCAAGAATCATTTGTAGACCTTCTGGACATTCAAGAAACAACGTGAAACACAGCGGCAGACCCAGAACGCAGCATCAAAGATAAAAAAAGACAAACTAAAGTGAGACTTGAAACTGTACGGGAAGCCAATTCCCTGTCCTTTTAAGTACGCTCGGCACCTCGTAAAGTTGCTGGAGTCTGCAAGCCAAGGCACTCCAGGATTGATACAGTTCACATACGCAAACGTCGAACAGCAACAACTTGGGCCCTTCAACCAGGAACAATTTTGTTGGCGAAGCGAGGAAGCACAGTTGTGCGCGTCTTTGCAACGCAAGATGGCGATATGTAGAAAACAAGAGGGCATATGACAACAGCTTTTTTCTAGATGTATTTTTTGTGTTTTTTTCATGTATCTCTTGAAGATCCCAACATGGTTTTATTTATACTGCTTGGCCATGATCACATTAATCACATGTGATCATAGTTATGCTTCGTAAATTAAGGAGATAGTGGATACAAGTTACCACTAAATCAGCCCTCACAACATTTTACCAAGTCAACACAAAATATTGGTATATTCATGTATTCTAGGCTTGTACCATATGCTGTTAGCCATATACCATTAGTTCCTCCATCAACTAGTTGTCCCTTACGCTTAGTAAGTAATAAAACTTACCAAACTCACTAATAACTCCAAAATGGAAGCTATCTTTATGTAGCTACTATCCTTAACTACAAGAATCAACATACACCAAATGAATTTTAACACGATTTCAACAAGTAATGATCATAAAAAAGGCTTGTCATCATTAATTACACAAGCAATAAGGACATTTCTCATTCTAAAAAAGCCATCAAAGATAACGAGCATGGGAGCAGATATCCATGGAATAATAAAAATCACATTAAGCTTGATAACTGATTTTACTAATCTTTCTACAAATAAAACATCTCAATTAAATGTAGCATATAATCTTGCATCTACAATCACAAAATATTCAAGATATGACATTCCTAAACAACATGCAATCACTGATAAAAAAAACTAAAATAGATGAAAGTGATTCTTCCACACCTTGACTACAAAATAGGCCCACTGACATGTGGTCGTCGTCTTTTTGATCGATTATTGTTGTAGTATATATGTGAATCCAAATGATCAAGCAAAAGTAGTGATTCCTTGTAAGAGCCCATGAAGAATGAGTAAGGTGATCCACAAATCCTAAGATTCTTGATTTGTTGAAAGCAGGGGTCGTAAACATCAAGTATCCTTATGATCATCCGACCCGCCTTTCGAGTTATAAATATAGTTTCACCATTTTTCTTAAACCCTAGTATTTTATGTATTCTTGGTATTGTGAATAGATTTCTAAAAGACGAGTCATTTTCCATCACCCATACACTAGCTTCCTCCGTCACACATACACTAGCTTCCACGACGATAATGTATCACACATAACAAGAGACCCCCTTAGAAATAGAAACATATGAAGACACTTTGTTTAAGGTATCTGGTAGGTTTACCAATTTAAAATCCTTGGTAATCAAATCAAATGACACAACCTTGTTACTTAAGGTAGATTCACCATGGTCAGTATTAATCTTCTCCCGAGCACTCCAATAGATATACTTATCTATAACAACCTGGGCAGATATGTCAAGTTTAACCGTTTGATGAGGCAAATTACCACTTGGAATCACATTCTAATCGCCCGAACTCAATGTAAAAACTTCAACATGCCAGGGCATGTTATTGGCAAATTCAATCTTTACAACGGTAGGTCACTAGTAACCGGACAAACCCGAAAACCAAAACCAGTCAGCATCTGAATGTCATATCTAGGGAGAGCAATACCAACCGATTTTCCGATTGATGGGTTCCAGATAACAAGTATATTTTCCTGTTTATGATAAACATACAAACACAGTAATCCATGACACGCACCAACAACATATAGGATACAACATTGTTTGAGCAAAGGAGAAAATACAAATGGGGCAACGTTTTGTTGTTGTACCTTGAAAGTTTCAATATCATCGTCTACAAGAAAAATGTACCTTAATTTTTCCTTCAAAGACGGTTTGAAAGTTAGAATATGACTAGGTGGTTGTGTGTAGCGGGCGCCGTAACCTTTGATAAACTCAAAGCTATCGATAAAAGCCTACCAGGGCTTTGAAACAGACCTGAATTGGATCAATGACTTGACATCATAAACTTTTTTGATAATTTCAATTTGGATATCAAAAAGGATGTTATCAGACATTTTTTCTAGGGTTTATGGTAACTTTTGAATAAGGTACGTACTAAAAAGTGGGTTTTGGAGAGCAGGTGATTTTGAATCTGAGTTTTCAAGGCCGTCGTGATCACCGAAGATGTGATTTCGGATCTAGGTTTTCTAAGGTTTACTAGTAAGTAACAAGAAGGGGCTGGAATGAGAATGGGGAATTTGGGTATAGACCATGCAAAAACGAGTGATTTTGGAAAATTGTTAAACATAACTTTATTTATGTTTAGATTTTTAAACATTGTATTTTTAAGTTGTATTTAAGAAACCCGAATCCGTACCGGTTATTCGGATAAAGAAGTTTATTCGAACATGAGGAAATGTCTCGTCCTAAAGGTAAAACTTTACATCAATCGCTCATGTGGAAGGCAATTTGTAACAGATAGATTATTTGATAAAATTTTCATCTAATTAACACCCGTTAACTTTGAGGACTAACCAAAGTTACTTTCGGCAAATTGCATACTGATGTACTATTTTTCACCTTACTTTAAGAAAAGTAAGAAAAGTAAGTATTAATGATAAGTATTAAGTAATTACGTTTAGGAAAACGTAAAAACCGACAAGTGAGTTCGTTCTCGAAGGAGGTGTGGTTGTGTGCCAAAATTAAACGTTTTTGTATTACTTTCATTTTTGGAATGAGAAAAATGAAAAGTAAAGACGGATTACGCTAAAAAGAATTACACTACAACGAACCGCGTTTGCACGCATAACAAGACGAAAAATAATAAAATAATCAAAATTTATGAAAAAATCTAAATAATTGCAAATAAATTCTAAAAAATCTAACAAACAATAAAAAATCAGAATAATTTTTAAACCTTTTAATTAATTATTATTTAATTTTAAAATCTAGTTAAAGACCTAAATTAAAAATAAAGAAGAAAAAATCAAAATTCAGATTTTATTGCTTGTAAACCTCAAACTAATTTTATTATAACTAAAGTATTTTTTGAAATTTTTAAAACTACTCTAGAAATTAAAAAAACGTATAAAGAAAAGGGAAGTAATACTAAGACCAGATAAAGGGCCTTAGCACACTGGTAGCACCCTCTAGTCCTGTTTGACAGGTCAAGGGTTTGAGCCAGACCAAGTGTAACCTTTTTGCAATTATATTTTTTTATTTTATTTTTGTTTTATTTTTGGACAAACCAACCCCAATAAGCAGTTGGCTTATTGGGGTGTGAATAAGCTACACACTACAACTATTAAGCACACAAAAAGCCAAAATCAAGCACAGATAAGCTAAGATTTCTAAAAACAATATATATAACTAACAGTAGAAAGGGATCTAAGGCTAACAGTGGCAAAAACTTTGCCACTGCTAGGCTTAATGTCACAGAAACCTACTTGCTGGTGCAAATGGCACTAAAACGGATTTGAAGCTAACATAAATTTCGAAAGCTAACAAACTTCATTTCTAATCCAAAACAAATCAACTTTATGATGATATCTAATCACTACCGAGGTTTGAAAAACTGTAAATCAAGAATGAACAAGGAAATAAATCTGATGTGTTTGGCTTGAAAAATGGCACATGTAATACAAAGTTAAGACTTAAATCATGAACTAAGTATCACTATCACCACTTTAGTATACCAGATATGCAGAAATACAAAACCTTACTACAACAAGTATCAAACATATCATAGACACATGCAATTAGTCATAAAATGGAAAATTTGCACAAAAACATGAAAATCAAAAGTTTATACTACCACACCTAAACTAACAGCCAAAGAATGAAAATCCTAGTTAAATCAAAGATGAGCAGGCAGTAGACTACCCAAGCTGGTGTCACAAGCAATCTGGACAAGTAGTCCTAAACACCCTTAATAAAATAGAAACTAAGTTTTTAACAAAGAAATTCAACTAACCAAAGCAACATAAGGTACATCATCTATCTTAACATGTATTTAAACTAATAAGAACAAGATTAACTCAAGAACCTAACAAGTAACAAGCAGAAATCACCAAGAGCACATAAATTTGCAGAAAAGATAAAAAAAAGTGTTCAAGCTTATACCTACTTGGCTTACATCCAAGCCAAGTGGATGGCTGTTGCCATCATCCTTTTAGCTTAACTGTGGCTTATGGCTTATGGCTTATGGAGAGCTGTTGTGCAATGAGAACAAAGTATTCTAAAATCATTAAGAAATCAACACCAATAGCAACTAAGAATCTACACATGCCTTCTTTTACCTGCATAAATCACAAAAAAAACCAAACTACAAGCCCTATAAGCTAGCCTATAAGGTCATTTGTCAGATGAGCTTATAGGTGGCTTATAGAACAGTGAGAGTTAACAGAAAACATAAACTTATTTTAAGGTAACCTTGGAATCTAAAATTTTGTAAAACAGAGAGAGACAACAGAAAGTTAACAAAGACATATAGACCTTGCATATCATTGAGTTACAATCAAAGATATACAAATACTATAAGTTCTTGGGTCCCAAGTTCTTCTTAACCAAAAAATTTTGCAAAAGCAGAATTTGTTAAATGGAAAATTCAAAGTTGCATAATGGTAAAAACTTTTAAATTGCAGAAAGTTAAATGGAACTCAAAGATTTTTGTAAGGCCTAGAATACACTTTAACTATTAATAAAATTGGGTTTGCAAAAAAAATTGGAACAAAGGAAACTATTACAATGACCTATTCTATTTATACTAGCTTAAAGAAAATTCTAGAATTACAAGTGAGTACATGAATCCTAGCTATATGATCTGCATAAAAAGCCCTTGGAGAATCTGAATATTCTTGTTTGATGCTTCTTTGATCCGATTTAAATTTTGAACAAGGGATGGTATCATGTGAATTCTGCCAAGCAATAGTTGTAAAAATGATCAAGGCTGTCCATTTTGGTGTGGATGATACGCCATACTAGGGGTGTCCAAAAGAACCGAGGAACCACAAGAACCGAGGAACCGTACCGGAACCATCCCGAAACCGAACCGTAAATTAGAACCATGGTCCGGTTCTTGGTTCCTAAAATTCCAAATTTTCGGTTCTCGGGACGGCCCGGGAAAGAACCGCCCAGTTCCGGTTCTTTCCCGAAAGAACCATTCTTTTGGAAATATAAGTTTTTATAAGGTTTGTTTATGACATTATGTAGAACATGTAGGCTTTTAAAAAAATAGAAAATAAAAACTTAGCATTTAATCAACATCATTGTCAAGTCAACTTATGGAGGCATTGCTTTGCACCAAAGATTAGATAAGAAGGGAGAGATGGAAATAAATGTGGATGCAATTAAAGATCTTTTGAATGATGACGATGTTGTTAAGGGGATGAAAAAGCGATACGAAGTTATAAAGGCAAACAAGTAATAGAAAGTTAAGCTGTTTGAGTAGATTTGGATTATAAATGGTGTTCTAGATACTTTTTAAAAATTATACATTTAATTTTCTTTAAATTTTATATTTTTGTTTATATTATTTTAAACTATTGAAATTATTGGTACGGTTTCTATTATTGAATACATTTGTGTGTGTGTTTGTATTGTTATAATATGTTCTTTATGAAAGATTTAAAAATAAAAAATTAACCTTTTAAACACAATGGTTCTCATCGGGAATTCTCGAAATTCCCATTCCGGAACCGGAACCATCCCGGAACCGAACCGAAGAAATAGGGACGGTTCTCGGTTCCACATTTCCTTAATTTACGGTTCTCGGTTCTTGCGGTTCGGTTCCGGTTCCGGTTCGGTTCCGGTTCGGTCCGGTTCTAGAACCATGGACACCCCTACGCCATACAATCTCCACCATCCATTCTTTCTGCCATCTTTGTTTTTTATCCAAACCGTCACATGTGTGGGTCAGGGGAGGTCTGGGGTGAGCACATGGGTATGGATGAGTGGAATTTGAAGGTGTGATTAGGTTAGGAAAATGGTTAATCATTGTTCTAGAGGCTATTAACAATTAACCCTTTGATTTGTTGTAATTGTGAATTTAGGGTTTATGTGAAAAAGGTGGGGTTTTGATCTGTTTAAGGTGTAACAGTGGGTGTTAACCGCCTATTTAATAATTAATTAACTTGTTTGAAAAAGTAATTATTTATTAAAACGGGTTAGGTTTTGGGTTGGGTAAAGTTTTATGGTTTGGGCTGGATGGGTTAAGTTGATGGGTTTGGTCGGGTTAAGGGATAAAATGGTTATGTTTTGACCATGATTCACCCTATACTTTTAAATTGGCAGAACTAGTCTCCAAGATTATTGGCAAATAAGAACATCTTTTCCTTTGTATTTTCTTTGCACAATTGTCAAGTTTAGTCCTTGTATTTTGGTATATCTTGGAAAAGGACTATTTGTGCAATCTTTATGATTCTTCAAGGGTCATTCTTGTATAATAATGAAAGTTTAGGGACCAAACTTATAGTTTTTCAGATTTACAAGAGTATAAAGTGTCATTTCTTCAAAGTTGAGGGACCAAACTTGTATATCTTTAAAACTTCAAGGTCTTTTATGGAAAATCAATATTCGGGTCTGATTCTTTCGTGCGACTTCGTTTCCCGTGTTCGTTTTTGCTTGTTTCTTGTGATCTTTTGGCAATTTTACTATATACGTACCTACAATCACACAATGAACAAAACAAAGTGTTTTTGCAAAGTTTTATGATATTTTTCTATATTTTAAGCCCGATTTAGGCAATGATACTATGTATAATTAGAATCATCATATACAAAGTAGAACCTCAAGGACCTGCAACATAATTCTTTTTTTCATCCTAACTTGTATCCTAGTTTTCCCGCCATATTACTACAACAAAACATTTCCACATACAAATTCCAAACTACAAACCATAACTCTAATCTACAAATTTCCAAACTGAAAAAAACGTCAGTTTTCTAATCTACAAATTCCTAACTTGCAAACCAAAACTGAAACTACTAACTGATATTTCCTAATCTATAAGCCTATAAATTCCAACCTCCAAACTAAAACTGCAAAATGAAATTAACCTACTCTAAACTACATTTCCTAAACTGCAAACTAGTAACTATATTACAAAACCAGCCTGTAAGGCATATTCTAATTACCAAATAAAAGTTAACTACTTAATTACATTAGCCTGTGAAGGCATATTCTAATTACCAAATAAAAGTTAACTACTTAATGTGATATTAAAGACCATTATTGAACAATGTCTAGAAATGAGCCTACTTAGTTAAAGTTAGATAAAGTGTTATTGTATACTAAAACATCCGATTTATGCTTATCCCATAAACTAACACTTACCTTGAGCAAAAAACTTATGAGTTTCTCTTACTGCCAGAACCAGGACATCCTACTTCTGCTTTTGTAGCCCTTAACACAAGAACATCAGAACATCATTGGTTATATGAACCAAGCTGTATGGTTTCTTCACCACAACAACCTTTTTTGTATGGTCCCTAATGATGTAAAAGCATAATGTGTTTGGCCTCTTGTGTTGCTAGAGCTTAAAGCAATCTCTAGGTATGCAATTTCTAGTTGTGGGAAGATGTCCCGAGTATTTATAGGGACATCAACAGGTAATGGTTCTTCTTCTTGAGTATGCTCATGGAATTTCCATTAAAGATATTTTCGATCTAGAAAGTTGGTGAAATCATCATTGGATGAACCACTAGATGAATCAGTGTCTGAAATAGTTATCACATCTGCAAAGATGTATAAAAATAGTGATTAAAGACTCAAAAAACATGGTTAAATGTTGTTACTTATAGTCTGAGCACACTATATTGTAACATTTTATCCATCATGGAGAAATCCCTTTCCTAACTATATTTTTCACCCGTAAACATCCTACCCATGCCTAAAGGATCCAATTCAGGCTTCCAAAACCACCCTTGTAAAATAAACTTTTCCAAATTTACTCATTTTAAACCCTCTGCTATACATAAGTTAAATTACTGCATAACTATTTAATGAAACCCGCAATACTATAAGAAAGGTTCACATTGCCAGTGTTCCTAAAGATACTCTATAGGATGATTTTATGTAAAATTGCTAGATTGAAGCAAACACTTATGCTAAAACATTCAAAACTATGTTTCCTTTCTCATTTACAATGAAGATAAAAGAGTCAATACATGAATAAACAACTACAAAATAGATCAATCTCTATCATTACCCATAAAGTATTCCTAAGATATTAAAACCATAGTCTTAACCTAACATATTGAACACAAACCATATTCCTGATACAAAGGATCAATACCCACAAAACCTTATTCATAAAATCTTATTCCTAACACCTTAAATAGACAACACCCGTTCATTCATTTAAACCTTATACAAATGACACCAGTTCATTTATTGAAAACTAAAACACACGACGTCAGTTCATTAATGAATCAAGATTATAAATTCTACAACCTTTAAGACTTAAGATTATTAAAAATAACATCAAAAATTTCAAAAGAAAACATCTCTAGATAAGCAGTGTGAGCATTTTCATATAGTCTTCTTACTTATAGTCTTCTTCTTGAGTATTCATAGGGATATCAACATGTAATGGCTCTTCTTCTTGAGTATGCTTAGGGAATTTTCATTTAAGATCTTTACCAGCCACAAAGTTGGTGAAATTATCATTGGATGAACCACTAGAGAATTAGTGTCTGATATATCTATCACATCTGCAAAGACGTATAAAGATAGTGATTAAAGACTCAAAAAACATGGTCAAATGTTGTTACTTATAGTCTCGGCACACTATGTTGTAACATTTTTTCACCATGGAGAATTCCCTTTCGTTGCTACATTTTTCACCCATAAACACCCTAACCATACCTAAACGATCCAACACCTTTGTAAAATTAACTTTTCTAAATTTACCCATTCTATACCCTCTGTTATACACAAGTTAGATTACTACATAACCATTTAATGAAACCTGCAATACTATAACAAAGGTTCCCATTGTCAATGTTTCAAAACATACTCTATGTGACCATTTTATGTAAAATTGTTAGATTGAACCAAACACTTAATGCTAAAATATTCAAAAATGTCTTTCCTTTATCATCTACAATGAAAACAAATGAGTGAATACATGAGTAAACAACTACAAAATGGGTCAATCTCGTGTCAATACCCATAAAGTATTCCTAAGACATTAAAACTATAGTCCTAACCTAAAATCTTGAACGGAAACCATATTCCTCACACAAAGGATTAGTACCCACAGAACCTTATTCATAAAATCTTGAAACTTATTCTTAACATCTTAAATAGACAACACGAGTCCATTCATTTAAACCTTGAACAAAAGACACGAGTGCACTCATTGAAAACGTAAACACATGACGCCAGTTCATTCATTGAATCAAGATTATAAATTGTAACAACCTTTAAGACTTAATATTAGAAAAAATAAAATTAAAATTTTCAAAAGTAAACATCTCTAGATTACAACTAAGAGTACTCTATAACTGAACAAAAAATAAACAAGGTGAACATCACATACCCATCTTGATTAGGTAAATGAAAGGTTATTCGATGCACGATTAGGGTTCTTGGGATTTGAGGGTGGGTGATCGGATTAGAATGTGTGATGGAAGTGTATGTGATCGGTTAATGTATCATCCACATTTTAACATGTTGCAATATTCATCCATTGGGTTATATTTTATATACAAACTGGTGAAACTACTCTTGGTTAGTCCTCATAGTTAACGGGTTTTTAGATGAAAATTTGGTCCAAATGTCCAATGTCTAGTTTGTTACAAAGTGATTTCCATTGGGACGACTGGTGTCATCTTTGACTTTTTAGGACATGCAATTTGGCCTTACCACATGGACGATTTATGTAATTATATCTTAGAAAAATAAGAAATCCAAATTTCCAAAATAGTTCATGAATTATTGTTGTGTTGCAAAGTTAGTCTTTAAAAATAAACTTTGTGATGAAAACCTATCTCATGAACTATCCCTGTAAAAAAATCATTAGCCATTTACACAAATAATCTTTACAGTTATCGGTCCGTTTCAGAAATAGCCACTCGCGTTCCGCAACAAAGCGCGAGTCAAACCTCGTTAATAAACAAAAGATAGGATATAGTCTTCCACGAAATTCCTATTCGTAAAATATGAAAAGTTGAAGAATTGGTGAGTCCTACATTGCAATCCTGAAACCTACATGCTGATATTTTTTATAACGACTTGCTTCTTTATAATTATGCATCAGACCTCTCAAGTCTTCTATATCTCGTTATCTACCGACACTCTTTTGACTTAAGATATAAACTCCGTTGTCATCCAAAATCGGTGCATGAGAGTCCAAGAATAGAAACTTTAGGAGTGAGTTTGGAGTCGATGCAAATGTTGCTTGTTTTGATATCACAGTGGGTGGCTTCGATGTGAAGATAAAGAATGCCTTTATTTCTCAATCCAATGCTATATGTAACCTCATGCAGAAGCTCAAGAACTCTCTCGACCACACATCAAAACACTTGTAAAATGCAAAATCTCAAGTCTCAAAAGTTCATTCTATCAAGCCAATTGCCTGCTGTGCCCCAAGAACTTAACTCGTAAACCAACATATTCATAAGTATAAGTCCAAAGAACACTTGTATATAGTATCCAATCGAAAGAGTACTTGTTCTTGTTCCAAAAAATATATAAAAATCTTAAGAGTAAAATTATTAGAAAAACCAAAATAATACCTGTTCTTTTTCCTCATCACAGTATCCAACACCTTATAGTATCCAACACCTTATAGCGATCCTTCTTTTCACCTTATAGCGATCCTTCTTCGATCTGCACGTTTAGTAGCTACCAATAATGTCCATCTCCTAATATTCCTTATAAGTCGTCCCATAAGCACCTCGACTAACAACACTCGAGCTACTAAAGTTTTGAGTTGCAAGTGCTATTATTTCTTAAAAGGTGAAGCTTTTAACACCATCAATATTATTTGAAAGTTTTTAAACACACATCCAAATGTTGAACTTACGTATAGATTTTCTTGATAACTTTTTATTGTAATTCAACACATGTAAAAAATATCACTTACAGATTCAACTAAACTGATTTCGGTTAATAAGTTAACTTTGTAGAGGACACTGGCCTAAACACAAACCTTTTTATGTCAATTTTTAATTGCATTATCAGCAAGTCCTTATGGAAACCAAAAAACACAGTAACCCATGACACGCACCAACAACGTTTCTAATACGACATTGTTTGAGCAAAGGAGATACAACAAATGGGGTCGATTCTTGTTATTGTACCTTGAAAGTTTCGATGTCATCGTCTACGAGACAAATGTACTTTGCCTCAACATCCATTTCATTGTTGGAATCATAGTTAACCCACATTGAAAACATGTTTGACCACAAATTCTATATATATTATAAGACTGGACCTTATGTGTTCTTATAACATCCAACGAGTCACCATTGAATTTTAGTAACTATCTAGAACATGTGCACGACAACAAAAACTGAATTTGTAACGGAAGTATTCCAGACAACAACAACAGTATAGCATTTATAAATTTCTGTTTTCCAAGAGACTTAAGCATACAAAGAACTGATGTAAGCATTGTCCCAGGATCACAATACAAACTGCAAGCCATAACAAAAGAGAACAAAAGACTGACGAAACAACAAAGAAAACACCTTCGAATCAGCTATTAAAGGACCATATCACAGAATCCACACCAGGAATCAAGGCCATATCCCTGGACAAACAACACTCAAGCAATTCAGGATTCTATATTCACAATCAATCACTAGGACCAGGAAGCTATCTTTGTAAAGCTATTGTCGAACTACATAAATCAGCTTACCCTAAATGAAACTTACCATACATAGTATCCAAAGTAACCGCAAATCATAATGAAATGAGAATGAAACTTACCAACAAGAGTTCAACAAATGAATATCTAAATGGATTGTCATCATTAATTACACAATTGCATAAAGGACATTCCTCATTCTAAGAAAACGATAAAAGATAAGGAGCATGGAGTAATAAAAATCACATTAAGCTTTATAACCGATTTCACTAACCTTTCTACAAATCACAGGAGATCCATAAATGATATGTGGTCGTCGTCATTTTGATTAGTTATTATCGGAATATATATGTGAATCCATGTGATCAAGCAAAAGCAGTGATTCCTTGTAAGAGTCCATGAAAAATGAGGAATTTTGTCCAGAAATTCCAATATCCTTGATTTGTTGAGAGCATGGGTCGTAAACATTAAGTACCGCTGTAATCCTTCTGGGATTCTTTGGAGTTTTATATATAATTTCACCATTCTTCTTAAACCCCAGTATTTTATCTAGATTGAAATATACGGGTGCACCAACTGTGAAGAGCTTTCTAAAACACGAGTCATTCTCCATCACCCATACACCGGCTTCCCCGGAAACACTGTATCCACACACAATAAGAGACCCCCTTAGCTTAGAAAGTGATAAATGTTTGAACAATTTGTTTGTTAAGGTATCTCGTAAGTTTATCAATTTAAACTCCTCCGTAACTAAATCGAATGACAGAACCATGTGATTGAAAGTAGATTTACCATGATCGGCGTTAGTCATCTCCCAAGCACCCCAATAGATAAACTTATCTATAGCAACATGAGTTGACTCTCTAATAACTTTAACTGTTTGACGAGGCAAACTACCACTTGGAATTACATTCCAAACCCCCGAACTCAATCTGAAAACTTCAACATGCCAAGGCCTTCTAGATGAACATACCAACTTAACAACGGTAGGGTCGCTAGTAACAGGACAAACCCCGAAACCATAACAAACCTCACTGTCAAATCTAGGGAGAGCAATACCAAACGATTTTCCAATTGAAGGGTTCCAAATAACAAGTGTATGTGTATGAAGTTTATCTTCGTTATAACCATACAAACACAGTAACCCATGACACGCACCAACAACATATGTAATAGGATACTGTTTGAGCAAAGGAGAAATTACAAATGGGGCAACATCTTGTTCTTGTACCTTGAAAGTTTGGACGTCGTCGTCTACCAGACAAATATACCTTAGTTCTTCCTGACTCCACCATGATGAACTATGATGCCACTCATATGGCTTAGCATAATCAGATCTGTAGGTTAGAATATGACTATGTGGATGCGTGTGGCGGGCGCCGTACCCATTGATAAAGTCAGAGCTGTCGATAAAAGATTTCCATTGTTTGGAAACAGATCTGAATTGAATTAATGACTTGACACAAGAAACCTTTATCATGATTTCAACAAGCATATCAAACGGAATGTTATCTAACATTTTTTTAGGGTTTATGCTAACTTTTGAAAAAGGTTGAATTAGTAAAAAAATGAAAAGTGGGTTTTGGAGAGAAGGTGATTTTGGATCGTATAAGGTGGTGTGTGTTAATATTGTTCAGCTTTTTGTAGGTTTTTTTTAGGGTTTTGTAGGGTTTATGTAACTACGTACGAAGAAACTGAAACTATATTGGGGAATTTGGGGTAATGGACCGGGTAAAAAGAAAAAACCCATATCTTCAGAAGACATGATTTTTCTCATTGCTTCAAGAGACTATTAGAAATTGGCTTTGACCCGTTCAGCAACGAGGTCCCTCAGCTAGCAAGTAAGATGGAAAAAGACTTGCGGGTGTTCCTCTAATTAACGACAACAGTGGATACACAGTTCGGAACAACTCCATAGTCATATCCAAAAGCGGCGCAAGCCTTGAGAGTCCAATATCAGCAACTTTAACATTGAGTTTGGAGGCGAATTCGATGAGAATGTTGCTGGTGTTGATATCCCGACGAATTATAGGTGATCTGGCTTCATACATGTAACCTCATGCGGAAGCTCAAGGACGACTCTCCATATTTGGGACACATAATCACTTTCAAATCGCACATCAAAACATCTGTAAAATGAAAAATCTCAAGTCTCAAAAGTTTCATTGTATTCATGTAGTGTTCCCCGAGAACTAAAAACTCATAAACGAACATCTGCATAAGTCCAAAGAAGACTTATACTATCCAACCAAAAGAATACTTGTTCTTGTTCCTCATCACAGTATCCCAAGCCATACAAAATTTCGGTGATGTAAATATGTAATATTGACAAAGTTCTATCTCTGTCAAAAGATCTTTTCACTATAACGATCCTTCGTCTTCACGTTTAGTAGCTATTCCTTTATAACCCTTCCCATGACCACCTCGACCAACAGCACTCGAGCTACTAAAGTTTTGAGTTGCAAGTGCATATCTTGAAAGTTTTTAAAACACACAATCAAATCCGGAACTTACGTAAAGATTTTCTTGATACCTTTGTATTTCTCGTGTCATTTCTTGATCATAGCAGTCAGTACTGAAGAAATCAATGAAGGGCATGCAACATCTACAGCTACAACGTTTACGAAAACGCCTTTGCTTATACCTTTTCTTGGTGTATCAATAATCAGTACATTAACAGTAAAAGAACCCAATAGGAGCTTAACTGTAGAGTGAAAGTGGCCATACCTATACAACATCAACAATACCCAATCCAACTAGTGAACGGGGTATCGCCATGGGGGAGGTATGTTGTAAATAGACATACTCGCACCCAAGGGTTAATTAATGGAATAGGTCAAATCGTCAAACGGGTGAAATTCGTTGTATTCAAATGCCTAAAAACCTCGTGAAAGTTATATTAAATGTGCAAGAGTTTAGTATGACATTTTGCACATAGATAGTTTAACCATATCCGGACCGTTTTGACCTGCACTATCCGGAAGCTAAGGTCTTGCCATGTTTAAAACATACGATAAACAGAAGCCAAATACTACGATATCATTTCTTGATAGGCTGACGTGACTTAGAATGTTTTGACCCGCACTTAAAGTACCCATTTAACCCGCCAATTCAGCACCACATAAAAAGACCAATAACGCAGTTGCTCGTAAGAAATGCTTACTATAATTTTGCATAACATGCAACAAGCGTGAAATTCAAAAGCTCATCCGGTCCAATCCAAACAAATCGTTTCCAGGAAATACCCATGTGGTAAAAAGGCCTCGAATCCGCAAAACCTCATTTGTACTAAAAGTATCTGAATGTGCGGTACCAGCTATAGGAAAAAGTTTAAAATACATTCGCCAACAAGGTACTTTTCCCCACATAATGGATTCAATATATGGTTGATAAAATTCCAAATTCAGAGAACTAGTGACATATTCCTCGAACTCAAAGTAATTATCTATGAGACATCAAACGGATCTTTAGGTCCACGGAATTTGTCTTTGTTTTGTATGCTGGAATTTCGGCAAATGGGGTTTGCGTTTAACTTGATAAAGAAAATGCATTGCTCACAAAAGACCTCGACTCATGTTCAGAAAAGTCAGTACCTATTTCTGGCATCTTTTCAAGAATGTGCTCAAGCTACCGAACCACATTTCACATTGATGGCCTTTTGCCGGCTTATCGTTGCAACGCCAAAGTGCTAAATGTACACATTTTTCAATACACTCAGAAGGGACCCATTCGGTTATATAAGAAAGAATACGTACCCGGGGTTTTTTTGCCAGATAGGCACTAATATTATGAAATGAAAAGTTCAGTACCTATTATTTTCTATTTTATTCATTTTATCATCAAGAACTCATATTCATTTTTTTGTAAATTTATACTTTTTCTTATCCTCTCAATTGAAATGCTTCTTCCTTAATAATCCTAAACTTCATTCGACAACGTAATCGTTAATCCCCTAAATCTCGGAGCATTTATTCACAGGACAACAACCCAATTGTTTCTATGATTATTTCGGACTAAATTCAACAACCAAAAACTAAAAGACTGACAGAAGAGACATGAATTCAAGAACAGATAATTGGTTTCTGAAATGATTGCTGGGTTCATAATTAAAACAACACTGAAAACCTGTTTAACCACACATTCTATACAGAGAAACCACACATTCTATACAGAGAACTGAGTTTGTATTACACAATATAGTCACCATCCCAACCTTATATTTAACAATCAGAAACTGATAACAGTGTTCTTATAACATCCAACGAGACATCATTGAATGTTAGTAACTATTTACACACAAGTGCACAACAACAAAAAACAGCAGTATTCATTCTAGAATCACATGAACTTCCTCGAGATTCAAATGTTGAATAACAAAGCACAACAAAAGAATACAGTAATAAGCTTTGAGACAAAGTGACAACTATTGTTGAATAGCTAAGTAGTTCAATGTACATAGGAATCATTGTTAGTCATAGATCTGTAATCTGTTTCTACTTTCTGCTATGTTAAGCACCAACCATGGACATTTCCCAAGACCACATAACAAAACCAGAATACTAAAACTAAATTAGACACACACACACACAAAAAAAAAAAACAATACTAACTACAAGCCATAACATAAGAGAACAAAAGACTGACGAAACAACAAAGAAAACACCTTTGAATCCACTAGTAAAGGACCATATCACAGACTCGACTGTAATCAAGGCCATATCCCCGGAAGAAAACAAAACTGAACGAATTCAGGATTCTACATTCACAATCAATCACTAGGACAAGGAAGCTATCTTTATCTAGCTACTATCCTTAACTACAAGAATCAACATACACCAAATGAATTTTACCATATACTTGTGTGTATTTACATAGTATCCAAAGTAACCGCCAATCATAATGAAATGAGAATGTAACAAAGCAAAGAACACCTACAAGCAACAAGAGTTCAAGAAATAATGAACATCTAAAAGGATTGACAGCAATAAGGCATGTATTGTACAAAGGACACTTCATTCTAAAAAAACTTCAAAAATAAGGAGCATGGAGTAATAAAAATCACATTAAGGTTGTTAACCGATTTCACTAACTTTTCTACCAATCACATGAGATCCATAAATGACATTACTTAACAACATTCAGCAAGTGAAAAAAAAAAAACTAAAATAGATAGAAAGTGATTTTTCCACACCTTAACTACAATATAGGTTCCTTGATATGTGGTCGCCATCAATTTGATAAGTTATCATCGGAATATATATGTGAATCCAAGTGATCAAGCAAAAGCAGTGATTCCTTGTAAGAGTCCATGAAAAATGAGGAATTTTGTCCAGAAATCCCAATATCCTTGATTTGTTGAGAGCACGGGTCGTAAACATTAAGTACCGCTGTAATCTTTCTTGGTTTGTTTGGAGTTTTATATATGATTTCACCATTCTTCTTAAACCCCAGTATTTTATCTAGATTTATGTTTACCGGTGCACCAACTGTGAATAGCTTTTTAAAAGACGAGTCATTCTCCATCACCCATACACCATATTCCGCCACAGTGTATCCACACACAATAAGAGACCCCCTTAACTTAGAAAGTGAAAAATATGAGAACGATTTGTTTGTTAAGGCATCTTGTAAGTTTACCACTTTAAACTCCTCAGTAATCAAATCAAATGACACAAGTATAGAGTTATTATAGTCGGTATCAGTCCGCTCCTTAGCACCCCAATAAATAAACTTATCTATAACAACCTGAGTTGACGTTATAACTGTAACTGATTGAGGAGGCAATTTCTCACTTGGAATCACATTCCAAACCCCCAAACTCAATCTGAAAACCTCACCATGCCAAAGCATATTAACGTGTTTTGTTAACTTAACAATCATAGGGTCACTGGTAACGGGACAAACAGCGAAACCATAACTAGTGTACCAAGCTGATAAAGGGCGATGATTAGCAAGCGAAATACCAAACGATTTTCCAATCGAAGGGTTCCAGATAACAAGTATAGGTGTATTATCTTGTTTAAAACCAGACAGACACAGTAACCCATGAGACGCACCAAGAACATATAACCTACGACATTGTTTGAGCAAAGGAGAAACAACAAATGGGGCAACATCTTGTTCTTGTACCTTGAAAGTTTCGACATCGTCGTCTACCAGACAAATATACCTTCGTTCTTCCTGACTCCACCATGATGAACTAAGATGCCACTCATCTGGCTTAGCAAAATCAGATCTGTAGCTTAGAATATGACTACGTGGGTCTGTGTGTCGGGCGCCATAAGCTTTGATAAAGTCAGAGCTGTCGATAAAAGATTTCCATTGTTTCGAGACTGATCTGAACTGAATGAATGACTTGACACTGGAAACCTTTTTAACGATTTCCATTTGGATATCAAACGGAATGTTGTCTGACATTTTTTCTAGGGTTTATGGTAACTTACGAATAAGGTTGAAATAATGAAATCTGAAAAGTGGGTTTTGGAGAGGAGGTGATTTTGGATCTGGGTTTTGAAGGCCATCGTCTGCGGTCGTGATTCGCCGGAGATGTGGTGGTTGTATTGTGTAGTTGGAATTCTTTCTAGGGTTTATGTAAATAAATAAGAGAAGGCGAATTCTTTTTTATTTTACAAAATCTTTTTTAATATATAAATATGAAAAATGTTAAAATAGGATATTCAAAGATTTTTAAATATTCATGATATGTTTGTTATGTTATATTTTTTTTTTTTGCTCAAAAAAAATATTAATATATTTTTTCATAAATTATTTATTTTTTTAAAACAAATAAAAAACAAATAAGAAGAGGTGAGCATAAGGACGCGAACTGGATCAAATCGAGAAATCGTTTGCATCGAATCGACTGGATTGGACTAAACTTCTTTTGGTATGGTATTCGACTCACACTTTACCTTCGGTATAATCCTGTCTAATGTGTTAGGTACAACTAGGGGTGAGCATCGGGACGAAACTGACCCGATCTCGACTCATCCCGAAACCGACATCATGGAAAACTCAAACCGAATTCTGACCCGATTTAATCCTGAGTTCTGAACCGAACCAAGTTAGGCCCGAGTTACTCTCGATTTGTGTGGTTTTTTTTGTGCGATCTCGATTTAATCCTGAGTCCCGACCCGAATCGAGTCCCGACATCATGAAAAACCTATCCCGAGTTTTGAGCCGAATTTAGTCGATTTGTATTGGTCGGTTTCGATTTCGATCAATTTTTAGTTGTTAGTCGGTTTTGCTCACCCGTACGTACAACTGAAAGTAAATGACAATTAAGACTTTCGAGACCCACCAAGGCCCAACACATTTAACTTGATCACCGCTTCATGATTTTGAGATAAGTTGATCTTGTTCTGATTCGATTCTTTCGACGCGGTTCGAGTTTGACCCGAAACTCAACCCTACAAACATGTATATTACTTTCACCGTTCTAAAAATTATTATCAACTGACTAAAATCACACAATTTAAAAAAAATATTATAATTACAATTTTATCTCTTTAATTTTTTTGTATAAAAGTAATTTTACTCTTAATCGATCGAGTAATTTACTATCAGTAGTTTTGTAAAGTTTGTAATTATATCTAAAACTCTAAAAGCAAGGAAAATGTAGTAATTTAAAATTAATTTTTTTAGCTATTTTTAAAAGTGAACGATTAATTTTAAGACAATTAAAAAAGAAAAGATGATTATAATTTAGTATCGTTTAAAGTGACCCATTATGTTTAAAAAAAAAAAAAAGTGACCCATTATAAAATCCCTCAGGCCCGTAAACCTAAAAAGAGTTGGCCCGTTTGAAGGGTTACAGGTCTGGGATAAAGCAGATGCTTTGACTTCCATCGAGTCAACGTGACAATCTCCATAGATCATTAATCACTTGTTTGCTGAAAACATCAATGTTTGGTTTAAGGTTTTTAGATTCTCTTTCTACTCTTATTAGTAATAATGTTTTTATGTTTTTTTTAAGGTTTATGTTTTTTTTTTTGGAATAATAATATAGGACTATCAACTGTAATATGTGAATAATAATAAGAAGATGAAGATGAAGAAGATGAAGTTGAGTTTGACCTTAGTTTTTGTTGCCCTAGTACTAGTTCACTCTGCTGACGTGGATCCTCAGGTAATCCATCATTAATGGGCTGTTAATGCTTTTTTTTCAGTTAATTTTTCGGCTTATTTTGAGACTTGTGGGCTTATATAAGTTTATTACGATATGAACCAACTTAGCTCAGTTGGCCAACTAGGTTCCTTCTGGAGCTTGGGGGAGGTTTTACCCCGGTTCGAGTCTTGCAAGAGACAAAAACTGAAAAAACCAGGATTTTCCTCTTAGTGCGAAGCCGTGAGTTCCAGGGGTTTTGCCTTCTTCGGGCCTGTCAGTTTGGATTGTTTAACTAGGGGGTCGGATTTCAAGTGTGGTGTCGTTCTAAAAAGAAAATAACGTATGCCTATTTCCAATTTGGTGGCTTATTTGGAGACTTACGGGCTTATCTAAGTTTGTTATGATATAAAAAACTTATATAAGCCCATAAGTCACCAATAAGCTTAAAAACTTAGGGTTTATGAAATATAAGACGAAATATTGCTTATGTTCGGCTTATATAACGTAAGCCCCAATTTTGTGGCTTGTTTTGAGACTTAGAGGCTTATATAAGTTTATCATGATATAATAAACTTATATAAGGCCATAAACCTCCAAATAAGCCACAAAATTGGGGCTTATGTTATATAAGCCGAAATGGGCTTACATTATATAAGCCAAACCAAACGCCCCCTAAGATGTGAAAAACTTATATGAGCCCATAAATCTCAATATAAGCCTAAAATTAAGGCTTGTATTATATAAGCCGAAATCAATAAGCTCATAAGCCCACATATAAGACGAAACAAACACCCCCTAGTGGTTTGTAATTGGGATAAGGGGGTGCTCGGATTTTTATTTTCGCAACACTTATCTTCTGACTATTTTCAAGATTCGGATTATCACTCCCAAACACCCTCTTAAACTGTTTATATTGCTTATTACAATTTTGATAAACCAGGTGAATGTTTTATGGTGTTTGAGATCGCTTACTTTCAACTCGGTATTTCAAATAAGCAGTTTTAATGTGCTTATTGAAAAAAAAAAGTTTTGATAATTAGCCCCCAATAAGCCTAATAATATTTCTGTAGGTTTTCTTTGAATTAAAGTATTATCTGAATGATTTTGAAACTTCGATTTAGGTAAAGAATAATATAGATGCGGGTTTAGGTGGAGGAACTACGGCAAAGCCTAAGCCGAAAGATAGTTTAGATGAAAAATCAAACACATTGGGAACTAAGGTAGAAACTAAGCAAGCGGACTCTACAGAGAAGCCTAAAGTTTCAAATGATATAAAAAAGGATACTGGAGACAAGACTACGACTGTTCCGAGTAAGGATGTAGGGGATGCACAAACTGGTAACGTTTTAAAGGATTCAAAAGAGAAGGCGTTGATAGACAATGTTGACACGAAAGGTAAAACTGATGAAGGGTTAAAACCAAAAGATTTGCCGAAGGAGGAAAAGCTGCCATCTGTTAAGAAAGGAGGTTTTAGAGGTGAACAATGTGATTCAGATTTCAAGTGCACAAT
Source organism: Glebionis coronaria (assembly GCA_025667525.1). Lineage (NCBI taxonomy): Eukaryota > Viridiplantae > Streptophyta > Magnoliopsida > Asterales > Asteraceae > Glebionis > Glebionis coronaria. Next base: position 21,177,471 of record CM046874.1, read on the forward strand.
TGGTAATGGTGAGAATAAAGGAATGGTTGCATGTCTACGAGTTTCCGGAGACGGTGTGTATCTTTCTCTCATCTTTTTTTATTAAATCATTTTACGTGATTACATATTAGTTTCTTCTTCGTTTTATATATCGAGTCTCGGTTTTCCCTATAAGTCCAAAGTTATTGGATGGTTGAAACTAGAACTTTAGGCAGTGACTAATTACTATTTTTTCAAATCCCCGAGACTTTGCTTGGCAATATAGTACGGTTGTAGACGTATGCCCTCAGTGATCATCTTGAAAAGTTTTTAACTTCTTCGAGCAGTGTACTAGTAAGCTCATTGCAATCCACATATTTAAAGAACTTACTAAGTAATATTAGTTTGGGTCTTCAAAGTTTTCGAATTTGTCATGTACATAGCCTTTGAATTTCTCTATTTGGTCATGTCGAGTCTGACTAATGGTATAACTAGCTTTCCTTAAATTGATTAAAAGTCTGCGTTTTAGTTTTGCAAAGGAAGTGTGTACCAAATTTGAAGGCAGAAATAGTCGATTCTGTAGAAATCGAGTCAAGTTATAGATATACATGTGCTTTTTCTGGGGTCATGGATGTTGTAGGTTTATTTGCTCAGACGAAAAAACTGAATGTTATCTTGTTATCTTCCAGATGTTACAGAAGTTTCCCTTTTGATCCAGAACAAGGGAAAGGGTCTACTCGATGTGGATATCAGTGCTCCTGATTTTATCCGGCTAGATAAGACGAAAGTTCAAATCCAAGAAAATGATGACCAAAAGGTAAATGATACTGTAAAAGAAAATCATCCTCCGTGTAGTTAAACAGCATCTTACTTTCTTGCTCATCATGTTTTTTCAAATGCTCAAAACTGGTTGACTATTAGTTAAGGTTGGGTTGATTGATCTAATACGTTTTGTGCTAAATAGGATACAGTTTGGGCCACTCTCGGTCCGTTCGAGCTGTATCTCTATGAAGAACTTTCTTTATCAAACCCATTTGACCTTTTATAGATAAAACGTAACCCAAATTAACCCATTCACGCGTAAATTGGCCCTGAAGCTTGTCACGGTTACTATATGAATTTGATTCATAAATGCGTCATGTAATTTGACACAACTTGACACATGCAGGTTATGCTTTCTATAGGAGCCGGAAAACGCGAAAAAGATATAACTCTAAAAACAAGTGAAGGCAGTTGCAGTCTCGACTTTATCGACTTTATCAACCATAACCCGTTGACTTACCCGCATATGAAGATCATAAGTCCTTTATTTTTACTCATTCCTTTAGCTTTCATAGTAGTAGCAGGATTAGCCTATGCGTGTGTAAACTATCGACGAAACAATGGCGCAAAATACCAAAAGCTGGACGCTGAGCTCCCGGTTTCGGGTGGGCCCAAGTTAGACTTTAACCAAAAAGACGGATGGAATGACAATTGGAGCGACGATTGGGGTGATGATGTGGAAGCACCGCGCACCCCGTCAATGCCATTAACTCCAAGTATTTCTTCTGCTGGCGTTTCTTCGCGTCGTTCCACTAAGGATGCATGGAAAGATTAGAATTCTACAGTCGAGATTAGTTCTCTCCCTTTTTGGTTCTAGTAATGTATGATCCCGGCACTTCTCATATAGGATGCTTTTCGTGTATTACTACCATTTTTCCATGAAAAGAGATTTTGACAAGATTTGTATGTTTATTCTCATGTAATCAATCTATTTTTGGATCTTGGATCATTAGATTCAGCTATGTTGCAACATTATGTCACTACAAATCTCACTTCTACTGTTTGTTGTCATCTAGCATAGTTTGTGGATCTTGGATCATCTGATAAGTTAGCTGATATGCTTTTTTAATATATAACAAATGCAACTTATTTCTGGTCTCCTGAATTGTTTATAGACTTATTTTGCTGCTAAATATCTGTCATTCTGTTTATATAATTCATTTTTTTTCTATATAAACATTGAACACTTGGATCCATTACAAATGGTACAATTGGGCTAAAGGCCACTTGGTAGATGTGAGATCTTTAATCTTGGATCACTTGTTGACTTATTTTGCTAAATTTCTCTAAATCTTAGTCCTCGGACCAGTACAAGATGAGGACCTGTTCTTTTTTTTTTAAACGGCAAATGTTAGTGGTTAGTGGGTCGAGTCGTGCAATGACATCCAAGCGGCAGAATGTTTTTTTCGAATCCTCACCTAGTTATGTTAAACTTCTTATTCGCTTCGCTTGATGACGACCTGTTCTTTGCCTAGGTGAAAGACGGAAGACGCGCCCTTCCTGATTACCTTTACCCAAATAAGACGTGTCCTAGGCCAACTTGGGAGAACTCCGTCATGCAGATGAACACGAAACATGTTTCCAGAGAAAATATGTTAGGTCGTTCGACTTTCAAAGACAGACCGCACTTTTGGTGAAGACATGTCCTTGCCAATGCTTTTGTCCAATTTTCAACCCATTTTACCGCACTTTTTTTTGTCGTGTAGCGGCTTCTGGCGAGGACTCTCTTGTCCTCGCCAAAACATTAGCTGCCCGTGCTCCTCTTCGATGTAGTGCGCTCGATTAGTCAATTGGTAAATCGTTGCAAGTCAGACTTCCTTTTTACTCCCTCAATCTCAAATTTTATTGTCTATCTTTTTTATTCAGATTATTTCAAAATTATTATTCACTTTTATATATACTTGTTGAAATTATTTAAATTTGCTATATAATTCTTAATCTTTTTTTTTTTTTTTTTTTTTTGGTAACCGTGATTTCCGACTCATTGGCCGACTAATCCAGGAGGTTTGAGCCCACCGCCACACAGACTCAAACCAGGTAAAGCCCTTCCTTTTTAGGAGGTTGGTGTGGCTATATTATTCTTAATCGAAAATGTTTTTTTACAAAACTCTACGAAGACATTAAATAATTATTAAAAAATAAAACTGTCTTTCTTTTACTTCTACAAATTTAACACACTAGTTAATACATTTTTTCTTAAACTGCTTAACTTTTGTGTGATGATAATAATTTTGAAACGGAAAAAGTATTGCATACTATTAAAAAAGTATTAAAGAAATTAATGAAACAGCATGGCCATGTTTGTTTCATTCCTCTTCAATCAATCTAACTTAATTATCAATGAAATCATGACATTTAATCAATTAAAAACATTCTTGTTTTTTCCTTTATTTCTGTTAATTATGTTGTGATTAATGACTTAATACATTGAACTGAACCATTAAGTAACATTTAATGACTTAATACACATGTAGGCCTAATTACATCAGTGGTGTTATTAACTTATTATCGAACATGTGGGCAGCAGCATGTCAACCTATTAGTATATTTCTACCATGTGTCTGTGCATATCGGTGAAAATTGTCTAATGTTAATATAATTAACGATATGATAATTGACTCGGTGATAAGTATGAGACTTGTCTGGATTGATTCAGTGACTTTACCGGGCAAACCAAGGTGGGTCCCGGGACACCCATGGATTTTTGTTGCGTAATGTTAAATTTGTTAAAAAACTTTGATTTTTGTTAGATTTGTGCTTAATGCACCTGGTCTCTAAAAACGTTGTTTGTAGCGTTATACAGTTTATTATAAGTGCACCTGGTCGTTTTGACTTCTGGTTCCGTCCCTGTTACCGGGTGAACTCGATAGTCGAACATGTAACCTGATGATAAGATAATTAAAATGAGGAGTATTAAATAAATTATTAAGTTTCCATAGTCAAGATTTCAATATTTTTATAATTAAATTGTTTTTCAACAATTTCGTAATTAAGTTATTTTTCAACATTCAAAATCAGATAATAAACCTTTTATAATGTAGTATATAAAAGCTCAGCTAAATAATTACTTTTTCGTCTTAAAATTTCTATAAAAAACATAAAATACAATTTAAAAAAAATGCATTTATTGTTTCTCTTTCCTACTTTTTGATAGAATATCAGTTTTACTCTTAAACAAAATTTGTCGATCTTGTTTCACCATCTAAGCTTCGTTCATGTTACTTATTCGAGTCATCTTTACCATATCGGATGCACTTAGAACTAGTTCTCCTCTAGATCGAAAATCAACTCGAAAAACTTTAAATAAAATTGTACTAGGGGAAGGTTAATTGACAGAACACATTGTTACTCATTTTTTACATAGATCAATAATGCATAATGTTGTTCGCTATTGGACACTTATATGCCCTATTTAACTCGCTTGAAGTTTAGTGATTTACATAGGGCTGAAGAAAATTAACCAAAAATTAAATTGAATCAATAAATCGAACTGACTGAAACCAAATCAATCATTTTTGGTTTAGTTTTCGATTTTATATATTTATTTCGGTTACTCGGTTCGAATTTTTAGTTCAAATCGCTACAAAATAAAAATCATTTACTTGTTAAAAGTTTTGTTTACTAATAATAAAATGATCAATATTTAAGTCATTATAAATTTTTCTTACTAAAACGCCTTAATTATAAAAGCAAGCGAAAAAATGTATATTAATCACTCACTAAAAAAATATCATTAAAAGTTATATTTTTTTCTTACTAAATATTTAGTAACAACATACTTTTAATAATTTTTATATTATTTATTAACTTTTTTCTTTTTAATAAGAGATGATAAAATAGCTTTCCTTTTTATTACTTACTTTTGTTACATTTGATCTACTAGACGAATGTCACAAAATTAATAATCAATAAACAAAAATACGTCATAACTTTATATTCAGCTCGGTATTCCACGGTTCGGTGTCAGTTTTGTTCGGCTCACTTTGGTTTGATTTTCTATTTACGTTTTTTTCAAAATTTGTTTTGGGTTTGATTTAAAAAAAAAAATCAGTTCGATTTTGAGTCACATATTAAAAACTCATGTCTAAATGTCTACACACATGGCTAGTACTAGGGGTGGTAATTTTTGACCCGACACGAAACCCGACCATTTATTAAACAGATTAGGTTCGGGTTGAAAAAAAATTAAGCAGGTCGACCCGACAACCCGTTTAAGATTTTTTTTCCTTATATTAAAGATGATTAATATTTTACCATACGTGTTAACTAGGTTAAACAGACCGAACATAAACACATTTAACATGTTTAACACGTGTAATGTGGCTACTTTTATATATAAAACTTGTTAAATAAATCAATATATAAACATGTTTAACCTATTCAACCTATGTAACATATTTAACGTCAACCCAGATATATACATGGGTTAAATGGGTTAGGTTCGGCTTATGTGTAAACGAGTTAGGGTTGACATAACTGACCCGATTATTTAAATGGGTTAGGTTTGGGTTGAAATTTTCTGACCCGTGAATCTGACAACCCGAACCTGCTAACCTGAACCCAACACGAATTGCTACCCCTAGCCTAGTACTTCACATACATTTTCCAACGCATTGAACCAAAGAATGATGTCAAAAATAGAATCCTCATACATATTTCATTACAACTTCGAATGTACAACAATATTGTTGTTTTGCATGCATATATTTGATCTAGAAAGATATGAGGATTAGAAAAGGAGACACGTGGAGGATTTTGATTGGGTGAATGGCAATAAATGAAGAACAAGATGAGGTCGTGGCATAATTCTATTTGGTGGCAAAGGAGTCACATGCATGGGGGAGAGAAGAGAACAACACATAACTTCAGTTTTGGTTGTTAAGTTGTCAGAAATTGCACGAGCAATCACATGCATCATAGATAGATTGATCGAATTAAAGAAGAAGAACAACAACGTATTACAACACATTCACAACGTTCGCCGTCGACTTTCCTAAACACACGTTCTTCTTGTTCCCACCTAAACCGCTGAGGAATGTTACATCCACACTATTTTTTATATAAAAACTTTCACATACGTATGTGACATGTGAGTTGTATCAATCACATTGTATTATACTTTATCTTTCTTTTATAAACTACCAATAATTATCTGACATATAAAGGTTTAGAAGTTTTTATGTAAAAAAGATGTGGCTGTAGCATTCCTCAATTCGGCTATGCATATCCTGTCTAAATGGTTTTTTGAAAGGCATTAAAGCAAAAAAGAGAAAAAATAGAAAAATACATGATGACGTGCTATAAAAAGGAGCATAAAAAAACACAAAAAAGATTCGAATAGAAAAAAAATTATACAACAAACGAACCACCCGGATTTTGGATCCATTTATCCCACGAAAATCGGTTCTTGGAAACCTTGTGAGAAGCCCATCGGAGAGACATCCGTTGAACCGAAAGAAAAATATTTTGGTGACGAATAAACATCGCTTTCGCCTCCGAAGTCGCGTAAAGTATTTTGTTTCTCCAATTCCAGATCATCCACAAAAAAGCCATACACACAGCTTGAAATAATTTGGCCACCCACTTGTTTGTAGAGAAATCCGTATTACCTTTAAGAATATACGTCAATGACGTGATAAACAGAAACGGACATCTCCATCAGCTCCAAATCTTTAGCCAAATGATCCTAATACTAGGACACGAGAGAAAACAATGCTCCCTATTCTCAGCATCCATACCACAAAATAGACATGATAGGGAAGATCCTGAAACAGCACAACGAACCAAATTAGATCTAGTAAGAAGCCGATTTGAGGCTAAAAGCCAAATACAAACATTTACCTTCCGTGGTAACCACGAGTTCCATAAGAAAGGAGACAGAGCGCCATTATTTATGAACATTTTCTTTTGAATGGCACGGCTTAGAGAGCTCACAAAAAACATACTAGACGCACTTAAAGTCCAAATCCACTTATCATCCTTTTATCGCTCATTTATTAAACGAGCTCAAATTCAAACTTTACATACAATGTGTGTTTGGACTCGCAAACTTAAAGGAGCTTGATGTTTTATATACGAATTTATTAACAAGCTTAATAACAAGCTTACTAACGAGCTAAAGTTTTAATTTTACATTGTCAGATCATATAAACGAGTTAAGATCAAGTCAAGCCCAAGACTGTCTAATATACCACGAGTCGAGCTCGAGCTTAAGTAATATGGCTCAGAACGGGCCAAGTTCAAGCTCAAGTTTTTAAAACTTAAACGAGCCGAGTTCGAATTTTTGCAGGCTCGGATTTTAACATGCCCGAGCTTGTCTAACATATTTTTTAAATCATTTACTTCTAACAACAAGATAACATTTACATAGTTTTGGGATTCTTATACTTAACATGGGTGTATATGTATAAATCTTAGTGGAGTTGTTCGTCGGACTGAGGTGACATATTGCTGGTGTTTGTAAGTGTTCATTGGCCTTTTTTATCACACCGGCCTTCTTTGTTTCGTCGTGGTTTCGTCACAACTCGACGAGTAAACGAAGATGAGAGAGAGAGCGAGCTTTTAGTGTGTGTGTGTGTTTTTTGTGTATGTTGTGGTTATGTGGCTTCACGAAGAAGAAATAAGAGGTAGTAACGTTTATCACTTTTTTTAAGAGTATATTTACTATTTTATTTTTATGGTTTATCTTTTATCATTTTTGATTTAAATTTTGTTAATTCTGTAATTTTTTAAAATGTTTTAAGTTTTGGATTGTATTTTATTTTTATATTGTATTTTATTTTTATATTCTATATTTATTTATATATTTTTATTTTTAATTGAATAAAATAGATTTTAATTTGCATGAAAATGAAATAAAATAAAATTAGTGGGGTGACATTAATATAACAACAATAAAGCCAAAATAGCCAAAATAGAAAGAAGTTTCCTCAACACTATATTTTTTACTCTTTGGATACAAAATAGTACTTACTAACGAATGTAATTAGATAAGTTTATAGACAACCAGCTAAAGTAGTACAACCCTAAAAACAAAGTCTCTAATGTTAAGAAATGATTTTATTCTTTACATTTACTAGAAACAAAAATTAAACTTAAACTATATAGTTTAAACTCTTATATTACAAAAGAAAAAAGGGCCATCTTTTACTCAAACATATGAAAAGATAAAGAATGGTCCAAAATCATGTAAAATTACAACAAATAATGGTTTCAAAGAAACAAAAAGAAACCTAATACATCCAAATCTTCTCTTTTAATCCAAAAACCTAATACCAAATGACGATATTACACTCATTTAAAGGCTTCCACGACAAACTATGTTGTTAACGAATAAAAATATATTGATTTATGTGTCAAGAGAATAAAACCAAATAAAGAGTAAATTAGGATTTAATCAAATGAGCTTTTACATAGTCAGTACTATTATCTTATCGTAAACGTTTAGTTGATCGGTTAAAAAAGGCTATTTAAATATTGGTCTGGGTTCAAATTAACCCAACTTTTGACTAATCAGATCAACTGGGACAAGTATCGATATCAAATCTTTGAAAAAAAATCTGACTGATGTCAAAAGATGCATAAGATCACGACGTGTCTATCATTATACACCTTTGGAGTAATTAGGATTTAAATGAGAAAGTTAAAAACTTAAATGCCAATAAACATAAATTACATAATAGCAAATATATGGAATAAGCCGTTTTCGGTCCTGTCTCTTTTGTTGGCCAGGATTTTGAAGATGACAATCTACTTTAAAAAGGCAAAAGAATAATATCTTCTTGTGTTAGGTTCTAAAGTCCCTACACACTTTAATAGTTAATAACACTACCATTCATATTTAAGACTTGTGAATATCAAGTTTCTTATTTTCGGTATCTAAAAGACCTAAAGTTTACCCATCTTTACAAAATGCAATGATTTAAAGGAGAAGTCCAAAACAAACAAAACGAATGAACTGAAAAAATGATAATGTACTCCTTTCGTTTTTAAATTATTTTTCTCCGACAAAAAACACACATTTTAACAAAAATACATTTACTATCGTATTCTCTCTTTTACTTTTTGATTGTATGACAATTAATTAACTTTAATTCTTTTTTAAATTTTATAATTATAATTTCAAGTACATGTAATATAATAAACTTAAGAGTAAAGTGCAAAAATCATCCCCGTGGTTTGTCAAAAGTTTGAATTACATCCCTCGTTAATACTTCGCGCAACATACATCATTGTGGTTGTAAAATAGTACACCATACATCCCTGAGGACGGATGGTGCAAATATTTTTCCGTTAAGGGTTAAAAGTGTTTGTTATCTTAGGGGTATTTTAATCCTTTTACAACCTAGGGATGATTTTTGCACCAAAATTTTCAAAAAAAAAAATTTCCAAAAAAAATTTCAAATTTTTTTTAAAAAGTTTCGAAAAATGTTTTCTTTTTTCGAAAAATGTTTTTTTTAAGTTTCGAAAATATATTTGAAAAAAGTTTTTTTCAACAAAATTCAATTTTTTTTTAGAAAGTTTTGAAATTTTTTTTTTCAAAAAGTTTCAACTTTTTTTTAAATTTTTGAAAAAAGTTTTTTTTTCAAAAGTTTTTTTTAAAAAAAGTTATTTTTTCGAAAAACATTTTAAAAAATAACTTTTATAAAAAAAACTTTTGAAATTTTTTCTTTCGAAGATTAAAAAAAAATTTGAATTTTTTTGAAAAAAAAGTTTTTTAGAAAAGCTTTTTTTAAAAAAAAAAAAATTTCCGAAAAACATTTATAAAAAAACTTTTGAAAAAAAAACTTTTTTCGAAAATTAAAAAAAAAAAATTTGAATTTTTTCGAAAAAAAAAAATTTCAAATTTTTTTTGAAACTTATTTTAAAAAAGAAAACATTTAAACAAAACATTTTTCGAAACATTAAAAAAAATATCTTTCAAAACTTTTTAAAAAAAAATTGAATTTTTTTTGAAAAAAACTTTTTTCAAATATATTTTCGAAACTTAAAAAAAAACATTAAAAAAAAACATTTTTCGAAAAAAGAAAACATTTTTCGAAACTTTTTTAAAAAAAATTTGAAATTTTTTTGAAATTTTTTTTGGAAATTTTTTTTTTTGAAAAGTTTGGTGCAAAAATCATCCCTAGGTTGTAAAAGGACTAAAATACCCCTAAGATAACAAACACTTTTAACCCTTAACGGAAAAATATTTGCACCATCCGTCCTCAGGGATGTATAGTGTACTATTTTACAACCACAATGAAGTATGTTGCGCGAAGTATTAACGAGGGATGTAATTCAAACTTTTGACAAACCACATGGATGATTTTTGCACTTTACTCTAAACTTAATCAAACTTACATTTCCATTATTAATATTGAATAATTAAATTATAACATTAAAAAAAACGTGAACAATAATATTAAAACGAATAAAGTCTATTTTTGACAAAATGACCTAAATTCGACCCAAATTCTCAACTGATTCAAACTTGTAGACTTGTAGTAGTCTAATAAAATAGGTTACTTTGTAATCTTAGATGGGGGGTAATAATGGTTCAAAAATCGAACCAGATCAATTTAGATTAGACGAGACTAAAAACTGATTTCGTCTCTAAAACTTTAGACCGGAGACTAGATCAAAGCTGAATCGATCTGGTACCGTTCAACAAAATATAATTAAAATTCTATTTTTCTGTTTCACTTTGTCCTTTTTGCCATATTTTGAAACGAATAAGACAAAAATCTCATCTCTTGTTATTACATTTTTTGTTTGTGAGTGAAAGAGGTAATTTTATGAAGCTAAACTAAAAAGGAGAAAGAAAAATAATAAATGAAAATGTATTTTTATGAGTTGTTTTGATGGAGATAACGTTAAAGTGCTATTATTAAAATTAAAATAAAAAGGAATTTTCTCTTTAGTATATACCCTTGCTCTTGTTCTTAGTCTTTGACTGTGACTTAATAAATCTTTACTAAACCTTGGATAGAAGGACAAAATTAATTTTCTATCTGCTACTCATTGAAAAGGAACAAAAGCAATTTTGGAACGTATAAAAAAGAGAAAAAAACTTGCATAGAGTTCGTAACCAATTATGGGTGCATGCGTAGTGTGGTCAAGGCATTGCATTGCATGTTTGCATGCGTAATTGATTTCTTCCCATTCCTTTGGACCACCCCAAAGAAACATAATTATGGAAACAATCATTTTTAAACCTACCAAATTAAACATTTTTTGTTGCCAAATCATTTTTGTACATAACAAAGTTAAGTGTGTTAGAATCACTTCAATCATATCTTCCATTTCGGACCAAATTGTACTTAGATCATGATTTTTAGTACTTTTTATATCGTGTTTATGTTCAAAAATTTATAAATATGGTGTTTAATTCCTAGGTACAAAAGAGAAGATAAGGCTAGATAGAATGGTGGGTGAAACGTTAGCGTCAAATTAGTTTTTCTCTCTGCTCATTCAACTTATCTTTCAACCTTACTGATGACATTGAGAAATTTACCGCCATATTATACCCCACTAAATACCCAATCTACTCACAAACTATTAAAATAAACTAAAAAAGAAAACCCGCATATGTATAACTTACTTAGGTGAGTTTCTCACATATATACCTCCAACTTATATGTGAGTTTTATGATGGAGAGGTGATAACTCACACATTGTCTTATAATATTTTTGAGAAAAAAATTAAAAAAACCAACTTTTTATTTTAACATAGTTAAAAAATCATTGGGGGTAAAAGTTTTACTTAAGAGAAAAGGGTTTTATGATTATTTTTCTACACTTATATATGAATACTACATTATAAGTTTTGAAACCCCATCTCAAACGTGATTTCATCTATATATGTTATGTCTATAAGTTTTAATAATTGGATCGAAAGTAATGTCAGCTTTCGTTTGGAGGATCGTGTAGTTTGTTACAACATTTTTCGTTTAAACTTTTTGAACTCGATTCGTTTAGGTTCTTGAGCAAGCTAATGTTGTGCGCTTTCAATCTAGCTTTTCTGGTTATAACTTATACTAAATATGGCTATATCGAAAATTTTATGGGTTTACTTGAAAGATTTTGTTGATAAAAAGTAACGACCTTAATTATCGGCTAGTGCTCACTTTAATTGGTCAATCGTTGGCCAGGAGTTGTAACGAAACTATTACCTTGCGAGATGGACAATAACTGTTTTTAAAAGATACCTAAAATCAAAATGTTGTCATCGATCTCTACACGGCTACACCTTTTATGGAATATATAGACGGGTATGCGATACTAGATGAAGTTATCGAAGATTCCATGATAACAATCGTGTTTATTGAAAAACATAGTTTAATTAGAATTAGTACATTCGAGATCGGGACATAAAATAAGACAAGTTGAAAGATAAAAAGGTTGTAATATAACTTGAAATACAAGACCAAATTAATGGTGTGACAGTTTGCACACCTGGCATTACAAAACAGTTACCTTCTTGGAAAACATGTTCTAGCTAGGTTTGTATTTTCAGACATTAAATATTTCTAGCTCTGATCCAAGGATGCCTAGTTTATACTTTTAAGACAGCAAAGATTACCAGTCAAACCATTTGGGAAGAATGTATCTCTCAACTCAAGCAATACCCCCCTACTTTTGCCTAACTTGCCTAGAAATTTGGAACTTAATTAAATAAGTAAGTAGTTCAAAATAAAATAAAATTAAACAAGTAAGGATTAGTGTTTAGTAAATTGAGCACTATGTCGTTAAAAAAATAAATTAACATCATGGTATACAGTCGAGCATCGATTCAAAATCGAATAAAAATCGTTTAAAAAAGACATAAAGTAAAAATCAAACGGAAACCAAACCGAATAGATAGTTTATGATATTATTTTGAGTTTCTACCTGAAACCAAATCGAGCAAAAGCGACATAAATATACAAAATCGAAAACCGAACCGAAAATGGTTTGTTAAATTTCGTTCGATTCGGTTTTATTTTCGGTCGATTTTGCTTAGCCCTACTATGATCGATCACCTCTCGTGGTGGAAAGTAATTACGCGTCAAGAGCTAACTTTTTTACTTGTTTATCTGCATCACCTAAGAAATTGTAATGTTTTTTTGTTTGTAAATATATAACGGAATGTTGTGGAGTATGTTTGTTTATCAGTTATTTTAGTATTTTTTTTTATTTGTGGGTTTGTTAGTGTCAATAGCACCTAAAAGATGACAAGTTCTGTCATGTGTTGAATAATGATGCGACGTTAAAGAGTATTGTGTCCAGCCTAAGCTACAATGATTTATACGAACAAGATTTTCAATTTTAATTGTGGATCACTTCACTTAATTTGAAGATCCGAATATTAGAATATAAGTAGTAGTGAGAGAACAAGTGCAAGAATCGGATGCTAGTCGATGCACTTTCGCAAGTGTCGGCCATTGTGAAGGTTCGAAAATGAAAATCACACACTACGACTACGTTCGTTCAAATGAAACGGGTTTGTCAACATAAACGAACGACAATGTGCGCGACACGGTGATCTAAAAAGGTGAAAAAAGAATGAGATCGAATTGTTGCATTCTCGTGTATTGGCATAATTCGAACTTTTAGTAAAGTGTATAGAGAATTAGTAATATGCCCTAGTTTTTGTTCTTTTCTTTGGGAAACGGTTGATTTCGGTTAGAATAAAGCTTTCAATGTGGTCCACATTTTTGACCACTTTCTACTTTTGTCATGTTTTTGCATATTATTGTTTTTGTCATAAGAAAATAATGAACATTTTCGGCATTATCTTAGAATTCACAAGTCATAACAAACTAGGAGCATTGGTACCTAGAGTTATTTTTTTTCCCGAACGGCAATTGTGAGTACATGACCCTTAGTTTAGAAGGCGTAGTGAGCTCACACAACCCTATGGCAATATGGTACCTTGCGTTATTGGGCGCTTGATTTTACAAGTATAACGCAAACGAACAACCCTCTGGCAATATGACTTTAGGCGACACCTTTTTCGTGTCACACGTTTCATCCTCAAATTCAATGTCGAAACTATTCGTGTTTTGTTGATTTTTTATGTCTTTATGTACCTGTTCTATTTGCGTTTTATTGGGTCAAGTATGAAGCTGGAAGCTGTCCAATGAAGAGAGGGTGTTTTTAAGTTATGTCCTATGTTTTGAGTTATTGAGAAAATTGTTGAAATGACGACACTTTTTATTATAGAATGCTGCTCTTTACAGCTCATGAGCGCCTATTGATCTAAAAGTTTAGGTAGTTTATCTGATATCACTCAACCGGACTCAAAATTTATACACATTAGAATGGACAACTAATGATCGAGTCGGTATACTTGGTTGGTTTGAGTGATGTGTCAGATCCTATCGACTTGCGAACATTGCATGGTTTTCTATACGGTTCGGTTTGATTGTTTAGTTCGATTTAGTTTTATATATATACACAAATAACACAACCAATGGGTAAAATATACCTCATGCCTTTGGTATTGTGATATATATGGGCTAAAAAACGATAAAAATAAAGTCAAAACTCAACTAATCTTGAGCAGGTAATTATTAGTTTGCTTATATGAGTATTAAATAAACTCATAACTTAAGTATTCTCTTTGTCTTAAATTATTATCATCTATTGATTTTTTTTTCTTTTTCTCTTCAACTTTGACTTTAAGTATTTTTTAGTTGTATTATATAATACGTTTGTGCAAATATTACGATATTTAATCTATACATCCTTATTGTTTTGTTGATGACAAACATGTAACTTGTAATATATAACGTAAAACGTACAAGTTATTTGTAATCATATTTTGTCTCAACATACTTTTCACATTACTACAAATCTTTTTCTAAACATTTAGCTAACGTTTCCAACTTATAGAACCTAAGAGCAGCAATTTCGTCATAAGATAAGAGCTTCCAAATGGACGTACTTGACCGCTACACCACTCTCAAATCACCATGTTAATCAACACGAGTGACCAACATGTGACCACCACATGGTCTACCAATCTCCTAAACCTCACGCTATGCCATGACCAGCAACATACAGCCTCCATCATCGGCACAATCTCAAAACCCTGAACCAACCTGGGCAGTGTTAAGGATCGAAGATCCCAGTTGTCAAAAAAACCAATCCAACAACAGGATGATCATGAAACCACATAGCATGGTAACCTTGACAACGAACCAACCACCTAAGCTCCTAATGTTACAATAAAAAATACCCAAAAACCACGGATAGGGAATCAACCATGAATTTTATCAACCACTGGGATAATAATGATGATGATCAAAGACCATACATCCAATCGGCAACACCTTGATAACGAGACCAGAAATAATCTTTCAACCAAAGAGAAAACCCTAAAAAGTTAGGGTTTTTTTTTATTTCGTTAGCAACAGCAATCAAAGATCGCCCATACCATATCCATGTCGAATCACTAGGAATAGATAAACCATGAAAATAATTCGTGACAAAAACCACAAACCGTAGATCTACAACATATGATCCAGATCAACGAAAATACAAATAGTAAGCATAGATCGTGGAACATAATATTGAAACCCTAAGTATATATCATAAACAAATATGATCCCTAAAAAATAAGGTTATGGTTTCGTCCAAAGAAGGATGATATACAAAAGATGATGAGTTATATGATTAGCACGCCCCTTCTAAGATAATCACAACCCCCATACCCGATTTCATACCACTCACAACGATCTAGTAATTTCTAGAAAACTATATTAGGTCATTTAATGGGATCCTTCGAGGAAGAACACCAAAAAAGAACACCTAATACTGAAAATGAAACACATAATCAATCATGAATGATAGAGAGGCGATTATAGGGGATGTTTTTGGTCGAAAAATAGTGTAAAAGGGGCGGCCGAAAATCTCCCTAGGGGAGAGAGAATTTTTGTATAATGTTACAAACACAAAAATAGTACATGCACACTCAAATAAATCTGATTAAGAAAGTCAACTACAATGTAGTAATGACACTGAGTGTAATCTTGGACAAGAGATTTGATATTTATGACAAATTCAAAGTCATGTCCCACGGACCCCTTTCGTAAAGGGAGAGACCTATTTGATTTGTGTTTACGGGGTCCGTGTACTATTGAGCTTGGTACCTATAAATATTAAGCATTCTCTAAGCTTATACCTCACCCCTTTCTATCATATTCTCTTTATCCTTCTCTCTATATATGATCTTCTATCACATACTTCTTATCTCTAACATATAGATCTTAGATCTATACTTGTTCTTCTCTTAGTGTTTCTTTTAGTATATATGGAGATCACTTAGGTTGAATGCAAGATATCCAAGGTCAAGTTTCATCTTGGCATCGGGTCTAAGATATATCTTTTCCGAACTATAACTCTTGAAGATCATCCTCAAGAAACCTCCCTAAGCTTTGATCTTTCATTGCTTAATTGTGTGGATGTATCATGTAACACCCCTATCACAATAATATATGGCGTGTCATCAAAGCATGCAAGGTAAATGTCTAAACATTCATGACCATAAAGGAAATACCAGAACCAAACATCGGTAGTCCAAGTAACTCAACACAAGCAAATATACTATAAAGGGAAAGGACCAAACAATGTCCAACATGAAATAAAGTAAGATAAAGTATGATAAATGCATAAGATATAGAAGGCTGGATAGATTTCATCCGAATGCACATACTCTTGAGATCCTACTTGCCAGGGTACCTGTCGTTTGGGAACATGGAAATGGAAAACGGCTAAAACGGCTGAGCATAACGCCCAGTGCACGGATATACAATAAAGCATGGAAAGCATAGAATAATGAAAGCATAATAAGAGCATATAAAGCATGAAAGCAGCGGAAATGAATAAGTCCTGGGAAACCTAGACGTATAACATGTTTACTGGTTTTAGTTCTGAAATCATAGCTTATGTTTACTTATGAAAATCTGTATTAGTTTGATATACCAAAAGTCAATATAGGTCATGAGGTCAACAACGTGCATGAATACTTGGAGGGTAACCTCATTATGCAATTAGAGGGGATGTATCTAATTAATAAGGTTTGGGTATGAGGGATCAGCTCCTTGTGAAGGATGCAAGGCACACACCACATTCACCATGAAATCTTGACTGACACTGTAACTGGGATGCACCCATATGCCCCACATGATAATATAATAGTAATAAGGCCAAATAAACTGGAAGGGACGCCACGAGCTATCACTCCGCCGTGGTGAAATCATAACACTAGTGCCTCTAGTGTTATGGTTATGGTACCTCCATAACTAGGTGAAACTGGTATGCATGTATATGGCTAAGATAACTAATAAAACATAAGCATTTAAATATGTAACTACTGGGAAAACAGTTGGCTGCATACGGGAAATCCTAATAAAGGAAGAGATTGTCCTTACTGAATGACGGGAAATCCGTACCTTGTGTTTAGTAGAAGCTAACGGAAACGCTGAAGAATATACTCCGCCTTGACGGATAATATTACACAAGAATAGGGACGTGTATGATTTGTCTGAGTTACATGTGTTTTACTGGTTCTGTGTGTTCTTAATTTATTATTCATGTTCAGTTATGTTTTAACTGTTTTAAGTGTTAATCTGTAGTTATTCTTGTATTCTGTTGTTTATTATTCATGTAATAAGGTATTATAATACACTTATTGTAATACTAAGTAACTTTCTAAAAATAGCAGGTTTCCTAAAATAGTAAGTTTCTAAAAATAGAAAGTTTCCAAAAATAGTAAGTTTTCATAATTAGAAATAAGTTGGATTAAAATATAAGGTAAAGTTTATTAGTCAAAATACAAGTCATGGATTAAGTATTATAACTTATTAAATAAATAACTTGGTTAATTTAATAAACTATATATTATAAGAATTTAATTAAAATACATGTTTAATTAAATTAAGCTAAGTAAATACTTAGGTTAGTCATAAAATATTAATTTTAATATTTTAACCTAAGTCATGTATTTAACTAAATTAAATAGTCTTGGAAAATAATTTAATTAAACTATTAAACTGCTTTTAAAAATTCCCGAACCCGTGTTTAAAAATTACCCCGAGCCCGAAAATGCCTAGCCGACACCACATAGCCGGCGTCTAGTGGTGTCAGTCGGCGGCTGATCATCAACCGCAACCCCACCAGTGGCTAGACCGGCTAGCCAGTTGCCACTGGTGGCCTTCGGTTCCCACTGTCGAGCCCAACTAGCCACTGGTGGCCTTCGGTTCCCACTGTCGAGCCCAACTAGCCACTGTCGAGCCCGGTTTACCCCAGTTGAGGCCGGTTCCTACTGTTCTTGTTAACCCGAGCCACACTGAGACCCTAGCATTCTCAGTTAGCCCAAAATCAAACCAAAACCGAATCCAACCATACCCCGACTCCACGTCGGGGTCCCCTTGTCATGCGACCAAGCAAACCAAGCCAAACCGAGACCCTTGTGGTCTCGGTGGTAGTGCAATAGCCACGCCGAGAGCTTTAAGCTCTCGGTTGTGGGTCTTGGTCGAACCAACCAAACACCAAACATCCCTAAATCATGATTTTTAATTAATCTTAACATGTTTTCATGACTTGTTTTTAAGATTAATTACATGAAATCATAAAAAGATTAAAAAGAATTAAAAAGAAAAGGGATTTGATTATACCGAGTGCGTAGTAGAAAAAGGTTTAAGATCATGAACACGTACACACAAAATCAAAGAGCAAAATCGTCCCGAACACCCCTTTTGGTGATTTACAGCCGGCGGCAAGAAGAAAAAGAAGGCTAGGATTCTTGATTTTTTTCTGTAACCTAATTTATGATAAAAACTTCCCTGTGTTTTTCTTAAACATGGATTGGTAAAGGGTCATGGGCCAAAAGGCCCATTCCTTTCTTTTCTATGCTCTTAGCCGCGGTCAACATAGAGCCCACGAGGAAAACCCGTAGCTTTTCTAGTTAAGTTAAATACTCGTGTACGTTCGTGTTTTAATTGTCCTGAATTTATATATCGTGAACACGTCACATTTATAATATACGTAAATACATGTTATTTAATGTCGTGACACGTGTAATATATTATAAATGGAAAGTTTTAAATTTATTGTATTTTCGTGTATTTACTGTTAACGTGTACTGTTCATGGTATTTTAATGTGGGGTTTACATATTAAGTGTCACCTATACATCCACCATTGTTGTATCTTTTATACATCTACTACTTATGTAATAGTGTGGTTAGTATTTTAGTCCTCAAAATACATAGTGTGAAGGAAGTTGTTGTACCCGTGTGAAAAAACACAACATCCTAGCTTAGGTATTGGAAAATATTGTAGACGATATAAAAGGATGTTGGTCTTATCCATTGTGCAAGGACCCGATGTTAAGCTTAGTACCGGATAAAGTGTAAGCGATGTAGCTAGGAGTTGTTATATCCATGTGAAAGAACATGACATCCGCCTTCCATCCTCATGTGAGTGACCATTTCCAATACACATAAAGTCTTGTCAACTACTTCCGTGAAGAAATAAGGTTCATCATCAACAAAATTCTCTAATAAATTATCTTATTGCTTCATCCTTCTCCTTATCAGTAGGATGAGATATCTAGGGCTTCCTCTTTCCTCTAGTTTATTTTTCTGCACTTTTGTTGTATATTTTGTCTATGTCAGTCATTCACGGACCATACAGACCCAATTCAAAAGGGTCTGCCCCTTTATGAAAAGAGTCTGGGTCTCCTGTAGGTCTTTCTAAATAATCTACTTCTATTTTGATCTACTCCTCTCATTTATAGTCATTCATGTTGTATATTTCACAATTTAACTCTTATATTCTAAATTCACTAAATCCCTTCTATTTTAAATCCACTTATTCTTTCTTTCATCACCATCACAATCCAAGTCTCTCAAATATTTAGATATCACATTCGTTACTACTATGCATAAAGCTTGTGAATCCTTTCCCAAGACCACTGCAAAACACATCATCTGAATCAGTGTCAAATTTTGTTGCCTAGTCAACCCGATATACTATCCACCACTCAAACCATATTGATGATGAAATTTCATTTTGGATGTCTGACCTCTTTTTATATCTCTTTGTCTTTACTCTTTGTTCTTATAATGACTATTATTTTACCTCATTTACTTCTTGACAACTTAATTATTTCATCAAAAATATTATACTTACTTGCGAACTGTAGTTGTCACTCTTTCACACATGTTTCCTCTTCCTTGTAAGCGAAGTACACAAAGAATACTTTCTATCTTCAAGTGTTTCTGATTCACCAAATAACTATATCAACTTCTTTATTTTGAAACACAGTTTAGCTACCCTTATGTCATCACCATAAATGATTAACCTCGTCATATTTCTTGTCCTCTAATGTTAGTAAACATTGACGACCAACAAAACACCACTCAAATCTTTGAATTTATATCTTCCATCTAACCCTCAATAGGATCTTTTGCACATTTCCCTCTATTCAATTCTTGTCATTGTCTGTGCAACGACATATTAATCTTCCTTGTCATATTTATGTCAACATTTGTATAATTATTCTTGCTCATACCTCCTCTTTTTTGTTTCCCACTCTAAGGAATCCCTCTTATGTCTCTTTCATGTTCTCTTCTTTTTGGCATTTTTGTCAACGTTCTAAGTGTCATTCGTCCTCTCTTAGAAGTCATCCGAACCTTTCATACAAGAACATTTGTGAAGTAGGTTTTCTCAAATATTTACTAACCACACTATTACACAAGTAGTAGATGAATGTGTACAACAATGGTGATTATATAGATAACACTTAACACAGTCACACAAGTAAACTTTGAAGGATCAAAGCTTAGGTATAAAGTTCTTGTAAATGATCTTCAAGGAGAGTAAGATCTATATCACAAGAGACAAGAATGAGAGAAAGAATAAGGATTAGAATGTTAGAGATAATAAGAGATTAGAGAGATTATAGAGAATAGGGGTGACTTGAGAGATTAAAGAATGCTTGGTATTTATAGGCAACATATCAGCTGATCACAGACCCTACATACCTAAATCCATTTTGGTTCGCCTCTTTGCGTTTAGGTCTGTGACCGCTGACTTTTGTTGTCTCATAAATGCTGATGGAGGCCCAAGTATTGAAGAACGGACTGACTTGTTTCTGGAGGCCGGATATCGCGTGACGAAGAGGGGTTTAGTAAAACGGGCATAACTTTTGCATCCTAAGTCCGTTTTCAGCCCGTGACCTGTCAAAACGTGCATAAAAAGGAGACGAACGATGTTGTAACCACCTTTTAGCTGGTTGCGGATTTTACAAGGCCCGAAAAGCCTTTTTAATATCATTTTTTACATATTTATGTTTTTTCACTCTCAGTTGGACTTTGTCTTTGGGCTACGGTCCAACCCGTTGGATTTTTAGGGTTTTTCTTTGTTTGCAGTCATTATTTAATGAATCTGCTATAACCCTAGCAAGACAGTTATCAGTTTAATAAAAGTTAAACCACTAGCCGTTGTGTTGCCGTGTTTTACCCTATTTTCGGGCATTTTTCAGAATCAACGACTATTAGCAGAATTGTTTCTCGAATTCTTTTTTAATCAACATATCCAATTACTTATCTTTGTTACTTTGTTTTTTAGTTTACATCAAATGACTTGTCCAAGATCACACTCAATCATGAGTACACTAGTTTTAACTTTTGTTTATTAGACTAGTGGGAGTGAGGTGAAACCCACTCACCCCCACCTCAGCGCCACGTCAGCTTTTTACTAAACTCACCAAAACTCACCCAAACTCACCACAGGAGGTAATGGCACTCACCAAACTCACCCAAACTCACTCCACATCACCCCATTTTTTCATTAAATAATTTTTATTCATACAATTTTATTAAAACACGGGTACACAGAAAACTAAAACACAGTACAAAATTAAAAATAAAACATTAAAAATTAAAACACAGTACGAAAATAAAAATAAAAACATAGAAAATAAAAAAACAACATTTAAAAAAAAACTAAAACGGGATATTATAGGCCTCCTTGATTTGATTTTTGCGCCGCTCCGCGACTGCAAGATCACGTCCCGTCAAATGATCTATCGGCTGCATATAAAAGTCCAAGTCTTCCTTTTGCTGTTTCAATCGGGCTATTTCCACTTCTTTTTCCCGGACTTGAATCTCTTTATTCTTCATCTCAAAATATGCGGCCTGTTGTTCACCCTTGATGAGACTGCTTTTATACATAGTCTCATCTTCCAAATAGGGCTTAAAATGCATTAAATATCATCAAAATACCCAAATATATGCTTGTGTTTGTTGCTTGTGTATTTTAGGTACGGATATTGAGATAATGACAAAAGATCACAAGAATCATACAAAAACGAACACGGGAAACGAAGCCGCACAATGAACCAAGCCCTAGTGAAGACTTTCCCAAGATCAACCCTTGAAGATTTGAAGAATTATGAAGAAGGGTCCTCCAATTATGAAGAATTGACACTTTATACCCTTGTATCCTCATAATTACAAGTTTGGTCCCTAAAGTTTGTCAAAATTACAAAAAGGACCCTTAACTTTGAAGAATTGGCAAGTTTAGCCCCTCAACAAAGCTAAATTGTCAACCAATATCATCCACAAAGTCAAATATATCATGAAGTCCTTCAAAGTACAAGAAATGACAAGATTGGTCCTTTGAAAAATCCAAAATTACAAAAAGGACCCTCAACTTTCAACAATTGGCAAAAATAGTCCCTCAATCATCAAGACTTGGCAATTTCAGTCCTCCAAATTATCAATATTGCAAGTCTAGACCATTATCATTGAAGAAAATACCAATTCATCCCTTGAAGAATTCAAATATGGCAAGAATTACCCCTGATTTCACTTTGCAAAAGATTTTGGGCCAGAAGTGTAAAAAGGCAAAAGTTGACAAGGAAGAAAGGGGGCGTTGATAGAGTTTGGAAGGGATTTGACAAGTTTTTGAAACATGGGGGTGTTAAACTGGCCAGACAACATTGTAACCTAGACCACTCACCAGCTGCCACGTGCCCCACTCAATCTTTTCCACCAATCACACCACTCCCTGCCTCCACCTCAGCCTTCCACTCACCAGGATTATAACTAATTAATATTAGTTACAAAAAAAACACGCGCTAAACACCACATTCAAACCTTAATCTGGATCAAAACATGCACTATTCATCATAAGAACAAATTTGGGTTTTCTTAATCCGTTTGTAATTAGCACCCAGTAACCTCCAGAATTATAATTAGGGTCTCCCTAATCACAACCAAACTCACAAACAGCTTGCCACATCATTCCTTTGTCACATGTTTTACCCTGCTTTCTACCCCTTGGAGAAGAAGACAAAACAGTAAAGCAAATCCAACGCCCCACATCCTTGCTTCAAACTTAAGCTTATTATGGGCCATTGATCAAATTCCAACCCTGCCAACTCATGCAAACGTCCAAGAAAGCATCACATGAGTCCAAGGTTTTCAAAATCCTACAAGGGCATATTGGGGACTTCAACCATTAGGGTTTATAGTTTTTAGCTGTAACTTAGCTCATTGTAAGGCTATATAAAGCCACTTAGGCCTTCATTTTTCAGCGGCTTTTGGTTTTTCCTTTGTTCAAACACTTGTAAATCCTCTTTCTGATTAATGAATTTGAGTTAAGTGCTTTGAAGAAAGACCAAGTGCCATCTTTATTCTGCTTGTTTATGTTATTAGTTTACTGCTTTTGAAGTTTAAAACCTGTTTTCAAAAGAGGAGTGTGCACAAGTTTGCATATTTTCCTCATTTTCTTGATATTTTGCTAAGTCTTGTTCCAATCTTGGAATTCTTGGGCTATAGGGCTGATCATAGCATCCTAACTGAGTTGGTTAAGGTGTGGTGAGGCTTATAACTTGGGGATAATCAAGTGTGGGGTAACAAGTTTGCATCAATCAAGATTTTTGAAGTTTCTGATTTTTCATGTTATTGTGCTTAACCCTTGTTCAATCTTAGCAGGCTTTTGTGGAAGCTTGTGCTTGTTCTTGCTAGCACATAAGCTCAAAATTCGTGGGTGTGGATGTACATCCATGAGGTTTGCATACTTAATCTCCAAATCTGCTTAAATTGTGACTTTTGGTGATATTTGCATGAAACTGTTGTTCTTGTGAATTTTGTGGCTTGTTCTTGCTTGAATCTGTTTATTAGACTTGTTTTAGTGTTAATTGATGCTTGGTTGGCCTGAAATCTTCTTTTGCTTTTGAAAATCTTGATTTGAAAAAGTTAAAGGGGTGTTTGGGTCTACTGGTTTATGCTTGTAATCTGTTTTTGTGTTAAGGGAAAGTGTTGTTTATGCTTTGTATCTGCTATACCTTTGTTTGAGAGTGTTTTGCTGCAAGTTTTTGGGTTTGAACACTTGAATTGATCAATCTGCTATATAGACCTTGTTTCTGCTTGTTTTAACCTAGGATTTTGGGAACACTTAGTGTGTATGCATGCTTAGGGATAAAAGTGGTTTAAACAAAGTTAACATAACCTGTTTGAAAGATTTGAGGTGTTGAAATTGGCTTGTGTGTCAAATACATCAGCAAAAGTAAAAACTGCATGTGTTAGTGTTCATCAGTAACTTTCATTGCTTGAATCTTGCTTAATTCTTTGAACCAGTGCATGAAACCTGTTTAGACTTGCTTATTGGAGTTTATTATAGCTTGTGTGTGCATTTGGTTGAATTTGGTGGCTTATTGTGGTTTTTATAGCTTATCAAAGTCTGCTGAAGTGGTCATTTGCATCAGCAAAGTGACCACCTCATTTGGTGCTGCATTTTGATTTCTAGCATTAGGATTGTTGTATTGCTGCTTGGATCCTATTTGTTTGCTGCTTGTGAGGATATTTGGGTACTTGGATTGCTTTGTTCATAGCTTATAAGCCCACTGGCTTATTGGCTTATCTGTGCCAAAACACATCAAGTTTACCCAACTGGTAAGCCTTGATTCACAAGGTTTGCACTCAAACCTTGACCAGCAGGATGAAAAACAAGTCCTTACACTTCATTAAGTCTGTCAACGCCTACTTTGTTCCTGTCAGCGTTTGATTTCAACTTATCAGCGTTTGACTTTTGGTCAAACTTGGTTTCAAGCTTATTGAATCTGTTTTGCTTATTGGTACATGCAACAACTTAGTTTTTGTAATAGAACTCATTTTTCTCAGCTTAATATCAAGTCTGGAAGTTTACAAGTCTTTTGGTTAAGCTTTTGCTAGAAAACTAGCTTATTTGGCTTTTTCAGCCAGCTTATTTGCTCCTACAGCTTATTCTACTTGGCTTTTTGTAATTTTCTTGATTGATTATTCTTAGTTAAGCTATTTGTGAGCTTTTACAACAAACTAGAGCTTCTGAGGTGCATTATTTCTCAAACCCGACTATTTTGTCGTTTTGTGAATTTTTACTTTTCTATTTTCTGGCTTATTGAGTGAGCTTATTGAAAATTTCTTTTGACAGATCTCTTAAGCATCTAAAAAGAGGGTTGTGTGTCAAATTAGAGCTTATGGCATTAGCTTATGGCCTAATGGGCTGAAAAGCCCAATAAGAATAAGCTTTGTGATCAATAAGCTGTGATAAGCACATTTTCAGCTTTTGGGCCTTTAGAGTTTTGTTCTTAGAATTGAATTTTAAGTCAGAAAGGGCTTTTCCAAGTCAATTGGGCCAAGTTTGACTTTTTGGGCCCAAAAGCCCATTTAGGTTGACTGTTTTTGGATTTGGCCCATTTGAGGGCCCAATAGGGGTATTTTGGTAATTTCACTTTGATTTTCTGATTATTTAGGTTAAAATAAACTAGTTTGCAAGTTTTTTGAATTTTTTATAATTTTTGGATTTTTAATATTATTTTATTATTATTTTATTATTAAAAATTATAAGTCTGATTTTCTAGGTTTTTATATTTTTCCTAGGTTCTAAATACTTAATTAGGATTTTTGCAACTTTCCAATTATTTTCTAGGTCTTTTTAATTATTTTCTATAATTAATTTAAGATTTAATTGATTTTAGGAGTTTTTAATTGTTTAAAAATAGTTTTAATTGGTTTTAAAATTTTTAAAAATAGTTTTTAGCTTAATTAGGCCATTTTTGAGGTTTACAAACTATTAAATCTTGTTTAGGGATTTTTAATATTTAAAAGTGATTTTTAGGGCTTTAATTAGCATTAAAAAGTCATTATTAAATTAATTAAAAGGTTTTAGCAAGTTTGGATTTTTTATAAACTTTTACAATTTTATTGTGGATTTTTAGTAATTTTTAGGAATTTTTAGGTTAAGATTTTAATTTTGATGGATTTTAGGATTTTACGTGTACGCTTTTTTTAGACTTAGCTTAATCCGTCTTCATAACCGTCATTCTCTTCTAATCCTCTTTCCATTCTTCTTTCTCAAATATAATCATAAATTAATCCAAATCATTACACACATAACACACTAGCCTCCTTGAGAACGAACTTAATTGGGTCATTCACACACGGTTTTCCTAAATCGTCGTGCTCACTTGCCCTATTTATTGCTTCCTTTTCCTAAAGGGGTGATTTTACTCAACATCATTTTGGCGCCGCTGCCGAGGAGGCGTGTTGTGTTTTGATTTGGTATTGTTGTTTTTATACTAACCATAATTAGTATTTGTATTAGTAGCACTCTACTAATACGTATTATCGTTTTTCGGTTTTTGTGTGAATATTATTACTATATTGTATACGTAGAACAATAAATACACAAGTACTCCAAATACGTGAGAAATCACAACCTTGACTTGGGAGGTCATTACCCAATCATTGTATTCGAATCTCAAACCAAAGAAAAAGGCAAAAATAGATAAATACGTTCGTGAAGCTTAATCTTGAAAATACAAACTATAAGGTGGGTATAAGGCGGATATTATAAAATATACCCTAAGGAAAAAGGCTCTTAAGTGCTTTGCGCCGCGTCGTTTCCCCGCTTGCTTGTGAGTATTTGATTGTGAGAGTGAATCGAGGGTTTTGCCGCCCAAAGTATTACTAAGTATCATATATATTTTCTTGGTTTCTATTGATTAAACCCTCTTGAACGAATTGGTGTTCCACCATCGTTCTAAAGTCATCAAAGGCGTTCACCCCACGTGATCGTTTTCATTCCTTGAGGCTTCGTTAATCAAGAGATTTGATTAGTGAGGAGATTTGTGGACTTTTTGTCTACTTAATACATTTCACCAAGTTCCAAAAAGGTTAATAGAATCAAAAACCACAAAAAAAATTGAAAAAATACAAAACACCAAAAAGAATCTTCTTTGCTCATCCCCTCGTTGTACGTGTCGTTTATGCTAACTCGAAATCAAGCAAGACGTGCTCGTAAACGAAAGAACAAAACTCCCACTCCCAACAATTCTAGTGAGGAGTCTCCTATTGACGAACCCATTGTAAGAGAAGCACCAACCATGGCGAATCGAACTATGATGGAGTTACTTCAAGCACCCACCGAGGGTTATGGAGAGGCTATTGTGATTCCCGCTATCCTTGCGGAGATATTTGAGGTTAAGACGGGTTTGTTGTCCATGATTCAAAACAACAAATTCCGTGGTGATGAGAAGGACAATCCACACAACCATATTCGCCAATTCAATCGTCTTACCGCTACTTGCAAGTTTAAGGATGTCTCTAACGACTCGATTAAGATGATGCTTTTTCCGTATTCCTTAGCGGGGCCCGCAAAAATTTGGTTAGAGAAAGAGCCACCCAATTCTATATTGACGTGGAAGGATCTCGTGTCTAAGTTTGTGAACCAATTTTTTCCGCCCTCTAAGACTACGCACTTGAAAAACGAGATTTCAAAGTTTTCACAAGAATTTAATGAAAGTTTTTCAACGGCTTGGAATAGGTTTAAGGAAATGTTACATGAATGTCCTCATCACGGTTTTTCCGATTTGCATCAAATTGACACGTTTTACAATGGACTTAATGATCATGAAAGGGATTATTTGAATGCCGCCGCGGGTGGTAATTTTTTGTGTAAAACGGTTAAGGAAGCTTTGGTGATAATTGAGAATAGATCTAATGTGTATAGTCCTCGTAGCACGTCTAGTGTTCGTAAGGCTTCGTCTTCGACTTCACCTTCTTTGTCTAATACCATCGATGCTTGCCAAATTGAGGCGAACTTGGAAAACAAGATTTTTGATAAGTTGAAAGGACTTTTGATTGAGTTTAAAGTTGGTGAACCAAGTGCTCCCGCTACGGTTAAAGCGGTTGAGGTTTCTTGCATGTATTGTGGTGGAGGTCATGATTTCTCCGAGTGCATTACCAACGGTGGTAACACTTCGAGTGCCTTTGCGGCCACGGGAAATTACAACCAAAACGGTCAAGTTTCCCGCTCTAATCAAATGACTCCACCGGGTTTTGGATCAAATCAAAATGCTAACAACTATCGCAACAATCAAGTTGGTTTTAAGAACAATTACAACAAGGGAAACTATGGGAATCAAGGGGCTAATAATCAAGTTTCAAACAAAAATGATTTTCAAAATAACAACAAAAGTTTGCAAACATTGAAAGATCTTCCAAGTGAGTTTGTTGAATATGCTAGTGGGAATGATGCTAGGTTTGACAACATTCAAAGAGAAATCATTAGCCTAGATCCGAGTTTAAAAACGACTTGAAGAAAGAGTTGAAAAATGAGTTAGCTAATGAACTTAAAATCCACACCAACAAGATGGAAGGAAATGTCACTAGGTTGCAACAAAACCAACAAAAAATAGAACAAGGGCAACATGAGATTAAACAAGAGATGCTTAAGGCCGAGAAAAGGCAAACCGAAGCCGTATTGAGGCAATCTAATTTTGAAGATAAAATCTCGTCTATGTTTGAGGCAATAATGTGTAAACCGTCGTCAAGTGGTCTTCCTAGTAACACCATATCCAACCCTAAGGGTGAGATGAAAGTGATTACCACACGTAGTGGTAAGACACTTAAGGAGCCGATTCCTCAACCAATTGCTCCTACGGAGGAAGCAATTGAGGAAGAACCCGAGGTGGTGGTCCGAAAGGAGCATGTCCCAATCCCACGAAGTACCGCTCATGCCACACCTACGGTTGACCCATTACCATCATTGGAACCCGATATTCCAAAGGCTATGCCTACTATGCCTCAACTCACACCACCTTTGCCCTATCCATCGAGACTTAGGAAGGAGAAACGTCAAGAGCGCGACAATTACCAATTTGAGCTTTTTATGAAAATGTTTCGTGATTTGCACCTTAATGTGAGTTTCGCCGATGCTTTGGTCATGATGCCTCGATTTGCCGCTAACTTTAAGAGTATGTTGAACAACAAGGAGAAATTGCACCAATTGTCTAGTTGTTCGTCGGTTTATCTTAATCGCATACCTCAAAAAGTCGGTGATCCCGGTAAATTTTTGATCCCTTGTGCAATCCAAGACATGGAAGAATGCTTCGCCTTGGCCGATCTTGGTGCTAGCATTAACTTGATGCCATTTGCAATTTTCAAGTCGCTCAATCTTCCTAATCTTACTCCTTCACTAATGTCTATCGAGTTGGCCGACCATTCCACAATTCCCGCATGTGGTTTGGCGGAAGACGTTTTTGTGAAAGTGGGGAAGTTCTACTATCCCGTAGACTTCATTGTTGTTGATATCCCCACGGATCCTCAAGTTCCTCTCATTTTAGGTCGTTCGTTTTTAGATACGTCTATGGCTTTGATCGA
Source organism: Glebionis coronaria (assembly GCA_025667525.1). Lineage (NCBI taxonomy): Eukaryota > Viridiplantae > Streptophyta > Magnoliopsida > Asterales > Asteraceae > Glebionis > Glebionis coronaria. The sequence goes on from CM046874.1 coordinate 21,206,932, forward strand.
TGTGCATGCTAGAAAGATCACCTTACGTTTCAACGACGAGGAACTTGTTATAAACGCAACTCAAAACTCTCAAATTTCTCATGTTTATTCCGTTGCAACCATAAACCTCGTTGATATGATTGACGTGGTTTGCGAGGAATTTTCACAAGAAGTTCTAGGTTTTGGTGATGAAGAAACTAGTGGCAATCCCACTATGTTGGATCCAATTCTTGATAATTCGACACCAACCTTCACTCCATTTGAAGGTGGTGGTTTTACGTTGGAAGAATGCAATGTTCCACGTACTTGTGACGAAGACCTCGACAACGATGAGGACTTCTCGATTATCAAGGATTTTCTTAACGATTTCCCATTTCCTCCACCCGAGGAGGTTATGAGTATCGAACCCAAATCTTCACTTGAGGAACCACCTATTCTCGAGTTGAAAGATTTACCTCCTCACCTCGAGTATGTCTATTTGGAGGAGGCCGACAAGTTGCCGGTTATTATTGCAAAGGATCTTTCGAATGATGAAAAAACCGCACTTGTCGATGTTCTTAAGGCTCACAAAGGGGCGATTGCGTGGAAGTTATCCGACATTAAGGGGACCGATCCCAAATTTTGTACCCACAAAATATTAATGGAAGAAGATTTCAAGCCAACAATCCAAAGTCAAAGGAGGGTGAACCCCAAAATTCACGACGTTATCAAAAAGGAGGTCCTTAAACTCCTTGACGCGGGAATGATTTACCCTATTTCCGATAGCCCTTGGGTGAGTCCTATCCATTGTGTCCCTAAAAAGGGAGGGATGACCGTTGTGCCAAACGATGCCAACGAGTTGATTCCCACTAGACTCGTGACCGGATGGAGAGTGTGCATTGACTATCGTAAGTTGAATGAAGCCACTCGAAAAGACCATTTTCCCTTGCCCTTCATCGACCAAATGTTGGAGCGTCTTGCGGGAAACGACTTCTATTGCTTTTTAGATGGTTTTTCCGGTTACTTCCAAATTCCCATCGATCCTCGTGATCAAGAAAAAACTACGTTTACGTGTCCATATGGAACGTTTGCCTATCGTAGAATGCCATTCGGACTTTGTAATGCACCGGGAACTTTTCAACGATGCATGATGGCTATTTTTCATGATATGATCGAGAAGACGATGGAAGTCTTCATGGATGACTTTTCCGTGTTTGGTGATTCCTTTACTTCGTGTTTGTCGAACCTTGAGAGAATGTTAAAACGTTGTGAGGAAACCAACCTTGTGCTCAATTGGGAAAAATGTCATTTTATGGTTAAGAGTGGAATCGTCTTAGGGCACAAGGTCTCGAAAGCGGGGATTGAGGTAGATCAAGCTAAGGTAGACGTCATCGCCAAATTACCTCATCCCAAAACCGTCAAGGGAGTTAGGAGTTTCCTAGGCCACGCGGGCTTTTATCGACGATTCATCAAGGATTTCTCGAAGATTTCTCGACCCATTACACATCTTCTTGAAAAAGAGGCACGTTTTGTCTTTGACGAAGATTGTGTACGAGCCTTTGAGATCCTTAAGAGGAAACTTACCGAAGCTCCCATTCTTGTTGCTCCAAATTGGAACCTCCCCTTTGAACTTATGTGTGATGCAAGTGATTACGCCATTGGGGCCGTTTTGGGGCAACGTCATGATAAGCACTTCTTGCCTATTCACTATGCTAGCAAGACGATGACCGAGGCTCAACTTAAATACACTACAACGGAAAAGGAGTTCCTTGCCGTGGTGTATGCATTTGAGAAATTCCGACCTTATCTCGTTTTGACGAAATGCATAGTGTATACGGACCATTTGGCTATCAAGTATCTCATGGCTAAACAAGATGCAAAGCCGAGACTACTTCGTTGGATTCTCCTCCTTCAAGAATTTGATCACAAAATCGTTGACAAAAAAGGAGCCGAGAATCTAGCGGCCGATCATCTCTCTCGTTTGGAAGATCCTCACCAAAGTGTTTACGAGCCTAAGGAAATCACCGAAACATTTCCGCTCGAGACACTTGGTGTAGTGAATTCTAAGCTTGATTCTTCTACCCCATGGTTTGCGGATTTTGCAAATTACCATGCGGGTAACTTCATCGTTAAGGGTATGACGACTCAAGAAAAACGAAAATTCTTTCGTGACGTCAAGTTCTACTTTTGGAACGACCCTTACTTGTTTCGAACTTGTGCGGATCAAATCATCCGACGTTGTGTTTTTGGCACCGAAGCTTCTAATATCCTTAGAGCTTGCCATGAGGGACCCACGGGTGGTCACCATAGTGCTAATCTCACGGCTAAGAAGGTGTTTGATGCCGGCTTCTTTTGGCCTACTATTTACCGAGATGCACAAATTCTTGTTAAGTCTTGTGATGCATGCCAACGACAAGGAAAAGCCTCACAAAAAGATGAAATGCCACAAAATATCATTCAAGTATGTGAGATCTTTGACGTTTGGGGCATAGACTTTATGGGGCCGTTCCCATCATCTCGTGGTAATAAGTACATCCTTGTTGCGGTTGACTACCTATCTAAGTGGGTGGAGACGAAGGCCTTGCCCACTAATGATGCTCGTGTGGTAGTTAAGTTCTTGAAAAGTTTGTTTGCTAGGTTTGGAACCCCTCGTGCGATCATAAGCGATCGTGGAACCCATTTTTGTAATGACCAATTCGAAAGGGTTCTAAGGAAATATGGGGTTACACATCGTCTTTCTACGGCTTATCACCCACAAACGAGTGGGCAAGTCGAGGTTTCAAACCGAGCATTGAAGAGGATCTTGGAGAGATCCGTAGGAGAAAACCGACAATCTTGGTCGGATAAGTTAGACGATGCTTTATGGGCCTTTAGGACCGCTCATAAGACGCCCATTGGGAGCACTCCCTATAAGCTTGTGTATGGAAAGAATTGTCATTTGCCTATCGAGTTAGAACACAAGGCTTATTGGGCCCTAAAGCATTGTAATGATGACATGGTGACCGCGGGAAAACACCGGAAAATGCAATTAAATGAATTGGATGAATTAAGGGACATTGCTTATGAAAATTCATTGATTTACAAAGAGAAAACTAAAAAGTTGCATGATTCAAAAATTAAAAACCGGGTTTTTAACATTGGGGATCAAGTTTTACTTTTTAATTCAAGATTGAAAATATTTTCCGGTAAATTGAAATCCCGTTGGTCCGGTCCATTCACCGTGACTCAAGTATTTCCGTATGGGACCATCGAGCTAGCTCAAGATGATGGCCCTAACTTCAAGGTGAATGGACATAGGTTTAAGCACTACTTTGGCGGGGAAGTTCCATCCTTGAACTACCTCGACCAAGTCACCTTCCCCAATGATAATTAGTATTGAGGGGACCGAGTCGAGCTCATGACTCGGTAATCAAAAACGAGGAGCCTCGTGGGGGAGTCCCATGCTTATCCTATGTACATATTATCGCTTTCTAATGTAGCTTACGTGTGGGGATTTGTGCCCTTCCAACCTTTGTTCCGTGGTTGTTTGTGATATGTGGTTTTTAGATCATGATCTTCACGATTGGAGCCTCTCGTGTTTGTTTTTTTGGGAGCACTCGATCATTTGCTTTGGAGACATTTCTCAATATCCATGATATATCCTTTTGATGTTCTAACCTTAGGTTTTTAGCACACTTCATAAACGGCTATTACTTATTGGTTACACCCTTTCCATGCTAGATTAGGCATTCGACTACGTCTCTAGTATGGGGGTGTTTGCACCCCTAGACTCGAAACATTGAGGACAATGTTTAACTTTAGTATGGGGGGTGAATAGATACTTGCCTTGCCAAACCTTCACGCTTTCCAAAGTTTATCGTTTTGTTTATCATTTTGTTGCAAAATAAGGCTAAAAATGGCCAAATTTTAAATTTTTCTCATGTTTTATAAGTGTTTAAAGACACGAATGTAGATTTTCCGATGGCGAGAATAAGAGTAATTTTTGACTCGACCGTGCGTGTTGAGCACTTAGCTTTGATCCCTTAACTACACATTAGGCTAAGTCTCTTAAATGAGGACGAGAAATGATAGAGTTAATTATAAGTTACTATGCTAAACGTAGAGTACTCGTATTCTTTCAAAAACTCATGTGTTCTCGTTGTTTGCTTATTCTCCCTTCGCTTGTAAATATTGTTTGCTTAATAAATATTGACTTAGCGGTTTAGTTTTGATTGTTGGGTTTCTAGTCTTTTCTAGTAGCTTCTGTGTAATTAAATTGGGAAGACATTAAGGTATCGCCAGCGTCACGGTTTTGAAGTATTGGCACCCGAATAATCAAAAGTTTCACCCAATAATAAGATTTCAAGTGCTCACCTAAATCTAGCAAACAATTTGAAGCCCCACAAGGCCTAAAATCTATGCAAAAATTAAAAGTGAATCAAGCCTTAATCTTGGAAGCTTTAAAGATCCAAAATTCGCCTTAGCGTGAGGATATACGTCTTTGGCTAATAAAACCACCGATGAGGCGGATAATAAAAGGCAAGGCAAGACCGAAGTCATAATAAAAGCTTCATGGCGAAGTTGAATAAAAGATGGAGGTAAACCAAAGATAATAAGGCCCTTCCGTTAGGGGGCATATAAAAGTCTTGGTAATAAGTCTCATGTTCAAAACCGTTATAAAACCGTGTTTATCGATTCTTCTTGTCAACTTATATTTTTAACATCGTCGTCTATTAGGAGGGGTTATTGATTTGATGGTCTTAGTTACACCGTTAGGACTCTATTTTTAGACCCAAATCTCTATTATCGCATAAGTCAAACAATGTATCCTCGTGAAACATTCAAGACATCATAAAATATAAGAGATACAACTTAGGAATAATGGGAGGATAAGTACGTGATTAGGGCATATGAGTAGTGTTAGCATTACTAACTTATAATGACAATGATCTCGTTGCACGCTTAGCATGGAATTAGGGTGAAAATCGAGGACGATGAAATTATTTCTAACGAAGCATTCACGTGTTCTTGTTCTATGAACCTAAACGTCCCATTTTGCGATGAAAATCATACATTATGTCTATAACACAAGTAGTAGTAGTAATAGTAGTAGTGTAGCTAGTTTATCGTTCAATAAAGTGAATAAAATAATTTTGGAGATGCTACGATACTTTATTCTAGCATTGCGTGAGGGCACGACAATGGTTTAGTATGGGGGAGTGATGAGACTGCTTTTATACATAGTCTCATCTTCCAAATAGGGCTTAAAATGCATTAAATATCATCAAAATACCCAAATATATGCTTGTGTTTGTTGCTTGTGTATTTTAGGTACGGATATTGAGATAATGACAAAAGATCACAAGAATCATACAAAAACGAACACGGGAAACGAAGCCGCACAATGAACCAAGCCCTAGTGAAGACTTTCCCAAGATCAACCCTTGAAGATTTGAAGAATTATGAAGAAGGGTCCTCCAATTATGAAGAATTGACACTTTATACCCTTGTATCCTCATAATTACAAGTTTGGTCCCTAAAGTTTGTCAAAATTACAAAAAGGACCCTTAACTTTGAAGAATTGGCAAGTTTAGCCCCTCAACAAAGCTAAATTGTCAACCAATATCATCCACAAAGTCAAATATATCATGAAGTCCTTCAAAGTACAAGAAATGACAAGATTGGTCCTTTGAAAAATCCAAAATTACAAAAAGGACCCTCAACTTTCAACAATTGGCAAAAATGGTCCCTCAATCATCAAGACTTGGCAATTTCAGTCCTCCAAATTATCAATATTGCAAGTCTAGACCATTATCATTGAAGAAAATACCAATTCAGCCCTTGAAGAATTCAAATATGGCAAGAATTACCCCTGATTTCACTTTGCAAAAGATTTTGGGCCAGAAGTGTAAAAAGGCAAAAGTTGACAAGGAAGAAAGGGGGCGTTGATAGAGTTTGGAAGGGATTTGACAAGTTTTTGAAACATGGGGGTGTTAAACTGGCCAGACAACATTGTAACCTAGACCACTCACCAACTGCCACGTGCCCCACTCAATCTTTTCCACCAATCACACCACTCTCTGCCTCCACCTCAGCCTTCCACTCACCAGGATTATAACTAATTAATATTAGTTACAAAAAAACACGCGCTAAACACCACATTCAAACCTTAATCTGGATCAAAACATGCACTATTCATCATAAGAACAAATGTGGGTTTTCTTAATCCGTTTGTAATTAGCACCCAGTAACCTCCAGAATTATAATTAGGGTCTCCCTAATCACAACCAAACTCACAAACAGCTTGCCACATCATTCCTTTGTCACATGTTTTACCCTGCTTTCTACCCCTTGGAGAAGAAGACAAAACAGTAAAGCAAATCCAACGCCCCACATCCTTGCTTCAAACTTAAGCTTATTATGGGCCATTGATCAAATTCCAACCCTGCCAACTCATGCAAACGTCCAAGAAAGCATCACATGAGTTCAAGGTTTTCAAAATCCTACAAGGGCATATTGGGGACTTCAACCATTAGGGTTTATAGTTTTTAGTTGTAACTTAGCTCATTGTAAGGCTATATAAAGCCACTTAGGCCTTTATTTTTCAGCGGCTTTTGGTTTTTCCTTTGTTCAAACACTTGTAAATCCTCTTTCTGATTAATGAATTTGAGTTAAGTGCTTTGAAGAAAGACCAAGTGCCATCTTTATTCTGCTTGTTTATGTTATTAGTTTACTGCTTTTGAAGTTTAAAACCTGTTTTCAAAAGAGGAGTGTGCACAAGTTTGCATATTTTCCTCATTTTCTTGATATTTTGCTAAGTCTTGTTCCAATCTTGGAATTCTTGGGCTATAGGGCTGATCATAGCATCCTAACTGAGTTGGTTAAGGTGTGGTGAGGCTTATAACTTGGGGATAATCAAGTGTGGGGTAACAAGTTTGCATCAATCAAGATTTTTGAAGTTTCTGATTTTTCATGTTATTGTGCTTAACCCTTGTTCAATCTTAGCAGGCTTTTGTGGAAGCTTGTGCTTGTTCTTGCTAGCACATAAGCTCAAAATTCGTGGGTGTGGATGTACATCCATGAGGTTTGCATACTTAATCTCCAAATCTGCTTAAATTGTGACTTTTGGTGATATTTGCATGAAACTGTTGTTCTTGTGAATTTTGTGGCTTGTTCTTGCTTGAATCTGTTTATTAGACTTGTTTTAGTGTTAATTGATGCTTGGTTGGCCTGAAATCTTGTTTTGCTTTTGAAAATCTTGATTTGAAAAAGTTAAAGGGGTGTTTGGGTCTACTGGTTTATGCTTGTAATCTGTTTTTGTGTTAAGGGAAAGTGTTGTTTATGCTTTGTATCTGCTATACCTTTGTTTGAGAGTGTTTTGCTGCAAGTTTTTGGGTTTGAACACTTGAATTGATCAATCTGCTATATAGACCTTGTTTCTGCTTGTTTTAACCTAGGATTTTGGGAACACTTAGTGTGTATGCATGCTTAGGGATAAAAGTGGTTTAAACAAAGTTAACATAACCTGTTTGAAAGATTTGAGGTGTTGAAATTGGCTTGTGTGTCAAATACATCAGCAAAAGTAGAAAACTGCATGTGTTAGTGTTCATCAGTAACTTTCATTGCTTGAATCTTGCTTAATTCTTTGAACCAGTGCATGAAACCTGTTTAGACTTGCTTATTGGAGTTTATTATAGCTTGTGTGTGCATTTGGTTGAATTTGGTGGCTTATTGTGGTTTTTATAGCTTATCAAAGTCTGCTGAAGTGGTCATTTGCATCAGCAAAGTGACCACCTCATTTGGTGCTGCATTTTGATTTCTAGCATTAGGATTGTTGTATTGCTGCTTGGATCCTATTTGTTTGCTGCTTGTGAGGATATTTGGGTACTTAGATTGCTTTGTTCATAGCTTATAAGCCCACTGGCTTATTGGCTTATCTGTGCCAAAACACATCAAGTTTACCCAACTGGTAAGCCTTGATTCACAAGGTTTGCACTCAAACCTTGACCAGCAGGATGAAAAACAAGTCCTTACACTTCATTAAGTCTGTCAACGCCTACTTTGTTCCTGTCAGCGTTTGATTTCAACTTATCAGCGTTTGACTTTTGGTCAAACTTGGTTTCAAGCTTATTGAATCTGTTTTGCTTATTGGTACATGCAACAACTTAGTTTTTGTAATAGAACTCATTTTTCTCAGCTTAATATCAAGTCTGGAAGTTTACAAGTCTTTTGGTTAAGCTTTTGCTAGAAAACTAGCTTATTTGGTTTTTTCAGCCAGCTTATTTGCTCCTACAGCTTATTCTACTTGGCTTTTTGTGATTTTCTTGATTGATTATTCTTAGTTAAGCTATTTGTGAGCTTTTACAACAAACTAGAGCTTCTGAGGTGCATTATTTCTCAAACCCGACTATTTTGTCGTTTTGTGAATTTTTACTTTTCTATTTTCTGGCTTATTGAGTGAGCTTATTGAAAATTTCTTTTGACAGATCTCTTAAGCATCTAAAAAGAGGGTTGTGTGTCAAATTAGAGCTTATGGCATTAGCTTATGGCTTAATGGGCTGAAAAGCCCAATAAGAATAAGCTTTGTGTTCAATAAGCTGTGATAAGCACATTTTCAGCTTTTGGGCCTTTAGAGTTTTGTTCTTAGAATTGAATTTTAAGTCAGATAGGGCTTTTCCAAGTCAATTGGGCCAAGTTTGACCTTTTGGGCCCAAAAGCCCATTTAGGTTGACTGTTTTTGGATTTGGCCCATTTGAGGGCCCAATAAGGGTATTTTGGTAAATTCACTTTGATTTTCTGATTATTTAGGTTAAAATAAACTAGTTTGCAAGTTTTTAGAATTTTTTATAATTTTTGGATTTTTAATATTATTTTATTATTATTTTATTATTAAAAATTATAAGTCTGATTTTCTAGGTTTTTATACTTTTCCTAGGTTCTAAATACTTAATTAGGATTTTTGCAACTTTTCAATTATTTTCTAGGTCTTTTAATTATTTTCTATAATTAATTTAAGATTTAATTGATTTTAGGAGTTTTTAATTGTTTAAAAATAGTTTTAATTGGTTTTAAAATTTTTAAAAATATTTTTTAGCTTAATTAGGCCATTTTTGAGGTTTACAAACTATTAAATCTTGTTTAGGGCTTTTAATATTTAAAAGTGATTTTTAGGGCTTTAATTAGCATTAAAAAGTCATTATTAAATTAATTAAAAGGTTTTAGCAAGTTTGGATTTTTTGTAAACTTTTAGAATTTTATTGTGGATTTTTAGTAATTTTTAGGAATTTTTAGGTTAAGATTTTAATTTTGATGGTTTTTAGGATTTTACGTGTACGCTTTTTTTAGACTTAGCTTAATCCGTCTTCATAACCGTCATTTTATTCTAATCCTCTTTCCATTCTTCTTTCTCAAATATAATCATAAATTAATCCAAATCATTACACACATAACACACTAGCCTCCTTGAGAACGAACTTAATTGGGTCATTCACACACGGTTTTCCTAAATCGTCGTGCTCACTTGCCCTATTTATTGCTTCCTTTTCCTAAAGGGGTGATTTTACTCAACATCAACCCTGCACAGTAAAGGTCCGTTCTTGTTGTTCACCAAACCCAGACAACATCAACCTAGCCAAAGCCTCGTCGTTTGTACTCGACTCCCCCGAAACTCTGCTCCCTTTACCCTTAGCCTTAGCTCTGTCCCTTCCATTGGACGTGGGATCGGTTGCACTTCTTCATTATCAGTGGCATCAACATCCACACTGTTACTTGCATCCATAGAATTTGTATTAAACGAACTAGACCCAGATGACTTGTATCTCTTGCTTACTTTGGAAGTCCTAGCTAATTCGGCAGGCAATTCAACCTCCTTCCATTTCTGAACGTCTTTTAAAATCTCCCAGCAATGACGAAATTTGAACGGTTGTCCAACTTGAGCATCATAGTACATCAACGCATCATTAACCATATCAGCATCCGATGCACCACTTCTAGGCCCCATATGCATCATTTGACCATAAACACCACAAAAACGAGCAATACAAGGTCGCATTGACTTCCACTTCCCGTTCAAAGAATCATACGTACGAACCCCGGGTTCTCCCGTTTTGCTCTCAAAGTACTAAGGATTTTTGTCCAAAATCCCTGCGTACTCATTTCGTTTCCACTAATGCTGTCAGTAGACACGTAAACCCAACCTTTTGTCAAAAAAATTTCCTCCGCTGTTGTCCAATGCTGTTGTCGTTTTGGAGGTTCTTCGACCGCCTTCTTCTTTTGACGTCCCCTAGATAATGTTTTCTTTGGTTTAGGTTTTTGGACCGTTGGTTGAGTTTCGGGGACGGTTTCCAGCTCGGGAGACCCGGTTTGTTGATACGAAGCAAACCCTTGACTATCAATCGAGTCTGAATACTGCGGGATGTAGCAATCTTGACTTTCATAGGCGGGTTGTGATGAGGAACCACCCCTATGGCTTTGGTATTGGGTCGGGTATTGGGTAGGGTATTGGGTCGGGTATTGGGTAGGGTATTGGCTCGGGTATTGGGTAGGGTATTGACTTGGGTCCGGGCAACGGTAAGGTGTGTTTTGGTAAGGTTGAGGGTGATACAATGATGGTGGTCGAATGGTGATACCGGGTGACGGGTTTTCTAGGTCGAAAGTTCCTCGCGGTGTGGGTGGTGAATTTTGGGTATTTGGCCTACCTCGACGTTTGTTGGAGGTTCGGGGTGTGTTTTCTTGAGACATGATTTGGAGATTGAAGATGGAGATGAAGATGAGATGTTTGATTTTGTGTGTGTGAAAAATGAAGAAGATGATGGGAGTATTTATAAGTAAATTTTGGGTAAATTTTTTTTTTAATTTGAATAAATCAAACGGTAATAAAAGTGGTGGGGCCCAGAATTTCAGAAACTCACTGGGTGAGTTAGCTACTGATTTTTGGTTGCCAGCAAGAAAGCTGCGCGCGGGTTGGGGGGGTGGGGGTGGTGGCTGCGCGTGGGTTGGGGGTAATCACGAGTGGGTTATAACCCACTCCCACCAGCCTTAGAGATATGGAGAGAGTATAGTGTATTTTGCACATGTTAACTTTATACAAAAACTTTATAAGTGTAGAAAACTTTTTACTAAAGTTAGAAACATAAAATCACTGATCCAAAGCTTTAGTGTTGTTTGTAACACAAGCTTAAAAATATATTTGATGCCTTGTCGTTAACAAAACTTAAGAGGAATTAAAAACATAAATATCGTTTTAACGCGATATTTATATTCACAAAGCTTATAAGCACTTTTAAATTTACGATAACAATTTAACGCACACATGGCCTACGATCATGCGTAATAGTGTGCAAGATCACGCGTCTAAGGTGCCTCTAGGGATGAAACCATAATGTTTCCTATGGCTTCGAAATATTTATAATTTTCGTTCTAGTGTTAATTTTGAAAATAAAACAAAATTCTAAATCTATCTTGAACGCATTTCGTTCATCGAAATGTGTTTTTAGTGTTATTTAGTTAGTTAGTCTAATTTTATTTTTGTGCACCGATTCATATTCGGTTTTGTTTCCGTTTTTGAGTGTCACTTGGGCACATAGGACGCCTTTTCCTTATTAGGGCGCCGCCATAGCACACTTCTTCAACACTAAAAATGGACTCCGTTTTATGAACGTCTGAGTATTGATAGTTTTCTTTTTGTGAGTTTTTTTTATGTTTTTTAGTGGGTATATATGTGTTTAAGTGGGGTATTATCGTATTGGTGATAAAGTCGATTTTCTTATTACACTCTTGTTTGTAAAAAGAAAAATCTCATATTGTGTTAAGATGAGTAGGATGAATGTGTAACATATGTGTTTAAGTGAGTATTTTTTATAGTGAAGTCGGTTATTTTCTAAACAAAAAAAAAATCGGTTATTTTATTACACTAGATTATAATTACGTTGTTTGTAATAATGAAAAATATAACAAGACTAAATTGACAAGATAAACGTGTTATTGAGTTCTCTTTACGGAAACACGATCTAACATTACACTAAACCAATTAACATGAAACCTTATTAATAGATAAAAATTGGATAAAAAATAGAGCTAAATCTACAAATGTTTTAAAAAAATATTCTTTTAAATGTCCTAAAGATATTCGAAAGATCAGAAAAACTCGAGAGATTTTCAACGATGTTTTGACAAACATCGAAAAGATTCGGGCATTTTGAATATTTAGGACACTTGCCAAAAAAAATGTTGATGGTCTCTTAGGCTACCCACAACGCTACTAGGTCGCGACTTAGTTTTTTCGGCCGGCGACTTAGTGCGACCTATTTGCCACAACCCGGCGACCTAGTAAAAAAATATTATTTTTTTTAAATCATTATTTTCTCTTTATAAATACCACATTTTCACACACACTTTTTCACACATAACTCTGTTTTTTCACACACACATTCAGAAATAAAAAATAGTATGCTCATTCCCACATACCGAAGCCGAGATTAAGGCTATAATTAAGAGACAAATAATTCAACAACAACGCCGTTACCAGGAGCTTACGAAGTTAGGTGATGATTTCAATGCTGCGTCTGAAGTGAATACGGAATTGAGCTCGACATGAAAGAAATGCTGTGATCTCTCCCCACAGGAGCGCCAGTTTATCGACACGTATCCTAGTAAGCAAGCTGATTTGGATTTCAGCCTCCGGAGATCTTTGTGTAGAAAGTCGTCAAAATTGAAGGCTAGAATTTAAGAAAATACTAAATGATTGAATAACTTTAGTTCTTCGTCCCGATATCAAACAACTCATATCGGTTCTTCGTCGCAACAACAGCGAAGCAGAAATGAGTCGCCCGATCTACCCTTTCCAATTCCAAACGACTCGGATGGCAGAATGACTGACAATGAGGTGTATCAATTATACCTAGATCAAAAAGTGTTGAGACAACAAGAGGAAGAAGAAGAAAGGGAACGAAGGGAGCTAGAGGCATAAATTATAGCGGAAGAAGATGAAGAAGAAACATTACGTTGGGAGTTTCCTTGTTGTCGGTTATCGGATTCGGATCCGGGAACTGACTAATCGTATTATGTAATTTTATTTTTAGTATCGTATTGCATTTCCTATTGTATTTCAGTATTTTCATGTTTTATTAGTCTTGAATAAATTTTTAACTTTCGAATACAAGATTTTTACATTTCTTTTTACGGTATATAGTATAAATTTTATATTAATTTTTTTTTTTTAAACACAAACAAACCCCGTTTTTTTTTTTACACAAACACAAACACACATTTGAATTGGGTCGTGACCAGGGTCGATTTGCCCCCGACCGAGACCGGCGACCGAATCGCCGCAACGCAGCGACTCGGTCGCGACCGAGACTCGACCGAGGTTTTCAGTAAGCGTTGCGGGTAGCCTTAACTCTACTTGATTTTCCAAGTCTCCTTAGAGGATGTGAGATTTTTTTTTTTTTTTAGACATTTGCAAGCTTAGCAATATATACCCGTATAAGGATGACAGTAAAAATGGTAAATAAGTGAAAAAAAAAAGCTGTGGGGGGGGAGAATTATCGGGTGTCGGCATCGAATTTTATGTTTTATAATTTTTTATCTTTAGATTATTGCCTGATCTTGATGTCCTTCGTCTTGTTGCCACGTGTCACTAACAGACAAATTTAACATTTACTCGTTTGTGAATTGTGATTATACAATCACAAGTTAAATATTTTAAAATGAAAAGTTTGTCCTCATACGAGCTTAAAAAACTAGTGCAATCGTACGTGCTAATTGCAACAGTTTTGTCTCTAAACAAAATGTGCATCACTTCAAGTCGGATTGTGAACTCAATTTCACTACATGTTTAATGACTATAGATACGGATTAGTTGATCAATGAAACATTGTAACCTTTAGGATAGGTTGAGCATCGATTCAAGACCAGATTGGATCAGTTAAGTTTGGACTGGATTGAGGATCGAAATGGTCCGAAACTTCGGAACGAGACCGGACCGAAATAGTCTGGTCTAGTTAAATTCGGTTCGATTTTGGTCCTGTCCGATCTTGTACGGCAAAATCGACAATATTTTTATAAGATCGAACCGGAAGCACAAGTTTAACCTTAACGTTAAGGTACTGATTTCATGTTTAACCTTAACGTTAACGTACTGATTTTTTAGTCCATACCATAATGATATGATATAATGCGAACTCAGAAGTACAAGTTTAACCTTAACGTACTGATTTCATGTTTGACAGATAACCAGTGGCGGACATACATAGAGAGTTCGGGGGGCGGCGCCCCCCATGACTAGCCCGATAAAATGAGATTTTAGTGTAAATTTTTTTCGATTTTGAGGATTTTTTGAACGTGCCCCCCACTCGTAAACCAAATTGCCCCCCACTTACATATTAAAACTCAATATTCAGTACGCCAACACCTTATAAATCTCTCATTTCTAAGTAAAAATACTCGATTTATCATTTCGATATTAATTTTTTTTCTGTATTTTGATGTCATTGTCAAAAAAAATTTTTTTGCCCCCCACTTGCTATATTCCTGCGTCCGCCACTGCAGATAACGAATGTAACATGTACACAACACAACTTAATATTGAAGGCATTTATATATATTTACAAACACACTAGGATCCTTCCAAGTAACTCATCACATGGTCTCTTGTCTCCTCTCAACCTCCATTTTTACAAGCCTCTATTCATTTCCAATCAATTCTCTACATAATTTTCAATTATTATTATTTAAAATAATATATTTTTTTAAAAAAAAACAAGCTCAAAAAACCAGCATTTATTACTACAATCTGTCCCATTTTGGCACCTTGCCTTTCATCTCCTCCATTTATACCATCCTTCTGCACCATTTCTTTCTGCATCCTAACATCTTTTCTTTCTTCAGAATTGGTCTATCTTTTAGACCAACATTGCCATTGCACCAAGATAAAAAAAATGGAGGTTTTTATGAGAATGGCAACTTGTTTGTTTCTTGTTATTGGGATGATTGTGCCTTTAGCTCTAGGTGGTGGACATAACTATGGTCAAGCTTTAACCAAGAGCATTTTGTTTTTTGAAGCACAAAGATCTGGTTACCTTCCTGGTAACCAAAGAGTCAAATGGAGAGGTCATTCTGGTCTCATGGATGGCAAAGCCAATGGGGTATGTAAATAAATACTTTTTTTTTTTTTTACTTTTTTTACTACTTTCTAAAACCAAAATTTTAACATAAGACTAGACCCTTAGTAAAATGTTGCTGTTGTTCTTGTTGTGAGTTCAGGTGGATCTTGTTGGAGGGTACTATGATGCAGGAGACAATGTGAAATTTGGTTTGCCAATGGCATTTACAGTGACAATGATGTCATGGAGCATAATTGAATATGGTAAACAATTAGCTCAAAGTGGTGAGCTTGGTCATGCCATGGATGCAGTCAAATGGGGCACTGATTATCTCATTAAAGCTCACCCTCAACCCCATGTGCTTTATGGAGAGGTAGTAGTAAAATTTTACTACTGGTAGTAATTTTGTTTTTGCATGATATTGTGGGACCCACATGGTTTACTGTTTTAAAACATGTTTTAAGGTTTGTTGGATGTGTTTTGTACAATTGTTGTTTTTGTAGGTTGGAGATGGTAATACTGATCATTATTGTTGGCAAAGGCCTGAGGATATGACTACTTCAAGAAAGGCTTACAGAATTGACCAAAATAACCCTGGTTCGGACCTCGCTGGAGAAACTGCGGCCGCTATGGCCGCAGCTTCTATCGTGTTTCGCCGCTACAATCCTGCTTATTCTAGGTTGCTCCTCACTCATGCTACACAGGTCAGTAAAATAACTCACGAAGTCCCTAGCACCTGAGTCATAACTAATTAGACATATACGTGACTGAAATTTGTACATTTGGGCCACTATGTATATGAAAAAGCCCAATTTCCAAAATTTGTACGTTACCAAAGTGGTTAAACTTGTATATTTGTATACTTGGTAAAAAAAAAATACACCAGATTAACCAGGTTAAAACATTACATATGGTCAGGTGAGAAGAAACTGCACCGAAACATGCTAAAAAATCATACCACGACAAAAATCGATAGATCTGTTCTAAGAAGAAAAAAAAACCCACTAAATGTGGTGCGGTTGCGGTCTTACCGATAACACCGGACCACAAAATCGTACCGCACTGCACATTAAATATTTAATATTTAAAAATGTCGTAGTAATTATTTTACGTGTATTATAAAGCTTCTAACGCATATTATTATTAATATTTTCATATGTTATAAAATATACTATTTGTTTTGTAATTTTCTAGTGTCTTCCTAGTTTTTAAATTCTATTATATGTGCTGCCGTTAAAAAAATAATATACTATTTGTTACATTTAATTCATGCATTACTTAAAAAAAATACTTTCTCCATTCTGAAAGGATTATAAAGTCAAACATGAACACTTATTTTAAAACGAGACGGAGGTATGAACTCACATTAATTATCCAACTGCATGCATATTAATGAGGGTATGGTAGCAAGACAGTTGAAGTAAATTTAAGAAAGATTTAGGGTTGGGTTTTCATGGTTTTACTGTCAGAAGACAGACTAGTTTAGACTATAGACTAGGCTGGTCGTTGCTTGGTGCCATGTGTAAAAGTTTAAGTTAGCAGCAAGGTGACCGCATTTATAGGGATAATTTCATATATACCCAATAAAACTTCATAAATTACATATTTCCCCAAAATACAACTTTTCAATGCATAATGTACAATGCAACTAAAGCATGTTTTGGGGATATATGTAATTTATGAAGTTTTAGTGGGGATATATGTAAATGCCCCTTATTTATATTTGCGCATATTATGTACTCATTACTTTTACTGTACTACATTAGAATTATTGTTGTAACCTTAATTTTGTCTTTTACTTATATTAAACAAATCATTTCGTGCAACTTGGTGCGAAAAAAAAATATTAAGCTAACTAAAGTTACATAGTAAAAAGTTAGAGTAGCACAAGAAATTCGAAAGTTACACATACCAAAAGAATGGCACTTTTGAAACCTTTTTACATTTCGTAAACTCAAAACAGGTATAATCCGTGCTACATCCGAGACCTATCTGAATCCGTACTTGAGATGTCTTTCATAGTTTCATTAAACAAAACAACATGCTAAAGGCTTAAAGTACTACAACATGCTTAAGTTCTTTATTTATCAATTACTCAAAGGACAAAATGATTTTTTTACTACATTGGTACATGTTTACGTTCTTTATTTAACCTAGAATTTTGTCCTTTGCGACACGTATGATCCGCGTCGTTAGCAGTTTAAAACGAGCCTTTCTTTGTAAACCGAGCTCGAAATCTCTAGGGGTGCTCAAAATCGTCTAATTGAAGTTGGTTAATACGAGGTTAGTTTGTACTAAATGATAGTTCTCGAAAGTGTAAAAAGATCAAATCGTATCTAAAATAGTACTAGGTTTAAACCTTTAAGGTATATGTGCTTGTTGTTATTTTGATTTTGAAAGATTATGTTGCACATGTTGGATCACGTAGGTTACATCAAGAAGGACATGTGTGTGAGTCTATCCACCGTAGATCTTGTTAGGACCAAAAATATTAGCCGTAGATTGAAGCTAGTTAGCCACGTGGAGCCGTAGACTGTCGGTGAACACGTTACGTATGGTCCCGCGACACTTACACCTTGTAGGAACGGGACCGTTTTGATATATTAGTCGACTAACTAAACACATGATATATTTTAAAAAGATTTAGTTTTTTTAGCAAAACTTTACACTAGACGAGTCCGCCCCTGTAAGAAGAGCGGACTCGTTACATTGTACATGAATAAAATGTCATTGTAACCATTTAATACGATTAACGTTCACTAACGTTGTGTTATTCTTTTCTCAGCTATTTGATTTCGCGGACAAGTACAGGGGTAAATACGACAGTAGTATTACCGTGGCACAAAAGTACTACCGGTCTGTCAGTGGATACGCGGTACGTGTTGACTAGTTTTAACTAACTTCATTTCGTTTATCAATGGTGATTTACGTTTTAACGTTTTTTTTATTTATTTGGTTTTTAGGACGAGTTGCTATGGGGAGCTGCTTGGATGTACAAGGTGACAAACAATCAGTATTACTTGAATTACCTAGGTAGAAACGGTGACGTCCTCGGTGGGACTGGTTGGTCTATGACTGAGTTCGGTTGGGATGTTAAGTATGCCGGTGTTCAGACCCTTGTCGCTAAGGTCAGTTACTTGCTGCATTGCAACTACGAGTGTGTTTTTTGATCATTTGGTCAATGTATGTAAGGGTTTTGGTTGTGGTTTATGGTATGCAGTTTTTGATGAGCGGAAAAGGCCGTCGACATCATGGGGCAGTGTTCGGGAAGTACCAGCAGAAGGCAGAGAGTTTCATGTGTTCGTGCCTTGGCAAAAATAGCCGCAATGCTCAAAAGACACCTGGAGGCTTGATTTATCGCCAAAGATGGAACAACTTGCAGTTTGTCACAAGTGCATCTTTCCTGCTAACTGTTTACGCCGATTATCTGACTTCTGCCCGGAGAAACTTAAGGTGTTCTTCCGGTACTGTCACCCCACCTCAGCTTCTAGCGTTTGCGAAATCTCAGGTAAACTCAAGCTTCCGTACATTTTGGCTTTGAGTCAACAGTTGCTACTTTAAAAAACGTGTTTTGATCGGTTTTGATATTTATGTAGGTGGATTATATTCTTGGAGACAACCCACGAGCAACAAGTTATATGGTTGGATATGGGAAGAACTATCCACGCCAAGTGCACCACAGAGCCTCCTCGATTGTGTCTTATAAGGTTAACCCTTCATTTGTAACCTGCAGAGGCGGTTATGCTACGTGGTTTAGCCGAAAAGCAAGTGACCCGAATCTCCTAACGGGTGCTATTGTTGGTGGGCCCGATGCATATGATAATTTTGCGGATCGAAGAGACAACTATCAGCAGACTGAGCCAGCTACATATAACAACGCTCCTCTTCTTGGAGTATTGGCAAGACTAAATGCTGGTCACGCTGGCTATAACCAGCTCCTTCAAGGTAGATTGTCAATTAATCAAGTCCCATTGGTCCGGTGAAGAATATCCGGGTCATGAAACAATTTAGCGTCAAACTTACAGCTATCAGTTTTTAATCTTTATTTGATTTTTTTACAGTTGAAGTCCCTCTTCGTAGTACTGACGCTATTCAACCACAACAAACTCCAGAAGCTAAAGTAACTCCATCTGCAGCAGGTAAAATCTCGATAATAAACATTATATTAGCAATATAAGTGATCATAACTTTGTTGGATACGAGATTAACTGATTCATGGTCCTATCTTTAGGTTTGATTGATATTGCGCAGAAGACTACAAGTTCATGGACCGCAAACGGTAAAACACACTACAGATACTCAGTCACATTGACTAACCAATCTAACAAGACAATCAAGAACGTTAACATATCGGTAACAAAGCTCTACGGTCCACTGTGGGGTCTTACCAAGACTTCAAGCGGTTCATACGGGTTCCCAACATGGGTTAGTTCATTAGCAGCCGGAAAAAGTATAGAGTTTGTGTACATTCATACTAACTCTCCAGCTGAGGTGTCGGTTTCAAGTTACACATTGGCTTGAAAGGTCAAAGAAGACCAAAATATTGTGCGATTGTGGGAGGTATACGTGAAGCTTAGGAGGAAAGTCCATTTTTTGTGATTTTTCTTTCAAGGCGTTAATTTAAGAATAAGGTCTGAAGAATGGAGGACGAATGGAGTGACGAGACAGTTTAAAACAGAAGTGCTCATCCTCTTTCTCCTCCTCCTTCGTTAGGTCTTTGAGACAATTCGTCGAGAAAGATACTAGAAAAAGGTATACTTCTAAACAAAATAGATCAGAAGAATCCTTTTGTCTTTTTTTTTAAATCCCTTTTTTTTTTACTTCAAGATAGGTTGAAGTGTTTATCTTTTCTTGTTTGTGTGTAAATTTGGCAACTTTTTATGTTATTTTGCAATGAATATAGATTTGAAACAATTTGTGCGATAGTTTCGTGTTATTAATATGTTTTCAAGTCATTGCCTGTCGACGTAAACCAAGGGGAAGTAAATAGAAGTCACCATCTTAAAGGCAGACTTCACTTGGTTAACATCCTTATACATATAATCAGTTGCATCCTGCAAAGACGCTAATTCAGAAAGACGTGTGCAGAAAATCCATCATAAAATTATGTCAGAGTGTCTGCGTGTATGCAGTATTAAGATGACAAGAGTGTAGATGCTTACAATTGACTAAAAGTCGTTCGACAAATGTATTGCAAAACCACACTTTCGATTTTGTTCATTTCGTTGAAGATTAACTTTACCAAAGCACATTGGCACTTATTAGAACCAACAGAGTTCAGACATTTTTGACAGCAAAGCATGAGTTAATAACTCCGGAACTTATAATACACAAGTGACAAGTCTTACCACCAAGTCCACCACCCAAACTGGTTTGGAAAATGGTCACGGTTATCACCTATGGCGTGCACGCTCATAGAATCGGGTTACTATAGAGAAAATTGTGTTGCTGAACTTCTGATACCATATGTTTGCCAGAAAACTTGTGACTCACCAACTTATAATAAGAGATTAAGGGCTTTAACATGTTCAGTCGCGTTTTGTTAAATATAAAACTTCTTGCGCTGTTCATGGTCGGAAGGAGAAACAGATCAGTTGTTGAGCCAACTGTAATCTAGTTATAGGCGTGTCCTCCTTCGAGTAGCTGTGCTTATTATGTTAGCTGAGATGTGGGATTCACCCACTCCGTTATACTTAAAAACGTTTTTTTGAAGTAATACTAAGGAAACTCTTTACCTAAAATAAAAATTTGCGCGAAAAATCATTTGTAAATGTGGAAACACAGATTTCATAATATCTTTTGTTGCGGAGTCACTCACCAGGCATAAACACATCACTGATCCGTAAGAGAAATTTGATGCAATGACAACATCACACTATTACGCTGTTCCGTAGATAATAATCTTATTGCACAGAGTAAAAACAACGATAGCAGTTACAACACACTTATATAGTTAAGGTCATACTCATCTGTCTATAACAAGTTTCTAATATCCTACGGAAATGTGAAGACCCTCTCTTCCTTCTAGCAAGCAAAAATATTACATCAAGAGAATTCTTTGACAAACCCTCAAACCTCACCGTCCCTTGTCGATATGTCTGGCTATATAACGTCAAAATGGATAAAAAAATAATATAACAAATAAGTTATTACGCTTATTCAGTGGCCATATGATCAAAAGCTTTGAAACCGTAAACTTCAATCGCTGAAACCTTATACTCACCTCCTCTTGTTCTTCTTTCTTCCTTTAACTTCTTTCTCTAGATTTTTTATCCTATGGCTGAGAACTGACGATGATGACACTCTTGGATTTGAAGACTTCTGTTCCGAGCCTGGCTTTTGACTGAGAAGCGGTGTTGATGAAGCTATGCTCGAATTTGTTTGTTCTGCTTGTCGTTGCTGATATGCTTGTGCAGCAGCATACTTTTTCAAGCCTTCAAAAAAGGAGAAAGCTGGCTTTGATGCACCCGCGGGAGGTGGTGGTGGAGGTACTATTATTGGTATGTTCAAGAGCTTCTTCACGGAGGGTTTTTTCATTACTGAATCATTCATCAAAAGTAATTTTGATTTTAGATGTCAACTTAAATCACTAATTTGCGGTTTCTAGGTTTGAATAGAGAAACTTACTTGCTCCATATACAAGAGAGAACAAGTTGGACGTGATCCAATAACAGAAGAGAGCCTGCACAATGTGAACAATGATCTTTAATCAGAATAATATGTTCTGCATAATACTTCCTGTCGGCCTGCAGCTAAACAATCATATGATAGCTTTGATCTGACTCATGATCCAACTACATTGACTGTGATCCGACCCACTGGCTAAGGAACATGGGATCCAACTAATCTACATACTTAGCTACGCCTTTATTTTATGTTCTCCTACCTCAAAACTTACCCCACCCGGACACACCAACTCTGTCCCATGGCATAGTGTTTGGCTATATGTTGCAATTTTCAGGGGATGTACAGTCACAGATATGGATATTTACAAACATCTACGGCAACTAAACTGATGTCTATTATAGTGTATAAATATGGACAAATGGTCATATTTACCTTTGGGAAACTAGCTGTAAGGGGAACTGTAAGAGCAGCAAAACCCCTCGAAACATTTTTCATCGTGTTAGCAGCAGGGTTACCTTCCAAACCTTCTTGCATGTTTAACTGAAAAACAAAATGAGATTGTCAGACCATAACAGTTAAGGTTAGGTACAAGGTAGATAGCAGGTCAAAACATGCCTCTTTTAAGTGCGAGTGAAAATAGTTGGGTCGTGTTGGGTCAACCCACTAACACTTCGTATCAATTTTATTAAATTTCATATATAATTGCTGTGCTAAACTTGCTTTATATCGTTACAAAAGAATCGAACTTTCTTAATTAAGAAATTTAGAAGGCCTCTGCACCTAAATACACTTCAGATAAACCATAACCTAAATCGAGCCATATGTGAATGGGTCAAAATTACCACCTGTAGTGCACTGTCTCATGATAATGATTGATTTAAAATGTGACGGGAGTCTAAATGTATATGATCACAGAGAAAATGACGTTTACGATACGCTCGATTAAGCAAAACAGCAGTTAAGTAGTTTTGCAGTTTAAAGGAAGAAATTAGATGGTACCTCTACGGTTATCCAGAAAGAAAATGCAGTCAAACAAGGAAGGAAATAGAAAGCATCGGCAGTTGTAAGATCGAGGAACCAAGATGCCCCACCAGTTGTAAAGGACGGAACCTTTTCCACCATGTTTTGAATCTGCAAATGAAATGAGAACAAGATTAAAAAACCATTAAGTATAGTTGAACAAAGATCGTGAACTGATTAAAGTTGTCATGTGGGATATAATATTTTACTTACAGCAAGAAAAAAGCTAACAAAAACCGGGCCTTGGATGAAGAGCCCCTTCAAAGGAGTAAACGTACTAACACCATGCCTGCAGAAATTTTAAATTCGAATCATACTAAAACATCTTACGCATGCTTTTAATCATGTAAAAACAACTAATCACTTCTCACAATAAGAGCAAGTGCAATGCAACGCTTTTTGAATGACTTTTCAATGTTTTAGAAAGCTATTCAATGACTTTTTCCATTGTGAGAAAGAGTTTGCAAATGACTTTTTGCTGGAAGACTTTTAAATCACCAAGCGTTTGATACATTTTCTGCCAAGCTATTTTCATTAAATGTAAACCTTCTGATTTTCCATTTTACACCCTCAGTCAAACAAATTTATCCACTTTTTGTAGTTACTTATTTGTTGCACTATATTATGCATTCATGTAGCTTGCAAACAACTTGAAGCCATTATCATCCGCATAACTTTTACAACGTGAGTTATGTGCCACGACGACATCGAACGAATGACCATACCTACGAGAAGCTGTTGTTGATGCTTGCATAGAAAGAACTTTGTGATGAAGCCAAAAGTTCAAGCAGGCTACATATTGAACGAGGGACATTGCGATCTTGTTGCTAATTATTTCTATCTAATACTCGTGTGATGCTTTTCAAGTATATTTTTCCTTCTCTATGATATGTGTTCTCTGTAATACTCCCCTTCATTTGACAACTACTAAGTAAAAAAATTACATACTGCAGCATCACATGTAAACAAATTGCATACTGCAACATCAAAAGGTTGGTTTAATTTGTGTCCCATTGGCTTTCTAATATGTAATTTGCAAATATACACTACTGCATAATTTTTTTGTATGAAAAAACTAACACCATCTTTAATGAAATATTAATTGTGAGTCAATGAAAAAGTCATAAAGACTTGGAAGCGTTGCTGTTGCTCTAAGAAACATGGAAAAGTTCTTACCGAGTGAATACCGCCTTCATTTTGGTCTGGCCTTCAGCTACAGCTGACGGACTCATGCCCTGAAAAAGGTATTTAAGGTATATCAGAAATAAGTAAAACTTATTAGAGGGTTATGCATATCTATTTTAGCTTATAGAAAATGAAATGACAACAAACAATAAACAGATATCAAGAACACGTGAAAAAACGTTGAGCTACATACCTTATCTTGCATCTCCTGCTTAATCGCCTCCAACTCTGGTCTCAATATCTGATGCAAGAGATGAACAAATCAGTGCTACTTTTTCTTGGGTAAAGGGTTTTACCCCGGTAAATATAAATCAGTGCTACTTAGTTTTTAAAAGGAATGACAACCGATTACAGAACAAAAACATTCAGACGGCAATATTATGAAAAAATGACTAGGACGACATAATTTACAGTATCGTGTTGCTGCTAGTTATGAAGTAAAACAATTAGTAAATGAAATACGAAAAAAAGTAGAGCTTACGGTTAGCTTTGAGGTAGCCTTCAGCTGATTAATCATGATTGGAACTGACAAAGTTCTAATAATCAGGGTTGTTATTACTATGCTTACCCACCTGACAAAATGAAAAGACGCAAGATTATTATTTCACTGTATATGCCCCCTAAAAGAGATGTACGGAAACACAGAACAAAACTTGTATGCTAATGTTTCATGACAGGGCAACATTGTATTAAATTTGAATTCATCGAAGTTTGAACTAAAACTTATTTGTCACTAACTCACTATCTTTTGAGTCTTTCATTGAGCCAATAAGCAATGATCCACATACAAACAAAACTCGACTAAACCCCTACACAACCATTTTCCTAATGGTACTTTGAGCTTAAAAGCACACTAATATAATTCGCTGCTCCATTCCTCCGCAAATGTTTCATGTCAATAACCAACAAAACCTAAGACCCACATAAGCATATGGTAAAAAAGTTCACACTTTTCATTGTTTTGCTGATGCTGATGAGCTGACGAATCAGGATCATTTTACACTTGCATAACTAAACTTACCAGGATTATCACATAGACATTCAAAACTATTAAAAACTGGACTATTCCATATCAAATAATCACTTTCAAAACGAAATGCCAAACAAAAACAATAACCAATCCCGCATTCCCTGCGTAGCAGAAAGACATTTGGCAAGGACATATGAAGAAATATCTGTGAACATACATATATCATTTGTGTATGAGTATGCCTATAGAAAGTGTACGGAAGGCGTGACAGCATACAAGTATATATGAGCATAGCTCAAAATAGAATAAGCATATAAGCAATCCCATATACCACTTCTTTAAGGGCATTTTACAGGCGATATTCAGAATTTTCTGGGTACTTAAAACAACTCATTATCAGTTATAACAACTTGCAAAGTCTTTTTGTTTGGATGATCATCGTATCATAATATAATATAACAGTCAGTTTGATGAAAACACGCAGCTTGTTGCCCGTTTGTCTTCTCTTACTTTGTAAATAATAGTTACTGAATAAAATAATAATCAAATTTAAAGAAGAGCTCTCTTTGGCGTTAATGATGGTCTCAATTTGGGTCACTTTTTGGCTTCTCATATCTGTATTTGGCGGTGTTTGGGATTATTTAGAGATCAGGTTGAATATGGAGTTTAGGAAAACTTGACTGGTGTTTGGGATTGCCTATTATGAGTGCTAACTTTGGTTATTGTGTTTTTGCAAGTAAACATTTTGGAATAGGCAAGTATTCGTTGCAACGGTGTTCACTTACAAAGAGTCAAATTGGATATCTAACCTGAGATGCCGTCAAAATTGGTTAGGTTTTGTATCAGAATAGAATAAGCATGTAAGCAATTTTGATAAGCAGTCCCAAATATTAATTTTGTTAAGGGCATTTTACAGGCAGTTTTCAGAATTTTCTGGGTACTCAAACAACTGGATTATCAGTTGTAAAAACTTGCAACAGTAGAATCATGTTCGAACACTATCTGTAACAACCAATTGATTATCTGAATCTGATTATTGCGCGTCAAATAATTTGCAGGGAATGTAGATGCACATAGTAGCAACTTTACTAACACTACCACATATCCACATATAGAAGAGCAATCTCAAACTCATCCAGATAGGGCACTTTTGGAGCCCGATGTATATGGCAAACTGAGTGATGATATGTCTGATGATGATAATTTTGTAGAGATATTGAGAACAACCCTCTTGAAGGAACTAGTCCAGTAAGTAGTTTCTAAAGTTTTAGGTTACCCTGCATTAGTTTGTGAGCGGGAATTTCAAGATAGTTGTGTGGAAAAGAAACAAGATGACGTACAAAAAGGGAAGACCCATCACACATATCTCAATATTGATGAGTTCAGAAACATTACAAAGCAAGAGAACGGTTCAAGTAGCGCACCAAGTGGTGCAGCAAGTGGGTTGGTGAACATAACCCACCGGCTCGAGCCTGATGGGACAGATTACAACTACGCCTCTGCATCCAAAGGTGCTAAAGTTGTGGCACATAATAAGGAAGCAAATGGAGCAAGCAATATCTTGGGGTTGGACCATGACAAGTACTTGAGAAACCCGTGTTCTGTTGTGGATAAGTACGTCATCATTGAGCTTGCAGAAGAAACTTTAGTTGATGCTGTGAAGATTGCAAATTTTGAACACCATTCTTCTAATTTTAAGCAATTTTCATTGTCGGGAAGTTTGGTTTTTCCAACTGAAACATGGTACTCTCTTGGAACTTTTGTTGCTGAAAACGCTAAACAACGTCAATACTTTAAGTTGCCCGAACCCAAATGGGCTAGATACTTAAACTTGACTTTAGTTAGCCATTATGGGTCAGAATTTTACTGCACATCAAATGTGATTGAAGTCTACGGTGTAGATGCAATTGAAAGGATGCTTGAAGATCTTATTGTGACATCAGAAGAATCCGCAAATGTTAGTTCAACCGCATCTCCTGGTTCAGCAAAAACTACAGGGTCCAAAAATGGCAAAACAAATGGTGAAAAAAGAAACGCGGATGAAGGTACCAGTAGAAAGATAGAAGGTGTTGATGATGATAAAAGGGTTGATGATGATGTGGCAAAGAAACCCGAGAGTGCCACGAAAATACCTGAACTTGTGACAAAAGGTAATGGAAGAATACACGGTGATTCTGTTTTGAAGATTTTGATGCAAAAAGTCAGATTACTCGAAAAGAACTTACCTTTATTAAAGGATTACATAAGTCAAGAGTTCGATCCTCACTCCTTGCAATGCCGGTAGGGGTAGGGTTGGGTTTTTTGGGTTAATGGTGGTCTCATTTTGGGTCACTTTTTGGCTTCTCATATCTGTATTTGGCTTCATTCATGGAAATAAAGGTCTTATTTTCAAATACCCTTAATTTGGAAGTTTTTTTGTTTGTTTCTTATGAATCTTGATTAGCCCTTATCTTTATTGTAATAACCGCGCTGAAACCGGGTAAAGTTCTCCCCTTTCGGGGAAGGTACGAGTTGTTTGCGCCTGGCACGAATTGAACTTGACACCTCTCACATTTAAGTGATAATTTGGTTATCTTTATTGTATCTTTAGTTGTGTGTGCGCGCGCTTGTGATATTGGTTGATCATGTGAAATTTGAGATGCCCGTCTGTTTATAGATGCAAGTTAAGTAGTTTGGTTTCATTACTTTTTATAGATGCAAGTTAAGTAGCTTATCAAGAATGGTCAATGAGGCCAGGGTGTTTGGAATTGTGTATTGAAAAGTAGCGTGTAATCAAATTCTAGTATTTCGGTCTAGTGAGATTATGTGATTATTTAGAGATCAGGTTGAATATGGAGTTTAGGAAAACTTAACAGGTGTTTGGGATTGCTTATTATGAGTACTAAGTTTGGTTATTGTTTTTTTGCATTCAGTAAACATTTTGGAATAGGTAAGTATTCATAACAACGGTATTCACTCACAAAGTGTCAAATTGGATATCTAACCCGAGATGCCCTCAAAATTGCTTAGGTTTTGTATCAGATTAGAATAAGCATATAAGTAGTTTTGATAAGCAGTCCCAAATACTACTTTTGTTAAGGGCGCTTTTGGTGCCCGATGTATATGGCAAACTGAGTGATGATATGTCTGATGATGATAAATTTGTAGATATTGAGAACGACCCTCTTGAAGGAACTAGTCCAGTAGAAGAAGTAGTTTCTAAAGTTTTAGGTTACCCTGCATTAGTTTGTGAGCGGGAATTTCAAGATAGTTGTGTGGAAAAGCCTATACTAAAACCGTAATAAAGACACAATAAACCATACGAAACACAATAATCCTAAACAAAATGATAAAAAAAACATAACTTTTAATAAATGTCCTTACCAATTACACCCCGTAAAATTATGCACCCCATCAATGGCATACTGCAAAGCCGCAACCGGCAACCACGAATCCGCAGCCGCAACCGCCACTTCACTAACCGCAGGCGCAGCCGCGGCCACATTCGCCACAGCTTCCATCCCTTTATCACCCAAAACCTCAGCCATATCACTCAACAGCTCAATCCCTTTCTCCCCACTCCCAATCCCACTACTCATATTCCTCACAAACAACATCCCGCTTATCCCCGGTACAGAATGATCCTTAAAACCAACCCCACCCATACCATGAAACGGCCCAAACGACCCAAATGACCTCCCAGATGACCCAAATGACCCAAAGGTTGGAACTTTATGATGTGGGTATTGTTCTTTATCATCTTTTTGGTGATTAAAGTGTGAAATTGAGGGATTGGGTCTCTGGGTAGTGAATATTTTTGATGATCTGAGTGTGAGTGTTCTTCTGTACGCCATTGATGCTGTTTAACCAATCTTGATCAAGATTTTTTTTTTTTTTTTTTTAAATTGAAAAAAAGATTGTAGATTTAGGATTGAAATATGAAATTAGGACTAGATTTAAGGTTTTGAAATGAAATGAGGTAAGGGTTTAATGTTGTTTTGTTAGGGTTTAGGTTTTGGGATATATCTGTTTTTTGCTCTGTTTTTGGTAGTAGTGGAGGGATCTAGAATACAGTTTCGGGTTAGGGTTATTCGGGTCGGGTCGGTCAAGAATAAAAATAATTTATCTGAACCCGACCCGATTTGAATTCGGGTTAGTCGAGTTCGGGTCTATTCAGGTCAGGTCTAGTCGGGTCGGGTCTAATCGGGTTTGGGACAACCCGAGTTCGAGTGAATTATTACAAAAAATCTTATTTTTTACATTTTTTAATACAATTTATATTAAATTTAAATTTTAAAAAAAATAAAAATAAAAAAAACTCTTATTCGGGTCAATCGGGTTGCTTAGCAAACAAATGGCATGGTGCCATAAGTCTATAGTTAGCCCACACCGTACAGCGTTGCCTTAGCAAACAAATGGCATGGTGTTGTTGGTTTCCTCCTGAAAATTTCATTTGGTTGTATATTTTTTAGAATGTCAACAGAATCATTTCACAATAAGGGTTTATTTTAACTTTTTAAAATAAAACTGATTCAACTTTAACCTTAAAATATATATATGTTTGTGTACTACGTATATAATAACTGAACAAAATAATACCTCGCTTAAAACTCAATTCATTTATATATTTTGCATGATTGCATCATTATATATAACACATACATAGTTAAAGTCAAAGTTAAACGAGTTTGACTTAAAAAGTTAAAATAAACATTTATTTCGAGACTTTTTTTATTCATGATGAGCATTGAACATTCGCGAGGCAATTGCTATTTTGTAATGGACCGCGGACGAGTTTTGCAGCTTATTATAAACTTTAGCAGTGGAAGGTGATTTCTGCACATCTTATTTCATACACAACAAATATATGTTTTGGAGATCTATATTAAGGTGTTTGTTTTAGCTTATATAATGGGCTTATAAGCTTATAAGCCCAAACCAAGTGTTTGGTTAAGCTTATATATGTGGGCTTATAAGCTTATTAAACATAGGCTTATATAAGCCATAAATGGCTTATATAAGCCCATTATATAAGCTAAAACAAATATATTTCTCAAGTTGCTGGATTCTAATTTTAAGCTAGATAGCTAATAGCTTCTCAAGAATTTTAAGCAGCTGATAAGTTATCAAAATGCATCTAACTGCACTGAAGCCGAGGCTGACCATCACACCAAAAGCAATAGAAAACATACACATAGATACCAGATTACAAGCAACTGAAAATATGTAAAATTACAAACTGTTCATCAATCCTATTATCCACCACACTCTGCTACTAAACTGTCAACTTCCTGCTGCTGCTACGGCGTACTACTGTTCAATCATTAACAAAAACTAGTGTGTACATGTTTTCAGTCTCCCTTCAAATATTCACAACCTTTTATGCCCCTGATCTACTCCAATCAACACACGGGACGCTTACCTGATGCACCAAACGTAGCATATAGGTATATAGTCATTAAATGTTCATGTACGACTTGATATAATGAAGTGCAATTTAGTAGCAGCGTAATGGTTTGATTTGACGCCACTTAATATGTTTTGCTTTTGTCTCCACATTTTTTAACAATGTAAAGACTCGAATAATTGAAAGAGATGGAAAAAGAGACCATAATGATTTGTTACCCAACCTGCCCATCATGCAACCATGTACGCTGAAAATAAAAGTAATTGGTCAATAAGAATGCGTACCAGTTAATATTAAAGATTTAGTTCTGAAGAGGTGACCCAGGCTCCGAACCATACACAGAAGAATACGATATTGTATCTTCTTTGGGTATAGCCACGAAGTTTAGTTTAGTGGACCTGTGGTTAACCTTCTCATTTCCTTAGAGTACCCGTTTTTGACGTCCTGAGTATGAACAGGGAGTCATAGGCTCCGCATTTGGACTCCCTGCTGAGCTTCTACGAGGTGTTGGTGTCATTGACCCGTTTCCATTCCCACGATACCCGCTACCATTCATCCTAAAACTACTGGATCTCCTTGGACTTGGCTTAGACGGACCCGTAAATGGATTCACTTTCTTTAAGTAGCAAGTCTTGAAGCTTCTTTTGGTCCTGTGCACAAGTAAATGGACATTAAAACCATTTTGTTTAATGTAACAGGTTCAAAGATTCAGATTGCAAGTGTAAAAATATTCTTGTTGCTGACATATTTGGATGACAAAGGGAAAATGTTTTCATGTAAGATTTCATATTTATTTTGCAGTTCTATTATTTTAATTGAAAGTTTAGCTATTAATAGACTTAGAGACCAAACCGACTTGAACCGTTTTGTTCCATACAAGAAGTTTTGTTCCATATAAATATTTAATACACCAGCCGACTTATACGCAAGGATTATTCCATAGTAACCATCTACTTGTTGCATATTATTATCGTCTTTTTTTTCCTTTACACCATAAAAAATAGTTGAATAAATACCGTCACCATATGAAATACCTACGTTTAACGCTATTATTTTGTCAATAGTCAAAGTAATACAGAATCAATACATTGCTAACCAATAGTTTTAAGAATCTACTTGATGGCAAACTACTATTTCTTTCTAGTTTCTAGCAACAGGCCTAATAATCACATATTGAGGTTGCAACAAAGAGATCTCTATGTTTGAGATTTAAGAGACTAAATCAGGTACTGATTTTTTGAATGATCAATGGACGACCATGTTTAAGGCCATATATAAGTATTAAGCATTTTGCAAATGTATAAGAGTGGTAGATCCATAGATATGACATATACAGATTAAAACATGGAGCATTTAATAATGTTATGCTAAATCGAAAGTATATTAAGCATTTCCAAAATGTATATGGCAAGCTGCCTCATGTCCCCAAATTTTCTACACCAACAAAAACGCTAGATATAAACGCTTTTGTAAACAATGCACGGTTCAGTTTGGGTCGTTTTTAGTCAAAACTGGAACTCAACTTTGGTCCTTAGTATTAAATTTTCACCCAAGCATCTAAACTCTATGGTTCAAAGTTTACTTACCTAATCAATAGTGACGCAACATTACATAACTGTTGATAGTAACCAAGTTACCATGATAACCTCAAACATGAGCCAAACATACACATAAGAGGATTGTAAAATTCTCACACAATGTTTTCAGCATCAGAATATTTGGAAGTATTATATATTTGTAGAACACAAAATTCAAATGAAGTAAAACAAAAATTAGCAACATTACAAAATTTTGAAGTATGGTGTGAAATCTCTCAAAATGAAAAACAAAGAAAAAGAAAAATAAGGGATATGTATTATCGTAGATTTGTACTTAGCTTGGGTAGTAGTTGCAGTATCAAAGATTACAGAAACATGTATATTAAGATCCAATCTTTTGTTGACATTTCTTTTAACATGTTTAGGTCATTCTCCCTATCACTACCAAGTAACTCAAACCTAAGGCACACTTTAGAAACACTTGTTAACTATTTTTATATTGTTAGAAACGATGGTCTTGGAACTTTTGGCCGACTACTCTAACTCATGAATGTTATGTTTTAAATTTTAGGCCTATTTTAACTTTAATTATTAAAGCCTATAACATACCTTCTGAAGGACTCGACATGTAAACCCTGCAAAAGAAACTTGAAAAGGTAAGTTGCATTAAAAGATACTCTCAGAATGCCTATTGAAATACTCACCCGCCGCAACTACCACAATGACTATTTTGTAAATACTGGTATATAAAACTTGTTTTAGACAATCCCCTTCATTTATCTTTTCATTACTCAAATTTAACGAAAACACTGTATGAACTTGAGTTCAAAGGAACCAATAACTCAGTACCAAGTTAAACAACAGTTAAGTTCTAAACCGAAGGCCTCTTGGCCCAGCGGTATGTGAGTGGCCTTCTAACCTAAAGGTTGTGGGTTCAAGTCTCGGTGGAGACATGTGAGATAGAATTTGTGAGATAGTTTGTGTGAGTTGTAAAAATTTGCCGTTCAAAAAAAAAAAAAAAACAGTTAAGTTCTAAACTATCGAAAAGGTTAAAACAAAATCTGGCCATGTGTCAAATGGAGAAAACGTGTTTGAGGCTATCTGTTGAACAACGATAATAACCAAAAAAAATCCTATTATTGAGTTATAATCAATCAGACATGTTTCTCACAATTATACCCAACTAAAGGTTTTAACTACTCCATTAATTTTCTCAACTAAACAGTTCCATTGCATTTGAAAAGCATTAACTTTCAGTTTTACAAATTGTTCTAGTTGTGGCTAAACATGTAGTAATGTAACATGTTTATCTTAATGTCTCTAGGTACCACTAATTACACATAACCTACATACTTAAGAGCACAAAAAATAAATCAAACCAATAACTCGAGTACAACCATATATACATACGATCTTACAGATTTCAAATAAGAAAAAGAACATAAGAATTCTCAATTTCTGTGACAAAGTTAATTGTAACATTTCATCTACATTAAAAATTAGCATACAAAAAGGTTCTTCATCGTATATGTTACGGAAAACTATAACAAAGCTGAGATGATGAAAATCTAAAGGTTCTTCTCAAACACAAAAATAAAGGTCATCAAAGCATGAAACATAAAAGAAAAGGAAAGTAGGAAATGTAGAAGCAAACGACAATTCGAGAAGGGAGAGATATTAAGAAT
The DNA here is from genome assembly GCA_025667525.1 of Glebionis coronaria. Lineage (NCBI taxonomy): Eukaryota > Viridiplantae > Streptophyta > Magnoliopsida > Asterales > Asteraceae > Glebionis > Glebionis coronaria. The sequence continues at coordinate 21,240,381 of CM046874.1, forward strand.
TTGAAATTCTTGATTAAAGAGTTACATGATAATGATGATTGGATTCTGTAAAAAAAAAAGAAGCAAAAGCTTCTTGAAAAACTCACAATATGTGTATTGCAAGCTTCTAATTTAAAACTGGATCTTTTTATTTTCTTAAAATGTTCTATACTTGCAGAATGCGGGGAATTAAATGTGCAGGAACCATCAAATTCCAAGACCAAGAATGCTAATATGTATTTTAAAATTTGAACATGCTCGATTAAAAAATTAAATAATTAACTAAATGCAGTAATATTATCATCCACCTTTAAAAGTACCCAATTAGATCAATCAATTTTAGCATTGTCCAATCAAATTAGCCTAAGTGACCTCATTCAAACCCATCTTTAAGCATTATGCAAGATACTAAATGGATATGCCCCTCATTAATAAAACTGAGCCATAGAAACATAATATAGGACTATGCACGAAACTCGTGAGCCTAAAATTAGGTAAAACTGTTAAGAATAAAAGGCATCTTAGAGAATAACTGGGGATGGGTTCTTAAAACACCAAGAACAAATTATATTTTTTGACACAGACATTTAATAAATTTATTGACAACAAATCTTAGTTTATTTCAACATTTGAAACAAAATTAGCATCCCATGTTTTTGTCCACTAAAGCATTTTATCAAACAAATTATGTGCATGTTAGTCATTACATAAAACTTCAAAAAATCACAAACAGAATACTAAAAATTAAAATCATTGACAACATAGCGTTGACCATACTGAAAAACAATAGATATCTCAACCATCTAATATCACGAATATATATAACCACCAAAAATTAGAGACAACATGAAGTTAAGTTCTTACTGTTAACAAAATTGTCTTAAAATCAACAATAACATGAACATGAGACAAACCTGTGCTTATAGGGGATTGAGATGTCTAGATTGGGTTCTTTAGTACAATTTCAAAATAAAGGACAAAAGCTTTATATGTAAAAGGTATTCTTTTTCCTATAAACAACCAAATTGTAAATACTTTTTTATTTATGACATCATATGATAATAATATTTAATTCAATAAGCCAATAAAAAAGTTACACGTAGTCAAAGATGACATATACATAAACCTTCTTTTAATAGTATAAATAGATAGATAGACATTATTATACAGAGATTCTTTTTTTGTTGAGCAAATTATACAGAGATTCTAACTAAAGGTATGAGCAAAAAATCTTTCAAGTAAACTCCTACAATGTTTTATACAATAGTAATGAGCATCGACACTTCTTAAATCAAATACGACTTGTGCATTGACGCAATCTAAAGCACAAATAATATTGACACTAAAATTATATTAAATCAAATACGATTTGTTTTATACAATAGTAATGAGCATTGACGCACTCAAAATCACAAATTATAGTAGTGTCATTGTCCGGGAAAAAAAAATCGGACAAACTTTCAATCATAGTGCATCGGAAGTAAAGCAATTACTAATATAAAAAATTTTAATAGTTTAAGCTCCATGACAACCATCAACAAAATAGGACAATAGCTTAAACCCCTATGTTTACATATTCACTACACAACAGATTTAGAAACACTAAATTCTCATTACTTATTAACCAAAAAGCCCACTTCCAAATTTTCTTAATAAGACAACTCAATTAGTAATACATTTTCCATTTTAACTTACCTAATCATAATTCATAGCCCCTTATAGCAGAAAAAACTATAGAGAATCAGGCCAAAATAAATAAGAATAATAAAACAATCCCATAGGAGTTAAGGCATAAACATTAGACTAACCTTGACAATTGACACTAAAATTATTCTTGTTTCTGATCTTTTATTTCAACATCTTCTCACGTTGACTCATCGCTGCGCAATCAAAAGCACAAGTCCTATATCAAGATGATTCATAAAGATCGATTTTCATATGGACTAAAACTACATTTTGAATAACGATAACATATAAGCAACAACAAACTGATGTTGTATATACTTTCCCAATTTTGGAAACAAAAAATTTATCTACTAAACCTGATCCATGCTTTCTTGTGAGTTAAATGTGCCACTTTCTCTTGCACCAGGTAGTGTAATAGCCTGTCCAAATGACATCTGTAATACAAAATTTAGTTAAAAAATGATACAAAATTATCTTAATAGCGCAGTAATAAGCTACATAGGAGACATAACAAACATGATTCCCTCTTATAAATATTATCCAATAAGATGAATAAGTTGTGTTATGACACATTTCATGTCGCCGCAATTAAACCATTTACTCAGTACTCGCCTTTAAGTTATTAATCGAAGTGTTTTTCACCATAATGCATGAACAACCTCATCCTTGTCAATTAAAACAAAACCAAGAGATAAATGCTCATACGATGCAAATGAATTAAACATAGAACGTATATTTCAAGGACGTCACCCCCCCCGATTATCAACCCACAAATTATATAATATTGACGCTTTCTAACTTTCAAGAATCTCCTAAGTCAATACTCAAGTTATAAGTTAGCCAAATTTTCAAAAGCTTTTTCATTTTAATCTCCTCCTTTATTCCATATTCCATATAATGAAACTTTTATACTAAGATCCATTTAAAACAAAATTTTCAGTCACATGATAAACATCAAGTGATTGAAATTATATGTGCAATTATTAACGATTTAAAAAATAAAGGTTGAATCGTAAATGAACTACTTTTGACAAATAAAGGTTTTAATTTAATTATCACTTCACAGAGAAGAATAAAAGTACCTGATTGAGAAGACGAACACGATTAGATAAATGAATATCAGAAGACATGATTAAAGGGCTTTGGAGATTGTATAAAATTCAAAAAAAAATGTTTCTCTCAAAGCACCTCCCCAAGTAACCAATACAAGATGTTATCTGTGCAAGAAATGCGCAGTACTTAAAAGTTTAAAGTAAAGAAACATACTTATTGTCTTCCAAAAAAAAGCTATAGGTTAATTATAAAAATAGCAGGCTAAAAATATTTTATAAAAATTTCTTTTAAAATATGACATCATCATTTATCATTTTTTAATTAAATTAACCAATAAAAGAATTTCATCTAGTCAAATATGACATAGACAAAAACTCTCTTTTAATAGTATATAATAGATAATAGATAATAGATAAAAGAATTCCATCTAGTCAAATATGACATAGACAAAAACTCTCTTTTAATAGTATACTAGACGAGTACCCGCGCATAGCGGCGGAAATTGTCTAGCAACAGATAATTAACACGATGCGATATTGTCGTAAGTGTTTCGGTGACGTTCAAAATATAACGTCAAAAGATTAAACTTTTATTGCAAAGTGTTGTAACATGTTATAATTCAAAATATCTTATAAGTATGTTTCAATTAGATGAAAGGGTGCCATTTGTTTAATTAACCAAAGTTTATATCTTTTTTAATGAATAAGATTTGCATGTAGATAGTTTTTAGTGGGACCCATATTTTTCAACCATTCAACATTTTCAACTTTCAACCAAAGAGATACACCCTTTATAATGTAGTATAGATATAGATTAGTGAGACCCACATTTTTCAACCATTCAACATTTTCAACTTTCAACCAAAGGGATACACCCTTTATATTGTAGTATAGATATAGATATAGATTAGTGGGACCCACATTTTTCAACCATTCAACATTTTCAACTTTCAACCAAAGGGATACACCATTTATAATGTAGTATAGATAATAGATAATAGATAATAGATAATAGATAATAGATGCACTTAGACACAAAATATACATATGTGGTGTTGTTTAATTTTTCGTAAATGCATATGATTACTTTGTGTTTTAGTTTTGTCTCTATCTAAAGAGTTTGTTATTTGAATGAATACAAAACTTTTTTCGACTCGGGTTTTAGAAATGAAAAACTTTGTTTGTACTTGAACCCCCTTAAGCTTTTGGTTATTCGGGGGTGGGTTAACCCGAATAAGACCTATTATCATAACAATAATAAAAAGAGTGCGTAAATTCAAAATAGAAAATAAAAATAGAATGTTTATTAATAAAACACTCGACAAAATAGTTTTTCAAAGATGTAAGTACATAAAGTTGTTTTAGCTTGATTGTGTTAGTACAGTAATCGGTCGGGTCGAATATGGATCTAAGTACTCGCTGGGAGGTCCTTAGATGCTTTGTGTTGTAGAGAGATCTTGTACTATCAAGAGATATTGCTAACGATTTTCTGCACATGTAAATTAACACCGTTAGTCCTTACCGTGGGGATGGACCCCACGATTAGACTCCGACGTGAGAGTAAGTATTCATATCGTCCGAGATATTTATGTGTATAAAGATGAGTGAGAAAATCGTATCTCGTTTGAAATGCAAGTGGGTACTATTTATAGGAGAAAGTACTGGGCCTTTTCCCGTTTCTCGGATAGTACTTGAGAATGGGCATTTGTGGTCCAAAAGCCCATTTGTCTGTTTGTGGTCTAATCGTGCCCTATGGATTATTCTTTAGAAGGTTTATCCACATGGGTTTCAGACATAAGTATGTCCGGCCATTGTGCGCAGCTCCGCTCTCCGGGAACGGACCGACCTGGAGCTTTTGCCACCGTGGTGGGCTTTTGTGTACTTAGGTCTAGGCCCAAGGTTTGGTGTATGGTTTTAGGCCCAATGGGCCTTATCCATGTTATACGCCATCAAGTCTCCCCAGTCCAGTAGTTCTTGCGGATACGGATGGGCTATTGGACTTTTCGGCTTCGTCCTTGGGGCTTGGGTGCTACTTGTTTTTGCTTTCTCGAGATGTTTGACGCTTTTTCCCCTTTTCTTTGGCCCTTAATTTTATCTCTTCTTTTACTATTGATTCTTTTGTGAAATACTTTGTATTTATCACGCTTCTGTGCCTTTTCGTGGGGTCACGAACAGGTTGTTGTACTTTTGCTTAGTACCGTTTTCCTTCTTTTGTATTCCGAGTGTTAGTCCCTTTAATTTTTATGTCCGCGGTTATTTTTTATTCCAATATAATCTTGCGTGCTACAGTTGAGCCACTAATCGTCATTTAATGCTTGAAATGACGGTCGCTAGCCAAGTTGATTATTGCAGCTTATGATGACTTTTGGTTGCCTTGATCTTGGTCGTTCGTTTTCACGAGTGTATTCCACGTGTACGTGTCTCGTTTGCTGCGCCGATTTATTTAAAGTTATTGTCTCCCTCCCATTTAATTTTTACTGCTTCCCTTCTCGTTTTTCTTTCACTGATATCCACTTCTCTTGACCTTTTTTTCTCTTTGGGTCGCTTTTTTATTTTATTTTGTTTTTGCAGCGTTGGTGATAGATTCACACGAGTCTGTTCTTACTCAGCGTTACTTGGATGATTTTGTAAGAAGTTCCACGTTCCATCATGTGTTAACCCCACCTTGGCTGCTCCGAGTTGTCGTGTTCGCGATGCCCCTCCAGGGCAAATTGTTGTTTACACCAAGCTTTTTGATTTTACCTCTTATCGAATCCCTTTTCTTGTTTCTTTCTTGATGTTCTGAGGCACTTTCGTTTTCACATCTCTTAGGTTAGTCCTTTGGCTGCCCTGAAGATTTCTCATTTTGATATTGCATGTCGTATCTTGGGCATTATCCCTTCAGTTGGTTTGTTTTGTGTTTTCTACACGAATACTTTCAAGAATGGTTGGTTATCATTTCGTCGGCGTTTTCCTTGCATTGATATTTCCAATAATATTCGTGCTCCCGTTGATTGGTCAGACCACTTTTTTCTTTGTTGATGCGTCGGTTATTCCATTTTCGACATCTTGGACTGATTTTCGTTTTGGTAAGGATCATGTGCCTCTTATCTACCATGATTATAGTGTAGGTGATGTGCAACGTTTGTTAATGCATCGTGTTGCACTTGCTCCTACGCATTCGGAAGCTTTTTTGTGCTCTATTGGCATCAACCGTTATCATTCTCTTGGGATGGATTTTTATCCTATGTCCGTTGACTTCGCTGGAAAAGGTATATGTGCCATTTTCGTTATTGTGTTTGTGCTTATGTATGTACGTTATTTTCTCTTCTTTTTTCTTTTGCAAATATTTCCCTTTTTTGGTGGCAGCATATATGAAACCTCATCGTGTGAGTTTTCGTGCATAACGTTTAGGTGTTGGTGAGCTTCCTCTTCTTGTGCGTACTCGTGGTTTGACTACACCTTTGGTAGGTTTTGTTGATCCTGCTGACTTGACAACCAGTTTGGGTGTTGGCTCGTTGCCTCCCACTTCTGCTTATGAGAGGGTGATTCGTGGTGATTCACTCAGTGTGTGTGGATCGTTGTCATGTGGCTGTCGTTTCTGCTTTTGTTACTGGTGTTGAATGGTTTGTGGCTTTCTTTCTCCGCTTCTTCACTCATTTTTCATCATCGTCATTTTTTTGTTGTTCTTTTTCTTTGATACTTGTTATCTTCGTTTTTCAGGTCCGTTTTTTGCTTCCTCCACTACCTCATGTTCATCCGATGCTGGTCTACTGGATGATTTGTGCCTCTTGGATCCCGATTTTGGGATTGATTTGGATTCTCCCATCCCAATGCTTTCCTCCTGTTTGTCTAGCCAGCTTGTTGGTTATGTGCCAGATGCTCAATCTTTTTGTGCGGGGTATCTGGAGGTTGGTTCGATTGGTTCGTCTGGAGCGTCTTTATCTTTGGGTTTAGGGGAAGACGATGTTGTTTTCGAGGATGACATTTTTGTCTTCTTGGTGATCTTGATGTTCCCATTCGAGTGGCTTTGGTGTTTTAAGTTTTATTGAACCATGGTTTTCTTGGGGTGCTCCTTCGTTGTCATCTACTCTGCCTTTGGTTCCCGGCTGTTAGCTAGCATTTTCGGGGATGGTCCCTTTTGGTAACAGTTGTTTGTAGAGATTGAAGGGGAGGATGTTCTTTTTTTTTATCATTTTTTGTTGTTTGCTAGCTTTTGTTTCTGGGGGTATTTTTTGTTGTTCCATATTTGCCTTGTGTATTTCTTTTATTGTTAATTAATGTAAGACTTTGTATCTTATCCCATTAAGAAGTCTACTTTTGGCTTTTTGTCTGCGCACTTCTTTGTGGGTGCAGTTTCTGTGCTCCTTAGCCTTTTTTATGCTGGTTCTTGTGGCTTTTATTCTGCGCACTACTTAGTGGGTGCGGGTTATTTTACAAAGGCTTTTTATCACCTATTTTGCACACTACTTAGTGGGTGTGGCTTGTTATTTATGCTATCTTTCTTGTTGTTTATGTTCTCCATTGATAGTCTTTTAGGGGATGCCCATTGTACTGGGCTTGCAATGCCTCTTATGTACTTCGTTGGATTTCGGGTCGGAGTCCGTAATTACTTATCACGGAGATATTATTATTGCGGGGGTTGCTCCTAGCATTGGGCTTCGAATGCCTCTTATATGCTTTCTTTTGAGTTTGTTCGCTTGGATTACTCAATTATTGTTTTTTTTATCACGGAGATAATATTGCATGCACATGTCTCTTGTTCCCTTTTTTGGACAATTTATGGTGGTTGTCATTCAGAAGTAAAGGATGCGGAGGTAGCTAAGCTCCGCATGTTTATATATAAAAAAGAAACAGAGACTTTAATATATAAAGGGTTGTTTGCATGATGATGATTCTTTTAGAAAAGAAAGAAAGGATTTCCTCTAGTCAGCGGTCGATAGCTCGTCCGTGAACTTTATCCAAGGTCTTTTGTTAACCTCATTAGTTTTGGGGGGAAACATGGAGTTAGGTGTAGCATTTCTTCATGTTGCAAACATTCCATGTCCTTTGCAATGTGCTTCCATCTTTATTCCTGAGTTTGTATACTCTGTTTTCGAAGGCTTCTATGACCTTATATGGTCCTTCCCATTTTAGGCCTAGTTTGCCTATGTCCTCTGCATGGCTTGCATCGTTACTCATGTAAACGAATTCTCTTGGTTTAAATGTTTTTCCACGGACTCTTGAGTCGTAGTATTTTTTCATTCTTGCTTTGCTTATTGCTTCTTCGAGTGCGGCGTGTATTCTTTTTCTTCTAGAAGTTCTAGGTTCATTCTTAGCTTTTCTTCATTGGTTGCCTCATCAACTTCCATTATGCGGATCGTTGAATTCCTATTTCTAACAGAATTACAGGCTTTGTGCCATATGTGAGGGAGAATGGGGTTTCCCCGTTACTCGTCTTTGGTATTTTTCTGTGTGCCCATAGGACATGTGGGACTTCTTCTACCCAGTTTTTGCTTCCTTCGATTCTTGATTTTATTCCTTCCCCTAGGCTTTTGTTTGCCTTTTCGGCGAGTCCGTTCATCTGTGGGTGTTTGACGGAAGCGAAATGTTGCATGATGCCTTTTTCTTTGCATCAATCTTTGAATGGGTTATCTCGGATTTGCTTCACATTGTCGGATACAATTTCCCCGGGTAGTCCAAATCTGCAGATGATGTGTTTCCATACGAATTTTTTTATGCGTGTGCATGTTATTCTATCCATTTTCTGAAGTAGTCGATTGCAATGATTAGGAATTTGACTTTGTCTCGTCCTTCTGGGAAGGGTCCTGCTATGTCTATTCCCCATTTGTGGAATGGCCAAGGTGCGGTTATCGGTGTAAGGCTTTGTTGGGGGTACTTAGGGACTGTCATGTGTACCTGGCAGCTTTGGCATTTATTTATTATTTCTTTGGCATCTTCGTGCATTGTTGGCCAGTAGTATCCTATCCTTATAGCTTTTGCTACTACAGACCTGGGTCCAGAGTACATGCTACATGTTCCTTCGTGGATTTCGTGTATGATGTATTTGGCTTGCCTTGGTCCTACTCACCGTCGCCATGGTTCCAGGAACGATTTCTTGTACATCGTTCCTTTTATGATTTCGTACCTTTTTGCCTTGGTTTTTACCTTTCTTGCTTGTCTCCTTTCCGTTGGTAGTGTCCCCTTTGATAAGAAGTCGTATATTGGTGTCATCCAATTATACTCTTTTACTTCTACTACCGCTAGGATTTCTGTTTCTTCTGTTGTCTTTTCGGTTAGAGTTTCTACCAGGACTTGTTTGGCTAGGTGTGAGAAGCTTGTCGAGGAATTTTGCTGAGCACATCGGCTTTTTTGTTCTCACTTCGGGGTATCTGTTTGATTTTGAATTCTTCGAAATCGTTGATTATTGTTTTTGTTTTTTCTAAGTATTTCTTCATGCTTTCCTCTTTAGCTGTGTATGAAGCATTAATTTGGTTAGCTACTAACCTGGAGTCCACGTTTGCTTGTAGGTTATTCGTAGTCCGACAATTAGTGCCTCGTATTCTGCTTCGTTGTTTGAAGCTTCAAATTCGAATCTTAACGTATAGGTGAACTATGTTCCCTATGGATGATTTAGTATGAGTCTTGCTCTCGAACCTTCTGTGCATGAGGAACCGTCTGTGAACAATGTCCACGTCTTTGGTTTTTGGATTTCAGCTTCTTTCATGGGGTGTCTTCGTCATGTATTTCGGCTATGAAGTCCGCTAGTATTTGCCTTTTTATTGCATTTTGTGGTTTGTAGTTGATTCCTTATACGTCCAGGGCGATTCTCCACATCTGCATTCGTCCAGCTGTGTCTGGGTCGACAACACCTGTTTGATTGGTTGGTATGTGACCACCATTATAGGGTGTGCTTGGAAGTATCGTTTAAGCTTTTCAGTTGTATAGATTAGGGTTAGGATCACTTTTCGATAGGGGAGTAGTTTTTCTCTGGCCCTATCAAGGTTTTATTTATAAAGTAGGTTGGTAGTTGCTTTGAATTTCTTTCTGTTAGTAGCACTACGCTTACCGCGTTTTTTGAAACGGATAGGTATACTTTAACTTTTCCCATTGCATAGGGTAGCTAATGGTAGTTATGGAATCTGTCTTTTGATGTCTTGTAATGCTGTTTCGGCATCCTTTGTCCATCGGAATTCGTTTTTCTCTGTGCATCCTTTCAAGGCTTTAAATAGTGGTAAGGACTTTTCTGCTGACCTTGACATGAATCTGCTAAGGCCCATGAGTTTTTTGTTTAGCTCATGAACTTCTTTTTTATTTTTGGGTGAAGTTAAGTTCATCACTGCCTCTATTCTCTTTGGGATGGTTTTATGCCTTCCGTATTGATCATGTGACCTAGGAATTCTCCTTCTTCCACTCCGAAGGTGCATTTCCCTAGGTTAAGTTTTATGCTTACGCTCCTTAAAGTTTGGAATGTTTCTTCAACATCTCTAAGGATTTCCTCCTCTGTCTTTCTTTTAATAATTATATCATCTATGTAGAATTCCAGGTTGTGTCCTTTTTGTTTCTTAAAAAATCATTCTATCATTTTTTGGTATGTGATTCCAGCGTTTTTTAGTCCAGGGGGCAGTCGTCTGTAACAGAAGATACCCTGGCTTGTCATAAATGCTGTTTTTTTCTTCATCTTCTTTTGCTATATGTATTTGGTGGCGCCTTTCTTGGGTGTCTAGAAAGCACTTGAAGGGGTATCCGCATAGTGATTCTAATTTTTGGTCGTCTTCTGGTATCTTGCAGTGTTCTCTTAAGGATGCTTTGTTAATATTTTTGAAATCAATGTACATTCTCCAACTGTCATCTTTTTCCTTTATCATTAACGGGTTTGACAGCCAGTCGTGATATTGTACTTCTCTTATGATTCCTGCTCCTAGTAGCGTTGCTACTTCCTTATGGATTGCTTTATTTCTTTCTAAAGCCTGGCCTTTCTTCTTTTGTCTTGCTGGGGGGTATCCCTCCATGATTTTAATGTGATGCTCTGCTATGCTTCTTGGGACTCCCGCCATATCTTTTGGTTCCCATGAAAATATATTGAGGTTTTTTTAAGCAGATTACATAAGTCTCTTTTTGTTTTTTCTAATACGGTTTCTCCTATCGTTATTACCTGTTCCGGATGTCTCGGGTGGATTGGTATTTTTTTCGTCTTTCTCTGGGTAGGATCTGCTGTTTATTTCGTTTTTCCACCATTGCGCACTCGTTTGGTGCTTTTGCTTTGTTGTGAAGTGTGAGTACACCTCCATCTATTGGGAACTTGATCATTCTGTGTGTAGTTGATGGTATTGCTTTTGTTCAGCAGATTCCTGGTCTTCCGATGATAATGTTGTATGGTGAATATGATTTCACTATCACGAAGTTCATTTGTGTCGGCAATGAATGGTTTTCATCTCCGATTGTTACTTGTAGTTCTATTTGCCCCATTTGGCACATGTTTTCACCATTGAACCCTATTAGGGAAGTTGTGGTTGGGGTCATTTTGTTCTTTATTTCTGGCCGGAGGTGGTTGAAGCAGTGTTCGTACATTATTTCAGAGGCTGACCCTCCGTCTATGTATACTATATGTACTTGGTGTCCTTCTGTTTCTGCCTCGATTATCACTGGGTCTTCTTCCGCCTCTGATTTATCTAATAAAGGAAAGGATATTTCTGGGCTTGGTGAGAAGCTTTTTCCTTTTGTTTGTCTCCTTGTATCGCCATATGATCTTATCATGAGGACATCTTTAGGGTTATTTTTACAAGATTCCCTGCTTTATCTTACCCTAATAGGGGTCTCTTCTGTTTCTGGCTAGTTCATTAATTTCCATTTTTAGTCGTGTGCACTCGTCGGTGTTGTGCCCGATTTCATTATGGAACTCGCAAAACCCGTTTCCTTTTCTTTCCTCTAATGAGTTTGTCATGGGGGCGGCGTTTTGAGTCTTTTTCTTTCTAGGTGCAGGATATCTGTGGGTGTTTTCAGTATTTTTAGTCGGCTTGTTGTGTGTCGTAACTTTTTATTATTTCAGACACTGGGTCTCTTATCTAGCAACTGCTCATAATTTTTCTTCCTTTTGGGGTTTAGTTCTGTTTGGTATTTTGCCGTTATTGCGGCTTCCCTTCTCATGAAGTCTTCCGTTGCTTTCATTGTTTCGCTCATTGTTTTAAGGTTGTTATTGGCTATATGTTTTATTAGTCCCCGATTTTTTATTCCTTTCATGAACCTTGAAATCAATATAGCGTATGGGACGGGTTCGATATGCTCATTCCTTCTCATGATTCTTTCGACGAAGTCCCCGATTGGTTCTCTTTATTTCTGTTCGACATGCTGGTATTTTGAATTACCTTTGGCATCGTTCTAGAAGCTGGCCAAGAACTTGGTTCTTAGTTCCTCGTAGTTATCTACTATTTCGGGGTGGAGGCTTTCGAACCATAGTCTAGCGTTGCCAATCAGTGTTCCTATAAACATGTGACACCATGTTGGCATGGCCCATCTTTCTACCGAGGCTCGCGCTTGGAAGATCATTAAGTGTTCTTCGGGATCTACAGAGCCGTCATAGTCTGCAATATGTTCTAGTTTTTGTGTTTTTCTTTGTGGGCTAAAGCTTCTTATCCGGGACGTGAACGGGTCAACGTCTCTGTATGTTTGTGGCTTTTAGATTTGCTCTTGCTCAGGGCAGGATTGTTCTTTGCATTCTATGTTGGGGTTTATTCGTCCCAACTAGGGTAAGATAATCAATCCTAGCTACGTACCAAAACAATGGTTACCAGATATCACTTGGAAAGTAAACTATTCGACCCTAATGACTGGGTATCACGAATATCTACTTAGGATAAGACCAAATGTAGTTAGTGATTTAGGCACAAATCTCTAACCCTTTCGTTGCTAAGTGTTTCTTGTTTTCTGTATATCTCCATGCAATGTTTTGAACACCAATTTATAGGTGTAATACTCAAACCATAGTCAATGGTACTAAGAGGAATTAACGGCTAATTAATCTCCTCTTAATATGCTCCATAATACCAGGAGTAGTGGTTACATGACCTAGTTAAACGTGGTCATTAATTCCACTTGAATAGGTTAACGATCGTTACAAGTGTACATGTTTAGGCTCTAGTGTTTGTCTATCCTTCAGTCCCACTAAAGCATCAGCCATCCTGAGGATGTTGCCGCTGAAGCCTTCAGTGCCGAAGTAAACTCACTGATGAGTAAATACTGAAGACAAGTCTTCAGTTGAATTACTCCTGATGAATATCTTTAGTCCAGAGTTAAACTCCCTAAAGAGTTAACTCACCGAAGATCATCAGTAATACTGAACAACATATTAACCACTTCAAGAGTCAGGGAGTTCAGGGACTTATGGGTGTACACTCCGTATCTACTGAACCATTCACCAGTATGAACTAAACCCACAATTGAACTATATTTCCAACAATCCTCCCTAATATAGTACAATCCTTTTGCATGAAAATTAACATTAACAAAACCAATGCATAAATGAAAATATCCTAAGGATTGAATTTCCATCTTAGTAAAATACCTCAAATATTTGAGAATCAGGGTGTTCTAAGAATTGAACCATTCAAATACTTTGAATACCTGAATATAAAATACACACAAGTTTTCAAATACATAACAACTCCTGACACTACTAGCCATGTGTTCATATCCAAATTCATAAATGTTGTAAGAGCCAAGTCCATGCTCCCTGAGGCGGCGAAACCTCAACATTTACATAGGTGGTTCCTCTTTAGTTCATACTCCTGCTCAAGCACCTTTTCAAAGACACTAACCATTAAGAAGTTTATAACTTCATCCTCCTTCAACAGGTACAAGCACATCCTTAGGATGATATACATGTGCTTCAGTCACCTGAATGTTCAGCTTTCCACATTGAACTCAGATCCTAATTTTCCTCAGGAGGGAGTTGGGTGTCCTAGCATTTAGTGACTAGAGTGGACTTTTAAACCCATCCCTTTAGCAGACTTTATAACCAAGTATCTAGCCAATCCCTTCGTCAAGTGATCAACTAAGTTTTGTTGAGACCTCACAAACTCTATTGAAATCATCCCATTCATGATCAACTTACGGATCATGCTATTTCTGACACCTAAGTGTCTAGAATTACCATTGTACATTTGGTTATAAGCCTTAGCCAGTGTAGCTGCACTATCACAACAGATAGAAATGGGTGCCATAGGTTTGACCCACAATGGAATCTCAAGAAGCAAGTTTCTCAACCATTCAGCCTCTTTACCAACAGCTACTAAAGCCACAAACTCATACTCCATTGTTGAACCAGTAATGCAAGTTTGCTTCTTGGATGCCTAAGAAATTTCACCACCACCAAGAAGGAATACACCGCCACTGGTGGATGAATTATCCTCGGTATTGCTGACCCAACTTGCATCAGTGTAACCTTCCAACACTAAAGAATATCCAATATATGATAAATAAGAATTCATTGTTCCTTTCAAATACTTTAGTACCCTATGAATTGCTTGCCAATGCTGAGTACTAGGATTACAGTGTACCTACTCAGTTTACCCACATCAAATGCAATGTTAGGCTTAGTACTAGTCATGTCATACATCAAGCAACGAATCACCCTAGAATACTCAAGCTAGGAGACAGCCTGACCATTGTTAGGCATTAGTTTCTCACTTGTATCTATAGGTATACTCACTGGAGTACTATCGAAGTGGTTGAATTTCTTCAGTACCTTCTCAATATAATGAGACTAAGAAATTACAATACCATCATTTTCATGTTTAATCCTTATGCCAAGGATAACATCAGCCTTCCCCATGTCTTTCATAGAGAACCTTGATGACAAAAACTCTTTGGTTAAATCAACATGAACTTGGTCAGTACCAAAGATTAACATGTCATCAACATATAGGCAAATAATGACTCCTTTACCAGATTCATCAAAGTCGCTATACACACATTTGTCAGCTTGGTTAAGTAAATAGCCATTAGACAATACAACTTCATCAAATTTCTGATGCCATTGCTTAGGTGCTCGTTTCAGTCCATATAAGGATTTAATCAGTTTACACACCTTAGCTTCTTGACTAGGGATGATGAAACCTTGAGGTTGGTTCATATAAACCTCCTCATCCAAGTCACCGTTTAAGAATGTTGTCTTAACATCCATCTGATGAATAATCAGATTATGAATTGATGACAAGGCAATCAACATTCTTATGGTACTGATATGTGCTACTGGAGCATAAGTATCAAAGTAGTTTATCCCTGACTTTTGTTAAAAGCCTTGAATGACTAGCCTTGCTTTGAACTTTTCAACAGTTTCATCTACCTTCATTTTTTTTGAAGATACATTTGAATCCAAGTGGATTGCAACCTAGAGGTAGATCAACCAACACCCAAGTGTTGTTGCCCATGATGTAATCTATCTCATCATTTATTGCTTCTTTCTAGAAAGCAACATCTTGGAACTTCATTGCTTCATCAAATGTTTTAGGATCATCCTCAACATTAAAGCAATAGTAGAATTGGTTAGAGACCTCATCTCTTGTACCTTCAACTAAGTATAGTTGAAACTCAGGCCCAAGATTCCTTAGAGTCCTATGCCTTGTGCTTCTTCTAAGCTCAGGCTCAGGTTACTGAATCACAACCTCCTCAGTGACCCTTTCAGGTTTCATTGAAGCACCAATGTCCTCATCTCCAGTAGGAGTCCTAAGGCTTGGTCTAGGTACTGATGAGAACCTAGTCTCATCAAAGTTAGCATCCCTTGATTCAATATTGAATTTATTGAAACTGAATCATTGGGATCAATAACATAGAACTTAGAAGCCTTGGAATGCTCAGCATATCCAACAAAGATGAATTTAATGCCTCTTTCACCCAAGGTTTTTACCTTTGGATCAGGGAGTCTTACAACTGCCCTATAACCCCAAACTTTAAGGTAGTTCAAGTTTGGTTTCCTTTTAGTCCAGAGTTTATATGGGGTAATCTTGTTCATTTTGTTTGGAATCCTATTTAATAAATAGCAAGTTGTTAACATAGCTTCACCCCAAAACCCTTGACTTGGTCCTAAATAGGACAACATGGAATTAATCATTTCCTTCAGTACTTTATTTTTCCTTTCAGATATACCATTTTGTTGTGGGGTATATGGGGAAGTCGTTTCATGGACTATTCCAACAGACTGAAAATACTGAGTATCCATGTACTCGCATCCCCTATCAGTCCTAAATCTTTTGATTTAGACTCCTTGTTGTAACTCAACTTCAGTTTTAATACTTTGAATTTATCTAATGCTTCATCCTTGGTATGCAACAAATAGACATAGCAAAACCTTGAAGCATCATCAATAAATGTTACCAAGTATTTCTTATTCCTTAATGAGGGAGTAGAATGCAAATCACATAGATCACTATCTCTAAAACTTTAGTTTCACGTTTTACATCCTAAAATGGTTTCGTAGTAATTTTGTTCAGCATGTAAGTCTGACACTTTTTAGTGTCCATGTATAATCCTGGGATTAACCCATCCTTAGACATATCTTGCATCCTCTTAAAGTGGACATGGCCCAGCCTAACATGCCATAGTGAAGAATCCTTTAATTTACTGGTGGACACAAAGGCTGAACAAATATTTGCACTACAAGCACTAACTGAGGTAATATTGGTGGTTATTTCATAAACAACATTAAGCTTGAACATTTGATTGCTCAAATAACCAAAACTAATAAACATACCATGTTTGGATAAAACAAATTTATTAGATTCAATCACTTGTTTATAACAACAATTATTTAAAACACTACTAGAAACTAAATTCTTCCTAATATTAGGAACATGCAAAACATTGAACAAGGAAACAATCTTTCCAGAACTGAATCTAAGATCTACACAACCACGTCCATGCACTAAGGCTATTGACTCATTTCCCATGTGAAGAATAGATCCATCATTTAGTGACTCATAAGTCTTGAACCAGCATCTATATTTGCACACATGAATAGTAGCTCCAGAGTTAACCCACTACGCGACATCATCATCCTACACAAAACAAGCTTCAGATACATATGTAACATAATAGATCTGGAGAGATTCATTAAACATATTCTGACCTTTCAATGTGTCGTTAGAACCAATCACTGAACCATTTGTGCCTGATCCACTAGCTTTGCTGCTAGTACCAACACCTTTGCAATCCCTTTTTAAGTGTCCAGGTTTCCCACACTTCCAACAAGTCACTGATGATAACTTCTTGCTAGGATTAGTTTTGGTGTTATCCTGATGCTTATGTTTGCCCTTGTTTTCATTGTACCTGGAGGAGTTGTTATGCTCCACCATATTGACAACTGATGAACCAACAACATTGTTGCTCTTTGGCTTGCCACTATCATGTTGATCCCAAACTTAGATCGATTAGATTTGTGTTAACGAGATTGAATCAAGATTAACACTTAGAGAAACTTTGTGTCATGAAACAATCTAAGTGCTATTGGGGAATTTAACACTTAGAACAAGAATACACAAAACAGAATAAACCAAACTTTCACTTTGATTGATGATCAAACTTGCGTACAATGAAAGTGTAAAACATATATTAAACTAAAACCTAAAAGCCTCCTTTTATAGATTAAGGAACCTTGTACAAGAGTCTACGTATCAACTATTTTTGATAAATATAAACATAGAAAATACAATGTCGAACATATCTTTACTAGAAATACAAAACTATAGAATAAGTATTCTATCAGTGCTTGGACTTCTTCTCATCAACGCTTGGATACTTCTTGTCAACGCTTCATCTGTTAGCGCTTGATTTCTTCGTATCAACGTCCAATTAACTCTTGTCAGCGTCTAAGTATCTTGGCTCATTTTATTCCCAACAATCCTCCCCTAAACTTGATATCTACTATAGTAATAAAGTTTCTGAATAAAAACTAAGTACACGGAGGATTCTTACAAATACAAATCACTTGTTAATTAGATAATAAATAAAACTAATTAAATCTTTGCCAACATCACTTATATAATCCATTTCCAGCTATGTTGACACCATTTGCTTCAAAACTTCCTTGGACATGGGATATTCAGCATCCACAAGAAGATATTCTGAAAACTTTGTAGAACTCAAATGGTAAACACCAGCTGCTGAACGTAGACGTCATTGAAGTCCACTAATATCATCCAAATCCAACCATATTGGATCTGCATCATTTGGCTCACACATTCTCTTGAATGTGGACCAGATCTTTATTCTATTGACTGAAGTAGGTGCTTCAGTCTCATACTTGACCTTCATCAATACCCAAAGATCTACCAAGTCTTCTCTATCCAGGCTTGCAAACAAAGAGATGAAAGAAGTAAAAGTATTTACCTTCTTTCCATATCTAGTGATCACCCAGAACCCACTTGCATCTTCTTTATAGTGAACTATAGGGTTTCTGGAATCAAAAGGTAATACCTCTACAACATGTGAAGCTTCTAATTGTGAGAGCTTAATACTCCTTCTAATAACTGCTTCACTAGGATTCACTCTATCCAAAGCTGGGAATTCAATAGGAAGTCCATTCTTCACTGGCCTTTGGTGCAATTGAAGCCTTTTGGATCTGCATTTCTTCTTCAAGTTCTTCTTTTCTTTCATTAGAAAGAAGTCTAATAGTATTCTCCTCTTGAACACGTGCCCAAATAGGATAAGCTCGAAACTCTAATTCATCAAAGGATAACTTCTTTAGTTTCTTGAAAGTCCAACCCCCTTGATGACATCTGAGAATCATATAATAGAGCTCTCTTCTATCCTTCTTAATCTGTGAAAGAACCTTGCTAGCCTTATACTTCAAAATTACCTTGCAATCACGTTGAACTCTTAACAGAATCTCCAAACCCCAAATTTGATCAGAAATTGTCATGTTTGGATTCTCTATAACCTTATTCTCCCATGCAAAGTACATACTGGCTACTTCAGGCATTTCATAATCAACTTGCATCTTCACCTCCTCAAGCCTTTCCTTAGCCAACTCATCTCCATATTCCGGCCTCTCTGGATCTTCAATTATCATAACACTAAAATCTGAGCTTTCATCATCACTACCAACTTTTTCTATCTCTGTAGTAGTAGCCCAATCCTTTTCTTGTAATTGTGCAGCCAAAGCTTGATCAAACTTAATCTGGGCTTCATTCTTCTTTGGCTTCTCAACTTCCACCAAGATTTCCGTACCCTTGTCTTTAGCTCCAATGGTTGGTAAAGTAGTTGGCGGTACCTGTGTAGAAACATCTTTAATGATAGCTGATGGTTGGGATACATCAACTATGTCTGCAAGTCTCTCAACGTCCAAACTATGAGTGTCAACGCTTAAATTACTCTTGTCAGCGGCTGACTCTGTGACCTGCTTCATCATTTCAGTAAAAGACAGCTTTGTAGGAGTAACCAATAAAGCATCAAAACCTGATTGTCTCTTCAAATATGTAAGAGCCTCAGCAATACCTAAAGAATCACTAAAAGAAGTACCTTCTTGTGAGCCTTTGTCACTCATATGGACCTGTTCATCCTCCCCTTTGGAAGAATCCTCCTCCCTACGCCTAGTGTCAGCTCCTTCCAAAATAACTATCCTCTCCCTCAATTGCTTGAGTTCAAGGCCTTGTGACTTGACCATCTGTACAAGGTCTGCATTTTGCTTTTGCAAGCTAATGCAAAACCGTCGTCAACTCCAAAATTGTGTAAGGTTCCAATCTGCCCTCCTCTAGAATGGGAATTTGACCTCCCAAAGTAGATTCATGGGGCATGGATGAGGTCTTAATGATGTTAGGATTGTCTTGGTCTGCATCTAAGCTAGAACCAATAGTACCAGCCCCACCCATGTCTTAACCAACCACTCTTGTGGTGGTGGTTCTCTCTGCTACATGGCTAGGACCACTAGAGGAGAACACTCTAGTAGTCCTTTGGCATTTTACCAACCTATATTCCGGGGGTGTCGAAGAGGGAGTGGTTTGAGGGTCTGTTTGAAGGTTAAGGGGTGTTTGGGTTTGTGGTAAAGTGGTGTCAGCCTCCAACATTTAAAGTGTTAGTGTTGAATTGTGCTAGGTCAACTTCTATTTGCTGGGGAGATGGTGGTTGTTCAGACAATGGGTCTGGTTGAGGGTGTAGGTGTGGGTTTGCTGCTGCAATAACAGCAAGCATGGATTGGCTGAGGGGTAGGTCTCTTTAAGGTTCAGAATTCATCTTCCCAAAAATTGCCTTCTTTTGAACAGGGATCGTATAAAAATCATTGTGATCGCTATTGTAGTATTCTTGTAAATCAAAAACCATAGGGCCATAAAGACTAGTCCTACTTGCCCTAGAGATTAGTTAATAGCTTCAAAGACCGGCAGGAAGTCATACAACCTAGCTCTCCTTACTTGATCTTTGCAAAAACCTTGGGTAAGCAAGAGTCATCTTGTTACCCTTATTATGACACATGCCATCAAAAATCATTTTTGAAAAGTTATACTTTTGCCTAGTTGCAATACACACAATGGCACTCCCAATAGATCGGTTGATTTCATTGTGTGCAGTACATTTGGGACTCAACCATTAAAGAATGACATGTATTAGGTACTTTCAAGCCGGGGGAAATTCTTGTTTTGTATATTTGTTTAAATGGCCTTCTTCAGGCAAAGGATAACCCAAGGCTTGGAGTCCTTGCTCTAGCTCTGCAATGGGTAGGGTGGTTATACCATCTGCATCATTAAGATGCAAAGCTTGGCGAACCAAAGCTTCAGTAACTACCCATGGAACCCCATGGACAATAGCAGTCAATGTAGTCACTTCATTAACTATTGAGGAACTGACAGTGTTCCAAAATTGTTTAATATATGTGACAGGGATAAGAGGAGTATGAGAAAGTGCATACCTTAATGGGGATGCATTCAAATACTCAACCATCTGAGCATATTGGGGAAACAGAGTATTATCAGCTTGTAAATAAGCTACCATGTTTGTGTTGACTCCTGAACCCCAATTCCAAATTTGTAGGTTTAAACTTAGGTGCCATTGATGAGTGAAGAAAGCTGTGATAAAAGTTATGGAAGATGAAGGTTTGAGAAATTTTAGTTAGACAAGAATAAGCAGTTACCCTGTTTAAAAGAAATGAGCCAAATATATAGGAGAGGTGAAAATAAGTGATTGGTCAAAACGAGAGGCAATTATATTCAAAAAGTAATCATGAAAATCTTGAAAAATATATAACTTATCTCAACCATTAATAAAAAGTTACCAACTCCTAAAATTACGACCCATATTTTCGTCAAAAATAACAACTGGGTAGGACCCAATGTTTATCAACGGTAAAAAATAACTTATCAGCGCCCAACGGCTATATTCTTATCAACGTTGGAAATTGCCATGTCAGCGTTAAAATTGGTCTTAACAGCGTTTGGAAAGAAACATGTCAGCGTCCAAAAAAAAAAGAAAAAAAAGAAAAGGACCTTAACAAAGTAATTTATCCTAGTGAAGATAACTTATAGACTGAAAATCACGATAGGGTGACAAGCACTGTCCAATCATGCACACTTGCTTACGCAAGATAGAAATAATTGCCCTCAAGTGTCCCTTGCTAACCAAAGTTCTTAACAATGAAGTTATCTCATATAAATCCCTTGTAACTTCCCAGGTAAGCCCTATAAAAACGTACCCAAGTCTCCCAACCGACCAAATCCAATTCCAAGCCAAAAAGTCTTGGCAACGTGCATAGTATATCAACTTTGCATGCTAAAGTGCCTCACGATTTAGAAAACTAACTCGCACTCACCAGTGGACACAATCTAGAATTATGATAAGAGTATTGTAAGCATACCCAAAAGTCCTAAAGGTTTCCTAAACCTCCCCTTAAACTATGATACACAAGTTGCCAAAAAGAAAATATGCAATAAAAATTAATGTCAAGATAGGAATGTAAACATTCTAACCATCATCCATAAACTTGAACACACTCCTAGTAAGCTCCAAAGATCCATAAGAAACTCTGTATCCATTTATACAATGCTCATAATGCATGCATAATTAGATCAAAAACCACAAAACTAACATATTGCTATCAGCGTCCATTTTAACACTTATCAGCGTTAAAATAACCTTTGTCAGCGTTAGATAAATAAAGTGGAAAACCTAATTTTGTACAAAGACCAATAACAATGCATATCTTGTACATACTTTTACAATAAGTTCCAAAAACACATTTTAGGTAAGATTGATCATTCTAATACTTGTTACCAAGTATTGAAACCTCCCAACATCAAAAGGTTTAGTTAACAAATCTGCCACATTTTTTTCTGTGTCAACCCTATATGGGTGTATTAAATCTTTTTCAAAACAATCTCTTATAAAATGATGTCTAATTTCTATGTGTTTGGTTTTAGAATGATGTACATGATTCTTAATAATGCATAATGCACTGTTATTGTCTACAAAAATCTTGGTATGCATAAAATTATACCCATAATCCAACAATTGGTTCTGAATCCATAGAACTTGTCCACAACAAGCAGCTACAACTACATATTCTGCTTCAGTTGTAGAGTTGGCCACCACTGTTTGTTTCTTGCATTGCCAAGATATCAACCTACTCCTAAGAAATTGGCATTTACCAGTTGTGGATTTTCTATCAAATTTGTCACCCCTATAATCACTGTCTGAATAACCAATAAGTTCCAATGGAGAATCCTTTGGATACCATAATCCCAAGGTGGGATAGCACCTAAGGTATCTAAAGATCCTTTTGACAGCATGAAGATGACACTATTTGGGAGTCACCTGATGGCATGCACATGCACACACAACAAACATGATGTCAGGTCTAGAAGTTGTAAGATACATCAATTATCCAATCATTGATCTATAATGCCTGACATCCACCTCTTTTCCATCTCCAATCTTTCCCCAAGGGTGTTACCTATCCATGGGTGCGCTAGCCCATTTTTCATGTGGAGAAAAGCCAAACTTCTTCAAGATTTATGCTACATACTTGTCTTGAGAGATAAAGATACCTTATTTTTTCTGTTGAACTTGTAAACCTAGAAAGAAGTTCATCTCTCCCATTGCACTCATCTTGAATTTGTCTGTCATGAGCTTGGAAAAGTCTTCACTCATCTTTGGACTTGAAGAGCCAAAGATGATATCATCCACATAGACCTGAACAAGTAGAAAGTCCTTACCAATCATCTTGGTAAATAATGTCTGATCTATGGTGCCCCTCTTAAATCCATTTTCCACCAGATAGGTGGACAATGTTCCATACCATGCTCTTGGGGCTTGATGTAGTCCATACATTGCTTTCTTCACTCTATACACCTTGTCTGGATGTTCTGAATCTTCAAAACCAGGAGACTGCATTACATAAACCTCCTCTGCAACTGTGCCATAAAGAAAAGCACTCTTCACATCTATTTGATAAACTGTGAAGCCCATGCAAGAAGCATAGGCTAGGAAAATCCGTATTTCTTCAATCCTTGCAACAGGTACAAAAACCTCTTCATAGTTTATTCCCTCTTCTTGTGTATAGCCTTGAGCAACTAAACATGCCTTGTTTCTGATCACAATCCCTCTTTCATCCTTCTTGTTTCTAAGAACCCATCTTGTCCCTATAGGTCTTACATATATAGGACAGTCCACTAACTCCCAAACATCTTGAATAGCAAATTGGTGAAGCTCATCCTGCATTGCTTCCACACAACTTGGTTCTTTGAGAGCATCAAAAATCTTCTTGGGTTCTTGTTGTGACAGAAAACAAGCAAACAAACATGCCTGTACAAGAGGGGTATCAACTTTCTTGTGGATATTGGCAATAAAACCTCCTTGATTCTAATGAGACCTTTTTGTTTGAACAGGAGACAACACATCACCAATGATTAGAGAAGGAGGATCATTTCTGATAGTAGATGTAAGTGTTCCTCCTTCAATAAGTGTGTTGTCTTTAATCTCATTCTCTATGTTGCCAATATCATCTTCACAGCCTCCTCCATCATCACTAGAATGAACCTTTTCATGAACTATTGAAGGTTCACCTTGTTCAAAAGTATTGGAAGAGAATAAATGCTCAAAAGGGTTGTCAATGCCTGAACTTGGCCTGTCAGCGTTTGAGCTATCAACGCCTGAATTTGGCCTGTCAGCGTTGGATCTGCCTTTATCAACGCTTGAAGATTCATGCATGTTTTCATCAACTGGCTTTTCTTGTGGACCATCTTTTTCCTTTCCAGCAGCAGCAACAGCAAATCCATCTGTCCATATAGGAATAGTAACATACTCAAGTATGTGAGCTGATTTGACTGCATGTGATCCTACTTCCTTGTCAACCTGTTTACCTGAAATTTCAACAATAGGTTCTTCCACAACATTTGAATCCTCTTTCACAACGTTTGGATTAGTAACGGGCATATAATTCAAGGTTCTAGATAGAGGTTCTAAATCAAAGAACCAATTTGGTCCATTCTCAGGATCACTAGGTTTACTCTCTAAAAACTTAACATGTACCTTTTTAAGTATACGTTTTTCTTTCTTAATGTAAACCCTATATCCTTTACTCTGCACTGAGTAACCCATAAAATAGCTTTCATCACCTTTAGTACTAAACTTTCCTAAGGCATCACTAGTATCTAGGATCACTACATGACATCCAAAGGGTTTAAGAGAACCAATATTAGGTTTCCTATTCCAAAATAGCTCATAAGGTGTCTTATTGTGGATTTTATTGATCAATGCCCTATTCTTAACATAGCAGGTTGTATTCACAGCCTCAGCCCAAAAAGCAATGGGAAAATGAGCATCAACCAACATTGTCCTAGATGCTTCTATAAGTGTTCTATTCTTCCTTTCAACCACCCCATTCTGCTGTGGGGTTCTAGCTATGCTAAAATGCCTAGTAATCCCTTTATTGACATAGAATTCATCTAATAATTTGTTTCTAAACTCACCACCATTATCACTTCTAAGTATTTTAACCTTATTCCTTGTTTTCTTTTCAATTTGGGTAATAAAGTTAATCAAAACAGTGGAAGTTTCACTTTTTAAGGCCAAAAAGAAAGTCCAAGTAAATCTAGAAAAATCATCAGTTATGACAAAACAAAAGGATTTACCATTCAAACTTTCTATATTAGTTAGGCCAAATAAGTCCATATGCAGCAAGTGAAGTGGTTTAGAACTAGAGTGCACAAGTTTAGACTTAAATGAGACTTTGTGCTATTTGCCTTTAAGACATGCAACACAAGAATGATCATTGTGGAAAGCCTTTTCAGGCAAACCATCAACTAAACCATGTCTCACAAGTCTGTTAATGTTATTAAAGTTTATGTGCCCTAACCTTCTGTGCCATAGATTACTTTCATCAACTAAAGCCTTAGCATATAGACATGACACATTATTATTCATCCTAATTCCATTAAGATTCACATTATAAATGTCCTTATGCCTAGGTGTTCTATAATTAATAAACTTTTCATCAGGTATCTTAAAGTCTTTGTTTAACACCAAGCATTCAGTATTAGTGAAAAGAACCTTATTCTTGTTATCACACACCTGTGATACACTAAACAAATTATAATCAAGTTCTTTTACCAGAAATACGTTTTCAAAACGCAAATTATTGGTGATAAGAGTGCCTTTGCCAGAAATTGTATCATATCCTCCTCCAAAGTACACTTTGTCGCCATCTTTAATGGGGGTAAAGTTAGTCAAATAATCTTCCTTCCCCGTCATGTGCCTAGAGCATCCACTATCCCAATATCCATAAGCATTTACCTATTTTTGAATGCCCTGCACATAAAGAAAAAAATTAGTTTTCTTTGGGAACCCAAGCCTGAGCAGACTTGGATTCATTTGGTTGTTCAACAAGAACAGATTTAGTCCTTATAACAACCCCTTGTTCATCCCTTTGAGGATTGAATACCCAGTTAACCCTAATTAGTTTAGTTATGACCTTTGAAATATAATGAAATCAGTTACAGGTCATAGAAATCCCATCAGAATTAGGGTTTTGGTCTTGTTTGGGTCTCCATGTCAAACTAGATGAAGCTTTAGACCCCTTTCCCTTTGGCTGCAAGTATTTGTTATTACTTGGTCTAACAACATTGGAAACATTCCTGTCAACATTAAAATTGTTCTTGTCAGCGCTGAAATTGCACTTATCAGCACTAAAATTAGGTTTGCAACAGGAACCCATTGTCTGTTAGACCATGTATTGGTCTTTTGAAAATGTTGAATCCAAGATCGTTAGACTCAAACAGTAAAAACCGTTTCATCTAGGATGCTAATTATACATGTGATGAACACATCGGAATTGCACAATTAACATGAATAAGATGTTTAACAAGATGAATAATTCCCAAAAGGATTTGTATTAATCATTAACACAAATCACTATAGGTGTGTATACATTGAATCCCACACCTAGAGATCATAATAGTAGTAGGTTACATTTTGTGTACTGGAATGAATGAATAAAACCTACGTCTTGTGGTTCCTTTTATTGATTAAGGAACCCCGGGATACATGGAAACTAAATAATATAATAATGACTAAATCAAAACAGACTTATTCATTCTTATCTTGTGTTGACCAAATCTTCATACTTTTCACTAGCAGTAGGAAGTACTCTAGCAGGGGCAAGTACTCTAGCAGGGGAATCTCCAACAGTGGGAACTCCAGCAGGGGAAAGTACTCTAGCAGTGGGAACTCCTGCATAATGCCCTATTTGGTCCTTCTTGTTTCCATAGTGTTTGACTCATCAACTTTTAGCCCAACAATCTTCCCTTAGTTGATGATGTCAAAACACTTCCCCTTAAGCATACAACATCAAAGATCAACATGCTGAATATTCTCTGTAGACAACTTCCCCTTTTTGACATGATCAAATAGGGGTCTTCTATGTGAACAACCTTGATTTTTAATTACTACTTAACCAATATCATACATCAAACCCAAGCATTCTACTTTTCAAAATACCCTCCATGAATCACATAGGCAATCACCTCCTAATAAAAAAATGATTTTGAGCAGTAGATACTCACACTAGTTGTAGTAATACTAATGAGCAGTAGTAAAAATCTTCACCTTGACGTCATATGTGAATGACTAACACTTTATCAAATAAGCTTCCCCTAAAATTGTGCTAGTCATTGATGAATCTTCAATTCTGTAGGCTTTATGTAATGATTACATATGAAGAAATCGAATTATAACTTACTTGATGATGAAGTAGAATATCCCGAGCTTGTATTCTATAACTTGCACTAACCACGTGACAATATGCTTCATATATACAAAATCCTCATGAAAATGAGACACTGAGCACGATAATGTAATTTCTTCAAGTGATAGAAAATATGTGCATAGAGTACCATAAGAAAAATCACACATTCCTAGATCTTGTACCACTTTGTCACTAGGTGTTTAAGCATAAAACACATACCCGCGAAAATCTACTTCGTCCTCAAATAAATGATAAAAACTTTTTTTCGTAATCAATAAAATTAAATCAAGCCTTTATACCTTTAAGACCGGTTGCTGTGAATAAACCATACTCCAAAACATTGTTGTCCCATAAACCAAATCTGACAGCAGGGGGAACTTTTCTGGTAGCAGGGGATTAATGAAGGCATGGGGATCGTAGCAGGGGGTTCTTTTAATGAAAGCAGGGGGAACTTTTTCAAAAGCAGGGGAAACTTTTAATGCCATTGTTTTTGTTATTAGTTGTGCCAAAACCACACATAATGGGAATGAATTTATAACATAATTAAATAACAAAAACAAAGCAATAAAAATACACCTCCTGTGAAAAGTATATACCTGCTATGATATTTTTTTAGCCATCTCTGTTATATATTTCACCTCCTGTACCCAGTAATATCGTCACGTGAACCAAAATCCTTGTCTTTTTCTTTGCCTTTTAGAACAGTAAGCATACCAAGACCTTATCACGCCTTTCATTTTTATATCAAATAAATGTGAACCAAAGATCCCACGTGATTAATTATTGCCATATATTGTATCCATGTGAACGCATAACTTGCTCAAACCACATTCACGTGAACTGCCCTTCGTGTGAATACATTGCCTATGTGGCAACAGTGGGTCCCATTAAAAGTATCAACGTGAATAAATTGAAGAAACAAAAACATACAGTATCATTTTTGTTTCTTTGTGACTCGAACCAACACCCCATTAATGATATACATTATTGGGAAGTGAGTTAACTCACATTGAGACCCCACAACACAGCTTGTGTGACGCATCATATCAAATCCCAACATTCTTGTCCATATATTACTTATTACCTACGTATTAATTAAGACCAAGTACAAATATACCTCGTGAAGTTACAAAACCATAGACCCCAATCAAACGTTTTTAATTTGTTTGGACAGTAGCCGCAGCATACGAACGAATCACCCAAAAACATCTTCACGGCTGTAATAATTAATTACCTAGGGTTTTAACATAAACCCTAATTCTTCACAGCAACAAAATTAAACATCTTCTTCTCCTAGATATCAAGAGCCACCCTCTCTGATACCACATGTTGAATCCAAGATCGTTAGACTCAAACAATAAAAACCGTTTTATCTAGGATACTAATTGTACATGTGATGAACATAGCGGAATTGCACAATTAACATGAATAATATGTTTAACAAGATGAATAATTCCCAAAAGGATTTGTATTAATCATTAACACAAATCACTCTTGGTGTGTATACATTGAATCCCACACCTAGAGATCATAATAGCAGTAGGTTACATTTTGTGTACTGGAATGAATGAATAAAACCTATGTCTGGTGCTTCCTTTTATAGATTAAGGAACCCCGGGATACATGGAAACTAAATAATATAATAATGACTAAATCAAAACCGACTTATTCATTCTTATCCTGTATTGACCAAATCTTCATACTTTTCACTAGCAGTGGGAAGTACTCTAGCAGGGGCGAGTACTCTAGCAGGGGAATCTCTAGCAGTGGGAACTCCAGTAGGGGAAAGTACTCTAGCAGTGGGAACTGCAGCAGTGGGAACTCCTGCATAATGCCCTATTGGGTCCTTCTTGTTTCCATAGTGTTTGACTCATTAACTTTTAGCCCAACAGAAAAGGCCTTTGTCCATGAGTATTAGCCCCTTTAGTAAAGAATAGAGCTGGTCTAGTAACTTGTGGACTTGTTTGAACAAAAGGTTTGGGTTTTACCATGGTTGAATTTTTGTCAGTGTTGACTTTTGAAGCACTGACACATTTATAAGCCAAATGAGAAAAACTTCCACAAATATAACAAGCTTTTCTAGACATAACCTTGGGTCTAGATGAAAAGAAACCTGTCCCATTATCACTAACTTGACTTTGTGGTGACCTAGGTTTTCTATACATTCCAACATACTTAACACTAGGTTTTTTATTGACATATGAGCCAAGGTCAACAGGCTTTCCAGTAGAGGGGTTGGTTACAATTATGGGTGTTGACTTAAGTGGACTCTCACTAAGCATTCCACCTTTAAAAAATAATGTAGGATTAGCTTTCTTCCATTGTTCTAGGTCAGTCACTTTCTGCTTATACTCCTCTACTGGAGTAAGAACTCTTGGTGGAGGAATGAATTCCTTTTCTTAGAGTTCTGGTATACCAGTCCAAGATAAATCCTTTCTTAGGACACCATGAAAGTTTCTAGCAGGTGGTGGAACATCAGCATACTCTTTCATCCCAATCCCAGACATATCCCTAGAGTCTCTTTGCTCACTTACACATTTTTCTAGGGTTTGAGAAGCTTTATCAAACTTTTGAATTTTAAGCCTTATATTCTCTTTGTTTTTAATGGCCTCATCTAACTTAGCTTGTATGACTCCTTTGGATCTCTCTAGTATGTCCCTAAGGTCAATACTAACTTTGAGGTCATGAGACAACACATTAATTTGATCTTTTAGGTCAAGCTCCATTTTCTTATATTATGCTACAGTCTTTTCAGTTTGAACAAGTGCCAGTTGATAATTAGATAACTTGCATTTTTCATCAAAAACATCTGATTTTAACTTTAAAATTTCTTTGTTAAGTTTTTCAGTGTTTAAACGACAACCTTTACTACAAAAAGCATCATCATATACCTCATTATCTGATGAAGACGAAGAATGTGCCATGAGAGCAAAGTGAACATGCTCTTCTTCTTCCTTCTCTGAAATCAAGGCCTTGTTCTCTTCCACCTCCTTTACCATAAAGCTCCAGTCCCATCCAACACCATCAATGTCTTGCATGGCAACCATAGCCTTTGAGTCTTCAACCTTAATGATTTGGCTTGAAGGCTTTCTAGCATCAGATCTTCTTGGAGATCTGCATTCCCTCATAAAGTGACCCATTCTATGGCAATTGTAACACTCAACCTTGGATTTATCAAACCCAACAATGTCTTTAGCATTAAAGGTCATCTTCTTCCTGAATCTCCTATTCCATCTGTTGGCCCTTATGCTTGCATGTGCCATATTCCATTTAATATCCATCTCCGCCAAATTCTCCTCACTGATTTGCTCAAGGTCCTCATATGTAATCACTGAACCATTGGGAAATGCAACAATGTATGCACACACTGTGTCTAGATCAATACCAACAGGTTTAATCCTTGGTGAGGTAACATTGTATGTGTCAGCGTCTGAATGTGAAGCATTGACAAAGGTTGATCCACCGTTGACACAAGGTGATCCAATCACAGGATGCATGTATGACTCTCTTTGATCAACTTGAGCTTCACTATGGGAGATGAAAGCCATGTTTCCAGAGGTAGATTTGCTTCCTTGATCCAAGAGGATTTCATTCTCTACAATCTTTAGCTTATTGTAGATGTCATCAAACGTAGAACTCTTGTGAGCATTGGTAGCAATAATAGACCTTGCTTCAATCTTCCATGCATCACCCAAACTTTTAAGGAAAGTGGTAATGATATCAGCATCATCATACACTGTTCCCATAAAGGACAATTTGCTTGTGATGTCTAGAAGTCTGCTTCTCACCCCACTTAGCTTCTCATTGGGAAGAGCCATGAACACAACATACTCATGCAAGAGTTGCTTCTTCTTTTCTGAGGCAGTATCATCATTACCACCATAGTTGACTTGAAGAGCTTCCCAAAGTTCTTTGGCAGACTCAAAACGTCTATACTTGTGCTGATCGCATGGTCCCAAAGAGAGTTTGAGAATGCTTAAAGTTTTCGTGTCATTCCTTCTCTTACATATGTCCTCAGTTAAGACAGATCTCCCATCCGAAGGTCTTTCTTTTAGATCCTCTTCAGTTGAGCCCTCAATTGATCTTACAGCAATAGCAGTAGCAATCTTAGCAGCCTTATCTAATGTGTTTCCATATTTAATAATCTCCCAGAGAGTGTGATCATGAATTTAAAGGTACTGCTCAAAATTTAACTTCCATAGCTCAAAGTTGTCAGGGTCTAGCATGGGGATCTTTAGATTGTGACTTGAGGAGGAGGTCATGTCGGGAGTAGACATCTTGTCTGGTTTTTTGGGTTTCTTGAAAAATTAGGGTTTTTGGCGATTTAGGGTTTTTAGGGTTTCGTGTTCTTTAGATCAAAGTTCCTCAACAAGCTCTGATACCACTTGTTGATCCTAAACTTAGATCGATTAACTTTGTGTTAACGAGATTGAATCAAGATTAACACTTAGAGAAACTTTGTGTTATGAAACAATCTAAGTGTTATGCGGAATTTAACACTTAAAACAAGAATACACAAAACAGAATAAACCAAACTTTCACTTTGATTGATGATCAAACTTGCGTACAATGAAAGTGTAAAACATATATTAAACTAAAACCTAAAGGCCCCATTTTATAGATTAAGGAACCTTGTACAAGAGTCTACGTATAAACTATTTTAGATAAAGATAAACATAGAAAATACAATGTCGAACATATCTTTACTAGAAATACAAAACGTGTAGACTAAGTATTCTATCAGTGCTTGGACTTCTTCTCATCAACGCTTAGATACTTCTTGTCAACGCTTGATCTGTCAGCGCTTGATTTCTTCCTATCAACGTCCAATTAACTCTTGTCATCGTCTAAGTGTCTTGGCTCATTTTATTCCCAACATATCATGCACCCTGAGGGATTCCTCAATGCGCAAATGACTGCCCAACTCAACAAGAGTTAAATCCTCCTTCTTATGTTTCAAGGTGTGCTTGAAATCTTTCCAAGAAGGAGGTAATTTGTCAATGACACAAGAGACCTGAATGGTCTCATCCATGTTCATTTTATGTTGTGTAAACCTACCAAGTATTCCAAAAAGTTCATTGTATTGTTCCATGACTGGTCTTAAATCAGTCATTTTGTACTTTGTGAAATCACTCACAAGGAACTTCTTACTTGATGCATCCTCGACCATATATTTGGCTTCGAAAGAATCCCACAGTTCCTTACCAGATTCAGAATTTTGGTAAATATCAAATAAGGAATCAGACATTCCATTGAGAATAATACCACGACACACATAGTCGTCATTCTCCCATTTGCTCCTTTTCCTCAAGTCCTCCAAGGTAGCATCATCACCACCATTAAGAATGGGAGTAGTCAGCACATACACCACACTCATGGTAGAAAGAAGAAAGTGCATCTTCTTTTGCCATCTCCTGAAATCCACCCCTTCAAACTTATCCAACATGGAGAAGTTAGCCACCATATGCTTCATTGGAGCCGCCATTGATTATCACAAACTAGTTTACTTTGATTGTTAGGGTTTATTCATCCCAACCAGGGTAAGATAATCAATCCTAGCTACGTACCAAAATAATGGTTACCGAATATCACTTGGAATCGTGTGATCACTTTCCAAAGTAAACTATTCGACCCTAATGCCTGGGTATCACGAATATATACTTGGGATAAGACCAAATGCAGTTATTGATTTAGGCACAAATCTCTAACCCTTTTGTTGCTATGTGTTTCTTGTTTTTTGTATATCTCCATGAAATGTTATAAACACCAACTTATAGGTGTAATACTCAAACCCTAGTCAATGGTATTAAGAGGAATTAACGGCCAATTCATCTCCTCTTAATGTGCTCTATAATACCAGGAGTAGTGGTTACATGACCAGTTAAACATGGTCATTAACTCTACTTGAATAGGCCAAAGACCGTTACAAGTGTACATGTTCAGGGTCCAGTGTTTGTCTATCCTTCAGTCCCACTGAAGCATCAACCATCCTGAGGATGTTCTTGCTGAAGCCTTTAGTGTTGAAGTAAACTTACTGATGAGTAAATACTAAAGACAAGTCTTCAGTTGAATTACTCCTGATGAATACCTCTAGTCCAGAGTTAAACTCCCTGAAGAGTTAACTCACTGAAGAACATCAACAATATTGAACAACACATTAACCACTTCAAGAGTCAGGGAGTTCAGGGACTTATGAGTGTACACTCTGTACATACTGACCCATTCACCAGTCTGAACCAAACCCAGAATTGAACTATATTTCCAAAATTCTGAAGCCAAGATCCTGCCTGAGTCTTTGTGTATCTCGGAGTTTAAACGGTGCAGTAGTTGGTCTTTTTGTCTTTTGTTGGCAGGTTCTTCATTCTTTTCACCCAATCTATCGAACACCCCCACGCTTCGTGATCCTAGCCTTGCGAAGACAGAGTTTTTGCTTTTATCTTTTTGGTCCAGGGCCCGCCACCCTATCCTTGAGAAGACATTCTGAGGCGACTTTTGACTTACTAGTTGATCCGGGAGTGGGAGTTCTTCGTTTTCTATGTCGGAGAACCTCTCCTTTGTACTTATGTTTTGGGATAGGTGTTCTTGGGTGGGCGTCTACTCCGGAGAGCGTTGTTTTTCTTTGCATAGTTTGCCAAATACATGCGGTAGCAGTCGGTCATAATGCGTGTCGCAAAATTCCTTTATCTCAGCATCAGATGCTTACTTGCTACGGTTGCTTTTGCTCTGATTTGGTCTTTCCGCCATTGTGTAATCTACATTGGGCGTGCATTCCTGGGGGAATTTTGGTGTTCTATGGCTCATTTTGGAACGAGATTTTTATGAGATGCAGTTGTGTACCAGGTCCCACGGATGGCGCCACTTGTTAGTATAGTGATCGGTCGGGGTCGAATATGGATCTAAGTACTCGTTGGGAGTTCCTTAGATGCTTTGTATTGTACAGAGATATTCTACTATCAAGAGATATTTTGGACGATTTCCTGCACACGTAAAGTAACACCGTTAGTCCTTACCGTGAGGACGGACCCCACGATTAGACTCTGGCGTGAGAGTAAGTATTCATATCGTCCGAGATATTTGTGTGCGTAATGATGAGTAAGAAAATCGTTCCTCGTTTAGAGTGCAAGTGGGTACTATTTATAGGAGAAAGTACTAGGCCTTTCCTTGTTTCTCGGATAGTACTTGGGAATGGGCCTTTGTGGTCCAAATGCCCATTTGTCTGTTTGTGGTCTAATCGTTCCCTGCGGATTATTCTTTAGAAGGTTTATCTACAGAGGTTTCGGACATAAGTATGTCTGGCCATTGTGCGCGGCTCCGCTCTCTAGAAGTGGACCCGCCTGGAGCTTTTGCCACCGTGGTGGGATTTTGTGTACTTCGGTCTAAGGCCGAAGGTTTGGTGTATGATTTTAGGCCCAATGGGCCGTATCCATGCTATACACCATCATATTGGTACCCACTTCTGAAAAACTTATAGATTTATTGGAGCAATTTTGTCAAATGGTCAAAGGTTTGAGTCTCGACTCCTATTTACTATGGTGCCTACTAAGATAGAAGAGTCATTGGAGTTATACCCCTTTGGGTCAACAATAGCTCGTGCAAAAAAAACACCCCGAGTCGGGATATTCTCGTTAATTCACACATTTTGTGGATACTTAGTTTTATGTTACACATTTGAACCCTGGTGTCCACATTTGAACCCTGGTGTCTAGATTACCTCCTAGGTATGTTATCAGGATGTTAAAGATTATTTGTTTGGTTTACGAGTATATCGAACTTTTTAAAGTTAATGTTTACGTATGGTACGGTGAGGATAGTCGATTGTTTGCTTTCTCACGGTCGGTAAGGATCCTAAGATATGACAAAAGTCAAAGAGTTGAGGATTGTTTTGTTTTTCATGTTCGGTAAAAGACCCTAAGATATGACGGTAGCCAAAGAGTTGGGGTAACACTCACGAGTCGACTACTGAGTGTGTGAACACGTAGTGTTCATCATCAAACCTCCTGTGTTGTATGTTACTCCATCGTTGTTTTTTTATGGGCTTAGCTCAAAAGTAGACAGCGCCCTTGAATCACATGAGACCAGATATAGAAACGAAATTGATAAGTTTGGGTTACATCATAATCATACATAATGATTTTCCAAATTATCGGACATCTGTTACAAGATACAAACAAAAAGCTAAACTCATACATGAATAGTACTCAGTTGATAAGCAAATATGAGCTTGTTTTTTCTTAGACCAAAATGATACCACTATAAACCAATTTTTTCACGGGCGCAGTGTAAATACATTACATCAACGAACCTCATTTTTGCTAATTCAAATATGGAACCAAACAAAGACAACAGATAATTCTAGTTCAGTTCATAGCATTAGCAACATATCATATGGCAAGAGTAAACCAAAAGACTAACAAAAATGAGGAAACGAATAACCTCTTATGTAGATCATTCTTCCATGGTTTGAGATCCAGTTGCAGCTTTAGACCTTTTCTTCTTCTTCCGTCCTTTCTTTCGTGGTGGTTTCTCAAGTACAGGCTGTGTGTTTTGTAAATGTTGGTGTAAGGCTGCTAATGGGCTGGCTTTGAAAACAAGATCATTAAGATTTAAGAACCATCTTCAGTTGACTTGACTCTTTCAATCTGATCAAACACCACATATATCAGCAAAATTTATACATGAAACTTAAAGAAAAGAAAAAAAGTGAAACACTCACACTAGTTTTTGCCTCGATTTACTAGTGACTTTGAAATAAGCAGGAGTTGTTTTCGTGTAAGACACCACATCGGGTAGAAATTCTGCTAGCGAAGAAAGATTGTACGTTTTTAGTTTCTTTTGTCGGCTTCTAAGCTTCGTTTTATGGTACAACAATGACTTATTTAGAACCTCGTATAAATGAAATTCATATTGGTTAACAAAAGTTGCTAAACAATGTTTAGATCAGTAACCTATGAAAGCTAAATCAAACGAGTATAAAATGTTTGGGTAATAAGCCCGCTGTATTCAGATAAATCATACACTGCCCTATTTTACACCAACCCACAATTTTCACCTAGCAAATGACTGCACATCAAATTTATTAAGCGCATTTCAACATTTTTACACTTTACACATCTAGCCAAGTTCACCATTTCATATTCTCATGTATATAATATCTTAAGGAGGTGCTTGGATTAGCTTGTGTCTCCGGCTTATGTGCTTATATGAATGTTCAAAATGTCATAAGCCCACTTTAGTCGACTTTTAAAGCTTACAAGGTAAAAAAATGTGCTAATGATTTTTTC
Source organism: Glebionis coronaria (assembly GCA_025667525.1). Lineage (NCBI taxonomy): Eukaryota > Viridiplantae > Streptophyta > Magnoliopsida > Asterales > Asteraceae > Glebionis > Glebionis coronaria. The sequence continues at coordinate 21,276,557 of CM046874.1, forward strand.
AAAATTAGAATACACCATGAGCCAGTAAAACAAGCTAACCTCGTATATTAGCATATGGGAAATTAGTCACACTAAAAGAGTTAGTTGTGCTTTGAAAGATCTGCTAAAAATAAGATATAAAATAAAGCTATCTCATAGTGACATGACAAGCGGTGCAATAAAGGTCCTTTAGATAGGATTGTGTCTAAAAGGGCAGTGTATAAAGCAAGAATCGAAGATAATGCAAGTTATTCTGTAATGGTAGGTGGTAGCGGCCAAGAGAGTAGGATGAATTATATCCTAAAATCAAGTAAATTCTAGTTCGTAATCTACACGGCCGTATAAAAGATACTGTTAGTTGGGTTGATGATAATAAGGAAACAAAACTTTCTATAAAGATGCTTTGATTCATCAAATACATAATGGGCCTAAAGTATGAGTTGAGGACAACCGAGGAGCTATGCAGGATTACTAATGATTTAAAGATAATGTATGTGGTATGCTAAGAAGCTTGAGAGTTAAAAAATCAGTTGCAGTCATGACTATGGCTAGAGAATAGGGTCTGAAGTGTGCCGCTGATAGTAAGCTTCTAACTAAAGTAGAGGTGAATGTCGGATAGTGTTACACTGTGGTAAGGTAATCATGATTGTGGAATGTTGGCATCAGAGATATAGAGATAGATGGGCTTCTTTCACCCAAAAAGAACAAAAACAAATTAGTAATGGTTATGGGGGTGTTTGTGTAAACTGATCTGATGTGCTTATTGAATACTAATAAGTTGATAATATCATTTTTTTCAGGCTATATCACAAGGCAAAGAAAATGAGCTTGTATAAGATTTTTCACTAATCTCATAAGCACATCAACTAAACTTATGTTCCAAACACTAGAAATACGCATTAGAATTAGCACCAAAAAGAAAACATACTAATACGATAAAGAAGCAAAATTAAATAACAAGTAACCTAACCTTCTTGATAGCCTTTTGAGCACCTAAAATAACAGTTTCTCTAACCTTAGCAATATCAAACAAATCCCTCAGATAATTTTGACCAAAAGAAACTAAATGTATAGGAAATACAAACTATTAACCTAATAAATGAACTTCTTATGTTTGAAAAACACTTACTAGAATAGAACTCAAGCTTCTTATAAAGTTTATGATTCGTGTGCTTCTTTTCGTTATTTCTCGAGCTTGTTTTCCCCATTGTTGCCAAACCTTAAATTTTGGTATAATAAACGTCTAAAACCAAACCAACTGTATTTTCACTTTTCAATTATAGTCAAAACACAGTTTTATTTTGTAAAATATTTAACAACCAAAACATGGTTACAAGTCAAGGTGTTAACCTAGAATACTAGGGAAACATACGAAACTAGTCTTCTATTTGTCACAACATGAAACCACCAAATACTCTAAGCAAGTAGTTGAAAATCTAGTCCAACATTCCAATAACGCTAAACATGGCAAATTTAACTAAACCAATTATGGTAAACAACATAATTAAAGATGTAAAGACAAAGTATTGAAAAAAAGATTAGAGCGCACCGAGGGTGCCAGATACGACAATGACAAAAATACTTAATTTTGAACCAATTTGCATAGCGCTTACAACCCAAAATATCGTTAATCTCTTTGTAATCTACTAAAGCTTAAGCGAAATTAATATTTATGTTTTCTTAACTTTTAAGTTTGACTAAGAAAAACATAAGTTAAAGATTGTGTTTTAGGTTTAGGTTGTACTTACTAGTCATAAGGGTATCTTTAATACACAATACGATACAAGATTGGATACACTTTCACGTTAATGTCACGTCAACATACCAACTCTCGTACAAAATATTCACAATACATTAAACCTAACATAGTTTAATAAATTTCCACATTATTAGTTTTTTTTGAACGACAACAATACATATCAATAAACTTTATTTAATAACTAAATCATGATATACTAATAAAATTGTTTTATAAAAAAAGTATAAAATGTTTTGCTTTGAAACGTTCAACAATATAAAAATGCATATTCAGAAAATGTAAAAAAATTGTTTAAAAAAATAATACATGAAATTACTACTGTGAAACAAAGAAAATTATTTTTAATTAATATCTAACATGTTAAATACTATATACATGCATTCAGATTTTGAAGCAAAAATACATGTCAAATAAATTTTAGTTCTAGATTAATACTAACAATGCATGTAAAATATAGTGTATGTACTAAAATATTGAAGCAAGTGTGATCCATTCAAAAGAGACAAAATAATATTGAGCCACAATTGAGTTTAAATTCTGTTTGTACATAGAAACATGCTTATTCAATGAATGATGATGTGGCCATGTTCACAATGCATTGTATGCATAATAGGCCTATTATCCATGTGTCACCTATTACCATTGTGAATGGCCTAAGATAATTGTGAGTTGGACCAAATCTAGTATTTTGGGCAAAAGCCACAAATACACTATGTACTAAATAAACCGAGCTATTATACATAAAGGAATCTTTATGTATAAAATAATTAGTTTTTTTAGAACGGCAAATGTTACTAGTTAGTGGGTCGAATTGTGCAATGATATCCAAGCGACAAAGTGTCTTCTTTGAACCCTCTCCTAGTTATGTTAAACTCCTTATCTGTTTCGCCTGAGAGGAAAATCCCTAGGCAGGTTTTGATTCCAAGACCTTCAGTGAACCTCCTCCGAGAAAACTACTTAATGGAACCTTGTTGGACAACTGAGGTAAACAATGAAGAAGTTACCTTTGACTTTTGGAAAACAACCCAAAGAACCAATATATGGTTTTTGATACAAAGTATAATAGGTTTTTGGGGTGAATTGCATATTATAGTTTGGGTACCCTAGTCGTATCTCCTGCATCCGCCCCCCCCCCCCAGAGTGATCGACGCCTAAGAACTTTAAAAACAAAAATCGACCCCATTATACACAAAGGTAAGTCATATGCATACATCTATATATTTGGTTACTAGTCTGTAATTCCGTATAATTCGTTATCCCCTTTTTATTTGATAATTGATTTACTTAGTTTTTGCTTAAGGATTGTTGGATAATGGATAAAGGAAAAAGTATGATTCCTAATCTCCTTTGTAATTTGATTGTATTGATTCCTTATATTTTTTTATTTGCTTGTATTTTTGGGTGTTTTAGTTTGGTAGGATTAAATTGATTTAGTTCTCATTAATTTATTTTTGGTGTAATTGCAATTAGTGATAGTAACATCGCTGAGGAAGTCAGTGGGGCTAAATCTACTAGAAAAGATCATCTCCTTCTACTTTTGATCCAATGTATTATTTTAGCAATGATTCATCACCTTTTGATCAAAGGCCTCCATCAACAGCAGCTGCTGAACCCGTAGCCAAATTAAGAACTGAAGGTCTAACTCAAGAATTGCTTGACTATCATGACTTTAAGTCAATTGAAGACTATGAAGATACATGTATGTTTATAGGGACATACTATTGCATAAAGAGCTTTGTAGGAAATACAATTTTTTGTTTTAAGGAAAAGAGTGTAGGTGAATCAACTGAAGAAGTGGAAAGCAAACCAAGTGTGGTAGTAAAGAAACCAAAACAGGCTGCTGTTGGTCCATCAATGATGGGTAGACAAGCTAAAAATGGACGTAGTGGTCCATCACAGAGTTGTAAGAAAGTTGATAATTTGCTTGAAAGAAAATATGTTTGCTTGGGTAATAAAGCCAAAGAATCTGGTATCAGCAAAAGCATTGTTCTTGTCACAAGAATTGTTCCAGGGTTAACAAATGGGAAAACTTGGGAGCATATCTTCAAGAATATGATTTGCATAATGTTGATGTTGTTCTTAGTGGTCCTTAGGACAACACCTTGTTTAATAACTTGTGGTAGTAGTATTTTATTTTGTATGTGTACAATGGTAAAATTATGCCATAGCTTGTAAATTTTGCAAGTTTATACAAGCCGTGTGACTTTTTAGTTATCATGTATGTAATTGGTACCTATTAAGCTTATATTTTTAATGGATTTAGTCTTTGTTAATCAATTTTATCCAGACATTGATAGATTTAAACTCGTGTTTGTGTTTGCTTATTACTTAGTTATTCAATAGGTTTGGCAGTCTTATCATGTATGCATGGAAAGTTTGGACAAATTTGGAGTTGCAAATTGTATTTAGAAGTTCATGTTGTTGGTCATAAGTTGTAGACTGAATTAATGATTGGTTTGTAAGAATTGGAACTTCAAATAGAATTTTATGGGACATTTGACTGTTTCAAACAAGATTTATGTTTAGAGCTTATTACAATAAGATGTGCTTATTTCATTTTGGCCTTTTTATGATACAAAAAATGTTTACTGTTTCTGTTACAGAAAATGAAATAGTAGTTTCAATTCAGAATTTTCCAAGCAACCTATTATTTTTATTGGTTAATAAGTGCTTATTTATGTTTCTAACAAGGACTGGCCAGAGCTTATATGAAATTGATTTAAAAGCATAGTTGCTTTGATAATCAAAATGGTGTAGGGCAACTTTTTCTAGAATTAAGGTGGTGTTTAGATTCTTTTTCAACTTATTGTAATAACTTCTAAACCTAATATTCTTTTGGTAATTTTGTTTTTTAGACTCGAAGATCAATTGAATAAGCAACTAATAAGAAAACATAAACTATGTAAACTAGATTCAACCAAAAAATAATACTAGAACTCAAGTCACCTTATGATCCAAACACCAGTTTAAATATGGTAATAGTTGTCCTGCACCAATATGATTTACAAAGAAACCATGTATTTAGATGAATTTCACACAAAGCGTATAGCTTAGTCCTTGTTAGAAACCAAAAGAGCAGTAAGTAACAAATTAAAAAAGTAGGTTACTTTGAACAATAAGAAATGATACCATTAATTCAGTCTTTGTACCAGAAACTCTGGTAGGTGGAGACATTTTTTTTTCTTGTTATGTTAAGGAAAGCTAATTGGCATAACATTGATTATCAATAGAGTGCATCCATAACAAATATAAGGTAAACAAGTACCAGTTACATAGATGAAAATTTAAAAGTCATGCAGCTTGTATAAACTTACAAAATTTACAAGCTATGACATAATTTAACCATTGTACACATACAAAATAAAATACTAAGAGCACCAAGAAGAACATCAACATTATGCATTCTTTTTTCTATGTTTGGAGACATATTCCCAAGTTTTCCCCATTTGTTAACCCTAGAACAACACTTGTGACAAGAATAGAGCTTTTGCTAATTCCAGAATCTTTGGCTCTCTTACCCAAGCAAACATATTTTCCTTCAAACAAATCCTCAACTTGCTTACAACTCTGTGATGTACCACTACCTCTCTTTTTATCTTGTCTACTAATCATTGATGGACCAACAACAACCTATTTTGGTGTCTTTACTACCACAATTGCTATGCTATCAACTTCATCAGTTGTTTCACCTACACCCTTTTATTTAAAACAACCAATCGTATTTCTAAAAGTTTATGGACATAAATTTAGTAGTCGTGTGTTAGGATCGAACTCGAGATTACGAGATTGCACACAATACGTAAAGATTTAGTTATTTATAAATGTATTTATTATCTTTATTAAATTAAATCGAGCTATACAATATAACGAACGTTATTTTTTAAAACAACCAATTGTATTTCTAAAAGTTTATGGACATAAAATTAGTAGTCGTGTGTTAGGATCGAATTCGAGATTACGAGATTGCACACAATACGTAAAGATTTAGTTATTTAATAAATGTATTTATTATCTTTATTAAATTAAATCGAGCTATACAATATAACGAACGTTATTTATTAATAAGTATAAACGATCGTTACAGAACTAAAAGGAAGGAAAAGAAAATTTACAAAACACCCCTCTAGGGTATATCGCATAGTCGGTTTAAAGGGGAGGGGGCAAAGAGTTATTTATTAAACTTAGGCCTCAAGTTAAGTTGCCTATCTAAACACCCTTATCCTTCTTAATTTTTTACTCCTTCCTTCTCTTTCTTTTGAGCCGATGACCACAAAGGGTTTCGGTCGGTTTTCTTGATTTTCGGTTTAAGCTCATAATCTAGTCCTAGCCCCTCTCTAGGGTTGTTGGGTATATTTTCTACAAGGCGTAGTAGCTCGATTTACACGTACTAGACTTACGGTTAGCTCGTTGTATTACGTGTGTACAAGAACGTAATATAGTCTTATTATAGACTATATCTTGGTGATCATCCGTAAACCCTAATTTGGTGAGTTAGGTTTTGTTTGAGGGAATTGCTTTGCAAAAGGTATGTAAACCCTAACTCGATTAATTATAATTGCGTTAATTATGATCTTGTTAAATCGCTTCCGCTTTATGTGCTTTGATCTCGTTTAGGGTTTTAATAATTGTTATGAATAATACACCATCAGTGGTATCAGCGACAAGTTTTGACATGTTATAATTATCGAAAATCTAAAATTTTATAACCAGTAATTGTTTTGGGTTAAAACTTCATATTTTTTTACGTTTTCTTAAAAATTAGGGTTTTGTTTTTTTATAAATTTGGGTTGGCCGAATTTTTTTAATAAAATAAATAATTTTTTTAAACCCTAAAATTTACATGATTGTATGTTTTAGATTAAAATTACATGATTAATTGTTATGACATGTAGTTTTTTTGGGTTACGATCCGTAGAGATTTAATTGTTAAGATTTGCGGGAGGATCCATGATGAACATGCGTGTTTTTTCATGGATCATAAAATTGAATGTGTTACATGTTTTTTTTCAATAAATCTAGAATTAGGGAAGATTTTTTATAAACATAAAAACCCTAGATTTCAATTTATTGAATAAAATTGTTTGCATGTGGCTATTTAATTTATTTAATTACACATATAATTGTTATTATGTGTTTATGATTTAGTTTTATAATCTATTTGTTTTCATACGTTTTTAAGTATGTTGTAAACAATGGTAATTTTCTTTAAGAAAAAAATATATGGACTAAATCATATTAAAATTAAGATTTGTTTTGAGATCTAAATTACATAGAATTACGTTGATTGGTGATTTACAATAATAATTTAACGGCCTACTCAATTTTGAAAAAGTATAAAGTGGGTATAACGCACTGTTGGTCATGCACCCGACTAAGGAAGGAGGTTATGCCATTATCACTGACCAAATTCCCGGCTTGCCTGTGCGTCAAAATTTTAATTACCTACGATTATTACTTGTATTACACCTTAAGGTTCATTTATCGCAAATTCACATCCGAAACAAAATGAAAACGGTTATTACTTTGTGCGTAGCCGAGTTCTTGCAAAAGTACGTTGTGAATAGTTGTGGGAAAAAAATTCTTTAATTGGTTTTAACCAATACCTGAACATAATATATGTAGAAATTTAGTCTCATGAAAAAGTTTATTAAATGTTTTATTAAACTTATTATATGGAGATGTATGCATGCTTCTCCATACATTGATTTTGACATCAAATTTATACCCTTAAAATTTAAGTAGAATATCATCTAATTGACGGACACTTGAAGTCACAATGTAGTCATATGAGATTTGGATAATGTTGTGATGGAGAGAAAAATTTTCATAGAATGAGAATTCGTGTGATAAGTTTTACGTTCTTTAGATTAGACAACTTAATTAAGTTACTCAGTGTGATCTGGAAAATTAAGGTATTCAGAAGGGATGAAACATGTTTACAATGCAAAACATTTTTTGGCAATGTAAATCCCTTAAATATCTAGAAACTAGAAATTGTTTGCTAATAAATTGTTCGACAAGTTACTATGTTGAATAAGTTCATTACTAGCAGATCAACTGATGTGATGTATTTATGTCAATATAGGTTCTTGTTTCAAGGAAAATACTATGGTTTATATACCGGGGTAATTTTATTTTATTGAATGTATTTATCGAAAATACTAATATTTTGAACTTATTTCTATAGAAATGGCTCAACCCGACAATAATGCTATAAGTTCTGCGTTCAAAACATTTATTGATCGTCCTGAACTTACTGGCCCTAACTTCAATGATTGGTATCACTCACTAAGAATTTTCTTGAGAGTAACGGGTACTATTGATGTCTTGTCCACACCATATCTGGAGGACCTGCTGAAGAAGCTTCTGAAGTCGAAAGGCTTACCTATGTTGTTGATATTAAGAAGCACTCTGATGTGGCTTGCTTAATGCTTGGGAAAATGTCCCCTCAACTTCAAAAGAAGTATGAGCTATTTTCGCCTAAGCGTATGCTTGATGAACTCAAGGCAATGTTTGAGAAGCCCCAAGCTGTGGAGATCTACAACTTAGTAGATGCTTTGCATAGCTGCAAGCAAACTCCTGGAAATTCTGTTAGTGCACATTATATGGAAATGAGGGGTTATATGGAATAGATCATTACACTAGGACAACCTTATGATTACAATATGGCTATTAACTTGATCAATTGGTCCCTTAACAAGGACTTCAATGATTTTGTTAGGAACTATAATATGCATTGCATGAGTAAGATAGTTAATGATTTGCATGCAATGCTCATTGACTATGAAAAGGGGTTAGTGGACAAGGCATCTACCTCTACTCCTCTTGTACTAACCATACAAAAGGGTGAAGTGAGTAAGCCAAAACCGAAAGCGAATAAGCTGAGAGGCAAAGGTAAAGCTGATAAGAGCAAGCAAGTTACGAATTATCAAAAGCCGAAGAACCATGCCAAGAAGAATCAATCCCAAAAGGATGATACTTGTCACTATTGCAAGGCAAGTGGTCACTGGAAGAGGAACTACCCTCTTCACCTCGATGAGTTGCGGGAAATAAAGAAGAAGGCTAAGCAGAGCGTTGCAGCTTCAGGTACTTTATTTATGATCGAATTATTTAATTTGACATACAAATTAAATTCCTGGGTATATGATACGGGATGCGGTATTAATATTTGTGATACGCTGCAGGGGTTTAAATTGGAAAGGAAGCTATCCTATGGGGAATAATTTCTGCAAGTGGGCAATGGCGCACAACCAGCAGTTGAAGCTATAGGAACATTTAATTTAGTTTTACCTTCGGGTTTAGTACTGATTTTAAATGATTGTCATTATGCACCTTTATTTGTTAGGGGTGTTATTTCATTTTCTTGTTTGTTAAATCTTGGATTTATTCACACTATTGATAATAATGGAATTTCTGTTTTTAAAGATGGTATTTTATAATTTAATGCAATTACTGTGAATGGTGTCTTTGAAATTGACATGCATGATAATGAATCCAAGTATAATAATAATTCTATTTTTAGCATGAATAGGAAGAGAACGTTAGACAAGAACTCTTCTTATCTTTGGCATTGTAGACTTGCCCATATTGGGAAGACTCGCATACAAAAGCTTCAACGTGAAGGTGTCTTGGAAAATATTAACGATGAATCATATAAAAAATGCGAGTCTTGTATCTCTGGGAAGATGACCAAGAAACCTTTTTACAACAATATTGAAAGAGCTACTAATCTACTTGGTTTAATACACACTGATGTGTGTGGACCACTTAGACATGTGTCAAGGAAAGGTGCTAGCTACTTCTTAACATTTACAGATGATTATAGCCGCTATGGTTATGTTTATTTACTTAAGCATAAACATGAGGTATTTGAAACATTCAAAGTGTTTAAAGCAGAAGTAGAATTGCAACTAGGAAAGAAGATTAAAGCTCTTTGTTTTGATAGAGGTGGTGAATATTTAAGTCAAGAGTTTAAAGATTATGTAACTGAAAATGGAATTGTTCAGAATCTCACTTCTCCATATACTCCACAACAAAATGGTGTATCCGAAAGGAGAAATCGTACACTATTAGATATGGTGCGAATTATGTTTAATCTTACAACTTTGCCATTATCCTTTTGGGACTGATGTGATGGATTTATGTCAATATAGGTTCTTGTTTCAAGGAAAATACTATGGTTTATATAATGGGGTAATTTTGTTTTATTGAATGTATTTATCGAAAATACTAATAATTTGAACTTATTTCTATAGAAATGGATCAACCCTACAATAATGCTATAAGTTCCGCGTTCAAAACATTTTTTGATTGTCCCGAACTTACTGGCCCTAACTTCAATGATTGATATCGCTCACTAAGAATTTTCTTGAGAGTAACGGGTACTATTGATATCTTGTCCACACCGTATCTGGAGGACCTGCTGAAGAAGCTTATGAAGCCGAAAGGCTTACCTACGTTGTTGATATTAAGAAGCACTCTGATGTGGCTTGCTTAATGCTTGGGAAAATGTCCCCTCAACTTCAAAAGAAGTATGAGTTATTTTCGCCTAAGCGTATGCTTGATGAACTCAAGGCTATGTTTGAGAAGCCCCAAGCTGTGGAGATCTACAACTTAGTTGATGCTTTGCATAGCTACAAGCAAACTCCTGGAAAGTCTGTTAGTGCACATTATATAGAAATGAGGGGTTATATGGAATAGCTCATTGCACTAGGACAACCTTATGATTACAATATGGCTATTAACTTGATCAATAGGTCCCTTAAAGGACTTCAATGATTTTGATAGGAACTATAATATGCATTGCACGAGTAAGACAGTTAATGATTTGCATGCAATGCTCATTGACTACGAAAAGGGGTTAGTGGACAAGGCATCTACCTCTACTCCTCTTGTACTAACCATACAAAAGGGTGGAGTGAGTAAGCCAAAACCGAAAGCGAATAAGCTGAGAGGCAAAGGTAAAGCTGATAAGAGCAAGCAAGTTGCGAATTATCAAAAGCTGAAGAACCATGCCAAGAGGAATCAATCCTAAAAGGATGATACTCGTCACTATTGCAAGGCAAGTGGTCAATGGAAGAGGAATTGCCCTCTTCACCTCGATGAGTTGCGGGAAATAAAGAAGAAGGCTAAGCAGAGCGTTGTAGCTTTAGGTACTTTATTTATGATCGAATTATTTAATTTGACATACAAATTAAATTCCTGGGTATATGATACGGGATGCGGTATTAACATTTGTAATACGCTGCAGGGGTTTAAATTGGAAAGGAAGCTATCCTATGGGGAACAATTTCTGCAAGTGGGCAATGGCACACAAGCAGCGGTTGAAGCTATAGGAACATTTAATTTAGTTTTTCCTTCGAGTTTAGTAATGATTTTAAATGATTGTCATTATGCACCTTCATTTGTTAGGGGTGTTATTTCATTTTCTTGTTTGTTAAATCTTGGATTTGTTTACATTATTGATAATAATGGAATTTCCGTTTTTAAAGATGCTATTTTCTAATTTAATGCAATTACTATGAATGGTGTCTTTGAAATTGATATGCATGATAATGAATCCAAGTATAATAATAATTCTGTTTTTAGCATGAATAGGAAGAGAATATTAGACAAGAACTCTTCTTATCTTTGGCATTGTAGACTTGCCCATATTGGGAAGACTCGCATACAAAAGCTTCAACGTGAAGGTGTATTGGAAAATATTAACGATGAATCATATAAAAAATGTGATTCTTGTATCTCTGGGAAGATGACCAAGAAACCTTTTTACAACAATATTGAAAGAGCTACTAATCTACTTGGTTTAATACACACTGATGTGTGTGGACCACTTAGACATGTGTCAAGGAAAGGTGCTAGCTACTTCTTAACATTTACGGATGATTATAGCCGTTATGGTTATGTTTATTTACTTAAGCATAAACATGAGGTATTTGAAACATTCAAAGTGTTTAAAGCAGAAGTAGAATTGCAACTAGGAAAGAAGATTAAAGCTCTCTTCGTTCTGATAGAGGTGGTGAATATTTAAGTCAAGAGTTTAAAGATTATGTAAGTGAAAATGGAATTGTTCAGAATCTCACTTATCCATATACTCCACAACAAAATGGTGTATTCGAAAGGAGAAATCGTACACTATTAGATATGGTGCGAATTATGTTTAATCTTACAACTTTGCCCTTATCCTTTTGGGACTATGCTTTAGAATCTACTGTTTACATTTTAAATATGGTTCCCACGAGGAAGGTTGATAAGACACCATATGAACTATAGCATGGAAAAAAGCCATATTTGTCTTATTTAAAGGCCTGGGGTTGCGAGACGTATGTGAAACGTGACTCGGGTGATAAACTCCAACAATGATATGTGAAATATATCTTTGTAGGATACCCTAAGGAAACTATGGGTTACTACTTTTATTATCCACCTGAGAACAAAGTAATTGTTGCTAGGTATGGAGACTTCTTTGAAAGTGATCTTGTAAATCAAGAATTTAGTGGGAGAAATTATGATCTTGAAGAAAGTCATATAGATACATTACCTTCTGATGAAAATACTAGCGAAATAATTCTTGTAGAACCAGAAAGTCTGGGAGTTCCACCAGAAATAAATCCTCTACGTAGGTCTGAAAGGACTATACGTGCTCCAAGCAAACTATGTCTTAACATAGAGGATGATGATGATGAAGTAGGGGATCTTGGTGAACCCGCTAATTACAAATCCTCCATACTTGATCCTGAAAAGGATAAGTAGGTGGTTGCAATGGATGAGGAAATGAAATCCATGAGAATTAATAAAGTTTGGATTCTTGTATATCAACCACCGAATGCTAAAGTAGTGAAACATAAGTGGATATATAAGAAGAAAACTGACATGGATGGTGAAATACAATCCTATAAAGCTCGTTTAGTAGCTAAAGGTTTTACACAAACTTTTGGCGTAGACTACGAGGAGGCATTTTCTCCTGTAGCAGAATTAAGAGCTATTAGGATTCTCATAGCTATAGCAGCATACTATGACTATGAGATATGTCAAATGGATGTTAAAACTGCCTTCTTGAACGATCGCTTAGATGAGGATATCTATATGCAACAACCAGAAGGGTACGTTGATCCTAAGTATCCAAAACGCGTGTGCAAACTTCAAAGATCTATTTATGGTCTGAAGCAAGCATCACGTCAATGGATCAAACGATTTGATGAAGAAATCAAAAAGTTTGGATTTATTCAAAATCGTGATGAGCTATGTGTATATCGCAAAGCTAGTGGGAGTGATGTAGTATTCCTAATCTTATATGTTGATGACATATTAATCATGGGAAGTAACATTCCAAGACTTAAGGAAGTTAAGGATTATCTTGGTAAATGTTTTTCTATGAAGGATTTAGGAGAAGCTGCATACATTCTGGGAATCAAAATCTAACGAGATAAGAGTAGACGGTTAATTGGTCTTAGTTAAGATGCTTATATTGACAAAATATTGAAGAAGTATAATATGCATAATTCCAAGAAAGGTTTTCAACGTATGGAAGTTAAGCATAATCTAAGTCATGAGATGGATGCATCTACTCCTGAAGAGGAGGCTTACATGCGAAAAGTGCCTTATGCTTCGGTTGTAGGATCTATTATGTATGCTGTAAGATTCACAATGCCTGATGTGGCGTTTGCTCAGAACTTGGTCAGTCGTTACCAACAAAATCAAAGGAAGCTCCATTGGACTGCTGTTAAACATATTCTAAAGTATTTGAGGAGTACAAAATATATGTTTTTGGTATTTGGAGGGAAACCAGACACATAACTGAATGTTACAGGTTTCTGTGATGCGTCCTGGCAATGTGATAAAGACGTTACGAAGTCTTAGACCGGTTACGTGTTTGTTATCAATGGAGGATCAGTTGACTAGAAGAGCAAGAAACAGACAACGATTTCAATGCATGCTACTCAATCTGAGTACATGAGCGTTTCAGAAACTGCAATAGAAGCTGTTTGGATTAGGAAGTTTATTGATGATCTTGGAGTGATGCCGTCAATAAAAGACCCTATTAATATGTATTATGACAATTCTGCTGCAATCATATTCGGCAATGATTCTGGAGTCATGAAAGGCTCAGACACTTTAAACGTAAATATCATTACGTTCGAGAACAAGTTGAAGCTCGTGAAATCAAATTATTAAAAGTTCGCACAGATGATAACATAGAAGATCCTTTAACTAAGGCATTGCCTAGAGGAAAGGTTATTGAACATACCAAAAGCATTGGGCTTCAATTAGCCAACGATTTCATGCAATAATCTGTGATTAATATTTGGATAAAGGATGTTAAGACATTATTATTTAATGAAATAAAGATTGGATTTCGTTTATTCTTGTTATTTAATTTTGTGCCATATTTTACATGTTTTAGTCCATGAATAAAATGTTATGCTAAATGCCCATTGTCGATTAATAATATGAGAGTATTATTAAATTAAGACAATTCAAAATTGCGATAGAGTATACTTGAAAGTATATTGATCGATTTTGGATGATATTCGATGGATCGAATATTGGACTTATCCCAACTATATGACTATACCTTATGGATCTTTGTCATTAAGTATATCATATAGTTATCCTTAGACTTGAGATACCTGAAAACTGTTATGAATCTAGTGCCTCTCTGTGGAATAATCTAACGCTAAACGTAACTGGTAGCTATAAGGTTTATTTTCAGAAGTGTTGCAAAATTCATTGGTTTTGCTTGTAGTCAATATGGAATTTATTTTCTCCAATTCGTTTTGGAGTATTAATACAGCTGGGCCCCTCCTGGGATTAGTAAAATATTAGTGTGGCCACACCCAAATGTGTTTTGTTAATCTTATTGATATGTGAACGAGAAACGGAATGGTTAATGAAAGGAATGACTGAGATCCATATCCTTATTAACGTTGTACTAGAAATAAAAGGATAATAATAATGATGAATCATTAAAAGATTTTATCCAGGAGACCTTACTCGAGTTGTACTAGTGGCATTGGTAGTGTAACTAGACGCTAGTCAATGTGATCACACTATATAAATTTGTCCAAGTGGGAGCTGAAAGTTTATGGACATAAATTTAGTAGTCGTGTGTTAGGATAGAACTCGAGATTACGGGATTGCACACAATAGTAAATAGTTAATTATTCAATAAAAGTATTTATTGTATTTATTAAATTAAATCGAGCTATACAATATAACGAACGTTATTTACTAAAAGTTAAGTATAAACGATCGTTATAGAACTAAAAGGAAGGAAAAGAAAATTTACAAAACACCCCTCTAGGGTATATCGCATAGTCGGTTTAAAGGGGAGGGGGTAAAGGGTTATATATTAAACTTGGGTCTCAAGTTCAGTTGCCTATATAAACACTCTTAGCCTTCATAATTTTTTACTCCTTCGTTCTCTTTCTTTTGAGCTGATCGCAAGACCTAAACCACAAAGGGTTTCGGTCGGTTTTCTTGGTTTTCGGTTTAAGCTCATAATCTAGTCCCAGCCCCTCTCTAGGGTTGTTGGGTAGATTTTCTACAAAGCGTAGTAGCTCGATTTACACGTACTAGACTTACAGTTAGCTCGTTGTATTACGCGTGTACAAGAACGTAATATAGTCTTATTATAATAGACTATATCTTGGTGATCATACGTAAATCCTAATTTGGTGAATTAGGTTTTGTTCGAGGGAATTGCTTTGCAAAAGGTACGTAAACCCTAACTCGATTAATTATAATTGTGTTAATTATGATCTTATTAAATCGCTTCCGCTTTATGTGCTTTGATCTCGTTTAGGGTTTTAATAATTGTTATGAATAATAAACCATCAATTTCTTACAAAGCTTTTTATGAATTTGTGTTTTGAAGAAAAAAAACTTATGTCTTCAAAATCTTGAACCGAGTTAAACCCAAAATAGTGAAGAAACTATCTTGTAGGACCTTCAGTTCTCAATTTGGTTAAGGCTTCAGCAGCTACTGCTGATGGAGGCCTTAGATCAAAAGGTGATGAATCACTGCTAATTGCAATAACCCCTAAAACGAATTAATGAGAACTAAATCAATTTAATTCTACCAAAACACCCACAAAATAAAATCAAATTAAAAAAGGATAAGGAATCAATACAATCAAATTACAAAGGGGATTAGGAATCATACTTTTTCCTTTTATCCATTATCAACAAATCCTTAAGCAAAAATAAAATTAACTCAATTATCAATAAAAGATCGTGGATAATCGATTAAGAAGTAAACAATTATTACATGTGCATATGAATTACCTTTGTATCAAATGTGGTAGATTTGGCTAGTCCAGTTGCTAGGTTTCTATCAATTTTGGTGGGAAAAATGAAAATCGATTTAAAGAAGAAACTATAAAATGTGTTTCCCCCCAAACTTAATATAACCGTTAACAAGAAAAAATCGGTTATTTAAGTTGTTTTGTTAAAGTCAAAGGTAATTTCTCCATTCAACTATATATTTTATATATAAAAAGTCTGTTATATATAATGGCTTAATTTATATACTCCCTCCGTCCTTAAATAAGTGTTCATTTCGACTTTTTTTCTGTATTTCTTGTTCAACTTTAACCTTAAATATTAATGTTTGTGTTATATAATACTCGATGTAAAATATATGAATGAATTGAGTTTTAAATGAATTTTTCATTGATATAATTTTCGTCAAGTATTGCATAACACAAGAAACAATATTTACGGTCAAAATTGAAGAAGAAAAACCGCAAAAACTCAAAATAGACATTTATTTAAAGACGAAGGGAGTAATACATAGTGTAGTTGTGATTTTTTACCCCTATTATTTTACTTGGCCCAAGATTCATATAAGTAAAACTTTGAACTGATTATTTAGCAACAATATATATATATATAGAACCATAAAAGAGGTTATACAAACTAACGATGTTTCTCCTCTCTGAACAAGACGATTAAAGTGACACGGACCCGAACAAAACAACACAAGAAAATGGTAACTTCATATATCACATTACTTTAAAAATCAGTTTCATATATATCTAGACATATATTAAAAATTGTATATTATGCATTCAATATTTGTACAATGAAATTGATTTTGAAAATAGTGATAAATGAAATTAATCTTGAAAGAACTATACAAGAAATAGAGTGATATATTTATACTTGGTTCATATGAGGCCATATTCAAATTAAGCTAAGCGTATGAACAATTTTTGCTCTTATCGGTAATGGACTAATCGTCGTCCATTTTCATATCGTTAAATCTTGAACAATCACCTTTCGAATAATGTATATAGTGCTATAGGAACAATATGAATATCGCTAAAAACACTACATGTTAGTATGAGAAAGTATCGATCAGCATAACGTGTAATCATAGATAAACCTTTCCGGCGATTTCCTACACACCGGACAAGTTGCATTCAGCTTAAGCCATTCGTCGACACAATCAGCGTGAAAATAATGATCACATTCGGGGATCGTCCTTAATGCGTCTCTAGGTTCATATTTAGTAAGACATATTGGACAAGTGTCGTAATCGTCCTTAGGTAGTCTTCGACTCTCTCCAAGGATTGTTGTCTTGTAAGACTCGATTGTTGACGTCTCTAATCCCCCCGGTGAGGAATTTGGTCTCTGAGACACCGCGATAGAGAATGTATCGATGTTTTGATGCATAATACTCTCATTGTATTCCCTAGCTCTTTTCGCAATGTACCATATCACTATAAGTACACATATAAATATCGATATGCCTATGCCTACGATCATTCCGTGCTTAGTACTCCTCCGCATACCTATATCTGAAAATTCCACAATCAACAGGTTTTAGTTCGATCAGCTCGTTTATGAGACGACTACTAGTACGTAAAAGAGAGCAAATTTCGTCGACTTACCTCCGTTATATGCCAAGCAAGAAGTAGTTTCACCAGAACCGCCTTTAAGTCCGCACATTCTACCTTCAATCTCGCAAGGTCTACAATACGGCGTAAACCACATCAACTCTAGTTCCTCCAAAGTGCCACCAAACCACCGTATCGGTACTGAGATCATCCCTATATCCTGACAATTCGCAGATGGAATCTGTCCATTTCGCAAAGCGATCACTGAGTGATTCACACTGTTTAGACATGGTAATGACATCATAGGGAACTTATAACTGGATTGTATCGACGAGGAACAATTGTAAAACCTATAACTCTGCATGCTTCTAAAATCGAAAGGCGTTCCTGTTAGGTTAAAATCGCGAATGCTGTTTGTTCGGCAGAATTCAGGATCAATGTAGATAATCTGCAAATTAAACACGTAAACTAGGGTTTCAAAATATTTTAGTACATGAGGATCAAGTATCCTTAGAGTAATAAAACAGATGCAAAAAGTTGTGCATCAGTAACGCGATGCACAACTTTTTAACTTCTGACATGTTATCATGTCAGCTTAAAAAGTTGTGCACGTAACATACGAAATTACCTGTGCACCATACGAGATTTTGTTGACAATGTACGAGCGAGAGGACGTCAAGTATAGGATTGTTTTATTTTGGTCGTTACACGAGAGATCAAAGCCAGGAAAACCGCAAGCTGACGGCTGTCGATCACGGATACGAAAAGGAAACCGTATCTGAGGTCCCGTAGGACTACACGACGTTGGACGACAGTCGTCATTAGTGTCACCGGAGATTGATTTGGACAAGAACAGAAAGAATAAAATAGTTATAGCTATCTTATCCATATATTGCTAAATTTTCATTTGAAGTTGATTAAATACATGTCTTTTATTTTGTGGTTGACAACAATTGTGTGGGCACTATACGACATGCATTTATTTGTAGCGGTAGGTATGGTTGAACAAGAATGCAAAACTCGCGTTTCGCTGTCGGATGAGAGACCCAAGTTAAGAATGTTATGTTTAGTCTTTATCTTTGTCTAAGTCGTGTCTAGAGATTAATGTCAAGTAGTCTAGCCTAATAGTTAAAATTAAAGGCCGGTTGATAGTGTTTTAGCCCAACCCGACCCGTAGTTGTAAAAATCGGTTCCTTCTCATCTTTACAAATGAAGGCGAGGAGGAAAGAAATAACTAATCTAATGGATTAGGGATTTACTTTGTGTGGTTTCTTTATTGTCGATTCTGCTTATGTGTGTGCGCTTCACGATCATCTTTTTCGTATCTAAGTATCCAAGTTGTAGTCGTAAAGCATGACAAAGAGAATGAACAAACTTTGTGAATTGTGATAGACCGATAACCTCATAAACTATTTTCGTAAATTATTTTTGAATTCTTTTATCGAAATAGGACTAACTTTATAACGTACCTATAACATTAAAGACGAATTTTGTATAGTGTGTGAATTTTTTTCATGCATTGTTATTGTATTAAATACAAGGTAATTTTTTTTAGAGAGAAGTACAAAATACATCTCTGTGGTTTATAAAAAGTGTGAATTACATCCCTCGTCAGTACTTCGGACATAATACATCCAACCGTTACAAACTTTGGGCAGAATAAATCCCTTGGACGGATGATGCAAATATTTTTTTCGTTAACATCTAACGAGGGTTTTAAAGAATGATACTTTTACCTTTTCTTATTATAGAGGAATATATTTTGCACTAAACTAAAAAAATATATATATTTTTTAAAAATTTATTAGAAAAAAGTAATTTTTTTTTCAAAAAAAAGTTTATTTTTTTTTGAAAAAAAGAAATTGAATTTTTTTAAAACGTTTTTTTTCAAAAAATTAAAATTACATTTTCTTAGGGAATTTTTTTTTCAAAATTTTAATTTATTTTCAAAAAAAAGTTTTTTTTTTGAAAAATAGAAATTGAATTCTTTTAAACCGTTTTCTTTAAAAAAAATAATTAAAATGACATTTTCTTCGAGAAATTTTTTTCTTTTCAAAATATTAATTTTTTTTTCAAAGAAAAGTTTTTTCTTTTTTTGAAAAAAAGAAACTGAATTTTTTTAAACCGTTTTTTTTGAAAAAAATTAAAATTACATTTTCTTCGGGAAATTTTTTTTGTTCCAAAAAATTAATTATTTTTCTAAAAAAAGTTAAATAAATATTAAGTTTTTTACTGTATAAAAATTTCGAAATTGTAATTTTAATTTTCCAAACATTTCAATTTTTTGGAAAATGCAAAAAATATGGTTAAAAAAATATTAAACATCTTTTTGAAGCAAAATTAAATTACGCTTTTCTACCTTTTTAAAAAAAAAATTCGGAAGAAAACTATTTTTTTGGAAAATTTAATTTTTTTTCCGAAGAAAGTGTAATTTTAAATTTTTCAAAAAATAAATGGTTTAAAAAGAATAAAACGTTATTTTTTCGAAAAAAATAAACTCTTTTTTGAAATTTTTTTTACTTTTTTTAATAAAAAAATTTAAAAAAAAATAAAATATTTTTTTGAGTTTAGTGCAAAATACATCCCTCTATAATAAAAAAAAGGTAAAAATATATCATTCTTTATAACCCTCGTTAGTATTTAACGAAAAAATATTTGCATCATCGTATCGTGCCCAAAGTTTGTAACGGTTAGATGCATTATGTCCGAAGTACTGACGAGGGATATAATCCACATTTTTTGTAAATCACAGGGATGTATTTTGTACTTCTTTTTTTTTTTATCCTATCTCTATATGTTTTCTCAAGGTGTTCCACTTTGATTCAGTACCTTGATGTATTTTACTTTATATATATCTTGAATATGTCAGTTTTGGCTATTTAATCTATCTTAAATTTGACAAAAAGCAAACAAACATAAAGGGAAACATGAGAAAGAGAAGTGAATTATGGGTATTATTGGTAGGTGTTGGATCTAGCTGGGTGTAAATGAAAGGTGTTGGTTGTAAGCATTCTCTGTGTAGTTGTAGTCACTGGTGGCTCGGCGGCCGGGGATATAAGTTCGGTGGATGTTTATGAACAGTTGTATAGGTCTTGTATTGCGTTTGTGCTCATGTGGCGTGAGGCGCATTTTGATTTCATTGTTGTGGTTTCAAACTACGGATGGATGTCGTATCAAACAATTTTAACCACCGGCCACCAAATTGACGATATACTGATAAGGTTCTTGACATTCTAATAAGAGGTTAAGGGTTTAAACCTCGTTAAATGTATAAACGATCTCGAAATTAATCTGGTAACTACATCCGTTTAGTAAATGAATGCATTATTACGAGTTGCCATGAAACACGTGACTAGCTTTATTGAAAGAAAAAATAATAGATGGACTTGAAGTAGTAGGGATCCAAAATTGAATTGATTTGGGTAGTTCCAAAATTAGGGGTGTGATTCGGGTTAATTCGGTCGGGTTTGGGTCAAGTCGAATTAAGGGTAAAAAATATATAACCTGAACTTGAGCCTAATTAGAACTCGGGTCAATTCAGGTCAACCCGAATTGACTCGAATACACTTTTGAACCCAAGTGACCCGACTCGAATATGATTATTCAATTAGCTAGACTGAAAGATACCTTTCATTCCGTGGGGCATTTTTATTTAAATGAGGCTTCTAACAAAACATAAAATACTCGTGAAAGAACAAAACATTGAACATCCATTTTATGGTTCTTTAATTTCAACTTAATTGTAAAATATGGATCAGATGATGTAAAAGTTGTAGGTCAAGTTTCGTCCAAAACACGTGAGATAGAATTTATAAGATAAATGGTGTATGTTGGCACCTGGACTGAGTTGCTGGCCTTCGACGAATGTGTTTAGATGTTTCAATTCACATTTGACGTATTAAAAAGAGATAAATAAGATGATTTCTTGCATAAATAAATGTAAATCGTTAGTCTGGCCGTGTAGACAGAGACAGACCATACGATCAAACTCAAGTGTAAAAGTAAGAATTCATGTTTTTAGATATTTGTGTGTATTAGGATGTGTGAAAAAATAATTTCTTTTGAGAATATCCGAGTTTACATTTTATAAGCGAGCCAAATAATAAAGTTTTTTTTAATATTTTGAGTAGTGCTCGAAATGCGGCTCTTGTCGGACGAGGGTTCTTGGTCTAATCATAGCTTGCGGATCTAGATGATTGCTAGTGGTACTCGGATTCGCTTTTGAGGAGCTGGTCCGGTCATATCTTACGGATGCCGCATGTAGATGCGGCAGGTTTATATTTATCTTTTAGTTGGTTGGAAGGTAGGCTAAAATTTGTTGTGCGTTCTAGGCTCAGTAGACCGTGTATATGCTATACGTTATCAGTGTAGGTCGTAAAAAAAATTTCGTGATTCACCCTACTCGTGACATTGTGCTCAAATGCATATACGTATTACTAGTATATTACCTAACCCGATTGAATAGCTGCAGGTCCTGTAGAGAATAAGTTAGCGAATCGACCTAATATGAATAAAATCTCTGGTCACCTAATATTTTTGTCTCGTCCATTTGGTTACCATTAGATTTATGGAATCGTAGTTTTATAATCACACGATGTGAAAACATATAATTTTATAATTCAAATGACCTACGTACGTGGGCCTCTTGTGCCGACTTACCAGCATGCAAATTTGGTTTTTGGTCGCTAAATCTTTGCTTACAACACAAATAGACAAAACGTGTTTCAGCTTTTTAACATTTTGTATTTTCAGATGAGCAATGTTGGACAACGAAAAAAAAACCTACCGTGAATGTTGTATTGGTAGAAATCTTTGGTTAAATATCTTACTAAGTCTAACATATAAGCTAACTGAGATTTCATTCTAAAATCAATTGGTGATCAAAAGATCAGCCGACCTAGCTTATATGTTAGCTTTGAGATTATGTTTCAACCGATATAATATATTGGATTTGCACACCCAACAATATTTGTATTTGTATTTCAAATGTGTATTTCGATCTCGTGTTGTTTACTGTAGCATTATTATGGCAACAACAAGATTGTAAATATGATTTGATGTTCGGTCTCAAATTAGTTAAGTATGTTTTCTTTCAACCGAATAATTACAATAATCTAGTATACTTGAACCACATCAAACTCATACATAAACACAGATAATAGTGGATAAAAAATAGAGCCTAAAGATATGTTTGACGACTTCAAATAAAAAAAAGGGAAACATGAGAGAGAGAAATGAATTTAATTTTTGGGTTGGACATGATTAATCAAAACTGGTAATCGAATATTTATTTTTTTATATGTTTATACATATAAATTGATTATTAAAACTTAATTTTAATATAGAAATATAGTTTTTATATTTAAAATTGTGAACAAGTAATACGTATAAAAGGTTTTTTATATTCACATTACAGGAGATATACATGAATATATAGGAGTTTGTACATTAGCTATACATGAAAGAGATATGCCACTAACTACACCCTATAACTTCTATGTATAATTGATCTTGTCAATACTACCCGAAGATAGATTGATTCGTTCTTATCTTCACTCTCGCCAACACTCCCCCTCAAGCTGGTGAATGGAGAGAGTCACTAAATAACCTTGCATTCACCGCCTTAGTTAGCATGTCCGCTAGCTGTTCCTTCGAATTAACAAATGGCAAATTAATTGTCTTCTTCTTGAGGTGGTCTTTAATAAAATGACGACCAATTTCAACATGTTTTGTTTGATCACGTTGAACTGGATTGTTTGCAATTTTCACAGTTGCTTGATTATCGCAATAAAGGTTCATAGCTTCATTTATACCAAATGCTAAGATCCCTTAACACCCGTTTTATCCACAACAACTCACACGCTCCATGAACCATGCCCCGAAATTCTGATTCTGCACATGACCGAGACACCAATTTTTGTTTCTTACTTCTCTAAGTCACTAAATTTCCTCCCACAAAAGTGAAATACCCTGAAGTTGACTTACCATCAGACTTATCTCCAGCCCAGTCAGCATCAGTATATCCCATGACTTCTAGATTTCCATTTTTTGCAAAATACAGTCCCTTTCCTAGTGAAGACTTCAAATAGCGAAGGATTCTATAGACGGCTCTCATGTGGTTTTTATTTAGAGCGTGCATAAACCGGCTAACTACACTTACCGCATATGCAATATCAGGGCGTGTATGCGATAAATATACTAGTTTTTCGACTAATTTCTGGTATCGTTCTTTGTTCGCGGGTACTTGACCTGTCAGGAGAGTCAACCTGTAGTTTACTTCAATAGGGGTGTCAATGGGTTGACAGTCAAACATACCGGTCTCGGCAAGGAGATCAAGAACATACTTCCGTTGGCACTTTGTAATTCCTTGTTTGGACCTAGCCACCTCAATGCCTAAGAAATATCTCAAGTTTCCAAGGTCCTTCAACTCGAATTCCTTGCCCAATATTTCTTGTAGTTTGTTTATTTCATCCGGATCATTGCCAGTCACTACCATGTCATCGACATACACAATCAGAGCAATTGTCTTCTTCCCACGATTCTTTACGAATAAAGTATGATCAACATCTGATTGTTTATATCCAACATTTTTCATGAACTTTGAGAATATTCCGAACCATGCTCTCTGGGACTCTTTTAGTCCATACAATGTCTTATTCAAATTGCATACCTTGTCACCACAATTCATTCCGGGCGGGGGGTCCATCAACACTTCTTCTTCTAGGTAGCCATTTAAAAAAGCGTTTTTCACATCGAATTGTTTAAGCGGCCAGTCTCTATTTACAGCAATTGACACCAGGATTCTAATAGTATTTATTTTCGCCACCGGTGCAAAAGTATCCCAATGGTCTACGCCGTACTTCTGTGTATATCCCTTAGCGACTAATCTGGCCTTATACCTGTCTACCTTTCCTCTTCGAGTCCATAAACCAGCCCTCTATTCTTTTCTATACCAGGCATGTTACCCTCATCCAACCTCTCCCCCTGAGGGGAATATGCATTGGCAAAATAGGACGTGTTTTCATGAAAATTAACATCACGAGTAATGTACATTTTTCTGTCTTTCGGGTCATAACATCGGTACCCCCTTTTTGAAGTCGACGTAACCTAGAAACATACACCTTATTGCTCGTGGTTCTAATTATCCAGTATCAGAGTGTACATATGCTGCACATCCAAATACGCGTGGTTCGAGATTGGACCCCATCGAAATATCTAGTTGTTCGTGTAACAGTTGCAGTGGGGTTTTAAACTCTATAATCCTTTGTTAATGCAATAATGCCTAAAAAGTTACTTGCATTTTTCGGTCTCGCTTAGTTTTGATTACGACAATATGTAAAAACAAGCATTTACGAAAACAACGAAAAACGAATTCTTGAGTTCAAGTATTTTTCATTTTACCCATTTTCACTTAAGGTATGAATAAACAAGTACTAACCTTAATCAAGTGATCAAGTGATTTAATCTTTTCTTAAAACTCACTTTTTATTAAGTGTGAAAAGTTTTTTATTAAACTTTCTTTTTAAGAAAATGTTATATTAAATTAAATATTTGAAAATTTGAAAATGGCATATTCTTTTTTGATTTGGAATATTCTTTCAGGATATTTTATAATCAGATAAGACCTCCACCACTAAAGGACAAAAAGGGAGCGGAGTCTACTCCGGCGGTTCCCTAGTGCCTATGCGGTTCCTTATCGATAAGGTACAGCCGACTGAGATAAGGAACCGCGGGCAGATATAGCCGTTGGCCCTTTGTCCTATAAATAGTGGACCATTCTCAGACTTTCGCTTCACCTCTTTTGCACATAAATTTCCAGATTCAAACATACTTCTTAAATCACTCAAATCCTTGATCATTTGATTGATTACTACTTGTTTAGAAGTGAATTTATCCCATCCATCCCTTCCTCTCCAAGTGCAAAGAGAAGAACACTATCCTTATGAAGTGTTGAGTCCACCACCAAAGATCCTTTGAAGATCAAATCTTATACATTTGTTGTTGTGTCATAGTTGTGAAGATCCAAGTAGTTGTGTATATTTGGAAGTTGTGTATGTACTAAGTATAGTTGTGTAGATTGGTCCTAGCTACGATTAGGGCTCGACTTTTAGCTTAGAGTCGGAAATTGGTTAAGCAACGTGTACGGTTTTCTCCACCATAAGGAGCTTGTTGTGTAGTGAACTCTCGAGTAAGGAGTACTCGAGGAGTGGAGTAGGAACGAGGAGTGAGCTTCGTTGTCGAACCACTATAAATCCTTGGTGTTTGGTTTGATCTTTCTTTACCCTTAACTCTTTATATTCTTTATTCTTTGTGCATATACATTAGTTAGTATTAGTTTAGTTACACTATCATTGTTCATATTGTGCATAAGAAGATTTCACATATTTCCTCAAGCCTAAGTTTTTGAAAAGGGATTTTTTTGAAAACCATCTTTTAACAAGTAAATATAAGAAACTATTCAACCCCCCCTCTTCTAGTTTCTATAATTGGTATCAGAGAGAGGTTGCTCAAGAATTTTTAAAGTATATTGTATTTTAAAACTTGAATCGATCTATGGATTCTAACAAGTACCTAGAAGGGCAATCTATGCAAAGACCATCACTTTTTGAAACCGATAGTTTTATTTATTGGAAAAATAGATTTGAGACTTATGTGAAATCAAAAGATTTAGATCTTTGGCATGTTATTACCAATGGTGATTTTTTACCTTATCAATTTAATGAAGTTTCTAAAATAAAAGAACTGGTCACTTTTGACAAAGCTAATGACGATACTAAAAAGAAACTTCCAAAAAATAATGAGGCTAAAATGGTGATTTATAATGCTTTACCTAAGAAAGAGTATGAAAGGATTTTTATGTGTGAAACCGCTAAAGATATTTAGAACACTCTTTTAGTAACCCACCAAGGTAATAGCCAAGTCAAAGAAAGCAAAATCGATCTTCTTGTCCAACAATATGAACAATTTGTCATCTTAGAAGATGAAACTATTGATAGTGCTTTTGCTAGATTTAACACTATTATTACTAGTCTAAAAGCACTTGATGAAGGTTTTTCTAGCAAGAACAATGTTAGAAAGTTTCTAAGGGCCTTACATCTGAAGTGGAGAGCAAAAGTCACGGCGATTGAAGAATCGAAAGATCTCTCAACTTTATCACTCGATAAACTCATAGGCAACTTGAAGGTTCATGAGATGATAATTTTGAAGGACTCGGAATTGGTAAAAACCAAGAGTGAAAGGAAGTCTCTTGCACTCAAAGCCAAGAAGGCACAAAGCGATCATGATAGTTCCTCGGCTAGCGATGACGAGGAGTATGCATTGGCGGTGAGAAATTTCAAGAAGTTCTTTAAAAGACGAGGTCAACATGTGAGGCAACCCAACAATGACAATAAACCATTCTCAAAGAATCGGTTTGCCAAGAACGAAAAAGGTGATAGGAATTGCTTTAGATGCGGTGATCCAAATCATTTCATTGGTGATTGTCCAAAGCCTTCACGCGATAAGAATCACACGGCGTTCGTTAGTGGTTCTTGGAGCGATAGCAGTGAAGATGTTGATGACAACCCCAAAGAGGAGAAATGTCTTATGGCTTATACTTCTAAAGAGGTACATTCCGAAAGCGAATATTATAGCAATGATAACTCCACCTTAGATGATATTGAATTAGAAGGCCAATATGATAATTTACACAAACTTAGCCTTAAATTCATAGAAAAGAACAAAACCTTAAAATCAACCAAAACTAAGCTTGAAAATGAGATCAATGAACTTAGGGAGAAATTAGCCAAGCTTGAGAAAAATAAAGAAGTTGATTTAGGTTGCTTAAGTTGTGAGAAACTTAGATTAGAGAATGAAGATCTCAAGAGCACCTCCATTAAATTGGAAAAGTTCATGAAAGGTACTAGTGCTCTTGATGATATGTTAAACAAACAAACTCATTCTAAGGAAAGACTTGGTATAGGTTTTAACTCAAATGAAGCATCAAATAGTGAACCTAAACAAGTCAGATTTTCAGAAAAATCGTCTGCTGTACGCGGTCCCAGATTGTATGGGGCGGTTCCTTATCACTATGGAACCGCCGCCCTAGATAAGGAACCGCGGCCAGAAAGAGTTTTTGCTGAAAATCCTGAACTTTCTGAAAAAGTTAAATTTAGGTGAACAACCAAAGCATCTTATTGTTAACAAGGTCAAATTACCCATACTTGACGACAATGCTGTTGATAAGTTCTATAAGCCCTTGAGTAAACCTCTAATGGGAAATAGAAGTTTATCAAGACCATCCACTAGTCCACCAAGAGTACGGAATGAGTCGAGGCCTAGAAGTAGAACGAAAACACCTAGAAGTGATAGTCAAAACAATTCACGACCTAGAAGTAAAACTCCAACACCTAAAAGGAATGACCACAACTCTAAACCAAGATCAAATACACCTAGGAGAAATAATGAACAACAAAATGGTTATATGAATTATTATCCTCCTCCATTTTATTCCCCATGGGGAACCCCTCCTCCATTAATGCATCCCAACCAAATGCAAGGGATGTTTGGAACTAACAATTTTGGACCCATGAGATATTGCGGACCAAATGTTTGATCGTGTGTGTTGTTACCTAGATATGCTTGGGAATTGATTTGGAACCCGATGAGTGGATTAAGGATAGTGGTTGTTCTAAACACATGACGGGTAATCGAAGTTTGTTCTCGCGCTACAAAGCATATGATGGAGGTAACGTCACATTCGCTAGTAGTCTACGTGGTAATATAATTGGCAAAGGTACGGTTTCTCTTGACTCCATGACCATTGAAAATGTTGAGCACGTAGATAATTTAGGGTTTAACCTTTTAAGTATAGGTCAAATTTGTGACAATAAGTGTAAGGTCATCTTTTCGGAACATGACAATGAAATCGTAAAAGATGGAAAGGTCATTGGAAAAGGTGTTAGAAAGCATGGGCTTTATGTCATGAAGGTCAATAAGAAGTCAAAAGACAACATATGTCTTGCGACTAAAGATGATAGTTCTACTCTTTGGCATAGGAGACTAGGTCACGCTAATATGCGTTTAATTCAATCTTTAGTCTCTAAGGAGTTGGTAAGACACCTCCCTAAGATGAAGTTTGATAGTTACTTTTGTGATGCTTGCAAAGTTGGAAAGCAAGTTCACTCAAGTCACAAAGCCAAGAATTTGGTTTCAACCTCTCGGTGCTTAGAGCTCCTACATATGGATCTCTTTGGACCTTCCGACATACGAGTTATGGAGGTAACCTTTATACCCAAGTTATAATTGACGACTATTCTAGATTCACTTGGACTAGATTTTTGGCATCTAAGAATGAAGCTTTCGATCATTTCGAAATCTTTAGTCGAAAAATTCAAAATCAACTAGGATGTCCAATTGTCTCTATTAGGAAGGATCATGGTAGGGAATTTGATAATGAAGTGCAATTTGGTGCCTTTTGTGAAGCTCATGGTATTACCCATAACTTCTCGGCTCCTCGCACTCCACAATCAAATGAGGTAGTTGAAAGGAAGAATAGGACGATCCAAGAGATGAGTAGGACGATGTTAAACGAGCAATCTTTGCCTCAAAAGTTTTGGTGCAATGCCGTGGACACATCGACTTATATTCTCAACCGAATTCTTATTCGACCTTTCCTAGGAAAGACCCCCTATGAGATTCTTAAAGGTAAAAAACCCTCATTGGAATACTTTAGGGTGTTTGGAAGCAAGTGCTTTATCCTGAACACCAAAGACTACCTTACCAAGTTCGACCCAAAGTCTTACAAAGGTATCTTTTTAGGTTATTCCCAAACTAGCAAAGCCTACATATTCCTTAATAGAACCTCGGGCATAATTGAAGAATCACTTAACGTGACTTTTGATGAAACCCCTCCTTTACCCAAGACACCACCATTGGTTGATGATGACTTGGATGAAATAGAAGTAGTTAAAGCCAAAGAGGTTAGAAAAATAGGAGTTGAAGACCTTAGTGTTGAAAAGGAAGTAAACATTAAGGAATCTAAGGATCATACTCTCTAATATCATTGGTAACTTAAATCAAAGGACCCTAAGATCTCAAGTCCAATACCAAAGCAACTTCTTTTGTTTCGTCTCCTTGATTGAACCAAAGAATGTTAAAGAAGCTTTGACGGATGAGAGTTGGGTCATTGCGATGCAAGAAGAATTGAATCAATTCGTTGCTAATGATGCTTGGGAACTTGTTCCTCCACCTAGAAGTTCTACCATTATAGGAATCAAATGGGTCTATAGGAATAAGTTAGATGAGAATGGTGTTGTGTCTCGTCACAAGGCTAGACTTGTAGCTCAAGGCTATAATCAACAAGAAGGGATTGATTATGACGAGACATATGCACCGGTAGCAAGATTAGAATCCATTAGAATCCTTTTAGCCTACGCTTGTGCCTTAGACTTTAAGCTTCAACAAATGGATGTAAAGAGTGCGTTTCTTAACAGTTTGATCAATGAGGAGGTATATGTGGCTCAACCTCCCGACTTCATTGATTTTGAGAAACCGGATCATGTTTACAAGCTTAAGAAGGTACTTTATGGTCTTAAACAAGCACCCAAAACTTGGTATGATAGACTTAAAGCGTTTCTTGTTAAACATGAGTATACCAAGGGGATGGTAGACAACACGCTCTTTACAAAGAAGAAAGGTTCTCACCTCATAATCGTGCAAATATATGTTGATGACATTATATTTGGCTCAACTTGTTAAGAATTGTGTGATGACTTTGCCAAAATCATGCATGATGAGTTTGAAATGAGTATGATGGGAGAACTTAACTTCTTTTTAGGACTCCAAATTAAACAAATGGATGATGGTATTTTCTTTAGTCAATCTAAGTATGCTAAAGAAATGGTAAAGAAATTTGGATTAGAAGAATCTAGACCAATGAAGACCCCAATGGCCTCAGATACTAAATTCACCGTAGATGATGATTGTGAGTCAGTAGACAACACCAAATATAGAGGTATTATTGGTAGTTTGTTGTACCTAACGGCAAGTCGACCGAATATCATGTTTAGTGTTTGCCTTTGTGCTCGCTTCCAAGAGGCTCCCAAAACCTCTCACCTTGAAGCGGTTAAGCGTATCTTCCGATACATTAAGGGCACTATACATTTAGGATTATGGTATCCTAAAGGGACCGACGTAGAAACCATTGTCTACGCGGACTCGGATCATGCGGGAGACTATGTGGACCGGAAAAGCACTAGTGGAGTTTGTACCTTCATGGGTTGTTGTTTAACTTCTTGATTCTCTAAGAAACAAACCGCTCTTGCGATATCCACCACGGAAGCCGAGTATGTGAGTGCCGGAAAAGCATGCCAACAAGCTCTATGGATGAAGCAAGCTCTTGTTGATTACGGGATTTCTGTTGATGATGTTCCCATCATGTGCGACAATAAAGGTGCTATAGACCTTAGCAAGAATCCCGTGCAACATTCGTGAACCAAGCACATATAAATTCGCCACCATTTCCTTAGGGATAATGTTCAAAGGGGAACACTTTGATTGAGAAGGTACCCTCGGAGGATAACTTAGCTGACATCTTCACTAAGCCACTTAAGAGGGAACCTTTTAATTACTTGCGTCTAGGTATAGGATTAATGGAACATATTCCTTAATTGCTTTCCTTTTATTGAGTCTCATATTTTCTTTTGAGTCTTTTATCTCTTTGAGTCATTGAGTCTCCTAAACTCTTCTTGAAAATCTTCTCTTCTCCTTTTCAAAATTCTCAAAGTCTCTTTCGAAAATGGTCGAGAAATGTTTTGACATTGTTAATTCAATCTAAAAACGTTTTTCATAGATTCTCGCTATTAATCTCGAGCTTACATAATTCATATGTATGATTCTCTCAAACATAGCAAGAACAAGATAGAATCATGGAGGATCATTGTGTCATGACTTAAGGTCTTGTCTTACACACCTCCTACATCGATATTTATTTTAAAATCCATGTATTTTGGTCAAATCTCTATTTGGTTAGTTCGTATGTGTTTTCTTTGTCTATCTTTGCTTTTAAGCATATCCCTATGATTAGTTAGACTAGAAAAATAAGATTTGATGAATTGAAAAATCTTCCTTCACCACCAAAACACAGCCTCTGTAGGCGGTTCCATATATGAACCGCAGTCCCTTAGCGATAAGGAACCGTCAAAAGTGATAAGGAACCGCGTATAGTGCTTCCTTTTTCGGGTATTTCTGAAACTCCAAATTTGTTCCAACACTTTTGGGAATTTTTGTTTCAACCCTTTGACCACCCCAAAAATACCTTGATCCTTCCCTATTTAACCATAAGCATTTTGCCATACTTCACATCCCAAAATGTCTTATTCTCCTAATGAAAGCCTTGATTCTCCTCCATTTTCCCCAATTGCTTTCAATCCCAACTCACCCAAGAACACTTTCAATCCAAATTCACTCAAGAACACTCTTAATCACATCTCTCCTACCAAGAATGTTGATTGTGGAACATCTTTTCTTCCACCACCACCCTTTAGTGTTCTTCCTCCTTATCATGATAATGTCATGCACCATGGGACATATTGTCATTGTTGTCAATATCAACATCTTGATATGACACACATCTATGAGGAGTTGAGCTACATCAAGAGTCTCTTAATCAAGCCTCCTCTTCACTTTGATTATGAGATCTCCACCAAGCCACCACCACCACCTTCCGCCACTACCTTGTCTTTCATATAAGCATTGGTTGCTTATCTACAAGACACCTAATTCAAGCAAATCTTAGAATTCTAGATTAACTAGGATTAGATTTATGCTTTTGGCTTTTTTCCTTTTTCATACATCTTTGTATGATTTTTTTTAATACATGACTTCACTTGGATCTTAGTCTTTGTGTTTTCTTCTCTTTTATTTTATTTTATTTTATTTTTTTGTGACCTATAGCCTCTCTTGTTAGTTGTCTATTTTGTTCAACTAACCCTTCTATGTAGCTTGTCACCATATCTCGATTCCTCGGTGCCCCAAGCGAGGGGGAGTAAGCACCAAATGGGAGTCTTTGCAAAGTCCGTCTCTTCAACACCGACTTGTGCAACCTTTTTGCTTCGACAAAGGGGGAGAAATGAATAAACTCGTCTTCGAAAATCTTATTTTTGTGTGATTGAGTTTATGTATTGCCGGAATCAAAAAGGGGGGAGATTGCTAATGCAATAATGCCTAAAATCGTTACTTGCATTTTTCGGTCTCGCTTAGTTTTGATTACAGCATTTACTAAAACAACGAAAAACGAATTCTTGAGTTCAAGTATTTTTCATTTTACCTATTTTCACTTAAGGTATGCATAAACAAGTACTAACCTTAATCAAGTGATCAAGTGATTTAATCTTTTCTTAAAACACACTTTTTATTAAGTGTGACAAGTTTTTTATTAAACTTTCTTTTTAAGAAAATGTTTTATTAAATTAAATATTCAAAAATTTGAAAATGGCATATTCTTTTTTGATTTGGAATATTCTTTCAGGATATTTTATAATCAGATAAGACCTCCACCACTAAAGGACAAAAAGGGAGCGGAGTCTACTCTGGCGGTTCCCTAGTGCCTATGCGGTTCCTTATCGATAAGGTACTGCCGGCTGAGATAAGGAACCGCGGGCAGATATAGGCGTTGACCCTTTGTCCTATAAATAGTGGACCATTCTCAGACTTTCTCTTCACCTCTTTTGCACATAAATTTCCAGATTCAAACATACTTCTAAAATCACTCAAATCCTTGATCATTTGATTGATTACTACTTGTTTAAAAGTGAATCTATCCCATCCATCCCTTCCTCTCCAAGTGCAAAGAGAAGAACACTATCCTTGTGAAGTGTTGAGTCCACCACCAAAGATCCTTTGAAGATCAAATCTTATACATTTGTTGTTGTGTCACAGTTGTGAAGATCCAAGTAGTTATGTCTATTTGGAAGTTGTGTATGTACTAGTTATAGTTGTGTAGATTGGTTCTAGCTACGATTAGGGCTCGACTTTTAGCTTAGAGTCGGAAATTAGTTAAGCAACGTGTACGGTTTTCTCCACCATAAGGAGCTTGTTGTGTAGTGAACTCTCGAGTAAGGAGTACTCGAGGAGTGGAGTAGGAAAGAGGAGTGAGCTTCGTTGCCGAACCACTATAAATCCTTGGTGTTTTGTTTGATCTTTCTTTACCCTTAACTCTTTACATTCTTTATTCTTTGTGCATATACATTAGTTAGTATTAGTTTAGTTACACTATCATTGTTCATATTGTGCATAAGAGCCTAAGTTTTTGAAAAAGGATTTTTTTGAAAACCATCTTTTAACAAGTAAATATAAGAAACTATTCAACCCCCCCTTCTAGTTTCTACACCCTTGGCGATGTTCTATTCATCAAATACGCATCATTTCTTACCGCCTCTCCCAATATTGGCGTGGAATTTTCATGTCAAATAACGAGGCTCGCACAATTTCAAGTATTTGTTTATTCTTCCTCTCCGCGAGCCCGTTCTACTGAGGCGTGTTTGAACATGACGTTTGGTGTCTAATAGAGTTCTCCCTGTAAAAAACTTCTATGTCCCGATTTACATACTCTCCTCCATTTCAGATTGGAGGATTTTAATCTCACAATTGTATTGAGACTTGATCAGCTTGTACAATTCTTTAAAAGCATGTATTACTTCATTTTTATGCTTTAACAGAGAGATCCAAATCATTTTAGAGAATTAATCAATGAAAGTAACAAAAAAACGTGAGCCATTAGGAGTAGCTATTCGTGCCAGACCCCACACATCGGAGTGAATCTTCATGAGGGGAATAGCTATTTTATTCCCACTTGGGGAATATGAAAACTGATGGCTCTTTGCCAATTCACACACATCACAATTTGAATCAAACTGTTTATTATTCGAGAATAATTCAGGCTTCAGTTTTTTCAAATAATCAAATGACAAGTGGCCTAATCTACGATGCCATAACTACGATAAAGAACTCCCGTTCATGTTGTATGCTTCAGTCGGTCTTTCTTCTTCAAGATAGTACAATTTACCCTTCCTAATACCATAGCCAAGAATCCGATTCGTCGTAATGTCCTGAAACACACATTTGGTTGGCAAAAAATGTTACATAGCAATTAAGTTGATCTATAATCTGACTGATAGATAATAGATTCGATGACAAAGATAAAACAACTAGGACAATGTCAAGATTCATAGAATTTGACACTTGAGCAGAACCTTTACTTGTCACTTTAGCGAGGCCCCCATTTGCAGTTTTCACTATGGTTTGCTTAGGTCGGGTTTTCAAAGTCAGCTTAGACGGATCATTTGTCAGGTGATCCGTCGCACCTGTATCAATAATCCACTCATTAATAAGAGGTTTAGTTGTAGTTGACATACCATGGGTGGTGAATGACTCGGTATGAGCTGCAACAGAGGTCGCCTCTTCGGTCTTTGTAGTGGCCATAGAGGCTTGTCCCACCTTCCTTCGTGGCCTTTTTTAGAAGTCCCACCACTCCAGGTAGCCTACGATCTCGTAACACCTCTGTTTGGAGTGCCCTTCTTCACCACAATGAGTACAAACAAAAGTGTTTTTTTTGTTGCCGAAAGTTTTGCCTTGTGGAGGACGATTTCGAGTGGTGAAGTGCACGAGACTATCAGGTTCATTCTTCACGTCTTCCATAGTGTTTCGTTGGGGCTGATCTTTTCGTATGAACGCATAGCATGCCTCAAGATCTAAGGGTGGATCTTTTTTTAGGATCTCTCCTCGTGCTTGATTAAATTCTGCATCCAATCCAGCAAGAAAGATGTGCACCCGGAGACGTCCAAGTATTTTATTAAGTGAGACTACATGGCTCACATCATCTTCATCAAAAATCAACCGGGTATCAATCTCCTGAAATATCCCGATCACTTCGTTGTAATATGCAGCAAGTGGTCGTCCCTTTTGTCTTGTACTAAACGACCTACGATTTAGTTCAAACAACTGTGTTTCGTCCGTCCCGTCATAGAACGTCTTAGCCACTGCGTCCCAGATTTCTTTTGCTGTTTTCAAACGGATAAACCTTAGGATCAAGGTGGGACTCATCGAATCTATGCGCCAACTCTTGACCCGATTATTATCCATGAGTCAATTTTCGATTTGTTTTTCGCCGGAGTCCGGCTTCGAGGAAGATCCAGTTAGAAACCCAGTTTATTGCGTGCTCCAATCCTCATCTCCATCAGTTGTGACCATAGCTGATAGTTTGTGTCATCGAGGATAATCCCAGTCGGGAAGGGGGCATCCTGAACAACGAAACAAGGTTCTTGAGGGGTGGTGGTTTCTTTGTCCGTCATTGTTCTTCGAGGGGTGGTTTTTGATTCAAATGGTACGCTCTGATACCATGTGAACAAGCAATACGTATGAAGGATTTTCTATATTCACATTACAGTAGATATATAGGAGTTTGTACATTAGCTATACAAAAAGAGATATGCCATTAACTACACCCTATAACTTTTATGTATAATTGATCTTGTCAATACTACCCAAAGATAGATTGATTCGTTCTTATCTTCACTATCACAAACAAAAATAACTTTTATTGCTAAATATATATATAATTATATATTTTTTTAAAATAAATAGTTAATTCATATCAACCTGAAAATAGACCTGAATTTAAATTTGGTTTTCGATTTCGTTCGATCACAATCGGTTTTCGAATTAACTTAGAAAAAGTTCACTCAAATAAACCGAACCGAATAAATCGAACAACCTTTTATTCGTGTTTCCTTTCTTTACTTCTAGAGGTTTAGGATCAAATTCGTAACTGACTCTTGCTTGACCATGTTTTCAGTAAGTCATCTTTTCTTTGTATTTCCTTTCTTTACTTGCTATGGTTTCAAACATGTAATCTTTTTTTTGAACTAATTCAAACATGTAATCACAACATTCAAATTAACTTGTTGAATACTCTCTAGCTAGATAGTGTCCACTACTCTACTTGAGAGTTACACTGAACTAGTCAAAATCGTTCAAAACAATTTCCACGATCTTCAGTCCCTATCAACTTTCGAAAAAATCACCATCTTGACGTAGAAGAACCGGTCAACAAATAAGACATTTTTACGACATAATTCGATATGCACGACGATATACCGATCATATATTGTCGCTATGTAAAAAGCATTGCATATATGAAGAATATAAATCAGGTATACAACGATTGGTTTTTTGATATAGACTTTAATTTATCTATGCAATGATGTTCTAACAAGAGGTTTAGTTGATCTCTTGTTAGAACATCATTACATAAATAACGACTCGTTAATCACTATGATATTTTACAAGATGTCTCAAGTTGAATCCTTGCTAGATCTATTATATGTTTGGGTGGCTAGAAAAATGATCATAAACCGTCAACAGACTGTCCATGTCGCGAATCAGGAATGGAGTCATCAGAATCAAATGTGATTTGAGTCACAATTTTCTTGGCCGTTATACACCATAGTTAGATAGTGAATAAAAACGAAGACTAAGAACACATCTCGATGGATCAGGTGCATTTAAAACAAGTTTATAAAAAATCGATGGTTTTTTCTAAAAATTAACAGTAAATCGAAAAAATTCATAAGTGTTAATAACAATATGGAGAAACTCATCCATGTATTCTGCAACGACAAATTAAACTGATAACTACATAACTAAATGTCTAAACAATTAAGTGCATTAACAGATCGTCCAATATATAAATTTTACCGGGATAACTCTTTACCATGAAAAAAAAGATCGTACAATATATACGACGATATAAATAGAAATAAACATAATGTAAATATGGAATCATGGAATCGGTGGTATGGTCCAACTACCAAATAATAATCGCCTAAACAACTTATATCGTGACAAAATTGAGCCTCTCATGTGAACCCACAAATTACTACGAGTAGGTATTGTTTAATAAATTTTCTATATATCGACCGTGTTATGACATAATTTCATGTCTTTATTATGCAAATTAATAGAGGTTTAAATATTCAAAAACGGGTCGATTTGTTTTTAGAAGTCTAAAATTATGTAAAAATGTTAAATAAAACGGGTATAACTTAGGTTTCGAGGGAACCTAGAAGGCTCACGATCAGTCAATCGAACACAGAAACAAAATGAGCGCAGAAACAAAATGGACGCAGCTGTAACCACACTTTGTCTAATTACAGAATTTTCGAGCCCTAAAACACTTATTTACTATATGTTATTACATTTAATGTTATTTTTTTAAATTTTTTGTTGAACTTGTTCTAGTTCTGGTTCACGACCTGTTTGTCTTTTGAGGCTCTTTTTAGTTTATCAGTCTACTTAAACAATATGTTGTAACTCTTATCAGTTTTTATAATAATACTAAATGTTGGCAGATTTTGTCATACTTTAACCCTAATAATCTGTATTCATGTAGAATCAATGACTATTGAAAAAATTATTTCTCGTATTCATAAAATCAACATATTCAATTTATTATCTCGTTCATCACAAATTAAATCGTTTAGTAAGTAGGTGTTGTTACACAATATTATTTGGATATACGGACTTGGATAAATTTATTGGGAGAGCCGAGTAAATTTATTAGGAGGACCGAGTGCTATTTGTGATGGTAAAAATGTATTTTCTTTAAACAAATATAAGTAAAATCTAAAAGTTTTGGGAGAGCCGTGGCCCTCCTCGGTCTCCACTAAGGTCCGTCTATGATTATTTGGTGACCTTGCGCACTAGCTTTTGTATCATACAGCTATAAGCTTGGTGATCAAAAAGGGAAAAAGATGAATTCGGCTTTCGACTAGTTTTATCGAACATACTTTTGGTTTATTATACGTGTGATTTAAAGTAGAGCTAAACAAATGAGACAGCTTAGCATTGTGGGAGAATAATGTACAAAGAAGGTGCCTTGTAAGTACCATCAAATAGTTTAATGCGAGAATTAGCCGAGTGCAGTCGGTGAATACTCCATAATACATCATTTCTCAATCATAAAGTTAATGAATAGTAATATAAGTTTTTGACTCGTAAAGTATCTTAATTTTAGATATTTTAAAGAGTAAAGTGCAAAAATCATCCCTGTGGTTTGTCAAAAGTTTGAATTACATCCTTCGTTAATACTTCGCGCAATATACATCATTATGGTTGTAAAATAGTACACCATACATCCCTGAGGACGGATGGTGCAAATATTTTTCCGTTAAGGGTTAAAAGTGTTTGTTATCTTAGGGGTGTTTTAGTCTTTTTACAACCTAAGGATGATTTTTGCACCTAACTTTTCAAAAAAAAAAATTTCCAAAAAAAAATTTCAAAAAAATTCCAAATTTTTTTAAAAAAAGTTTCGGAAAAAAAATTTCAAAAAAATGTTTTTTTTAATGTTTCGAAAAACGTTTTATTTTTAAAATGTTTTCTTTTTTAAAATAAGTTTAAAAAAAAATTTGAAAATTTTTTTTTTTTCGAAAAAATTCAAATTTTTTTTTAAATTTTCGAAAAAAGTTTTTTTTTCAAAAGTTTTTTTTTAAATGTTTTTCGAAAAAAAAACTTTTTAAAAAAAAAGCTTTTCTAAAAAACTTTTTTTTCAAAAAAATTCAAATTTTTTTTTAATCTTCGAAAAAAAAAATTTCAAAAGTTTTTTTTATAAAAGTTATTTTTTAAAATGTTTTTCGATAAAAAAACTTTTTTTAAAAAAAGTTTTTTTTAAAAAACTTTTTTTAAAAAAAACTTTTGAAAAAAAAACTTTTTTCGAAAATTTAAAAAAAAAAATTGAAACTTTTTGAAAAAAAAAATTTCAAAAAAAACTTATTTTCAAAAAGAAAACATTTAAAAAATAAAACATTTTTCGAAACATTAAAAAAAACATTTTTCTAAACTTTTTTTAAAAAAAAATTAATTTTTTTGAAAAAAACTTTTTTCAAATATATTTTCGAAACTTAAAAAAAAAATTAAAAAAAAACATTTTTCGAAAAAAGAAAACATTTTTCGAAACTTTTTTAAAAAAAATTTGAAATTTTTTTGAAATTTTTTTTGGAATTTTTTTTTTTTGAAAAGTTTGGTGCAAAAATCATCCCTAGGTTGTAAAAGGACTAAAATACCCCTAAGATAACAAACACTTTTAACCCTTAACGGAAAAATATTTGCACCATCCGTCCTCAGAGATGTATGGTGTACTATTTTACAACCACAATGATGTATGTTGCGCGAAGTATTAACGAGGGATGTAATTCAAACTTTTGATAAAACACATGGATGATTTTTGCACTTTACTCTATTTTAAATGAAGCAACAAAGAACCATAATTGTATTGTATGAATATATATAAAGAAAGGTAGAATCAGCTTATAGAATACGACCACAAAAGTATGGTACGGCACATAAGCACCTAATATCGTCTTTTAGCACTTATGAATCTTAATATCGTCTAACATAGTTTGTGAAAAAAATTGTGACGTTGACAATCATACTCAACCTAAAATAAAATAGTTGTTTTCGGTTCCACTAATAATATAAAAATATCTCCGGTCTTATAATTAAGGAATGATAAATTAACCTTTTAACTTCTGTTTTCTGAAACAAAAGTAATAACCAACGTATTAAACTTATGGTCGTACCAACACAAAAGTGAGTGTCTATATTATAAGCGAACTTATCAAAATCGTTTTTAACATTTTTTAAGTTTTTTTTATAACTATAACTATTTTTCAGCAATCAAATTAGTTCAATAATTATAATTTACATAATAAAAAAATAGTAAATAGCATAAAAAGATACTAATCTTATGTCAAAATTTAATTAAAGGTACTCAATTTTTTTTTTCTTCTTAATTTAAGGTATCCATCTTTTTTCTTATTGCAATGTTGGGAAATTAACAAATTTAAAGGTTATATATTAACGATCATCTACTTTATTATTACATCGTTAGTCCTTTATATTAATGATACTTTATAATGAAATCAAAATTCGTTTTTTACAGTTTTAAACGGGTTTCTAACTTTTTCATTTGATTTTTACCGTTTTCGTCGGTTTTTAATCTTTTCGTTCTTTTTTTACAACATCCGTCCTTCTTTTACCGATTTCGAACGTTTCTTCCATTTTTTACATTTTCGAGCCCTTTTCTCACCGTTTGTGTCTATTTTCCGGCTTTTAACTGTTTTCGTCCGTTTTTACCGTTTTCGAATCTTTTTATCATTTATGACCGTTTTTTTTTCGTTTTTTACTTTTTCTTTCCTTATAAAATAGACGATAACGGCTAGAAAAGAACGAAAACAGTAAAAAAAACTCGTCGAAAACGATATCAAACAGACTAAAAAATTCGAAAACGGTAAATTATGCGAAAAAGACAAAAGACGAACCAAAACGTTAAAAACCGAACGAAAACGATAAAAATCAGACGAAAAAAGGTAGAAACCGTCTATAACTGTAAAAAATGATTTTTGAGTTTATTACAAAGTGTCGTTAATATAAAGGACTAACGATGCAATAATAAAGTAAACAGTCGTTAATATATAACCTTAATTTTGTTAATTGTCCCAACATTGCAACAAGAAAAAAGATCAATAACTTAAATTGAGAAAAAAAAGTTGAGTGCCTTTAATTGTGTTTTAACATAAGATGGGTACTTTTTTTATGATATTTGCCCTAAAAAATTCAAACAGTTTAACAAATTATGTACGTACTAGTCAATAAAAAACTTTGAGAAAATAATTCATAGAGCACACGCCTTTAGTATAAAGATTAGTCATGGTTACCTATATAAATACTAGTACTAATATGCTTTCCCCCACACATCACATGCATTAGTTGAAAGGTTCTAACAACTCCCATATTTTCCTCTCCAAATCCATATACTCATCACTACTATAAACAAAAGTTCAAGTGTTTTAAAACCAAGAAACTAAAACACTTTGTGTAACACATAAAAGAAGACAAGTTTCTTCACATTTGGCAACAAGAAATGGGAAACTATATGGAAACATGCATGCAAAGGGAAGCACCAACACAAGATGAACAAAACCCTAAATCGCAACATGAGCAACAAGAGACACAAGAACATGATGAGAAAACAAGTAGCACAATGAAGGTAAAGTTGGTGTTAACAAAAGATGAGTTACAATGGTTATTACTTCAGTTAAAGAAGGATCAAGCAGGTCGAAAACTCGAAGAAGTGTTAGGGGAGATTGAAAGAAGTAGATTAAGAGGAGAAAATGTTGCAAAGTGGAAACCTTGTTTAGAGAGTATTATGGAGAGTCCAGAAGTTCATCATTACATGGATAGATGATGATGATCACTGTGAATATTACAGAAAAATTTACCTTTTGATGCATGTTTTTTTTACTGTCTTGTGCTTATTTGCCTTAATTTGGTCATGTTGAGATTTGTAATTATATCGTATGTGCATTTAGGTTGATTTCATTTCTATTTCACCTAAGCTTGCAATAAGTAAACAAGTGGCAGTCAAGTTGGTCACCAAAATTTTAATAAGTGGTTTTTTATGGAGGTTGTTTTTTTAGGTTTTGGGTTCAAGACTTGTTGATGGCTTTTCGTCTCAGATAAAACTGATAAAAATTTAACCATAATTAAACGAAGATCCGACAAAAAAAACTTACAATAAGTCATCATCATGGTTAACAAAAGGATATATAGCTCTAGATGATAAAAAAAGAAATCACCATGCATACATTAGCTTGGTTCAATGATAGTCACATTAGCATGAAATATCAAATATAACTATTATTCTTTACCGTATACAAAGATATAGAAAAGATTAAACATATTATTTCAACTTTTATAAATTTCGATAATTCGTGTATTATACGGGTTTTAAACTAAGTATAGGAACAAGACAAAAATTGCATATCATGTTTAATAAATGGGCGAAGGTTCCAATGATCGAATATATTTGTTTATGATAAAAGAATTTTCTCATTAACCAGCAAATTAACTTTGTTTTACATGAGGCACAAAGTTCAAGCATAATATTACAAAAAAAGTTCGATGCATTTTGAGCAGTAGTAGGAGTTGTATCTCTCTATAGCTTTTTTCATCTGCACCTTCACTGCGACATTAGCCACAATTCCTATTGAAATATTGTGTTGTCCTCGTCGACATGTCGCTGGATATTATTCCCCGGCGAAATATCGCCCAAAGATTTTGATTGGAACGTTCGAAGAGGATTCATTCTTCAGCGACTATACCCAGTGTTATGTGTCCAGCATATGGTCGAAGGCATGACACTATCGCCGAAGCAATTGCCACGTAGGAGAGAGACAACAGACAAGATCCCCATATCTTGGGAAACCTTGTTTTACCCAACAGGCAAGGTTTTATCCAATGGATCCAGCCATAAACCGCCGCCTGCTTTATACTGTTTCTGACCACAAGGTACTGTTCATGGTGCATGCCTCGATGACGCGACTACACAGCCAGGTATGCTTTAACTTTGGGTATAAATACCCCAAGGCATTTACTACACAACATGGAATTATTATTCTAGACTTAGGTGGAAATATTGTAAAAACACAAAAAAAAAAGATTCTACAAGCCTTTGATACGATCATGATTTTTCATACTTTAATACCAAAACACCTCTCATTTATGTTAAATTATATAGCAAATTTAAGGTTTATATGCAAATATTACTGTTGATACAAAAGTTGGATGATCCTAGCTTGACCCGAATTAGGCTTGATTCGGGTGCTTGGGCTCCGGCTCCTGCACCAAGTGAACTTCGGGTTGGGATCTTGCACACTAAAAGTAGCACGCTGTTAGACTTACCATGGGAACGTATCCCACGATTAGACTCCAGCGTGAGAGTAAGTAATCGGTTTAGGGTTAGAAATCGAATGTGATGTGAGAGTGTGAAGAATACGATACCTTTGTGGAAACCTTAGGGGTTCCTTATATAGGTAGTAAAACCCTAGTGGGCTTTCACTGATGCTTTGGCCCCAAGCAAAGGATAAGCACCATAATTAGCTTGATTGTTATCTTCTAATTATGGTTAGTGTATATCCTATACTTTAGGCTAAATCACAATCCTAATTGGTTTGTGATTCTGTCTAACCCTGTACCGACAGTGCCGGACCGTGGGCTGTACACATCTATGCGGCCACTGTTCATTCGAAGCCCATAAGCTCAAATGATATTAATCCAACCCATTCGTGATGGGCCGGATGCGGGTATTAGCCATGGGCCGGGTCTATAACCCGGTTGGGGATTATACGTCATCATGTCCCCCCAATCTAGTTGTTACAGCCGTAGGCGTAACCTCTAGACTACCCAATGTCCCTTATACTGTCCCTGCGACCATAGCCGCACCACAAAAACAGTCGACCGGGACAACATTAATAAGTGTATTAATGGTAGTCATGATTCGATTTTTTTTTTTGAAAAAGTGCACCATGCAGGCCCATTCTTGAGCCACGTAAAACTATTATGAGGTGACCCGTGGGCCCCTCTGACGATTCAACTGTGCCATGAATCCCATCCGTTGGATGGGCGTAGTGGATTACACGTGGCAATCATCCGGCCAGCCTCGTAAATGAGGCAACCCTAAAAATAGCAGTGTGTGTGACTGTGCACACACACAGTTCACATCCTATCCACCATTGTTGCAAATCTCTCTAACCTTCTTCTCTATTCATTCTACGAAAACCCATAAAACCAGGTTAGATCATCACGCCCTTCTCCATATATTTGTAAATCATGGTGAAAGACAACCCCACCATAACGACCGTACTTAATGTCATGTCTCCGAAAAAATTCATGGATTTCTGTTTTGATTATTATATCCCTGAAAGCGTACATCCCACCTATCCGGGTGATGATGAAGCTATCACGGACGCTCCTGCTGAGAAAATAGGTGGATATACGCACCTGTTTGACTCGGACAACTACCGCATCCCCTTATCTAGGTTCCTTGTAGATATCCTAACACATTACGATTTCCACATAACCCAAATCCATTGTATAGGGGCGTGTAAGATCAACCAATTTGAGATCTCATGCCATACATGTAGTGTAGCCCCTACCGTAAGTCTCTTTAGGGTTTTCTATATACCACAAATGGTCAATGGCTGGGTATCGT
Source organism: Glebionis coronaria (assembly GCA_025667525.1). Classification (NCBI taxonomy): domain Eukaryota; kingdom Viridiplantae; phylum Streptophyta; class Magnoliopsida; order Asterales; family Asteraceae; genus Glebionis; species Glebionis coronaria. The sequence continues at coordinate 21,321,222 of CM046874.1, forward strand.
CTAAAAAACGCCCGGGCAACACGCCCATGTGTTATAACAAGACCTTAGACTCGTTAAAAAACTGGTATGACCATTACTTTTTGTAGATGCTAAGGTATTTCCCGCTCGGTTTGTATTAAAAACCACAGCTCCAGTAGATTATCCACCCCCCCAAAAACACATACAGCAGTAGGGATGTCATGACATTAGATACCAACCGTACATACTTCCACAAAGGTCTACTAGAGAATTTTTTGTGCTTGGTAGGCATCAACCGCAACTATTTCGGCAGGGAGGATAGATATCTCATATTCTTGAACAGTCGTAGACAGGGTGGGTGTATTTTATTTCCAATACTCGTGCATAATATGCTTCTGATCGAACTAACACATTTATATGCACATGTCCGCAAAGATGAGGCTATTCGGATTATTGCGCCAAGGAGACCCGAAGAAGGTTGAAGAAGGATTGCGACCTCTATGCGAGCATGAACTCCATCTTCTTGTTGCGACCCAGAATTTGACCGTTCCACTTGAAGAAGGACCAGAGCCGCAGTCCGACATGAGGAACATTGAGATAGAAAAGTCTCCTTCGCGAATGAAGACGGCGGGGATCCACTACTGGAGGACGCTACCGGCACGGCTCACAACACCGTTGCCCAAGATGACAATATAGAGCAGCCTACCGATTCGTCCATCAACCGGCTATTCGATAATAAGGATGAAGAGGAGGCAGGCGACAAGAACGACACCTCAGTGCCGTAGGGTCCTGTCCCAAAGAAACAAAAATCCAAGAGGAAGCTCGTGAAGGAGGTGGAGGCAGGAGCGTATAACGCACCTCCCAAAAAGCTGCGCAAGGATCACCCCTTGTACCAAGAAGGGAGCAGCACTACCTTGCCGCAAAACAATCCCCTGCCCCATCCTGCCGTTACAGAAGAGCAAGTGGAGACGACGGTGTGGAATGCTACGCCAGCGAGTGCTGTATCCCCCACCAACACTACGCCTATAATATCAACGTAAGTTTCCCTCCTTTATCCTTGTCTCTTCTCTTTTTTTTTGCAAGTAAAAACTCAAAAAGACTTATATGTTCACTTAAATAACAAGGTGGATCCTACGGTCGTGCCGCATGAGGGGGATACCGTTAGGGAACCATCGCCCATGATAACCGTCATTCCATCATCTCCTCCTCCCACCCATGCAGAAGAGCTACATTCTAGGGGTTCGGCCCCCGCCTTTACCCGGCATGGAACTTGTCCGAGCTGACAAGGCTTGAGTCGGAGGAGGAGTATAAGGAGTTCGTGGATCACTTGACTCCTCCTAGCCTGGCTCAAGACCTGAACGTGCTCAACCACGAAACCCTCCTTGAGCAGTTCAATGTGTCAACTACACACCAGATGACTGTAAGCGCGGCTCTGCGACGTCGCTTTGAAGCGGCCTTGGGCCATGTACGGAGTGCCGATAAGAGAGTTTCCTACGGGGAAATGTTGGGAATAAAATGAGCCAAGACACTTACACGCTGACAAGAGTTAATTGGACGTTGATAGGAAGAGATCGAGCGTTGACAGATCAAGCGTTGACAAGAATAAATCAAGCGCTGTTGAGAAGAAGTCCAAGCACTGATAGAATACTTAGTCTACACGTTTTGTATTTCTAGTAAAGATATGTTTGACAATGTATTTTCTATGTTTATCTTTACCTAAAATAGTTGATACGTAGACTCTTGTACAAGGTTCCTTAGTCTATAAAAAGAAGCCTTTAGTTTTTGGTTTAATATACGTTTTACACTTTCATTGTACGCAAGTTTATTTTATCAATCAAGAGTGAAAGTTTGGTTTACTTGTTTTGCTCGTTCTTCATTCAAGTATTAATTCCGCATAGTACTTGATTTGTTCATATAACAAAGTTTCTCTAAGTGTTTAACTTGATCTAATCTCGTTAACACAAAGCTAATCGATCTATGTTTGGGATCAACAAGTGGTATCAGAGCTTGTTGAGGAACTTTGATCTAAAGAACACGAAACCCTAAAGACCCTAAATCACCAAAAACCCTAATTTTTCAAGAAACCCTAAAAACTAGACAAGATGTCTACTCCTGATATGACCTCCTCCTCTAGTCACAATCTAAAAATCCCCATGCTAGACCCTGACAACTTTGAGCTATGGAAGTTCAATTTTGAGCAGTACCTTCAAATTCATGATCACACTCTATGGGAAATTATTGAATATGGAAACACATTCGATAAGGCTACTAAGATTACTACTGCTATTGCTGCAATATCAATTGATGGCTCAACTGAAGAGGACCGAAAAGAAAGACCTTCGGATTGGAGAGCTGTCTCAACTGAAGATATTTCAAAGAGAAGGAATGACATGAAAACTTTGAGTATTCTCAAACTTTCTTTGGGACCAAGAAATCAACACAAGTATAGAGGTTTTGAGTCTGCCAAAGAGCTTTGGGCAGCTCTTCAAGTCAACTATGGTGGTAATGATGATACTGCCTCAGAAAAGAAGAAGCAACTCTTGCATGAGTATGCCGTGTTGAAAGCTCTTCCCAATGAGAAGCTAAGTGGGGTAAGAAGCAGGCTTCTAGACATCACAAGTAAATTGTCCTTTATGGGAACAATGTATGATGATGCATGGGAGATTGAAGCAAGGTCTATTATTGCTACCAATGCTCACAAGAGTTCTACGTTTGATGATGTCTACAATAAGATAAAGATTGTAGAGAATGAAATCCTCTTGGATCAAGGAAGCAAATCTACCTCTGGAAACATGGCTTTCCTCTCACATAGTGAAGGTCAAGTTGATAAAAGAGAGCCATATGTACATCTTGTTACTGGATCAACTTGTGTCAACGCTGGATCAACCTTTGTCAGCGCCTCACATTCAGACGCTGACACATACAATGTTGACTCACCAAGGATTAAACCTGCTGTGATTGATCTAGACACAGTGTGTGCATACATTGCTGCATTGCCCAATGGTTCAGTGATTACATATAAGGACCTTGAGCAAATCAGTGAGGAGAATTTGGAGGAGATGGACATTAAGTGGAATATGACACTTGCAAGCATAAGGGCCAATAGATGGAATAGGAGATTCAGGAAGAAGATGACCTTCAATGCTAAAGACACTACTGGATTTGATAAGTCCAAGGTTGAGTGTTACAATTTCCATAGGATGGGTCACTTTATGAGGGAATGTAGATCTCCAAGAAGATCTGATGCTAGAAAGCCTTCAAGCAAAATTATCAAGGTTGAAGATACAAAGGCTATGGTTGCCATGCAAGAAATTGATGGTGTTGGGTGGGACTGGAGCTTTATGGCTAAGGAGGTGGAAGAGAACAAGGCCTTGATTGTAGAGAAGGAAGAAGAAGAGTATGTTCACTTTGCTCTCACGACACATTCTTCATCTTCATCAGATAATGAGGTATATGATGATGCTTTTTGTAGTAAAGGTTGTCGTTTAAACACTAAAAAACTCAACAAAGAAATTTTAAAGTTAAAATCAGATGTTTTTGATGAAAAATGCAAGTTATCTAATTATCAACTGCCACTTGTTCAAACTGAAAAGACTGTGGCTGAATATAAGAAAATGGAGCTTGACCTAAAAGATCAAATTAATGTTTTGTCTCATGACCTCAAAGTTAGTGTTGACCTTAGGGACATACTGGAGAGATCCAAAGGAGTCATACAAGCTAAGTTAGATTAGGCCATTAAAAACAAAGAGAATGTAGGGCTTAAAATTCAAAGATTTAATAAAGCTTCTCAAAACGCCTTTCGTGCGGGTCAGAACTTACCCGACAAGGAATTTCGCTACCTTAGGACCCTAGAAAAATGTGTAAGTGAGCAAAGAGACTCTAGGGATATGACTGGGATTGGGATGAAAGAGTATGCTGATGTTCCACCACCTGCTGGAAACTTTTATGGTGTCCTTAGAAAGGATTTATCTTGGACTGGTATACCAGAACTCCAAGAAAAGGAATTCATTCCCCCACCAAGAGTTCTTACTCCAGTAAAGGAATATAAGCAGAAAGTGACTGACCTAGAACAATGGAAGAAAGCCAATCCCACACTGTTTGTTAAAGGTGGAATGCTTAGTGAAAGTCCACTTGAGTCAACACCCATAACCATAACCAACCCTTCTACTGGAAAACCTGTTGAACTTGGCTCATATGTTAATATAAAACCTAGTATTAAGTATGCAAAAATGTATAGAAAACCTAGGTCACTAAAAAGTCAAGTTAGTGATAATGGGACATGGTTCTTTTCATCTAGACCTAGGGTTATGTCTAGAAAAGCTTGTTATATTTGTGGGAGTTTTTCTCATTTGGCTTATAAATGTGTCAGTGCTTCAAAAGTCAACGCTGACAAAAAGTCAACTATGGTCAAACCCAGACCTTTTGTCCAACAAAGTCCACAAGTTACTAGACCAGCTCCATTCTTTACTAAAGGGTCTAATACTCATGGACAAAGGCCTTTTCAAAGAACCAATACATGTTCTAACAGACAATGGGTTCCTGTAGCAAACCCTGGTTTTGGCGCTGATAAGTGAAATTTCAGCGTTGACAAGAACAACTTTAACGCTGACAGGAATGTTTCCAACGCTGTTAGACCAAGTAATAATAAATACTTGCTGCCAAAGGGAAAGGGGTCTAAAGCTTCATCTAGTTTGACATGGAGACCCAAACAAGACCAAAACCTTAATTCTGATGGGATTTCTATGACCTGTAACAGATTTCATTATATTTCAAAGGTCATAACTAGACCAATTGGGGTTAACTGGGTGTTCAATCCTCAAAGGGATGAACAAGGGATTGTTATAAGGACTAAATCTGTTCTTGTTGAACAACCAAATGAATCCAAGTCTGCTCAGGCTTGGGTTCCCAAAGAAAACTAATTTGTTTTCTTTATGTGCAGGGCATTCAAAAGCAGGTAAATGATTATAGATATTGGGATAGTGGATGCTCTAGGCACATGACGGGGAAGGAATATTATTTGACCAACTTTACCCCCATTAAAGATGGTGACAAAATGTACTTTGGAGGAGGATATGGTACAATTTTTGGCAAAGGTACTCTTATCACCAATAATTTGCGTTTGGAAAACGTATTTCTGGTAAAAGAACTTGATTATAATCTGTTTAGCGTATCACAAGTTTGTGATAACAAGAATAAGGTTCTTTTCACTGATACTGAATGCTTGGTGTTAAACAAAGAATTTAAGATACCTGATGAGAAGTTTATTGATTATAGAACACCTAGGCATAAGGACATTTATAATGTGAATCTTAATGATAAATAATTTGTCATGTCTATATGCTAAGGCTTCAGTTGATGAAAGTAATCGATGGCACAGAAGGTTAGGGCACATACACTTTATGAACATAAACAGACTTGTGAGACATGGTTTAGTAGATGGTTTGCCTGAAAAGGCTTTCCACAATGATCATTCTTGTGCTGCATGTCTTAAAGGCAAACAACACAAAGTCTCATTTAAGTCTAAACTTGTGCACTCTGGTTCTAAACAACTTCACTTGCTGCATATGGACTTATTTGGTCCAACTAATATAGAAAGCTTAAATGGTAAATCTTTTTGTTTTATCATAACTGATGATTTTTCTAGATTTACTTGGACTTTCTTTTTGGCTTTGAAAAGTGAAACTGCCACTGTTTTGATTAATTTTATTAACTAGATTGAGAAAAAGACTGGGAATGAGGTTAAAATACTTAGAAGTGATAATGGTGGTGAGTTTAGAAACAAATTGTTAGATGACTTCTGTGTCAATAAAGGGATTACTATGCAATTTAGCATAGCTAGAACCCCATAACAGAATGGGGTAGTTGAAAGGAAGAATATAATACTCATAGAAGCAGCTAGGAAAATGTTGGTTGATGCTCATTTTCCCATTGCTTTTTGGGCTGAGGCTGTGAATACAGACTGCTATGTTCAGAATAGGGCATTGATCAACAAAATCCACAATAAGACACCTTATGAGCTATTTTTGAATAGGAAACCTAATATTGGTTTTCTAAAACCCTTTGGATGTCATGTAGTGATACTTGATACTAGTGATGCCTTAGGAAAGTTTAGTGCTAAAGGTGATGAAGGCTACTTTATGGGCTATTCAGTGCAGAGTAAAGGATATATGGTTTACATTAAGAAAGAAAAACGTATACTTGAAAAGGTACATGATAAGTTTTTAGAAAGTAAACCTAGTGATCCTGAGAGTGGACCAAATTGGTTCTTTGATTTAGAACCTTTATCTAGAACCTTGAATTATATGCCTGTTACTAATCCAGACATTGTGAAAAAGGATTCAAATGTTGTGGAAGAACCTATTGTTGAAATTTCAGGTAAACAGGTTGAAAAGGAAGCAGAATCACATGCAGTCAAATCAGCCCCCATACTTGAGTATGTTACTATTCCTATATGGACATATGGATTTGCTGTTGCTAGTGGTGCTGGAAAGGAAAAAGTTGGTCTACAAGAAAATCCAATTGATGAAAACATGCATGAATCTTCACGCGTTGACAAAGGCAACTCTGACGCTGACAGGCCAAATTCAGGCGTTGATAGCTCAAACGTTGGCAGGCCTAGTTCAGGCGTTGACAACCCATTTGACCATTTATTCTCTTCAAATGTTTTTGAACAAGGTGAACCTTCCACAGTTCATGAAGAGATTCATTCTGGTGATGATGGAGGAGAATTTGAAGATGATATTGGAAACATAGAGACTGAGATTAAAGATAACACACTTATTGAAGGAGGAACACTTACATCTACTATCAGAAACCATCCTCCTTCTCTAATCATTGGTGATGTGTTGTCTCCTGTTCAAACAAGAAGGTCTCATCAAAATCAAGGAGATTTTATTGCCAATATCCACAAGAAGGTTGATACCCCTCTTGTACGGGCATGTTTGTTTGCTTGTTTTCTGTCACAACAGGAACCCAAAAAGATTTTTGATTCTCTCAAAGAACCAAGTTGGGTGGAAGCAATGCAGGACGAGCTTCACCAATTTTCTATTCAAGATGTTTGGGAGTTAGTAGATTGTCCTAGATATGTAAGACCTATAGGGACTAGATGGGTTCTTAGAAACAAGAAGGATGAAAGAGGGTTTGTGATCAGAAACAAGGCATGTTTAGTTGCTCAAGGCTATACACAAGAGGATAGGATAGACTATGAAGAAGTTTTTGCACTTGTTGCAAGGATTGAAGCAATAAGGATTTTCCTAGCCTATGCTTCCTGCGTGGGTTTCATAATTTATCAGATGGATGTGAAGAGTGCTTTTCTTTATGGCACAATTACACAGGAGGTTTATGTAATGCAGGCTCCTGGTTTTGAAGATTCAAAACATCCAGACAAGGTGTATAGGGTGAAGAAAGCAATGTATGGACTTCATCAAGCCCCAAGAGCATGGTATGTCACATTGTCCACCTATCTGGTGCAAAATGGATTCAAGAGGGGCACCATAGATCAGACTTTATTTACCAAGAAGATTGGTAAGGACTTTCTACTTGTTCAGGTCTATGAGGATGATATCATCTTTGGCTCTTCAAGTCCAAAGATGAGTGAAGACTTTTCCATGCTCATGACAGACAAATTCAAGATGAGTGCAATGAGAGAGATGAACTTCTTTCTAGGTTTACAAGTTCAAAAGAAAGAAGATGGTATCTTTATCTCTCAAGACAAGTATGTAGCAGAAATCTTGAAGAAGTTTGGCATTTCTCCACATGAAAATCGGGCTAGCACACCCATGGATAGGGAACACCCTTGGGGAACGATTGGAGATGGAAAAGAAGTGGATGTCAGGCATTATCGGTCAATGATTGGATCATTGATGTATCTTACAACTTCTAGATCTAACATCATGTTTACTGTGTGTGCATGTGCACGCCATCAGGTGACTCCCAAAGAGTGTCATCTTCATGTTGTCAAGAGCATCTTTAGATATCTTAGGTGCTATCCCACCTTGGGATTATGGTATCCAAAGGATTCTCCATTGGAGCTTATTGGTTATTCAGACAGTGATTATGGAGGTGACAAGTTTGATAGAAAATCCAAAACTGGTGGATGCTAATTTCTTGGGAGTAGATTGATATCTTGGCAATGCAAGAAACAAACAGTGGTGGCCAACTCTACAACTGAAGCAGAATATGTACCTGCAGCTGCTTATTGTGGACAAGTCTTATGGATTCAAAACCAACTGTTGGATTATGGGTATAATTTTATACATACCAAGATTTTTGTAGACAATAACAGTACCTTATGCATTATTAAGAATCCTGTACATCATTCTAAAACAAAACACATAGAAATTAGACATCACTTTATAAGAGATTGTTTTGAAAAAGGTTTAATACAACCAGATAGGGTTGACACAGAAGAAAATGTGGCAGATTTATTAACTAAACCTTTTGATGCTGGGAGGTTTCAGTACTTGGTAACAAGTATTAGAATGATCAATCTGACCTAAAATGTGTTTTTGGAACTTATTGTAAAAGTATGTATAGGATATGCACCGTTATTGGTCTTTGTACAAAATCAGGTTTTCCACTTTATATTTCTAACAGTGACAAAGGTTATTTTAACGATGATAAGTGTTAAAATGGACGTTGACAGCAATATGTTAGTTTTGTCGTTTTTGATCTAATTATGCAGGCATTATGAGCATTGTACAAATGGATACAGAGTTGCTTATGGATCTTTGGAGCTTACTAGGAGTGTGTTCAAGTTTATGGATGACGGTTAGAATGTTTACATTCCTATCTTGACATAAATTTTTATTGCATATTTTATTTTTGGCAACTTGTATATCATAGTTAAAGGGGAGGTTTAGGAAACCTTTAGGTCTTTTTGGCTATTCTTATAATACTCTTATCATAATTCTAGATTGTGTCCACTGGTGAGTACGAGTTAGTTTACTAATCTTGAGGCACTGTAGCATGCAAAGTTGATATACTTTGCACGCTGCCAAGACTTTTTGACCTAGAATTGGTTGTGGTCGGTTGGGAGACTTGGGTACGTTTTTATCGGGCTTACCTGGGAAGTTACAAGGGAAATATATGAGATAACTTCATTGATAAGAACTTTGGTTAGCAAGGGACATTTGAGGGCAATTATGTCTATCTTGCTTAAGCAAGTGTGCATGAATGGATAGTGCTTGCCGCCCTATAGTGATTTTCAGTCTATAAGTTATCTTCACTAGGATAAATTACTTTGTTAAGGTCCTTTTTCTTTTTAATTATTTTTAATTTTGGACGCTGACATTTTTGTTTCCAAACGCTGTTAAGACCAATTTTAACGTTGGCATGGCAATTTCTAACGTTGACAAGAATATAGCCGTTGGGCGCTGATAAGTTATTTTTTACCGTTGATAAACATTGGGTCCTACCTAGTTGTTATTTTTGACGAAAATATGGGCCGTAATTTTAGGAGTTGGTAACTTTTTATTAATGTTTGAGATAAGTTATATATTTTCAAGATTTTCATGATTATATTTTGAATATAACTGCCTCATGTTTTGACAAATCACATATTTTCACCTCTCCTATATATTTGGCTCATTTCTTTTAAACAGGGTAACTACTTATTCTTGTCTAACTAAATTTTCTCAAACCTTCATCTTCCATAACTTTTATCACAACTTTCTTAAATCATCAATGGCACCTAAGTTTAAACCTACAGATTTGGAATTAGGGTTTAGGAGTCAACACAACATGGTAGCTTATTTACAAGCTGATAATACTCTGTTTCTCCAATATACTCAGATGGTTGAGTATTTGAATGCATACCCATTAAGGTATGCACTTTCTCATACTTCTCTTATCCCTGTCACACACATTAAACAGTTTTGGAACAATGTACGTTCCTCAACAGTTAATGAAGTGACTACATTGACTGTTATTGTCCATGGGGTTCCATGGGTGGTTATTGAAGCTTTGGTTCGCCAAGCTTTGCATCTTAATGATGTAGATGGTATAACCACCCTACCCATAGCAGAGCTAGAGCAAGGACTCCAAGCCTTGGGTTATCCTTTGCCTAAACAAGGCCATTTAAACAAATATTCAAAACAAGAATTTCCCCCGGCTTGGAAGTACCTAATACATGTCATTCTTCAATGTTTGAGCCCCAAATGCACTACACACAATGAAATCAACCGATCTATTGGGAGTGCCATTGTGTGTATTACAACTGGGCAAAAGTATAACTTTTCGAAAATGATTTTTGATGGCATGTGTCATAATAAGGGTAACAAGATGACTCTTGCTTACCCTAGGTTTTTGCCAATGGTTTTTGACTTACAAGAATACTGCAATAGGGATCACAATGATTTTTATACGATCCCTGTTCAAAAGAAAGCAATTTTTGGGAAGATGAATTCTAAACCTTATAGAGACCTCCCCCTCACTCAAGCCATGCTTGCTGTTATTGAAGCAGCAAACCCACACCCTCACCTACAACCAGACCCATTTCCTGAACAACCACCATCACCCCAGCAAATGGAAGTTGACCAAGAACCATTCAACGCTGACAATTCAAATGTTGGCGTTGACACTCCAAATCCAAACGCTGACACCCTTTTATCACAAACACAAACACCCCTTAACCTTCAAACAGACACTCAATCCACTCCATCTTCTACACCACCAGAATATAGGTTGATCAAACGCCAAAGGACTACTAGCGTGTTCTCCGCTAGTGGTCCTAGCCATGTTGCAGAGAGAACCACCACCATAAGTGTGGTTGGTGACATGGGTGGGGCTGGGACTATTGGTTCTAGCTTAGAAGCAGGCTAAGACAGTCCTAACATCATTAAGACCCCATCCATGCCCCATGAATCTACTTTGGGAGGTCCAATTCCCATTCTAGAGGAGGGCAGATTGGAACCTTACACAATTTTGGAATTGACGGCGGTCTGCATTAGCATGCAACAGAAAAATGCAGACCTTGTACAGATTGTCAACACACAAGGCCTTGAACTCAAGCAATTGAGGGAGAGGATAGTTATTTTGGAAGGAGCTAACACTAGGCATAGGGAGGAGGATTCTTCCAAAGGGGAGGATGAATAGGTCCATATGAGTGACAAAGGCTCCCAAGAAGGTGCTTCTTTTGGTGATTCCTTGGTTATAGCTGAGGCTCTTACAGATTTGAAGAGACAACCAGGTTTTGATGCTTCATTGGTTACTCCTATAAAGTTGTCTTTTGTTGAAATGATGGAGCAGTTCACAAAGTCAAGCGTTGACAAGAGTAAATTAGGCATTGACACTCATAGTTTGGATGCTGAGAAACTTGCAGATGTAGTTGGTGTATCCCAGTCATCAGCTATCATCAAGGATGTGTCTACACATGTACCATCAACTTCTTTACCCACTATTGATCTTTTGGATAAGTTAAAGGAAATATGGTAGAAGCAGAAGTTCCCAAGGATGCAGCCCAAGTACATTTTGATTCCATTTTGGCTGCACAACTTGAGGAAAAAGAGAGGATGAAGGAGACTGCTATTGAGTCAAAAATTGTGGCTACTCCTGAAAGTAATAAGGGAGGCAGTGATGATGAGAGTACTAATTCAAGTATGATGATTATTGAATATCCAGAAAGGCTTGAATATGGTGATTAGTTGGCTAAGGAAAGGCTTGAGGAGTTGAAAATGCAAGTTGATTATGAAATGCCTGAAGTAGCCAGCATGTACTTTTCAAGGGAGAATAAGGTTATGGAGAATCCAGACATGACCATTTCAGATCAAATTTGGGGTTTGGAGATTCTCTTAAGAGTTCAAAGAGATTGCAAGGTAATCTTGAAGTATAAGGCCAGCAAGGTTCTTTCACAGATAAAGAAGGATAGAAGGGAGCTTTACTATATGCTTCTCAGATATCATCAAGGGGGTTGTACTTTCAAGAAGTTGTAGGATTTGTCCTTTGATGAATTGGAGTTTTGTGTGTATCCCATATGGGCACGTGTTCAAGAGGAGAATACTATCAGACTCATTTCTGATGAAAGAAAGGAAGAACATGTAGAAGAGATGCAGATCTAAAAGGCTTTAATTGCACCAAGGCCTGTGAAGAAGGGACTTCCAATTAAGTTCCCAAAGACTTTGGATAGAGTGAATCCTAGTGAAGCAGTTATTATAAGGAGTATTAAGCTCTCACCTTTGGAAGCTTCACATATTGCAGAGGCATTACCTTTTGATTCAAGAAACCCTATAGTTCACTATGAAGAAGATGCAAGTGGGTTCTAGATGATTGGCAGATATGGAAAGAAGGTACATACTTTTACTACTCTTATATCTTTGTTTGCAAGCGTGGATAGAGAAGACTTGGTAGATCTTCGGGTATTGATGAAGGCCAAGTATGAGGCTGAAGCACCTACTTCGGTCAATGGAATAAAGATTTGGTCCACATTCAAGAGAATGTGTGAGCCAAATGATGCAGATCCAATATGGTTGGATTTGGATGATATCAGTGGACTTCAATGACGTCCACATTCAGCAGCTGGTGTTTATCATTTGAGTACTACAATGTTTTCAAAATATCTTCTTGTGGATGCTGAATATCCCATGTCCAAGGAAGTTTTGAAGAAGATGGTGTCAACACAGCTGGAAATGGATTATACAAGTGATGTTGGCAAAGATTTAATTAGGTTTATTTATTTCCTAATTAATAAGTGATTTGTATTTCTAAGAATCCTCCTTGTACTTAGTTTTTATTCAGAAACTTGATTACTAGAGTAGATATCAAGTTTAGGGGAGGATTGTTCGCAATAAAATGAGCCAAGACACTTAGACGTTGACAAGAGTTAATTGGACTTTGATAGGAAGAAACTGAGCGTTGACAGATCAAGCGTTGACAAGAAGAAATCAAGCGCTGATGAGAAGAAGTCCAAGCACTGATAGAATACTTAGTCTACACGTTTTGTATTTCTAGTAAAGATATGTTTGACAATGTATTTCTGTTTATCTTTACCTAAAATAGTTGATACGTAGACTCTTGTACAAGGTTCCTTAATCTATAAAAGGAGGCCTTTAGGTTTTAATTTAATATACGTTTTACACTTTCATTGTACGCAAGTTTGTTTTATCAATCAAGAGTGAAAGTTTGGTTTACTTGTTTTGCTTGTTCTTCATTCAAGTATTAATTCCGCATAGTACTTGATTTGTTCATCTAACAAAGTTTCTCTAAGTGTTTAACTTGATCTAATCTCGTTAACACAAAGATAATCGATCTAAGTTTGGGATCAACAGGAAAAGCTTGTAGAAAAACATGAGCAAACCATATATACCTTCAGGCGGACTTGTCTACAGCTAAGGCAACAATAAAGGAGCAGTCAAGCCATGTCGCTGCCAGGGAATGCCGTATTGAAGAACTGGAGGCCGAGGCCAGAGCCCTACATGACAAGGTATGTCCCCCATCCTACTCATTTCCCCGACGGAAACATCTTAAGACTATGCAAAATAACCATTAGCTTTTATACAAATAGGTAGCGGCCGTAGAGGCATCTGCCAAATTGCTAACAAAGGACGCCGCTGCACTCACCAAGGAGCGTGATGAGCTACGCCTAATGGTGAAGGGTGAGGAGCAGCTGGTATCGGCCTCTGTGGACTACTGGGTCGAGCATGAAAAGGTCGTAGAGGAGCGTATATGGGAGTTAGATACACGCGTGGATGCCCTGGCAGTAGATTTTGACGAGGAGTTATACCCTCACATGCTCACGGCGATTGCTGGCCACAGATGGATGATAGGATCCGGCCTGAGATTGGCCGTGAACAAAATTGCAGAGTCTCCTGAATTGGCCAAGCCATTTGCTGATGTTGTGTCAGACGGTATTGACTATGACAGGTACAAGGGGCTTGTAGCCGCGGCTGAGTGGATAAGCCAGGGTAAGGACATCAAAGATCATGACTACCACAAGCCGGATGCTGAGGATAAGATGACTGCGTCCATGACGGTCATGGACCAAATCGAGTACCACTTGCTGGACAAGGTCGAGGCGCTAAAGGACGCACCCATCGACATGGTCATGGAGCACTTGTCGTAGAAGCGGATTTCAATTCCCAACTTACTGTGCCCATCTATGCAGATAATCCTCCATCCGAGAACCCATGGGCCCCTCAAGGGAGAAAGAAGCTTGGAGGAAGCTGTTAAGGCTAACGTGGACCATGCCTTAAAGAAGAAAGGGTGTCGCATTACATGTCGCACCCCTACTGCAGGATCCGCCCACCTTTCCATGTCTGACGGAATGCGCGTGACGGCCCCGACCATGCATGGCGTGACTTTAGTAGCAGAGAGCCATGCTACGCTAGAAGGATCCTCCATTGAGTCCCTAGCGCAGCGCTGGAAAGAGCTTGGGGAATCAATGCTACCCCATTAATTTGTCAAAGTTTGTAACAAATAATAACTTATGTAATTTAACATTCGTCCTTGGATATCCATGGCATTCAAACATTTAATTACGTTTTTGTACCACAGTTTTTATTGTAACTACTTTGGTCGTGAGCATTCACGGCACTTTGATGTGTGCATTTGAAACTTAGTCTTTTTGTAACACCCCCAAATATTCATGTTTCAAATCAACGGAAGAGTCATTGGTATTACGGGATAGCACATTACTCAAATCATATACAACGCTTAAAAATCGTGTCGTTAAATAATAAAGCATTTTCCATTCATGAATATCAAATTACATAGGTCCTCAGGTCATAGTATGTCATACAAATTTACAAAAAACATTTGAATGGAAATTTTTATTTGAATGCGGGCCATAAATTCTTGTCGTCTTCTCGAGAATTACCTTCAAGTACCTGAGATAAAACATGTTAAAAGTCAGCGAAACGCCGAGTGAATTCTAACACCCCCAATTTACCTTGCGTAGTGGAATATCACAATTGGGTGTTAGTCAAAGAATCATCCTACACAAGCCATATTGAACAACTCAAAAGAGACGTTTTAAACATAAATAAATTAAAAACTTGTTAAATTACAACAACAACATAAATTGCCTAAAAGTTTTCCACCCCAAAATGTAACAGAGTAGCGTTAGGTCCCCACAAATCTCAACCCGTTTAAAACCAACCCCATTGTTTACAAAACATACAAGAGTTACAAATTGTTTTTGTTAAAAGGGAGGAAAAACAAGTTAGAGCATCCACAAGCCACAACAACATCCATTGCATGCTCCGCTTCTATCATCCTGAATTACCTGAAATACATGCTTAAAAATCGTCAACAAATAATGTTGAGAGAGATCTATAGGTTTTACAAAATCATAATTGAACATAAGTATAAAATTCATACACGATCGTTCAATAGTATGCAGATCATTACAAACTACTATCGGGTATTACTTATTACAGAATAGGTTATTTAATTATGTTTAAGCTCATGACACCGAACCCATAAACTAATCACCCGCGCCAAATGCCGGCATGATTTAAGTGAAACCATTGCCCATCTTAGGTATTCGTTGCCAATCATACCTTTTTCTTGACACAAGTTATCCAACCGCAAAGGGTACTCAACGTACTACTCTCGTCTAGGATAGGGTCGTCTACCCAATAGTACTACCAATTGTTCAAGCGGCTATTTCCAATCCACACTCGGATCAAACAATAGTTAACGGTTCATGAATTTAGGGTCTTTGGCAACTAGCTACTCAACATAATTCATAACATCTTTCCGGTCCAACAATCATTCATAACTTATGTTCCTTTTTATTTAAATAGCATGTATCCCCCTCGCGGGTAAAATCATTTAAATACAGTAAAGAGCGACGCTATAGACTCACCTTAAGTAGTAGTAGTAGTATTACGAAGACGTAGGCGGAAAACAATCACTGACGATGAGGACGCCCATTGAATTCAATTTCAATACCTAGAAACAAGTCGCGCAATGAATCAACACTTTAAAGTACTTTCAAGTACTGTATTTACAAAATTAAGAACACTAAATGTTCATACAACTCACACCAAAACCTCAACCAAGTGATATTTACTAGACACATCCATTGTTCTACGTTATTAAAGCATTTACTCGATTTACAATTCTGTCGGTACATACCTAATGTACGGACTGAATTCTCATAATTAAACATCACGAATTTTTACGAAACTCGCTGTAGACTTCATTTATATCATGTAAAAAGCCCATAAAAATTTTCATAAAAAGATATCACTTTTAAGTCACGCTGCCCAACACATTTCCAACCTTGAAAATCCGGACAAATTTGCACTCTTACGTTGTAAAACCAATTTGACTCACTTAACCATTTCCGTTTACAAAACAAAAATCTAAGTTTGAAAATAGACTCACAAACCTAAGTTTTGAACTAAATAACAGCCCTCAATCATTCTTAAAGCTCTATTTATAGTCCCCGAGATTTGACCTAAAATCGAACATAAATTCGGATTACGTCGACCTTCATCTCCCGGTACACAAAACTTTAAACTAACATAACTTTTGACTCGTTTGGAGCTACAAGCTCTATCTTATATCAAATCGAAGCTAAAAAGAATATCCACAACTTTATCCTATAATAAAAATCTGGACTCAAACTTAAATTTAGGAAAAATGGCCTTGAAATATCTGATTAAAAATAACGCTTTGCAAATCACGTTTCTACCCATTTTCAACCCATCCAAACTACTCCTATGATCCTAAAATCATCTATAAACTACCCTAACACTTCAACAACATCCTAAATTACTTGGATAATTCATTCTCACAAAAACCCATTTCAAAAAAATGCACATGCAATCTAACCAACAAAAAGAAAAATCATTTAAACAAGTATTTAAACACAAACCCATAAGCTAATTACATCAAAAATCAAAATCAACAAACACCCCCTTTTTGCCGTGGGTTTAAAGAATAAAAACACCAAAAAAAATTTCTAACTTGTTTAATTGTTTCCTTTCACTTATAAACACACATTAAGAACATGCAATGAAGAATAATAGATCAAAACCCACTTAATCAAAAATAAAATTTTTTGAAAAATCAAAGATGATGCATGTATGATTAAATTAGTTAGAAAGACTTACAAAGGTAATTGGAAGAATGGTCTTTGATTAGTTTTTCTCAAAAAAAGAAAAAAATGGTGATGTGATGGTGGTGGTGGTGTAGGCCGACGGCTAAAGAGAAGAAAGAAAGAGAGTGGGAAAAATTTTGGGGAAAAATAATTTAGTGTGTGTTTGTTTGTTTGTTTTAAGAATTTGGGAGGGACCTTTTTGCAAAATTGGATTTCTTTTGGCCTTAATGGCAAACTAATATATAAAGAGCGGGAATTTAACCCAAATGTCGGTTTTGAATTTTTATGGGAGTCGGGGTTCATCCCGGCTACTCCAAAATGATTTTAAATGGGTCAAACGCACCCAAATGGAATAAAAATGGTTCCGACTCGACTTAACACGAAATAAAAATAAAGCTTTGAAAAATCCATATATCGATCAATCGATAATAAAAGATAAATTTCGGGCATCTGTCGGTATCGTAATCGTCATCGGTTCCTCTTAAATTGTGAAAAGTTAAAATTAAGACCTCCAACCTTGGTTTCAACTTAAACCGTCAAACATATAATCCACAAAAATTCTAAAAATTTCAAAAATAAACGTAAAATAGGATTAAATAGTGACGTCGATTTCTGGGGTGTTTCATCCTTCCCTCCTTAAAGGAACGACGTCCCGGCGTTCTCCTCTTCTTATACTCACATTTCGTACCACTAGGTCAAATGAGGATACTTTTCCCTAAAGAAGTCCTCACATTCCCACGTATATTCAGTCCATGCCTAAAATTTCATCGTCACAAGAAATTCTATGAGAGCCCCATCCATAATCTCCACCGGCTTCTCCGCTACTGCAATCTATCGTCGAATTGAATCTCATCCAGAATAATCTCCAATTCCTTATCCGCTAAGCATTTCTCCAATTTCAACACATGAAACGCGTCATCTCCTTCAGTAAATCCAACATATATGCTATTGCTCATTTCGTTAACGATCTTCAATGATTCGATACACCTCTAATTCAACTCCCCTTCATTTTCAAACAAATTGCAAAATATAATTTCCTATCCCATAGGAAACGCGAATTTCTTCCGTCGATCTCTCACAGCAAACAAATGGTTCTTGATTCGCACCACCTTCTCAGTAGTCTCCAGATTCATCTCCGGTCCAGTCAAATAACGTCATCTTTCCTTACTCCAATATGCCGGCGTTCAACGTTTCTCGTCCATTCGAAACCTCCAAAATAGCGCTGCCTTAATCCTCATATGATAACTGTTGCTTTACGATTTCACTGAAAACAAACGGCATTCCTGTTTTCCTCCAATTCAGTAGCACTCGTTCGAACACTTCTTCCACAATTTATAAAATACATTCCGACTCTTGAAGAATAATCCTTTCGCTCTTGCCATCGGTTTCGAGTTGATAGGTCGCACTCAGTCTCACCCAGTGTCTAACACACAATGAAGAAATCTTCAAAACTCAGAAGCAAAACTACTGTCGCGCTCCAAAACAATCGATAGAGGTACTCCATGTCGACACGCGATCTCCTTCACATACAACTTCAAAATCCCTTCAATCAGATCCACATCCTCCGCCGTCATCAAAACCCTAACTCTAAGAGGCCTTCTCCTTCCTTACTACTAAGTACCATAGTAGTGGATGTACTCACATCCCGATCCTTCTTAGTAAGCTTAGTCATTGGCGCGATCAACGAAAATTCTTCGATGAATCACCAATAATAACTAACTAAACCAAGAAATTATCTGACTTCAGTCGGCGTTGTTGGTACCGACCAGTCCTTAATTGCCTCAGTCTTGGCATGATCTCCACAACATCGTTGTTGTCAATCACATGCCCAAGAATTTCGCATCGAATCCAACCATAATGCCTTAATCTAAGCGCGAATAATGGTTCACTCCGAGAAACCAGCATACAGCCTCTCTTCCACCAACAATTCAAAATTATTTTCAAATGCTCCTCAATTTCTTCTTTGCCCTTGGAATAAATAGGGATATCATCACTAATCATAATGAAAAACTTATCCCCTTTACGACTTGCACCCATCTACACGGTTCTCCAATTCCTTAAACACAGCTGGTACATTCTTAAGACTAAACGACATCTCCTGAATCTCACAAGGATCACACTAGATATGGAAAATCAGTCATAGGAATGTCTTCCTCTCTAACTCATAGTTGGTGATAGTCCTGATCTCAAGTCGATCTTTGAATACGTATACGAATTAAATCAGTTATAAGGATCAAATAACACAGGTGATACAAGGCTTTTGACACCCTGTATAAAATTTTTAAAGTTCGTTGTGCTGTTCTCTTCGAATAGAAAAACTTGTGTTTAATGTGTGACTCAGTTTTATTTTGGTGGAAACCAAGATGTGCCGTTGTAGTGTTTAAAATTAAAGGCGCAGAACAGTTAAAGTAAATGTGCACTTAAAGTAAATCTAACTCTAATTAAAATAAATGGTGCAGGTAGATTAAAAGCGCAACTAAAATTAAAGGCAATAAATGAAAATAACGCAAACTTAAATCTAACTAAGGCAAACTTAAAACGCAACTAAAACTAAAACTTAAACTAAGGCAAGACTAAATTAAATCTAAGGCAATTAAA
Source organism: Glebionis coronaria (assembly GCA_025667525.1). Classification (NCBI taxonomy): domain Eukaryota; kingdom Viridiplantae; phylum Streptophyta; class Magnoliopsida; order Asterales; family Asteraceae; genus Glebionis; species Glebionis coronaria. The sequence continues at coordinate 21,340,822 of CM046874.1, forward strand.
CTTAAAGTGCGACTAAGTAAAAAGGCGGGAAAATTAAAGCTTAAAATAAAAGGGCAGAAACTTAAAAACTAAATTTAAAGAAACTGAAAATAAGCTCTATCCGGAATAAACCCTATTCGGAATATATGGCAATTCGGAATATGTCACCTATCCTGAATAATACCCTACTCGGAATAATGGCCTATTCGGAATACTATCCCTATCCGGAATATCAAGTCTATTCGGAATAAGTCTCTATGCGGAATATTGTCACCCTATTCGGAATGTGAGCCTTACTCGGAATCAACTTCCTATTCGGAAAATCCCCCTATTCGGAATGATTTCCTATTCGGAAAATACTTCCTATTCGGAAAATCCCCCTATTCGGAATATGAGACCCTATTCGGAAAATACTTCCTATTCGGAAAATCCCCCTATTCGGAATATGAGACCCTATTCGGAAAATACTTCCTATTCAGAAAATCCCCCTATTCGGAAAATGAGACCCTATTCGGAATAATGAATATTCCGAATAGAGTACACTGGTCAAAACCTTACTCGGAATACTTCCCTTATACGGAATAACTCAATATTCCGAATAAGCAGCCTTACAAAACCTTGGTTCGGAATAATTGGGGCAGCGTCCAGGGGAAGAACAGAAATCTAGATCCGAAGAACAAGGGATAAGAAAATAGCACAAATTAAACCAAAACAAAGCTAAATCAAACACAAGATTAAATCAAACAAGCAAATAAACAACTATTAAGCATAAACAATCAATCCAAATCAATCAAACTCACAAAACTTAATCAAAATAATCAAAACTCACTTAAATAAATCAACAAAAATTAAGAACATGAACATAAACAAATCAATCAAAGATTAAGAAAGGTAGGATGAGATTAACAAGATAAAGATAAAGATTAACAAGAATTAAAAGAAAAACTTACTTGAAATTAAATGGTAATTAAGTGCAAGACAAGGTAATTAAATTTGACAAGTATTTAAATTGAGAAGGTAATTAAAGGTGCAAGGTAATTAAATGGTGGAAGACTAATTGTCACACTTAGCCAACAAAAAGAAAAGTTAACAACTAATGGCTATTTATAGGGGAGGATTAGGAAGCTTCCTCCCCTCTTTCATTTCTTCTTAATTACAAGCTTAAGTCCCTCCTTTTATTAATCTTCATTAATTGCGTCATTAGTCCTTTTCTTCTAATCTTCTTTAAACTTAGACTTAAGGGACTTTTGGCTTTGGGATTTCTTCGAACTCGTCTTTAAATTCTTCAATAAATTAGACTTGAATTCTTCGGCTTTTGATAAACTTCCGTCTTTTGACTTTTTCTTCGATAAATCTTCAGAATTGGTCGTGGACTTCCGTTCTTTTTGCATTCTTGACTTCTTGACTTCGTCTTTCATCCTTTTCTTCAATAAAAGTCCGTAAATGCCCGTGAATGTCCGTGTTTTCTCCACTTTTCACCTTTTCATCCTAAATTACAACAAAAACACAAACCACGCATAATTCCGACATAAAAGACATAAAATACACGTTTTGGTCCGGTTATTATTGTAATTAAGTGGTAGAAAAGATGGGTGTTTACACACCTATCAAATCCCCTACACTTGACCATTGCAATGTTCTCATGCAATGCATTAGTTACAAAGCAAGATTACACTTTTCATCATAATCAATCCACGTTGGCCTTTATTAAAGAGATAGAAAATTAAAAACATACAAAATAAAGAAATCAAAAGCATACCTTGGGTTTTGAAAATGTTATGAATAATCATCATCCTCAAGTTTTCACTTTCTCCAAACCAAGCTTAAAAACGAGATCATTGTTATTATAAGTTAGTAAACTATCACGAACTCATGTGGGCTAATTACTCACTTAGACTCCCTTATTCCTAGGTGTATCTCTTATATTTTAATGTTGTCTTGAATGATCACGAGGATGCATTGTTTGACTTATTTCGATAGTTATTTAGTCTGAAAATAAAGTGAACGATTTAATCAATAGTTAGCTAAAGGACCAAATCTTTTAAAACTGCTTCTCGGGATCTCATAAAGTTCATATCTTGGCATAACTCATTTCGCGATTTTAGACCTTTCTAGGAACGATATTTGGCAGCGACTTCATACTTCAAATCTTGAGAGACGTTCATGAAATAATGGTCTTCTCTTCATATAGGAATTTCTTCACTTGAAGTTTTGAGAGATTCATACTTGGACCACGACTTCTTCATTTTTCTCCAATCTTTATTTTGGACTTTGATATACAACGATCCGCCTCCTTTTATGACTTGGATCTATTTATCCTCATACCTTGTTAGGGTCTTTTCAGATACACTTCTCCATGACTTTTGGGGAGTTTTGCTTTACGTCGTGTGTCTCGATCCTTCATATTGATTTTCGATAAATGATTCTTCACATCACTTTGGATCTTTAGCAACAAAACATAGCCCTCATGCCTTGTTAGGGCCTTTTCGGACTCGCCAATCTTCGCGTCCCGCTTCAATAAGTTATGCCTTGGCTATGAACTCTAATCCATACCGAGCAACTTTTAAACGATCTAGGGCTAGAAGCTAAGTAACTTTTCAAATCGTACAACCTTATTTATTAGCAGATAATTTTATTAGCAAGCGATGGGAGAATAGGCTTATAATTAACTCACATAAATTCACGAAAGAATACCAAACTTATAATTGGCTCTATCATCTCTCGTTCTCCACAGTTTAAAATCTCAAGTAATGAGACTCGTGGATACTTAGCCTATTAAATCAAAATTTTGGGTTTTCGAGTCGCCTATAGGATCTTGCAAATTCTTAGACTTTTTAAGTTTAGAAATCGCATTTTAAAGTTCCCTTGATAAACGACTCTCTAGGATCAATTATAGGAACTTGCGAAAAGTTCTTGTTCTTAACCCGTGAGAGTTAAGACTTTCGCGTTTTATAGCTCCCTAAATAAAAGCCTAGCAAAACTTGACTTAAACACGTTAAGGATACTAGCTAGAGTAAACTCGGATTGAGTCAAAAGATTCACAACGTTTGAAAATTAAAACCACTTGTTAAACATTTATTCTAGCAAAGAAAGAAAATAACCATACAAAGGTAAAAACTAATAGGCCAAAATAGATCAAAAATTTTGAAAAATGTCGAAAAATTGATTTTCCGGTTAAAATGAGGACAAATACAAGGAAAAGACCACTTAACTTCGATAGAAGTCCCCCCTACACTTAAGATAAACATTGTCCTCAATGTTTAAGCATGTGGGAGTAAACTCCCCTACACTTAGGGCATTGTGCACGTTGTTTAAATCTCGCAAAGGAAAAGACAACTAAAGAGATTCCTATTTTAATATTGAGAAAATATAAAATAGTGAATCGAAAAGAGTTTAAGATAGAACCGGGAAGAAGTAGAACACGGAATCACGGGTCATCAAGAATCATCAAGAGTAGATCGTTTGAAGCTCGAATCCCTGATTAAGAAGTGAGGAGAGGAAAACAAACCAAAGGGTCCCCCTACTTATGGTAAAGAAAGCGAAAAGATAGATGCATGGGTTGCCTCCCAAGAAGCGCTTGATTTTTGTTAACCGAGTCGTGAGCCTGACTCGACCTTGATCATCAACGGAAGAAGCATGAAACATATCCACCAGGATCAAAGACATAGTTTTCATCCATCAATAAGCACGAGCTTAAGGCGAACAAGGCAAGCCAAAGAAGAAGTGGCAGGGTTCCCTTAAGCAGCGATGGAGCACGGTGGAAGCAAGTAGGAAGCGGTGCAAGCATGTCTTCAAAATTTCCAAAGATTTTTCCTTTTATTTCATCAGGTGGATACTGAGATGGCTTAAAGACTTCAATACCAGGGTCGAACACCTTTTCCTTTAAGGGAAAATAGCACTCAGGCTCAGCCGAGTGTGAAGAAGATCCACAAAGAAGCACAACCCCGTCCTCAGAAGGGGGACAAAGAGGTGTCAAATCATATGTGCAACGGACTTCGGTGTCGACCGGTTTCTTCTCCTTTGACAGAATGCTCTTCAAATCCAAAGTAGGATCAAGACGATAATCTTCAAAGTCATAAGGAGGAGCATCACTCTCATGAGGGAAGTAAGTGTTGAGAAATTCAGAGAAGTCTTCCTCAAATGAATAATCGTCCAAAGTAGGATCGAGTGATGGCGGAGGATCTTCAGCATGTGAAGAATCGCTCGAGAGAGTATCGGCCTCATCAAAATCATCGAAAGTAGGCAGCTCGGGATACTCAGAAGTACAATCAAAATCATCCGAATCTGAGCTAGAATCATCATCATCATAAGCATCGAAGATCGGTGAAGAATCATAAATGGGAGAAGGTTCCAAAGTGGATCGAGAATCATCCTCATCATCGTCAAAGAGTGGATTATCAATGGAAGAATCGAATAGAGGATTGTCATAGACGGTAAAGTCATCGAGCACATTAATCATATTCACTGATTCTCGGCCTCCAAAGGATTTTCCTGTAAGCTTCCACATTTTAAAAACTTTTGAATCATCCCCGACTCGTAAGATTAACTCACCTTCGGCCACATCTACTAAAGCTCGTCCGGTTCTCAAAAATGGCCGACCAAGTATTAAAGGAATACGAGGGTCCATTTCATAATCCACTACGAAAAAATCGACCGGGAAAGTAAATGTGCCAACTTTGATAAACACGTCTTCGGCTATACCAACGGGGTAAGCGAGAGTGCGATTTACAAGTTCGAGAGTCATCTTTGTTGGAATGAGGTCGGGTAATGATAGTGTTTTCCAAACACTTAGTGGCATCAAATTAATACTAGCCCCGAGATCAGCAAGGGCAGTAATTTCTTCAGTTTTGTTGAACACGCAAGGCAACACAAAACGACCGGGATCTCCAAGCTTTTCCGGAAGTTCTTTAAGAATAACTGCAGAGCAATTTTCATTTAAGCGTGTGTTGGCTTGTTCAATCAGCTTCTCCTTCTTGCTAAGTAATTCCTTGAATGCTTTGACAAATTTCGGCATGTGGCAAAGTGCTTCAACAAGGCTAATGTTGATGGTCATTTTAGATAGCATATCCACATATTTCGATACTTGACAGTCATTCTTGGTTAGATCATTGGTCTTGCCTATGCGAGAAGGGTATGGGATTCTAGGTTGATAAGGGGAAGGTGAAGGTGTAGTTGGTAAAGGTTGTGATGTTGAAGGGTCCTTTCGAGATACATCGTCATGACGAGGCGGAGACGGTAATGGTGTACTACTACTATGTGTAGGAGGAGTAGGGATACATGGTGGTGGAGGAGGTGTAGATGATGGTGGTGGGATAGGTGGATCGACAATGGTAATTACATTACGCGTAGTTATAGCACTCACATTAGCTCGCGGATTGGTGACGGTGTTTGAAGGTAGAGAACCCGAAGAAGAAGAAGGTTGAGCTTCGGGCAAGAAACTAGCCAACAGATTCTTTAATTCAGTCGCTTGAGTGCTGAAGGAAGATTGGATATTATCACGAACCTCGGTTCTGATGTCATTTCCTTGCTTCTAGATATCTCCTTTCAAATTAATTATTTGGCTCAGTAGATTCTTGATTTGCTCACCTTGAGTTCTCATGATGGCATCAACATCGGTGTTTATGGGTGGGTGTTGTTGGTTGGGTGGTTGATAAGGGTTAGAAGCTCTTGGTGGGATTTGGTTGCTTCTATTGTAGTTGTTGGCGGGGTTTTGGTTTTGAGGAGAAAAACCGGGTGAAAGGTAATTGTTGGAACGGTAACTCAGCAGATTTCTATCCCCTTGTTGTCTAGCTTGGTAATTTTCCGGTGAATAATTACCGTAAGCTGCATACACATTTTCCGGATTTCCTTGTGTCGAAGGACAATTGGTGTATGAGTGAGGACCGCCACATGTTTCACAAGGATTAGCAACCGCTTTAAATTGTTGTTGTTGTTGGTTTGAAGCGAGAAGCGTAATACTTTTGCTCATTTCGGCCATCATGCGGGTGAGTTCGGTCATCTCAGGGTTTGCTGAGGTAGAAGAAACATTGACTCTCGGGTTGTTCCTTGAAGAAGCAGAGGAATCCCAGTTCTTGTGGTGAGTAGTCATGTTCTCAATTAACTCTCTACACTCCCCGGGTCTCCTTTTCATGAATGTGCCACCGCCGGCTGCATTGATCGTATCACGATCTCGAAAAGTCAATCCGTTGTAGAAAGTATCTATCAAAGTGACGGGAAGCATATTGTGGTTTGGACAACGGTCGATCAAGACATTATATCTCTCCCAAGCATCAAAAAGAGATTCATCAGGGTCTTGCATGAAACCGCTGATTTGATTGCGAAGGCTCGTGACCATGGATGGTGGAAAGTAGCGCGATAAAAAGCGTTGAGTCATATCATCCCAAGTGTGAATAGAATTCTTCGGGAGACGATCAAACCATTTCTCGGCATGATGCGATAAAGTATGTGGGAAGAGTTGTAGGCGGAGTACATCCATTGTGGCCCCAGGCAACTTCATGCTTTGGGTGATTGTAATGAACTTGTCGAGGTGTTTGTTGGCATCATCATCAGGCAATCCTCTAAATGGGTTTGTTTGTACTTGCTGAATCATGTGGTGCTTCAACAAAAACTCAGGAGCGTTGATTTGTATCGGCGCAATCGGTCCTCCTCGTCCAAACATTGTTGGTAGACAAAGTTCCTCCATGGTCCGAAGATCGGGCTGTGGAAGAGCATTGTTGTTATTATTATTATTGTTGAGGTGCGGTGGAATGTTGTTGTTGTTAACACCTGCCATATCTAAATCTTCTTGAGGCTCGGGCTCTTGATAATTAGAAGATCTAGTACGCATACACCTGAAAATGCAAAAGAAAACAAAACCAAACACGAAAACAATATATATACACAATAAAGATAAAATCTTTTTGTATTTTTGAAATTTTTAATTTTTATGGTTTTTTATCAATTTTTAAATTTTTATGATTTTTGTAATTTTTTATGCAAGAAAAATAACGCTCACAAGTGAACGGATCCCAAAAAGCAACGTGTCTCTCACAGAAAACTGTTGATCTTTACGAAAAGAGCCGGCAGCGGCACCATTTGATACAAGGCTTTTGACACCCTGTATAAAAATTTTAAAGTTCGTTGTGTTGTTCTCTTCGAATTGAAAAACTTGAGTTTAATGTGTGACTCAGTTTTATTTTGGTGGAAACCAAGATGTGTCGTTGTAGTGTTTAAAATTAAAGGTGCAGAACAGTTAAAGTAAATGTGCACTTAAAGTAAATCTAACTCTAATTAAAATAAATGGTGCAGGTAGATTAAAAGCGCAACTAAAATTAAAGGCAATAAATGAAAATAACGCAAACTTAAATCTAACTAAGGCAAATTTAAACGCAACTAAAACTAAAACTTAAACTAAGGCAAGACTAAATTAAATTTAAGGCAATTAAACTTAAAGTGCGACTAAGTAAAAAGGCGGGAACATTAAAGCTTAAAATAAAAGGGCAGAAACTTAAAAACTAAATTTAAAGAAACTGAAAATAAGCTCTATCCGGAATAAACCCTATTCGGAATATATGGCAATTCGGAATATGTCACCTATCCTGAATAATACCCTACTCGGAATAATGGCCTATTCGGAATACTATCCCTATCCGGAATATCAAGTCTATTCGGAATAAGTCTCTATGCGTAATATTGTCACCCTATTCGGAATGTGAGCCTTACTCAGAATCAACTTCCTATTCGGAAAATCCCCCTATTCGGAATGATTTCCTATTCGGAAAATACTTCCTATTCGAAAAATCCCCCTATTCGGAATATGAGACCCTATTCGGAAAATACTTCCTATTCGGAAAATCCCCCTATTCGGAATATGAGACCCTATTCGGAAAATACTTCCTATTCGGAAAATCCCCCTATTCGGAAAATGAGACCCTATTCGGAATAATGAATATTCCGAATAGAGTACACTGGTCAAAACCTTACTCGGAATACTTCCCTTATACGGAATAACTCAATATTCCGAATAAGCAGCCTTACAAAACCTTGGTTCGGAATAATTGGGGCAGCGTCCAGGGGAAGAACAGAAATCTAGATCCGAAGAACAAGGGATAATAAAATAGCACGAATTAAACCAAAACAAAGCTAAATCAAACACAAGATTAAATCAAACAAGCAAATAAACAACTATTAAGCATAAACAATCAATCCAAATCAATCAAACTCACAAAACTTAATCAAAATAATCAAAACCCACTTAAATAAATCAACAAAAATTAAGAACATGAACATAAACAAATCAATCAAAGATTAAGAAAGGTAGGATGAGATTAACAAGATAAAGATAAAGATTAACAAGAATTAAAAGAAAAACTTACTTGAAATTAAATGGTAATTAAGTGCAAGACAAGGTAATTAAATTTGACAAGTATTTAAATTGAGAAGGTAATTAAAGGTGCAAGGTAATTAAATGATGGAAGACTAATTGTCACACTTAGCCAACAAAAAGAAAAGTTAACAACTAATGGCTATTTATAGGGGAGGATTAGGAAGCTTCCTCCCCTCTTTCATTTCTTCTTAATTACAAGCTTAAGTCCCTCCTTTTATTAATCTTCATTATTTGCGTCATTAGTTCTTTTCTTCTAATCTTCTTTAAACTTGGACTTAAGGGACTTTTGGCTTTGGGATTTCTTCGAACTCGTCTTTAAATTCTTCAATAAATTAGACTTGAATTCTTCGGCTTTTGATAAACTTCCGTCTTTTGACTTTTTCTTCGATAAATCTTCAGAATTGGTCGTGGACTTCCGTTCTTTTTGCACTCTTGACTTCTTGACTTCGTCTTTCATCCTTTTCTTCAATAAAAGTCCGTAAATGCCCGTGAATGTCCGTGTTTTCTCCACTTTTCACCTTTTCATCCTAAATTACAACAAAAACACAAACCACGCATAATTCCGACATAAAAGACATAAAATACACGTTTTGGTCCGGTTATTATTGTAATTAAGTGGTAGAAAAGATGGGTGTTTACACACCTATCAACAGGTGTGTTAATTCATTTGAGTTAGTCCTCAATAATTGATACACAATTTGAATAATCCGGCCTTCTTCATACAACACAACACTGGCGCCACACAAAACTAACTAGTCTATCCCAAAAATTGCATCGAACAATCTTGTTTCTAAAAGCGTCAATCCACATCAAATAGATAATTCCCTAACTTCAAGGAATCCCCTTTTAGTATAGAATTAGTGCTAACTCTCTTTCCATAGGCTAATTACACATTACACTTAGTTGCTAACTCTATTGGTTCTTAATCGATAAGGCGACCGAATTTGTATATCTATAAAACTCCTATCTGAACCAGAGTTAATCAATATACTAGCATAACAAGTATGTAGCAAAATGTACCGTTCACCATGTTAGGACCTTGAGGTTTGTCCATGTTTCCTACAGCATAAGCCATAGCAGCAATGTTTCCTCCTTGTTGATTACCAGCCTTAGGACAGTTTCCTTGTTTGTGTCCCTTCTCACCACATCCAAAACATACCATCACTCTTATGGCATTTGCACCTGTCGCCACGCCTCTTGCTCGACATTCCACCGCCCTATGCCCTGCCTTTCCACACTTGTTACATGCGGGAGGGCAATTCCCCACGTGATACAAACTACAATGGTCACATTCTGGATTGACCTTGTTTCCTTTTGGCACTATGGCAGCTCTTACTCCATCATTCCTCCTCGGGTTAAACTGTTGATTTCTGTTGGCTACTTGGATGTTATTGCGGTATCCACCATGATTCTGACCTTGTAGCATGAGCCATTTGCACAACTTCATCAAAATATTTCGGCTTTGACGAAGTAGTCTCACCCTTTATGTTGCTTGACAATCCTTTGATGTATTGCTTCATCTTTTTACGGTCATCCGCAAAAGTATCGGGGCACAGCAAGCTCAACTCATTAAATCTCCTTGTGTAAGCAGTGATGTCATTGTTTCTCAACACTAGATGCCTTAGTTCATCCTCTAACTGACCCAACTCCTCTTCAGGACATAACTTCTTAGTCAAAAGTTCCTTCATAGCATCCCAAGTTCTCCCATTGGCCACTACCAGCCCAACAGTAGCTACTTGATTGTTCCACCAACTCAAAGCGTCATCAAGAAAAGTAGCAGTCGCAAACTTCACTTTATTAGCCTCAGAGCACCCACTTATTTCAAACGTACTCTCAATCACCCAACGACGAAGTTCTAAAGCTCCTCCTGTCCTACGAAATTGCATAGGTCCGCACTTCATAAAACTAGCATAAGAACACTCCCTTGGGACTTGTGGTCCTCCTGCATTTCCACCAGCATTGCCCTTGGCCTTGAATTCTAGCTGCACGATTCGCCTCAAGAGCATTTGCAATCACCTCTTGAATCATAGTGTTTACCCGCTCATTTGTCAACTTTAGAGGCATGTTTTACAATTAGTCACACAATGGTTTGGTGATAATAGAACAATGCCCAAAAAATCCTCCCCTTACACGTCTCCGCAATGACAGGTAAAGAAAACAAAGTAAGTATACATATCGAGATTAAGAAGGATTTCTTTTCAAGACATAATATAAGTACCACAAGCACAATCAACGAATGCTACAAATATCCATCAACCCAATCACAAAAGAGCTAGTAAAGACACATCATAGATCATGAGAGGTAAACATTGATTGCATTAATATCAACAAAATTGTGACAAGATATGCCACTACAATCATTCACTATATAAAACTTAAAGTCATCAAGATCTACCATAATGCCATAATACAAAAGTCTAAAATAGTTCCATTACAATGAGGAATAAAAATGAAATACAGTAACTAATCACGTGATGATCCACGTGATTTCTTTGATGGTCGTTCGTCCTTGTCATCTTCTTCCTCTTCTTCCGGCTCTTCCTCAAAATCCTCCATCTTTTCCTTACCCTTTCGAAGTAGTTCCCTCTTCAACCTTCCTCTTTCCCTTCAGAGTAGATGTTGGGTCAAAAGTTGATGAGTCAAATCACTATGGAAACAAGAAGGACCAAATATGGCATTAGGAGAAACTTCAAGCTGGTGGACAAAATACAAGAAAGTTTCCCCTGCTACAAAACTTTCCACTGCTGTGAAGATTCCCCTGCCATGTACTAAAAACATGGAGATTTGGTCAAGTAGTGATAAGAATGAATAATTCTGTTTTGATTTAGTCATTATTATCTTATTTAGTTTCCATGTATCATTGGGTTCCTTAAGTTATAAAAGGAACACCAGACGGTAGGTTTTATACATATCTTTCACTACTCAAATGTAACCTACAGAGTCTTTGATCTCTGGGCATGGGAAATGTATACATGCCTAGAGTGGTTTGTGTTAATAATCAATAATACAAACCCTTTGGGAATTATTCATCTTTGTTAAACATCTTATTCATGATCATTGTTCTTATTCCGCTATGTTATCATATGAATGATGATCAACCTAGATAAAACGGTTTTTACTGTTTGAGTCTAAAGATCTTGGATTCAACAAGTGGTATCAGAGCGGGTGGCTCGATATCTAGGAGAATCAAGGTGTTTTTCATGTTCGTGTTTGTTGCTGTGAAGATTTAGGGTTTATGTCAAAACCCTAGATAACTGTTGGTGAATTTATGGAGCTGTGATGTTGGACAATTGTAACTGATGTTGTAGTTTTGTAGGCTGTTAATTATTTGTGATCCATGAAGCACTGATTTCTTACACGTGATCTTTGTATAATCATGGGTTCGTAAATAAAACATGATCATTGAAAGTGGAACGTGACGAAGAAAAGATAAACGCAACATATCAGTTACTGTGGACCTAAAGAAACATTGTATTCACACGAAGGAGACTTTGTGTTCACACGAAGGTTAATTTATTTAGTCTTATTTGTGTTCACATGGATAAATTTTGGGTTCACACGATTAATGAAAGAAGTGGCCCCAGTAGTTGGGTCAAACCAATTGATACGAGAAAGCAGCGTACAAGAGGCCACTGTTCGTTAATTATTTTTTAATTACTTGATATGGTCTGACGCAATAAAGGTATTGGTCTATGTCAAATATCTATTGGGACGCAGCTATGATATTTGCTACGTGGGTCAATGATTGGGGAGTATGTTCATGTGACTTTCGATTATGGAAAAGGGTGCTTGTGGACCAGGTATATGACAAAAGGGTTTCTTGTCAATATTCATATTATTTATAATTTGAGTTGGACGAGTGTTATTTGGGTCGCATTATGCTCGCATAATCAGTGGATTTCTATAGCCATTAATTGAATATTATATTGACATATGGGTCAATAAAGGACAAATGGTAGTATGTCTATTGTTTGTCTCACGTGATTATGGTTTAAAAGGGAAAAGCAATTCTTGGTCAACATATTGTGTTCACACGAGGAAATTGCATTTTGGTGTTTATGATATTTGCTCATGTGAAGCAAATAAACAGGTTATGTTCACACGACATTTATTATATGATGCAAGTGCAATAAAAGTCTTGGACGCATATGAATCACAGGGGTGGAAAGTGGATATAGCAGCTGAGATGGAGTTGTCTGCATAAAACGTTTTCACAGTAAGGTATATTTTAATTGCCTTAGTTTTTGTTATTTATTTCACTGTTATAAATTCATTCCTACTTTGTGTGGGTTTGGCACAGTTAATAACGAAAACAGTGGCATTAAAAGTTTCCCCTGCTTTCATTAAAAGAAGCCCCTGCTACGATCCCCCTGCCTTCCACAGTTCCCCCTGCTTTCATTAATAGACTCCCACTGTTTTTGAAAGTTCCCCCTGCTGTCAAATCTGATTTTTGGGACAACAAGGTTTTGGAGTTTGGTATATTCACAGCAACTGGTCTTAAAGGTATAAAAGGCTTTCATATTGATTGTTTACATAGTCATGAAGGTAATTGACTATTGGCTATTTGAAGATGAAGTATAATTGGTTGAGAATGTGTTTTATTCATGCTTTATTCTGTAATGATGCATTGACAAAAATACGCAAAGGTATGAGATTTTTCTTAGGATGCTCTATGCTCATATTTGCTAAGATATTGGTTTTTGTCAAGAGCCTCATCCACTCCCTATACATTCTTAGATGTATATGTTCGCTGTTATGTGGATATTACATGGTATAATACACAGATTCGGGTTTTTCTACTACTACATCAAATAGGTGATACTGAATTTTCTTCGCTTATGATTATTACTTTCAAAGCCTACAGAATTGAAGATTCATGAATGACTACCACACTTTAAGGGGAAGCTCATTTGATAAAGTGTTAGTCATTCACATATGACGTCAAGGTGAAGATTTTTGCTACTTCTCATTGGTATTACTACAACTAGTGTGAGTATCTACTGCTCAAAATCATTTTTTATTAGGAACACTATCCCCTATGTGCTTCATGGAGGGTATTTTGAAAAGTAGAATACTTGGGTTTGATGTATGATATTGGTTAGTATTAGTTAAAAATCAAGGTTGTTCACATAGAAGACCCCTATTTGATCATGTCAAAAAGGGGAAGTTGTCTACAAAGAATGTTCAGCCTGTTGATCTTTGGTGTTGTATGTTTAAGGGGAAGTGTTTTGACATCATCAACTAGGGGAAGATTGTTGGGTCAAAAGTTGATGAGTCAAATCACTATGGAAACAAGAAAGACCAAATATGGCATTAGGAGAAACTTCAAGCTGGTGGACAAAATACAAGAAAGTTTCCCCTGCTACAAAACTTTCCATTGCTGTGAAGATTCCCCTGCCATGTACTAAAACATGGAGATTTGGTCAAGTAGTGATAAGAATGAATAATTCTGTTTTGATTTAGTCATTATTATCTTATTTAGTTTCCATGTATCCCTGGGTTCCTTAAGTTATAAAAGGAAAGCCAGACCGTAGGTTTTATACATATCTTTCACTACTCAAATGTAACCTACAGAGTCTTTGATCTCTGGGCATGGGATTCAATGTATACATGCCTAGAGTGGTTTGTGTTAATAATCAATAATACAAACCCTTTGGGAATTATTCATCTTTGTTAAACATCTTATTCATGATCATTGTTCTTATTCCGCTATGTTATCATATGAATGATGATCAACCTAGATAAAACGGTTTTTACTGTTTGAGTCTAAAGATCTTGGATTCAACAGTAGAGCCTTCACCTGATGGAACCATACGCTGAGCCAAATACAACTTATCCTCAAAAGTATAGTACTCGCCAACTTCTGGTGGTTCGACCATGAAATGCGTGTTCGCATACTTTGGATCACTTTGAAACTTCCATGCATTCATCAAGAAAGGTTGTACTCGAGCCTCCCAACATCGAAGACGATCAAACATGACACGATCTCCCTTGATTCCTTCAAAATCAGCACAGAGATTCTCTACAATCATTTTCAGCTTTGCCATCTCCATCCTTTCACGATCCCTAGTTTCGTTAGCCCTCTTCACACCCGAATAGAATCTATGAAAAGCCTTCTCATTCCTCTGAAATCTCTTAATCACCCTTGTCTCTACCACATACCTTTCGTACAACAGTCGATCGAACTTCTTCAAACAATGCTCCGTGTTACTGTAGATCCTTGGTCCAGGATAGTTGACCCTTGCTACGTTCTCGTGGAGAGAACGAGCATTAACCGCAGTACTAGAATCAACTTGATCATCATCACTACTATCAAGAGCAACCACTAGAAAACCCCTCCAATAAGCATCACATGTGGGTGTAGCAGAACGAGAATGAACAGGTTGTTGATCAGTCTGTCTAACTGCAGCCACAGGAACTTCATCCTCCCACGGATCCTCTTCCGGTTCCTCATCACTGTCAATCTCATATTTTCCAACTTCATTCCTTTCAACCTCATCCGGTTCAATCCATCCATTTTTGCCTTGCGGGTTAGGAGCCTTAGGTCCACCTTCAGCCCCTACAATGTAATTGTCTCCATTATCGTTCGGTGGTAAATCTGCCATTTCTGCAAAATACAGAAAGTTCGAGGGTATATAAGGTCATTATCCCAAAATTATATATACATTCATGCACATGCAATGCAAACGTAGTACGTAAGCCAATATGTATCAAAATGATAGTCATGCAAATGCAATGCAAAAATTACGATGTCAAGTACTCCGCGTACGTTCACAATACCTCCATATAATACCATAATACCATAGTAATTACTTAATAAATATTCAGGAATCATTTCAGTTTCAAAAGGGATACATCTCGAAATAAAACAATACTAAAAGAAATCTTACCGGAGCCATGCGGGATAGTTGTGTGCTTTGGAAACAAAATACTTACGACACCAAAGTTATAGTTTAGGACCTTTTTCAAAAACGAATTAGTTCTCTATAACTTGTGGCTCTGATTACCAATCTCTAACACCCCCAATTTACCTTACGCAGCGGAATATCACAATTGGGTGTTAGTCAAAGAATCATCCCACACAAGCCATATTGAACGACTCAAAAGAGACGTTTTAAACATAAGTAAATTAAAAACTTGTTAATTTACAACGACAACATAAATTCCCTAAAAGTTTTCCACCCCAAAATGTAACAGAGTAGCGTTAGGTCCCCACAAATCTCAACCCGTTTAAAACCAACCCCGTTGTTTACAAAACATACACGAGTTACAAATTGTTTTTGTTAAAAGGGAGGAAAAACAAGTTAGACCATCCACAAGTCACAACAACATCCATTGCATGCTCCGCTTCTATCATCCTCGATTACCTGAAATACATGCTTAAAAATCATCAACAAATAATGTTGAGCGAGATCTATAGGTTTTACAAAATCATAATTGAACATAAGTATAAAATTCATTCACGATCGTTCAATAGTATACAGATCATTACAAACTATTACCGGGTATTACTCATTATAGCATAGGCTATTTAATTATGTTTAAGCTCATAACCGACCCCATAAACTAATCACCCGCGCCAAATGTCGACGTGATTTAATTGAAATCATTGCCCCTCTTAGGTATTCGTTGCCAATCATACCTTTTTCTTGACACAAGTTATCCAACCGCAGAGGGTACTCAACGTACTATTCTCGTCTAGGATAGGGTAGTCAACCCAATAGTACTATCAATTGTTCAAGCGGCTATTTCCAATCCACACTCGGATCAAACAATAGTTAACGGTTCATGAATTTAGGGTCTTTGGCAACTAGCTACTCAACATAATTCATAACATCTTTCGGGTCCAACAATCATTCATGACTTATGTTCCTTTTTATTTAAATAGCATGTATCCCCCTCGCGGGTAAAATCATTTAAATACAGTAAAGAGCGAGGCTATAGACTCACCTTAAGTAGTAGTAGTAGTATTACGAAGACGTAGACGGAAAACAATCACCGACGATGAGGACGCCCCTTGAATTCAATTTCAATACCTAGCAACAAGTTGCACAATGAATCAACACTTTAAAGTACCTTCAAGTACTGTATTTACAAAATTAAGAACACTAAATGTTCATACAACTCACACCAAAACCTCAACCAAGTGATATTTACTAGACACATCCATTGTTCTACGTTATTAAAGCATTTACTCGATTTACAATTCTGCGGGTACATACCTAATGTACGGACTGAATTCTCATACTTAAACATCACTAATTTTTACGAAACTCGCTGTAGACTTCATTTATATCATTTAAAAAGCCCATTAAAAATTTCATAAAAAGATATCACTTTTAAGTCACGCTGCCCAACACATTTCCAACCTTGAAAATCCGGACAGATTCGCACTCTTACGTTGTAAAACCAATTTGACTCACTTAACCATTTCCGTTTGCAAAACCAAAACCTAAGTTTGAAAATAGACTCACAAACCCAAGTTTTGAACTAAAGAACAACCCTCAATCATTTTAAATCTCTATTTATAGTCCCCGAGATTTGACCTAAAATCGAACATAAATTCGGATTACGTCGACCTTCATCTCCCGGTACACAAAATTTTAAACTAACGTAACTTTTGACTCGTTTGGAGCTACAAGCTCTATCTTATATCAAATCGAAGCTAAAATAAATCTCCACAACTGTATCCTATAATAAAAATCTGGACTCAAACTTAAATTTAGGAAAAATGGCCTTGAAAAATCTGATTAAAAATAACGCTTTGCAAATCACGTTTCTACCTATTTTCAACCCATCCAAACTACTCCTATGATCCTAAAATAATCTATAAACTATCCTAACACTTCAACAACATCCTAAATCACTTGGATAATTCATTCTCACAAAAACCCATTTCAAAAAAAATGCACATGTAATCTAACCAACAAAAAGAAAAATCATTTAAACAAGTATTTAAACACAAACCCATAAGCTAATTACATCAAAAATCAAAATCAACAGACACCCCCTTTTTGCCGTGGGTTTAAAGAACAAAAACACAAAAAAAAATAATTCTAACTTGTTTAATTGTTTCCTTTCGTTTATAAACACACATTAAGAACATGCAATGAAGAATAATAGATCAAAACCCACTTAATCAAAAATAAAATTTTTTGAAAAATCAAAGATGATGCATGTATGATTAAATTAGTTAGAAAGACTTACAAAGGTAATTGGAAGAATGGTCTTTGATTAGTTTTTCTTAAAACAATAAAAAAATTGGTGATGTGATGGTGGTGGTGGTGTAGACCGACGGCCAAAGAGAAGAAAGAAAGAGAGTGGGAAATATTTTGGGGAAAAATAATTTAGTGTGTGTTTGTTTTTTTAAGAATTTGGGAGGGATCTTTTTGCAAAATTTGCTTTCTTTTGGCCTTAATGGCAAACTAATATATAAAGAGCGGGAATTTAACCCAAATGTCGGTTTTGAATTTTTACAGGAGTCGGGGTTCATCTCGGCTACTCCAAAATGATTTTAAATGGGTCAAACGCACCCAAATGGAATAAAAATGGTTCCGACTTGACTTAACACGAAATAAAAATAATAACTTCTAAAAATCCAAATATCGATCAATCGATAATAAAAGATAAATTCCAGGCATCTGTCGGTATCGTAATCGTCATCGGTTCCTCTAATATCGTGAAACATTAAAATTAAGACCTCCAACCTTGGTTTCAACTTAAACCGTCAAACATATAAACCACAAAAATTCTAAAAATTTCAAAAATATACGTAAAATAGGATTAAATAGTGACGTCGATTTCTGGGGTGTTTCATGAATCCATAGAATTTAATAAAAGCCATTAATATATATATATATATATATATATATATATATATATATATATATATATATATATATATATATATATATATATATATATATATATATATATATATATATATATATATATATATATATATATATATATATATATATATATATATATATATATATATATATATATATATATATATATCACCGATAGATAATCATTACCGAAAATCATTTTGTACAATTCTTTGTCGTAGGCCATAAAATAGGCCAAAAACATTTTATACAAATCTTTTTCGTAAATCATAATATAGGCTTTTGCCTTCAAAACCATTATACGAACAATTGTCTTAAAAACATCATACAATACGTTTATAACGTTGTATAGAGTTTAATAAAAACCGTTATATGAAAATGGTATTGTAAAACCAAAACACGAACATAATATCAGTAATAAGACCCCGTATTGCTAGTCAAGCAATATATTATAATTCAATTCGTTTATCAGTATTTTCATTATTGGATTATTATAAGCCGCATGACATTGTTACTTTTCTATAACATATATCGGGTAGCTAACCCGTAATTCCTTTGCCTATCTAAAACAGCGTGTCGTCACAATAATCACGCATATATAAATCTTCTCATGCATAAATTCGCTTACCAATCAATGTGGTACGACGGGGATCAACCGTCAAGGCGCGAACTGGGGTGATCTTCCCCAAATAGTAATATTATATGCATAAGCGTCTACCAAATCTCGGTAGTTCACAATTCATGCTAATGGGACTTTTAGTGACATAACCTAACTAATAATAATCCATTTCATTTCATTCTTCGGGTCATATAATCATTCGGGTCCATATCAATAAGCATACAATCGGGACAACTGGTGTCCTATTTTTATTAAAACTAACATGTTATCTCCCTCGCGGGTTTATAAAACATTTCATAAAACATTTAAAAGTGTGTGTGGCTATAACTCACATTGGTGTGGGAAGGCGGGTTATCGACAATTAGGACGTATGGTACGTGCCTCGATCACGAGAAACCTAGACAAATAATACTCGGTCTTAGGCTATGCCCAATAACTTTATAAAAAGTTGCTATGTATATTTAATGATGTCATAACATGATGATCAAGTGGGGTTTTATTTCCTTACATAACATTACTAGTTGTTTAGTATTAGTTAACTTAGGCTTATCATACTAGTTACACTAGTTTTAGCCCATTTCCACATTAAGGCCCAATAAGCCCATTGAGAGTCCAATATCATTTTATTAGTCCGTTTATCTTTTTAAGACCAGGCCCATACTCATATGTTGGGCCCAAGTGGGTTAAGCCCATGAGTAAGTCCAATAACATTAAACCAAACTAGTTGGGCCTAGTGGTCCAACAAGGCTAATTTGGCCCATTATGGTCCATTAGTTATAAAGCTCGATTTTTGTCGATTTTTACTTGTCAAATGCGTTTACATATTAATATATGATTTATAAAGATGTTACATCAGACGGGTCCGACCATCTAAGTTTTATTTGGCGAAAACGTTAATCTTTCGGTTTTAGCCGAAAAGACGTAAAACTTATATATAGTTTGTAGTTTTAGAAAACCTTTGAGTTACTTTCATAAAATGTAATATTTATTTATTTTTGTGTACAAACTTATTTTATAATATTTATTATTAGTTAGTGGCTTTTATATACTTATTTTATAATAGTATTTACTTGAGTGCTCTTTTTATATTATATAGTTTATTTACAAATCTGATTAATAAAGTCATGTCCATCATTTTTGCCATATCTTGAGTTCTACAAGGAGATAGAAGCTAAATTTGAACAACATAAACTACATGATGTGTGCTACAAATAACTCTTTTATAGTCACTGCTCAATCAGTCTCTAAGTATTTCTAATAATTCGTCCAAACAGACTATACAGATTTGTACCTCAATAGTATTTTGATCATAACTTGCTCATTTTAATGATTCCATTGAGTGGCCAACTCACCACATATGTAAAAATCATTTATATATCTGTATATTTAATAATCCAATCCATTTAATCAAGTGATCATATTATACTTACTGTTTTATACAACCTATGTAATTAACCAAGATTTTAACATCTTTACTTGTTGATTTTAGTCTTTTTAGCCTAATCTATTAACACAAATACCCCACAAAATATTTTTATCATCATTTATCATCATCATACATATACATTTTTGAAGAAAATACATGAATACATATTCAAAACAATAGGATGATTGAAAGAAATTGATCTCTATACCAATCAATATAATGAAGGATTGAGATTTTTGGATGAACAAGACTTGGTTTTGACACCAAACCTTATGAACTTAGCAAGACAATTTATGGAAATCTCCAAGCAACTAAAATCCTTCTAAAATCAGCCCTTGATCTTCATGAAAACTCCTTTTTAGTTGTTAAGATCACCTCAAATCATCATTTCTTCAATGGGTTATCATCATATGTATATTATTCATAAGATTTATCGATAAATTTTGATTAATGGTGGTGTTTGATGGAGCATATGGGACGGAAACAAGGAGAGAGCAAGAGAGATTTTGAGATTTTCTTGTTTTGCATGTGTGAGAAATGGTTTTGGTTTAGTTGGTTTGTAGTTAAGTGGTTTTGGTCAAATGGGAAGGACAAGTGTCCTATGGATACTTGAAAATTTGACAACAAAGGGTATGTTGCGGCTTGCTTATACCGCCCATAGTGGGGGTGAGGCAAGTGTAAACTTGTCTCACCTCCACTAATTTACGGGTACTCATCGATTCTAGTTTTCTCGATTTGCGTGCCCTCGGGTCGACTTACGAGAAACATTTTTATAAATTATGAATCTACGGAACAAAACGATTCTAATAAAAATTGTCTCATCAAAAACGGAATTCAAAAGAGTAAATACGTAAACCGGGGGTTTCTGGTTTAATCGTAAAAGACGCTAAATTATGCACGTAAGTCCTAATTTCTTCTCGTGAATTTTTGAGTTTATGAACCAACACAAATTAAAATTCCAAAATAATATTCGAGAATGAATTTATTATCTGAAATGTCAGACTATTACGAAAACGGAGTATAGAACCGTAAACACGTAACGTAGAGTTCTCCGGTTTAGACGTAGTCGATGCTACTTTAAGATGTAAACCAAATTTTCTTCCCAAGGTGAGTGAGTTCATAAATTAACAATAAAATAATGATTTTAAATAATACTTGAGAATAAAATAACGACCTCGAATTGACAGATTGTCACACTTTTTCATTTAGATAATTATATATCCATTAGATTAAATATCCATGCGTGATTTATCACGGCTTTACAATAAAAAACCAAGTCTATAATTTACTAGACGTGCACTGTGTGTCTTTATCATGTACGGAACTTTATAAGGACGACACGTGGAAACTTATTACAACGTCTTGTGAATAAGGTGTCTAGTAAGGATTCATGATTCGCGTCGCGGGGCTTGCATCCCTCTTATGCGATAAGTTGAATTATTAGGTTCGCTTAATCCTCTTGCTCCACATGGAAACGAATAGTACATGTACGGCTGAATGAATGCATATGAATAAGAAATAACACTTAAGAATGTAAATAAAAAATAATCCTAAGTACACATAAAAGACATAATTTGCAAAAGAACAAGCCGTGGAGCTAGCTAGGAACCACGGCGTTTTATTATCACGGTTACGATTTTATGACAGAATGATAAAATCCTAAGACAAATAGAACCTAGAAAAACATAAAAGTAAAGTTACATGGATCTTTATTGGAGCTGTCTACAGCTAAGTGTCCACGCGAGGGCCGTATCCTTTTAGAGATAGCATTTTTGAGGTTCCGAATGTTCCATGTACGATCCAAGTCGCGGCCGTCCGTGTCGTGTAACTTGTACGCGCCTAGCCCCAAAGATTCCGTGACTTCGTACAGTCCTTCCGACTTTTGTCCTAGTTTTCTCGTGTTCTCCGCGCGACTTGCCTCATTAGCACGATAGACAAATTCCCTCCGTCGGAAGGAAACACCCTTAACTTTGGAGTCGTAATAAGCTTTCATCCGTGATTTAGATTTAGCTTCATTGATAGCTGCCATCTCCCTTTTTTCCTCCATTAAGTCTAGATTGACCCTGAGTTCCTCATCGTTTGTGACGACGTTAACCTCTACCGTACAAATTGTTGGCATCCCCATTACTGCTGGGATGACTGCCTCGATTCCATAAGCTAGCGCGAATGGAGTAATCCCATTAGCTGTTTTGATCATTGTACTATGTGCCAATAGGACATGTGGTAGTTCGTCCACCCATTTGGCGCTCCTCTCATCTAAGCGCGCTTTTATTCCTTCCTCTAGGCTTCTATTCGCCCTTTCCACTAAACCGTTGGTCTGTGGGTTTTTAACTGATGCGAAACGCCTTTTGATGTTAAGCGCCGCACACCAATCTTTGAACGGACTGTCCGCAAACTGTTTTCCATTATCCGAGATAATCTCCCCTGCCAAACCAAAACAGCATACAATATTTTCCCAAACAAACTTTTTTACCTGTTTGCCCGTAATTGTCGCGACCGCCTTAGCTTCTATCCAGCGAGTGAAGTAGTCCATAGCCACGATAAAAAACTTAACGCCTCCGGCTGTGACAGGAAAGGGACCCACGATGTCGAGTCCCTACTTGTAAAATGGCCATGGGATGTGATAGGTGTTAGCTCCTGTTTTGGATAGCGCGGCACCGGCCTATGCACATGGCAATCATTACATTTGTGAATTACATCTCGCGCGTCTTGATGCATAGTCGGTCAATAGTATCTTGTGCGTAAAGCCCGTGCTACTACTGACCTAGGGCTGGCGTGCATGCCACATGAACCTTTATGAATTTCACTAATCACATAATTGGCTTGGCGTGGACCAACAGACCGTAACCACGGCTGTAAGAATGAGCACTTGTATAAGATACCGTCGCGGAGTTCAAACTGTTGCGACTTCCTTTTAATGCGACGCACCTCTATTTCATCATCTGGAAGGGTTTCGTCTACTAGATAGTGTATGATCGGGGTCATCCAGGTAGTTTCTTCCTCGTCAACTATTGTTGCGACCTCCTCCCCTGCAATGGATTTATCCTTGAGTATTTCCACCAACACTTGTTTGGATAGATGGGTGAAGCTCGTGGATGCGATTTTGCTAAGGGAGTCCGCCTTCTTATTCTCGCCCCTTGCTACCTGCTTGATAGAGAACTTTCCAAAACCAGCGATAACTGACTTGACTTTCTCTAGATATTAGATCATGTTCTCCTCCTTGGCTTCATACCCTCCTAGGATGTGATTTGCGACAAGCCGTGAGTCCACGTAGGCTTTAAGGTTGTGCACCCCCATCCTAGTCGTGATTTTTAAACTTGCGATCAATGCTTCGTATTCTGACTCATTTTTTGTAGCTATGAATTCAAAACGCAAGGCATAGGTGAACTCCATGCCTTCCGGATTTGTGAGTATGAGGCATGCTCCTGATCTGTCCGTGTAAGAAGATCCATCAGTAAACAAGACCGATGGTTCCATTTGGATTTCTTCCTCTGGCACCATTGGCTTGTCCTCCTCAGGTTTCTCGATTATGAAATCTGCAAGGATTTGGCCCTTGATGGATGTCCTTGGTCTATAAGAGATGTTGTGTTCCCCGAGCAAGACGCTCCACTTCTGTAGTCTCCTTGCCACGTCCAGTTTAGAGATAATTTGCTTTATTGGCTGATCTGTGACCACCACAATTGGGTGCGCCTGAAAATACCGGTGTAACCTTTTCGCGGCGTAGACCAACGATAGGACCAACTTCTCCATTGGTGAATGCAACGCTCTGCTTATGAAGTAGACCGGAGTTTGGACCGAATCCCGGTCAGTCATGAGGACGGCGCTTATGGCTCCGTATGTAGCAGATAGGTACATGATTAGCTCCTCCTTAGGTCGCAGAGCGACTAGCATGGGAAGGGCCGCTACATACTACTTGAGCTGTCCAAACGACTCCTCTACTTCTCTTGTCCAACAAAATTCCCTTTCTTCAAGCACTTTTTGAGTGTTTTGAATAGAGGGAGTGACTTCTCTGCGGACTTTTATAAGAACCTATTAAGCCCGGCCAACTTTCCATTAAGCGATTGTACCTCCTTAAGTGTTTGAGGGGAGGGTAGCTGTATAACGACATCAGTTTTCTCCAGAAAAGGTTTGATTCCGTTTGGATTAATCATGTACCCGAGGAACATTCCCTCGGTTGCCCCAAACGTGCATTTTTGGGATTCAGCTTCATGTTTATTTTCCTCAAGTTATCAAATGTCTCCTGGATGTCATAGAGGAGTTCGTCTTCTGTATGGCTCTTAATAACCAATTCATCGACGTAGAATTCAAGGTTGCGGCCAACTTGTGAGTCGAAGGCTTTATCAACGAGTCGTTGGTATGTCACCCCTGCGTTTTTGAGTCCGAACGGCATTTTTGTGTAACAATACACGCCCTGGCTGGTATGGAATGCCGTCTTCTCCTCGTCTTTCTCTGCCATCTGGATCTAATGGTATCCTTTATATGCGTCCAAAAAACATTTAAAGGAGCACCTGCATAAGGATTCGACCTTCCAATCAATTTCTGGTAATGGAAAGCAATCTTATGGGCAAGCTTTATTCAAGTCTGTGAAGTCCACACACATACACCAGCTTCCATCGTGCTTCTTGACCATGAACGGGTTGGAGAGCCACTCATGGTAATATACCTCTCGCATGATTCATGCGTCTACCAGTTTCTTTACCTCGTCCACTATCACCTGACTGCGTTCTGGTGCTTGGCCGCGCTTCTTTTGCTTAACAGGGGGATACCCTGGACGGATTTGAAGCTTGTGTTCTGCGACTGAGTGTGGCACGCCTGTCATATGTTTTGGCTCCCATGCAAATATATCAAGGTTTGCTTTGAAGAGAGCACATGGCCTTTCTTCTTTTCTTTGAGAGGGTTCCCCCGATAGCAACCTCTTGTTCCGAATATTTAGGATGGATAGCCACTTTCCAATTAGAGGGTGGTGATCCTTCCTTTATGGGAGTTGGTTGGATTGGTGTTGCGACGACATGAAACTCTGATGCCGGTACGACTGAGTTGTAGATGGTGACGATTCCCCCTTCAACAGGGAATTTGATCATGTTGTGTGTTGTTGATGGGACTGCCTGTATGGCCAGGATTCCTGGTCTTCCGATAATACCATTGTACGGAGACTGTAAACGTATCACCATAAGTTTCATCCATTCCGTAGTTGAATGCTCTTTATCCCCAATGGTTACCGGTAATCGTAATTGCCCAATCGGCCAAATAGTATCCCCGATGAAGCCAATGAGCGACGATGTGTCCGGTATTAATTGGATTTTGATTTCTGGCCGTAGCTGCACGAAGCAATGTTCATAGAATACTTACGCTGATGATCCTCCATCCACGTACATACGGCGAACATTGTGAGTTCCAATACCCACCTCAATCGTGAGAGGCGCGTCCGGCACGTTGCTTGTCGTGATGGGATGGAATGAGATATCCTTTCCGCGTGAAAATTTTTGACTAATTTTCTGCTTCGTCCTGCGCTGCCATGATTGAACCAAGTATATGGTCATAGGCTTGTCCTTTTGGTAATCTTTTTTGTCATTCTTTTTGTTGTCCTTCCCATCCTTCCAATCCTTAAATAGATGCTTGAGTTTGCCTGATTTGATCAGTGACTCGATATGCTTCTTGAGCTGAATACACTCATCTGTGCCATGGCCTTTGTCATTATGGAATTCGCAGAAGTAATTTCCTTCACGACGGTCAACCGGGGTTGTCATTGGGGAGGGGGGGGGGGGGCATGGAAAATATGCTCCTTCAGTTAGTAAGATGTCTGTGTAAGTCATCTATAGAGGGGTGAACTTGTCGTCCAACACCCTCCTTTTGTCTGGCTCTTCTAATCCATGCTCCTCCCATTTCCACGGTTGCCTTGGCCACCTTATTGCTTCCTGGGTTGATCATTCGACCGATAATTTTGGCTCCCCTTTAGGGGATAGGCCGCAGCGACATTGGTTTCTCCTTCCACAAAGTTTCTGACCCTTTCCGTGAGTTCGTCAAACTTCTCCGGACGTTTATCATTGAGTCGCCTGATTAACTCCTTGTCCGTTATGGCGTGCATATAATCGGAGATTTTGAGAACCTCGGGACACGCTTGTGTACGCATACACTCATCATTGAAACGCTCTGTGAAGTCTTCTGTAGATTCTCCGGGCCTTTGTTTGACTGTTTCCAATGAGACCAGATCTCTATTATACTTCTTTCGCTCAGTGTAGTTGTTTTTAAACGCTGTGCATAGTTCATCGAAGTTGTTGATGCTTCGGTGAGGGAGTTTTTCAAACCAGTCGCGGGAACTACCAATCAAGGTTGAATTAAACATCTGGAACCATATGTGCATCAACCATCCTTAAATTTTATCCTGTGTGTCGAATACTTTTAGGTGGTCATCCGGATCGCCGGATACGTCATAGGTTTTGACACACGCCGGCATGTCGCGCTTCTTTTCCTCGGAGTAATCTCGTATGCGAAGAGTAAAGGCGTCCTCCCTCTCGCTACACCATGGGAGAGAGAGGTCTTCTTCCTCCGTTGTGTGATAATAGGGGTCTCCATAGCGCCCTTCATCGTTTGATGGTTCAGGAGGGGAATACCTCGGTCGGCGACGTCTGGGGTGATGATCATCTGAATCAGATCCCGAAGGATCATGGTAAGGTGGTTGCGCCCTACCTTTCGATTGATTGCGATGGCCGCTTCCGTGAGAGGAGGTAGGAGTTTTCTTCCCACCGGAATCTATTCTACGCCACACACTAGTGTGGTGGTTGTTTCTAGCAGGGGTTTCTAATGCCGCGTGTCCTATGGACCCGTCAGAGTAATCATCACCCCCTGGGATTCTTGCAATTCTTGCATGATTCGGTCTCCTATGCGCTCAAACACATTTCGTGGTTAGGGTGGCTCCTCCAAAGGAGGTTGTTCCAGGGTCTGAGGCTTTCTCCGCCTTTTTTAAGTTTTGGTAGGGGTACCACGCCCGGCGCTGCTGAAGTTGAATATGTATTGGATATTCCTTCCCAGATTCAACCTTTCCATGATGGCCAGGACGATTCTCTCGAGGTTTTGCGTAAGTACGCACTCGGGATCCTCATCATCAAGTGTTTCGACTTCCATCTCGGCCTCGACCGCATGTGGTTTTTGAACCTCTTTGTTAGGAGCGTTAGGTGCCGACCCCGGGTCGGGGTTGTTCAGAGTGAGGGTTGGTGGTGGGGTGTTGGTGATCGTACCTGCCCCACCAAGGGATTGAAACAATGTGTTTTGGCTGTTGGACCCTCCTGTTTGTCCACCTGGGGGCGGAGTTGGGGTGACTAGAATGTCACCTCCGAACTTTTGATTCCCAGGGTTCGTGTTCCTTTGGTTTCCCTGAGAATGTCCCTTCGTCATTGGTAGAGTTTGAGTTTAGTGTAGGGTCCCACGGATGGCGCCAACTTGTTGATACAAAAGTTGGATGATCCTAGCTTGACCCGAATTAGGCTTAATTCGGGTGCTTGGGCTCTGGCTCCTGCACCAAGTAAACTTCGGGTTGGGATCCTGCACACTAAAAGTAGTACGCTGTTAGACTTACCGTGAGAACGTATCCCACTATGAGACTCCGACGTGAGAGTAAGTAATCGGTTTAGGGTTAGAAATCGAATGTGATGTGAGAGTGTGAAGTATACGATACCTTTGTGGAACCCTTGGGGGTTCCTTATATAGGCGATAAAACTCTAGTGGGCTTTCACCGATGTTTCGGCCCCAAGCAAAGGATAAGTACCATAATTAGCTTGATTGTTATCTTCTAATTATGGTTAGTGTATATCCAATACTTTAGGCTAAATCACAATCCTAGTTGGGTTGTGATTCTGTCTAACCCTGTACCGGCTGTGCCGGGCCATGAGTCGCACACATCTATGCGACCACTGTTCATTCGAAGCCCATAAGCTTAAATGATATTAATCCAACTCATTCGTGCTGGACCGGATGCGGGTAGTACCCGTGGGCCGGGTCTATAACCTGGTTGGGGACTATATGTCATCAATTACAATTTTTTGTCATTTTATTTTTTAAGGTACCATTTTAAAAATTGTAGAACAAAATAGAAGTAAAAATGGAGAATATTAAAAATATTTCAGTTTATTTCTTAAGACATGAAGCTCGTATTATTACTGAAGAAGTTAAAAAAAGCCCAAAAGTTAAGACAAAAAAGCCCGCGAGAAATTAGTCCAAAACCACTTTATTTTGACACTCTCGCATTACGTAATTAATATAGATTACCAATCTAATCGAGACAAATCTTGATTATCATTGGGTATGGCTATACAAACATCTAATTAATTAGTGGGGGGCCCATTAGCATTATTCTTCAATCCTAGTTGAATGAACAAATTCTATCTTGACTACACGTGCATCTTACATGCTTCAAGATACAAATGATTATATTCTTTATTACTACCTTATTCAGGATAGTGTTAGAACTATAGCAAAAAGTATCATCCACATATATAAGACCTGCTTACATCTCAAGTCAAAGGATTTAGTAATGTAAATCATTTACAAGTTTCACTTAAAGACGCCGATCCATATCCATTATTAACATGACATTTGAGAAACAAAAGGGTTGTAAATGTTTAAGTCATTTAAAGGTACTTTATGAAAAACTACACTCGAGAGTTTCCGGGAGCATTGGCATGTTGCTAGACGCTAACCAATGTTCATAACTCTCTTCTTTAAAGAAGAAAATTTCATATATATCCTTATTTTGATACCAAATTTCATATATATCAAACTTTACTTAGAAATTTCATATATATCCCTCACTTAACGCAAAATTTCATATATATCTAATTTTACTTAGAAATTTCATATATATCCAGTTTAGAACTTTAAATTTTTATATAAGTCCAAATACCTAATTTATATATAACTAAAACCTTAAAATACATATTAATTATCATCTAAACTAAAAATAACCATTATATCTATGTACCTAATAATATATACATGTAATTACCAAAACAACGACAAATCATTAAAATTCTACAAAAACAAATCTAACTAACCTTGCAATAGATAATAAGCCAACAATCAGTATTCTTATCAAGTTGTGACACTACTTCCGTCTTCAATTTTACAAACACAATTTATTGGTTTCATCAGTATCTTTATCACTTTCTTCTATTTTTGTATATTATCCAATAATTTTAGTATTATTATGATTATGTTATCATTTTAACTATATGGTAGTAAGCTTTATTTTCCTATTAATCGAATGATATAACTTTTGTGTTTGTTTGGTAATTCTAATTAGATCTTTTCTTTTTTTATTCTTAAATATTTTGATAAAAGATGCTTTGCATCAATGTGTATGCATATAATAATTTGAGACAATATTTATAAAAATATATAAATATATATGTAATTATAAGAAAAAGAAGTAAGTGTATAATGGTTATTTTAGGTTTAAATAATACTTAATATGTGTTTTATGCTTTTAATTATACATAAATTGATTTTTTGGACATAAATGAAATTTCAAGTAAAAAATTGGACATATATGAAATTTTATGTTTAAAATTGGATATATATGAAATTTTTAAGTGAGGTTGGATATATATGCAATTTTATATCAAAAGAGGGATATATATAAAATTCTCCCTTCATATTAACCAATGCCTTGAAAAAATACGTATCTCTTATTACATTTGTCCTAAAATTATTATCTATCTTCTTGTTTTTTGTTTATTTTAAAATTATTTTTTACTTCTAAAAATAATAATTGGACTTGTTGAAGTTTACTATGTTACCATAGTCCAAATTGATATTTACAAAATTAAAAGAAACACTAACTAATTATCAAAAGGTAAAAGTGTCTTTTTTTGTTCTTTTAGAAACGGAAATAGTATTTAATGTATTTTTCTTAGATTGTGGATTTTTTGTATCTGAACAAGAAGTTTGAAACGGAGGTAGTAATATTATAATATTATTAAACAAGAGTTTCTGCGTATTTTATTTTTGATTGTACGTCATGAGTTATTTGAAATAAAAAAAATATTCAATGATGATGTTATAAAACAATGACATGTTTATATTCATATTCTCATTTTGTCTCCAAATTATTTCCTATCGACAAAACACATATTTTAAGAAAAATATCATAAATACAACTTTCTCTATCTCACTTTTTTTCATAAAGACAATTTTACCTTTAACTAACTAATTTAAAACTTATTAAAGTTTGCAATTAAAACTTCAAGTGAGAGTAATATAGGACTCCCGATTTAAATTTCCTAGCTATTTTTAAAAGTACTCAGTTAATTTGAGATAACACGAAAAAAAAGGAAAATCTATAATTTTAAGTTAGAGATAGTATTTGTTCGTAAACCTTTTTTAAACTTTTATATTTTTACTTTTGGAAAATAAAAGATAGAAACATATTGTATATTATTAAACAAGCAAAGCACGAGTTTAAAGGATAGTTGGCGAGCGAGCCAAGCTCTTTATCTTTTAAAGTAACAAGCAAAGTTTGAACTCTCTGTGGAAACCATAACAAAGATCGCAATACCCAAACAATTAACACAACCAACTTCCTCGTTTATTAACACTACACTAGACAACTACTTCAAATATAGTAACTGGTTTTGAGTTTAGTACTTTTACAAAATAAAGAAGAACAAAGTACAGCTAAAAACCTAACAATCAATCTCAAAGTATGATATTCTAACAAAAAAATAGAGAGATACACTTTTAGTGAGAAAAACAATAACATCAAAAAATGATTAACCATAAAAGCTATAAAGATCTTCTTATATAGCCAACAATCTTTGTCTTTAGCCCTCAACTAACAAAAATCCCTTGCACGTGGTAAAACAAATATAGTTGAAGTATATAATAGACAACTTACCTACTTACCCTTGTGGTTCAACAAATTGTTGAATGAGTCTGTACAAGAGTCTGGTTTATAATTTTGATGTTCCCATTTAAACTAACTCTTGTACATATAATATAATTCAAGCATATCACAAAACCTATTGTGATCCTGCACCTTCAATTCTTTAGTGAATACATCATCCCACATTGTCCTCATACTCAACTTTCACATTCTCAACAATGTCATCAAAAAAATTCTCTAAGAAAGAAAAACTCAATTTCAAATTTCTTAGTTTTCTCATGGAAAACATGATTAGGAGCTATCTAAATAGATAAACTATTATCACGATTTATAGGAACCAGAAGAGATAAATCCACATTTAACTCAATTAGGAATTTACGAATCCAAATTACTTCATAAGTAACAATATTCATAGCTCTATATTCTGCTTCGGCAGATGATTTAGCGAACGTAGATTGTCTCTTAGTTTTCTAGGAAACAAGACTCTTTCCAAAGAACACTTAATACCTAGTTACAGACATCCTATTAGTCTTACACTTAGCCATGTCTGAGCCCACACACGCCTAAATTAGTGCATTTTAAGTACCTTAATACTCTAAATTCTGATTTCAAATGTGATTGTAATGGAGCATGCATGTGTTGACCCAAAACATACACAATATAACTGATATCTGGCCTGATATGAGTCAAATATATCTGCTTACCCATAGGATTTTGGTATTATTAATACCATTCAAAGGACTATCAACTACATCTTGTTTAACCTTAGTTTCATTAGGTTTAAGCGTGTAGCACAACGCTTATAGAAAATCATACCAAATTCAACCACATTGTCCCAGACTTAATTTCACACTCTTAACAATGCCATTAACAACTTTTTCTCTAAGAAAGAAAAAACTCAATTTTGAATTTCTTGGTTTTCTCATGGAAAACATGATTAGAAGCTATCTAAATAAAAAAAAAGTAGACGTAGAATACCCGAAGGACCAGGGCTAAATAAGTTTCTTCGGAAATTTGCTTCAACAACGTGTTTATGTGCCTAACTAGTAAAAAGATCAATTACTTGCTTTTATATTGTGTGTGCGTGTGTTATGTAAGTTATGTTAGATGTGTGCACGTTCTGCATAATTAGGATCAATAAAACAGCTTATTGATATACGAGTTATTCAAATGTTTGCATGTTAAGTTAAACAAGGCGAACACGATGAGTATGTATGTGGTTAATAAGATAAAATCGCCAAAAATGAGTACATTTTATGTTTTGTCCAATAAATAAATTATGAATAGAATACAAAATTAGTTAGCTTATTTTTAAGTTTTCTGTATTTTATAAATTGAAAACAAAGGAGTGACGTGTTTTAGTCAAAGTGTACGTGTCATTTGCATATATTTACTTTGGTTTTTATTATCAAAACAAATAACTAACTTGTTACATGTTTTGTTTTCTTCAAATTGTGCTTATTAGATGAACGTCAAACAGAAGAGCAAGGTGTAGATGTATCAACCCTTGCGGCTGAGTCTGGAGAACACTTCGCTGGATACGTTGCGAGGATGTGACTAGTATCATTGATCTTAATTTTTATTCTTTGTCTTGTGTTGCTAAATGCTGATATATTTTCTTTATCTACAACTCAAGAAAGTTTTAGGAAAAAATAATGAACGAATAGATGAGTTACAAAAGAAAGCAGGAGTTAAGATCACTTTCATTACAAATGACAAAATTGATAAGCATGGACAATGCTTAGTGGAGTTCTATGGAACATCAAACCAAGTAAAAAGATAACACATTCATTGTGGAAAGACCAGATGAAGCAGGTAATTAATTTCAGTTTACTATGTATATGATAAAGTAAACTTGTGAATTGAATATGATTATTTGTACTAACTACTTATCTCTTTTGCATGTCTACGGAAATGGGTGCTTCGCATGATTTACATCTTGAGCAGCTAGATGTAAAAACTGCATTTTATAAATTTTGAAGAATAAGTTTATATGCTTCAACGATAAGTTTTTAAACAGAAAGGAAGAGAGAACTTGGTTTGGAGGTTAAAAAAATCTTTATACGATTTAAAGCAGGTGTCGTAGTGTTGGTACAAGAGATTTGATTTTTTCATTAGAAGCCTTGAATATAACCGACTTTATGCAAACCATTGTGCATATTTTTAAGAGGTTTGAAAATTATGATTTTATCATTTTGTTGTTTATATTGACGATATGTTGGTAGAAGGCCCAAAAAAGACCGTGTCAGAAGATTGAAGGCTTAACTAACTAGGGAATTTGAAATGAAAGACTTGGGACCGACAAACAAGATTCTATGGATGCAAACATCAAGATAGAGTTAGTATGAAAGTTTGGCTTCAACAGAATAACTATGTGAAAAAAATCTTGCAAAAGTGTTTCCCCTCGTTGGGTGAGTTTTTTTAAAAAAAAATCTTTAACACCCTCACAATTTGTGTTTGGTATTCGGCTCTAGTGTGTTTTCAATCCGGTGAGATGTTGAAGTTTTTATATTGGTGCGGGTTTTTTGAAGAGCTGGAGTGGAGGCGACGACACCTTAGAGAAGACAAGAAAACGTAGTTTTTATAAAAGTTTTCTTTTTCTTATTTCTTTTAAGCCCCAAGTTGAAACACATACATATATCTAAACATATGTTTTTTGTTTAATTTTTTAGTGTTTTTTAGGTATTATATATGTATTTTTATTCAATTAATAAAATGTTTAGTTTTTTTAGTATGTTTTATGAAAAATAATAGGTAAGTGAAAAATTGTAGCGTTATTTGATGTTATGATAAAAAAAGGTGGTGCTCGTGTTATGTTGAGGTGACACAGACATGACATTACATCACGTTTTCAATAAAAAAAATGTTACTACACCTAGGTTCTTAGATATTAATAAGGTACATATCCGGTTCCAACATTACATTGTCAAGTTATACTCCCGCATTCCCTTTATATGTAAGTGGTATTAGTTATATGTTTTAAGCTTTTGGTTACAAAATGCTCACAAATAATATACTCCGTATATTTGTATGTATTTCATATGTGATTATAGAGTAAAGATCCAATAAAAAGTGAAATTAAATTGAGAAGAATAAGAAGGTATTTTCAGCCAAATATTTTAGATAAGGTTGGGAAATTTAAAGGAAGATGCATCTGATTTTTTAGGTGCAAATGAAATGTGTGATTGTGGTTTCTTCGCATCCTTCTCATTTTAGTTTATCTTTTTATTGGATCTTATATATAATTTCAAATCATACTTGGTATGCGTTTAGTAAAATGTTTGCTTTTCTATTGGGGGTTTTAGTATTATAGGCCTGAAGTTTTCTTTTGGTACGAAACAAATTGATCTCTACCATTATAGTGTTGGTGCCTTTGTTGTTGAAAAACACCATCTAGCTATATGTCAAAAGGTTAAATTATAAACCATCAAAGCATTTACAATAAGGGTGTTCAAAAATCCGAGAAACTGATAAAACGAGTAGAATCATTTAATACGAATCGAAAAAACCCCAAACCTAAAAATCTGTAACATAAAAAAAACCTTAACCGGAAAACCCGTTAATTATTACTGGTTTAAGATTTTTACTTTTAAGTATTTGCGGATAATCGAATCGAACCGTGTATAATATAGATAAAAGTTTTTTTTTTTTTTTTGATCGTTAGATAAAAGTTTTTAACTAAATACTAAAAGTACAATTATTGATCATTGTTTTTTATTACACCAATTTTGTTGTATACTGGTTTTTTATTTTAAAGTAAACATTTGTTAAATATTTATGTGTGAATATTGATCAAAGTAATTGTAACCTATGGTTATCGAAATAAATATATTTTAGTTAATTTGTGGTGTATGTTAATTTGAATGTAACTTTTGTGAATAAATTTTTGTGAATAACTTTTTCTATTCGATAATAATTAATTTTATTAAAATTACATTTTACGTTTTATATTAATTTATTTTCATGTGACTGAACTCAAGAAAACTCTTTTAATGGTTAAACGGATTTGAATCGCGAGTAACCGTATGTCCCGTTAATCGTCTTGTACGGTTCGGTTTTGGCTAGTAAAATTAATTATCAAATTTATGATGGATACTTCAAAACTTTCAACTAACTAAACCAAACCGACTCGTAAACAGCTAGTTTGCAGTTCATGCTATTAATGATGCTAAAGATGTTTTGAAAAGAAAAGGCTAAGAATAAATGCGAGTTATAAATGACAGACACATAGTATGCAAAGGAAAAACTTCTTAAGTACCCAAAATAAACAAGGAAATATTATTCTAGACTAAGGTGGAAATATTGTAAAAACACAAAAAAAGATTCTACAAGCTTTGAATACGATCATGATTTTTCATGTTTTAATACCAAAACACCTCTCATTATGTTAAAATATATAGCAAAGTTAAGGTTTATATGCAAATATTACAATTTTTTGTCATTATTTTTTAAGGTACCGTTTGAAAAATTGCAGAACAAAAAGAGAAGTAAAAGTGGAGAATATTTCATTTTTTTCATTTTATTTCTTAAGACATGAAGCCCGTATTATTAATGAAGAAGTTAAAGAAAAGCCCATAAGTTAAGACTAAAAAAGCCCGCGAGAAATTAGTCCAAAACCACTTTATTTTTACACTCTCGCATTACATAATTAATATAAATTACCAATCTAATCGAGACAAATCTAGATTATCATTGGGTATGGCCTTACAAACATCTAATTAATTAACGAGGGACCAGTATCATTATTCTTCAATCCTAGTTGAATGAACAAATTGTATCTTGACTACACGTGCCTCTTACATGCTTCAAGATTCAAATGATTATAATCTTTATTACTACCTTATTCAGGATAGTTTTAGAACTATAGCAAAAAGTATCATCCACATATATAAGGCCTGCTTGTATCTCAAGTCAAAGGATTTAGTAATGTAAATCAGTTACAAGTTTCACTTAAAGACGTCGATCCATATCCATTATTAACATGGAATTTGAGAAACAAAGAGATTGTAAATGTTTAAGTCATTTAAATGTACTTTATGGAAAACTACACTCGAGAGTTTCCAGGAGCATTGGCGTGTTACTAGACGCTAACTACTGTTCATAACTCTCTTCTTTAAATGATACTTAATATGTGTTTTATGCTTTTAATTATATATAAATTGAATTTTCGGACGTAAATGAAATTTCAAGTAAAAATTTGGACATATATGAAATATTATGTTTAAAATTAGATATATATAAAATTTTAAAGTGAGGTTGGATATATATCAAATTTTGTGTCAAAACAGGGACATATATGAAATTCTCCCTTCATATTAACCCATGCCTAAAAAAATACTTATCTATTATTACATTTGTCCTAAAATTATTATCTATCTTCCTATTTTTTGTTTATTTTAAAATTATTTTTTATTTCTTGAAATAATAATTAGATTTGTTGAAATTTACTATGTTACTATAGTCCAAATTGATATTTACAAAATTAAAAGAAAAACTAACTAATTATCCAAAGGTAAAAGAGTCTTTTTTTGTTTTTTAGAAACGGAAACAGTATTTAATGTATTTTTCTTAGATTGTGGATTTTTTGTATCTGAACAATAAGTTTGAAACGGAGGTAGTAATACTGTAATACTATTAAACAAGAGTTTTTGCATATTTTATATTTGATTGTACGTCATGAGTTATTTGAAATAAAATATATTCAATGATGATGTTATAAAACAATGACATGTTTATATTCATATTCTCATTTTGTATCCAAATTATCATAAATACAATTTTCTCTATCTCACTTTTCCATAAAGACAATTTTACCCTTAACTAACTAATTTAAAAATTATTTAAAGTTTGCAATTAAAACTTCAAGTGAGAGTAATATAATACTCCCGATTTAAATTTCCTAGCTATTTTTAAAAGTACTCAGTTAATTTGAGATAACTGATACAAGATTTTACTCAGGTTAAAAAGTTAAAGTTATGTTCGTTGATGTGGTCTAATCGAATTGATCTAGGTTCTCTATGTGACTTCGTTTTATTTTGGTGGAAACAAATATTTTTGGTTGGTTTTAAATTTAAATGTGCAAAGACTTAAAAGTAAATGTCGTTGAAAGTAAAGTGGTGTTAAAGTAAAGTGCGTGAAAATAAATCTAAGTCTAATTAAAAAGAAAGGTGCGATATTTAAAAACGTGACGGAAAGTAAATTAATTAAATGACTAAAAATTAGAGCGTGACGGAAATTAAAATTAGACGAGTGTTAAAATGAGAATGTAAAAATAAAACAAGGCAAAGTATAAGAAAATAGCCTCCAATCGGAATATATTCCGATCACACCTTGATCGGAATATCAAACCAAACCTGATCGGAAAGTCAAAGATGTCCAATCGGAATATGTCACTTACACCAATCGGAATAACCAACGAACCTCAGATCGGAATGATGAGACCTACCTTGATCGGAATATTGGAATGGACTTGGTCAGAATGTAGATCGGAACCCACGATCGGAATAGCTGTCACCTTACCCAATCGGAATATCCAAAATGACACCTCAATCGGAATATAGTATAGTCCTCCAATCGGAATGCTGTCTCACTTACCTGATCGGAATACCACTACTTTGTTCCGATCGGAATACCAAGAAACACCCCCAATCGGAATGTAAAACCCTTATCCGATCACACTGATCGGAATGTAACTCCCTTTTCCGATTGTCACGATCGGAAAACGGGGAAAAGTACACAAAATAAGCTACACAAATAAGCTAAGTTTCTAATAAGCACAAGACGAAATCCTAAGGTAAAAACGTGCAAAAATAAGCTACGAAACTGAAAGTTAAAAACTTTTAAGACACGAAATTAATGAACTTTAAGAAAAACAACTTTTTATATAAAAATAACTTTTGTAAAAACTATATAAACTTGAAAATAAATCAAATAAGCTATGAAAATAAGAGATTTAAAGCAATTAAAAGCATAAAAATCAAACCTTTAACAAATCAACAAGTTAAAAACGTGTAAATCAAAGAAAGGTAGAAGAAGATTAACAAGATAAAGTAAAGGTGCAAGTAATTAAAAGAAACACTTACTTGAAATTAAAGGTAATTAAAGGTGCAAAACATGTATTTAAATGTGCAAGTAATTAAAGGTGCATAAAATAAAGGTGGAAGAGATAGTTTGTCAAGCTATCCAACAAGAGGAAAATGAAAATGATCTAATCTATATATAGGGAAGATTAAGGCTTGCTTAGGAAGCTTCCTTAATTGCATGCTTAGTCCCTCCTTCTTTAATCTTCTTTTAATTGCACCATTAGTCCCTTTCTTCTAATCTTCTTTAAACTTGGATTTAAAGGGCTTTTGGCTTCGGGACTTCTTTGAACTCGTCTTTAAATTCTTCAATAAATTAGACTTGAGTTTCTCGACTTTTGATAAACTTCCGTCTTTTGACCTTTTCTTCGATAAATCTTCAGAATTGGTCTTGGACTTCCGTTCTTTTTGCACTCTCGACTTCTTGACTTCGTCTTTCATCTTTTTCTTCAATAAAAGTCCGTAAATGCCCGTGAATGTCCGTGTTTTCTCCACTTTTCACCTTTTCGTCCTAAATCACAACAAAAACACAAACCACGCATAATTCCGACATAAAAGACATAAAATACACGTTTTGGTCCGGTTATTATTGTAATTAAGTGGTAGAAAAGATGGGTGTTTTCACACCTATCAAATCCCCTACACTTGACCATTGCAATGTCCTCATGCAATGCATTAGTTACAAAGCATGTTTACACTTTTCATCATAATCAATCCACGTTGGCCTTTATTAAAGAGATAAAAAATTATAAAAATGCAAAGCAAAGAAATTAAAAGCATACCTTGGGTTTTGAAAATGTCATGAATAATCATCATCCTCAACTTTTCACTTTCTCCAAACCAAGCTTAAAAACGAGATCATTGTTATTATAAGTTAGTAAACTAACACGAACTCATGTGGGCCAATTATTCACTTAGACTCCCTTATTCCTATGGGTATCTCTTATATTTTATTATTTGTCTTGAATGATCACGAAGATGCATTGTTTGACTTATTTCGATAATTATTTAGTCTGAAAATAAAGTGCACGATTTAATCAATAGTTAGCTAAAGGACCAAATCTTTTAAAACTGCTTCTCGGGATATCAAAAAGTTCATATCTTGGCATAACTTGGTTCGCGATTTGAGACCTTTTTGGGCCGATATTTGGCAGCGACTTCATACTTCAAATCTTGAGAGACGTTCATGAAATAATGGTCTTCTCTTAATAAATGGAATTTCTTCACTTGGAATTTTTTTGAGAGATTCTTCATATATGGACCACGACTTCTTCATTTTTCTCCAATCTTTATTTTGGATTTTGATATACAACGATCCGCCTCCTTTATTGACTTGGATCTATTTATCCTCATACCTTGTTAGGGTCTTTTCGGATACACTTCTCCATGACTTTTTGGGAGTTTTTGCTTTTCGTCGTGTGTCTCGATCCTTCATATTGATTTTCGATAAATGATTCTTCACATCACTTTTGGATCTTTAGCAACAAAACATAGCCCTCATGCCTTGTTAGGGCCTTTTCGGACTTGCCAATCTTCGCGCCCCGCTTCATAAGTTATGCCTTGGCTATGAACTCTCATCATTACCGAGCAACTTTTAAACGATCTGGGGCTAGAAGCTAAGTAACTTTTCAAATCGTACAACCTTATTTATTACCAGATAAATTTATTAGCAAGCGATGGGAGAATAGGCTCATAATTAACTCACATAAATTCACGAAAGAATACCGAACTTATAATTGGCTCTATCATCTCTCGTTCTCCACAGTTTAAAATCTCAAGTAATGAGACTCGTGGATGCTTAGCCTATTAAATCAAAGTTTTGGGTTTTCGAGTCGCCTATAGGATCTTGCAAATTCTTAGACTCTTTCAAGTTTAGAACTCGCATCTTAAAGTTCCCTTGATAAACGACTCTCTAGGATCAATTATAGGAACTTGCGAAAAGTTCTTGTTCTTAACCCGTGAGAGTTAAGACTTTCGCGTTTTATAGCTCCCTATATAAAAGCCTAGCAACACTTGACTTAAACACGTTAAGGATACTAGCTAGAGTAAACTCGGATTGAGTCAAAAGATTCACAACGTTTGAAAATTAAAACCACTTATTAAACATTTATTCTAATAAGGAAAGAAAATAACTGTACAAAGGGAAAAACTAATAGGCCAAAATAGATCAAAAATTTTGAAAAATGTCGAAAAATTGATTTTCCGGTTAAAATGAGGACAAATACAAGGAAAAGACCACTTAACTTCGATAGAAGTCCCCCCTACACTTAAGATAAACATTGTCCTCAATGTTTAAGCATGTGGGAGTAAACTCCCCTACACTTAGGACATTGTGCACGTTGTTTAAATCTCGCTAAGGAAAAGACAACTAAAGAGATTCCTATTTTAATATTGAGAAAATATAAAATAGTGAATCGAAAAGAGTTTAGGATAGAACCGGGATAATGGAACACGGAATCACGGGTCGTCAAGAATCATCAAGAGTGGATCATTGAAGCTCGAATCCCTGATTAAGAAGTGAGGAGAGGAACAAGCAATCCAAAGGGTCCCCCCTACACTTATGGTAAAGAAAGCGAAAAGATAGATGCATGGGTTGCCTCCCAAGAAGCGCTTGGTTTTTGTTAACCGAGTCGTGAGCCTGACTCGACCTTGATCATCAACGGAAGACGCATGAAACATATCCACCAGGATCAAAAACATAGTTTTCGTCCGTCAAATAGCACAAGCTTAAGGCGAACAAGGCAAGCCAAAGAAAAAGTAGCTGGGTTCCCTTAAGCAGCGATGGAGCACGGTGGAAGCAAGTATGAAGCGGTGCAAGCATGTCTTCAATGGTTCCAAAGATATTTCCTTTTATTTCATCAGGTGGATACTGAGATGGCTTAAAGACTTCAATACCGGGGTCAAACACCTTTTCCTTCAGGGGAAAATAGCACTCCGGCTCAGCCGAGTGTGAAGAAGATCCGCAAAGAAGCACAACCTCGTCCTCAGGAGTGGGACAAAGAGGTGTCAAATCATACGTGCAACGGATTTCGGTGTCGACCGGTTTCTTCTCCTTTGACAAAATGCTCTTTAAATCTAAAGTAGGATCAAGGCGATAATCTTCAAAGTCCAAAGGAGGAGCATCACTCTCATGAGGGAAGTATGTGTTGAGAAATTCAGAGAAATCTTCCTCAAATGAATAATCGTCCAAAGTAGGATCGAGTGATGGCGGAGGATCTTCATTATGTGAAGAATCGCTCGATAGAGTATCAGCCTCATCAAAATCATCGAAAGTGGGCAGCTCGGGATACTCAGAAGTACAATCAAAATCATCCGAATCTGAGCTAGAATCATCATCATCATAAGCATCAAAGACCGGTGGCGAATCATAAATGGTGGAAGGTACCATAGTAGAGTGAGAATCATCCACATTATCTTCAAAGAGTGGATTATCAGTGGAAGACTCGAATAGAGGATTGTCATAGACGGTAAAGTCATCGAGCACATTTATCATATTCACTGATTCTCGGCCTCCAAAAGTTGTACTAGTAAGCTTCCCCATTTTGAAAACTTGTGCAGCATCCCCGACTCTTAAGATTAACTCACCTTCGGCAACATCCACTAAAGCTCGTCCGGTTCTCAAGAATGGCCGACCAAGTATTAAAGGAATACGAGGGTCTATTTCATAATCAACTACGACAAAATCGACCGGGAAAGTAAATGCGCCAACTTTTATGAACACGTCTTCGGCTATACCAACGGGGTAAGCGAGAGTGCGATTTGCAAGTTCAAGAGTCATCTTTGTTGGAGTGAGGTCGGGCAATGATAGTGTTTTCCAAACACTCAAAGGCATCAAGTTAATACTATCCCCGAGATCAGCAAGGGCAGTAAATTCTTCAGTTTTGTTGAACACGCAAGGCAACACAAAACGACCGGGATCTCCAAGCTTTTTCGGAAGTTCTCTAAGAAGAACTGCAGAGCAGTTTTCATTTAAGCGTGTGTTGGCGAGTTCAATCAGCTTCTCTTTCTTGCTAAGCAATTCCTTGAATGCTTTAACAAATTTGGGCATGTGGACAAGTGCTTCAAGAAAGCTAATGTTGAAGTTCATTTGAGAAATCATCTTGATATAGCTAGTCACTTGGGAGTCCTCCTTGGTTAGCATTTTGGACTTGCCTAAACGAGAAGGATCAGGGATATTGGGTTTGGGTGGTGAAGGTGCAGGTGTAGGTAAAGGTTGGGATGTTGAAGGGTCATTGGCGGGAACTTCATCACGTCGAGGCGGAGACGGTAATGGTGCACTAATACTAGGTGTAGGAGGAGTAGGGATACATGGTGGTGGAGGAGGTGTAGATGATGGCGGTGGGATTGGTGGTCCTACGATGGTGACTCCACTACGAGTAGTAATAGCACTCACATTGGCTCGCGGATTAGTGACGGTGTTTGAAGGTAGAGAACTTGAAGAAGAAGGTTGAGCGGCGGGTAAGAAACTAGCAAGCATATTCTTCAAATCATTGGTTTGATTGCTGAAGGAGGATTGAATATCATTTCGAAGCTCGGATCTTATCTCATTTCCTTGCTTTATGATATCTCCTTTAAGATTGA
Organism: Glebionis coronaria; assembly: GCA_025667525.1. Lineage (NCBI taxonomy): Eukaryota > Viridiplantae > Streptophyta > Magnoliopsida > Asterales > Asteraceae > Glebionis > Glebionis coronaria. The sequence goes on from CM046874.1 coordinate 21,383,598, forward strand.
TAATTTGGCTCTGCAGATTCTTGATTTGCTCACCTTGGGTTCTCATGATGGCCTCAACATCCGGATTACTGGGTGGGTTTTGTTGGGCGGGTGGGTGATAAGGATTAGAAGCTCGTGGTGGGATTTGGTTGCTTCTAGTGTAGTTGTTGGCGGGATTTTGGTTTTGAGGAGAAAAACCGGGTGAAAGGTAGTTGTTGGAACGGTAGCTCAGCAGATTTCTATCCCCTTGTTGTCTAGCTTGGTAATTTTCCGGTGAATAATTACCATAAGCTACATACACATTTTCCGGATTTCCTTGTGTCGAAGGACAATCGGTGTATAAGTGAGGACCGCCACATGTTTCACAATGATTAGCAACCGCTTTAACTTGTTGTTGTTGTTGATTTGAAGCGAGAAGCGTAATACTTTTGCTCATTTCAGTCATCATGCGGGTGAGTTCGGTCATCTCAGGGTTTGCTGAGGTAGAAGAAACATTGACTCTCGGGTTGTTCCTAGAAGAAGCAGAGGAATCCCAGTTTTTGTGGTGAGTAGTCATGTTCTCAATAAGCTCTCTACACTCCTCGGGACTCCTTTTCATGAATGTGCCACCGGCGGCTGCATTGATCGTATCACGATCTCAAAAAGTTAATCCGTTGTAGAAAGTATCGATCAAGGTGACCGGAAGCATGTTGTGGTTTGGAAAACGGTCGATCAAGACATTATATCTCTCCCATGCATCAAAAAGAGATTCATCGGGATCTTGCATGAAACCGCTGATCTGATTGCGAAGGCTTGTGACCATGGATGGTGGAAAGTAGCGCGACAAAAAGCGTTGAGTCATGTCATCCCAAGTGTGAATAGAATTCTTCGGGAGACGATCAAACAATTTCTCGGCATGATGTAATAGAGTGTGTGGAAAGAGTTGTAGGCGTAGCTCATCCATAGTGGCACCAGCCAACTTCATGCTCTGGGTGATTGTAATGAACTTGTCGAGGTGTTTGTTGGCATCATCATCAGGCAATCCTCTAAATGGGTTTGTTTGTACTTGCTGAATCATGTGGTGCTTCAACGAAAACTCAGGAGCGTTGATTTGCATCGGCGCAATCGGTCCTCCTCGTCCAAACATGGTTGGTTGACAAAGTTCCTCCATGGTCCGAAGATCGGGCTGTGGAAGAGCATTGTTGTTATTATTATTATTATTGAGGTGCGGTGGCATGTTGTTGTTGTTGACACCTGCCATATCTAAATCTTCTTGAGGCTCGGGCTCTTGATAATTAGAAGATCTAGTACGCATACACCTGAAAATGCAAAAGAAAACAAAACCAAACACAAAGACAATATATATACACAAAAAAATAAAATCTTTTTGGATTTTTGAAATTTTTAATTTTTATGGTTTTTATGAATTTTTTAATTTTTATGATTTTTTGAATTTTTTATGCAAGAAAAGTAACGTTCACAAGTGAACGGATCCCAAAAAGCAACGCGTCTCTCACAGAAAACCGTTAATCTTTACGAAAAGAGCCGGCAGCGGCGCCATTTGATACATCATTTTACTCAGGTTAAAAAGTTAAAGTTATGTTCGTTGATGTGGTCTAATCGAATTGATCTAGGTTCTCTATGTGACTTCGTTTTATTTTGGTGGAAACAAATATTTTTGGTTGGTTTTAAATTTAAATGTGCAAAGACTTAAAAGTAAATGTCGTTGAAAGTAAAGTGGTGTTAAAGTAAAGTGCGTGAAAATAAATCTAAGTCTAATTAAAAAGAAAGCTGCGATATTTAAAAACGTGACGGAAAGTAAATTAATTAAATGACTAAAAATTAGAGCTTGACGGAAATTAAAATTAGACGAGTGTTAAAATGAGAATGTAAAAATAAAACAAGGCAAAGTATAAGAAAATAGCCTCCAATCGGAATATATTCCGATCACACCTTGATCGGAATATCAAACCAAACCTGATCGGAAAGTCAAAGATGTCCAATCGGAATATGTCACTTACACCAATCGGAATAACCAACGAACCTCAGATCGGAATTATGAGACCTACCTTGATCGGAATATTGGAATGGACTTGGTCGGAATGTAGATCGGAACCCACGATCGGAATAGCTGTCACCTTACCCAATCGGAATATCCAAAATGACACCTCAATCGGAATATAGTATAGTCCTCCAATCGGAATGCTGTCTCACTTACCTGATCGGAATACCACTACTTTGTTCCGATCGGAATACCAAGAAACACCCCCAATCGGAATGTAAAACCCTTATCCGATCACACTGATCGGAATGTAACTCCCTTTTCCGATTGTCACGATCGGAAAACGGGGAAAAGTACACAAAATAAGCTACACAAATAAGCTAAGTTTCTAATAAGCACAAGACGAAATCCTAAGGTAAAAACGTGCAAAAATAAGCTACGAAACTGAAAGGTAAAAACTTTTAAGACACGAAATTAATAAACTTTAAGAAAAACAACTTTTTATATAAAAATAACTTTTGTAAAAACTATATAAACTTGAAAATAAATCAAATAAGCTATGAAAATAAGAGATTTAAAGCAATTAAAAGCATAAAAATCAAACCTTTAACAAATCAACAAGTTAAAAACGTGTAAATCAAAGAAAGGTAGAAGAAGATTAACAAGATAAAGTAAAGGTGCAAGTAATTAAAAGAAACACTTACTTGAAATTAAAGGTAATTAAAGGTGCAAAACATGTATTTAAATGTGCAAGTAATTAAAGGTGCATAAAATAAAGGTGGAAGAGATAGTTTGTCAAGCTATCCAACAAGAGGAAAATGAAAATGATCTAATCTATATATAGGGAAGATTAAGGCTTGCTTAGGAAGCTTCCTTAATTGCATGCTTAGTCCCTCCTTCTTTAATCTTCTTTTAATTGCACCATTAGTCCCTTTCTTCTAATCTTCTTTAAAGTTGGATTTAAAGGGCTTTTGGCTTCGGGACTTCTTTGAACTCGTCTTTAAATTCTTCAATAAATTAGACTTGAGTTTCTCGACTTTTGATAAACTTCCGTCTTTTGACTTTTTCTTCGATAAATCTTCAGAATTGGTCTTGGACTTCCGTTCTTTTTGCACTCTCGACTTCTTGACTTCGTCTTTCATCTTTTTCTTCAATAAAAGTCCGTAAATGCCCGTGAATGTCCGTGTTTTCTCCACTTTTCACCTTTTCGTCCTAAGTCACAACAAAAACACAAACCACGCATAATTCCGACATAAAAGACATAAAATACACGTTTTAGTCCGGTTATTATTGTAATTAAGTGGTAGAAAAGATGGGTGTTTTCACACCTATCAATAACACGAAAAAAGAAAGACGGACTATAATTTTAATTTAGAGATAGTAATTGTTCGTAAACCTTTTTTAAACTTTTATATTTTCACTTTTAGAAAATAAAAGATAGAAACATATTGTATATTATTAAACAATCAAAACTCGAGTTTAAATGATAGTTGGCGAGCGAGCCAAGCTCTTTATCTTTTACAGTAACAAGCATAGTTTGAACGCTCTGTGGAAACCATAACGAAGATCGCAATACCCAAACGATTAACACCACCAACTTCCTCGTTTATTAACACTACATTAGGCAATTACTTCAAATATAGTAACTGGTTTTCAATTTAGTACTTTTATAAAAGAAAGAAGAACAAAATACAGCTAAAAACCTAACAATCAATCTCAAAGTATAATATTATAACAAAAAATAGAGAGATACACTTTTAGTGAGAGAAACAATAACATCAAAAAACGATTAACCATAAAATCTATAAAGATCTTCTTATATAGCCAAAAATCTTTGTCCTCAGCCCTCAACTTCCAAAAAATTCCTTGCAAGTGATAAAACAAATATAATTAAAGTATATAATGGACAACTTACCTACTTACCCTTGTGGTTCGACAAATTGTTGAATGGGCCTGTACAAGAGTCAAGTTTATAATTTTGATGTTCCCTTTTAAACTAACTCTTGTACATATCATATAATCCAAGCATATCACAAAACCTATTTGTGATCCTTCACCTTCAATTCTTTAGTGAATACATCATCCACATTGTCCACATACTCAACTTTCACATTCTTAAGAATGTCATTAAAAAAATTTCTCTAAGAAAGAAAAACTCAATTTCAAATTGCTTAGTTTTCTCATGGAAAACATGATTACAAGCTATCTAAATAGCTAAACTATTATCACGATGTATAGGAACCAGAAGAGATAAATCCACATTTAACTCAATTAGGAATTCATGAATCCAAATTACTTCATAAGTAACTATATTCATATCTCTATATTCTGCTTCGGCAGATGATTTAACAAACGTAGATTTTCTCTTAGTTTTCCAGGAAACAAGACTCTTTCCAAAGAACACAGAATACCTAGCTACAGACATCCTATTAGTCTTACACTTAGTTATGTCTGAGCCCACATACGCCTAAATTAGTGCATTTTTGAGTACCTTAATACTCTAAATTTTGATTTCAAATGTGATTATAATGGATCATGCATGTGTTGACCCAAAACATGCACAACATAACTGATATTTGGCCTGATATGAGTCAAATATATCTGCTTACCCATAAGATTTTGGTAATTATTAATACCATTCAAAGGACTATCAACTACATCTTTTTTAACCTTAGTTTCAATAGGTGTAGGCGTGTAGCACAAGGTTTACAGGAAAGCATACCAAATTCAACCACATTGTCCCAGACTTAACTTTCACACTCTTAACAATGCCATTAACAACTTTCACTCTAAGAAAGAAAAACTCAATTTTGAATTTCTTGGTTTTCTCATGGAAAACATGATTAAGAAGCTATTTAAATAGCTAAACTTTTTGGTCCATTTTAAATCGTTATTACTTATCAACCTTAAGTAATAACTCTTTACCAAGACTCAAGTGTGTTGTTTTAACAATAGATAAGAACTATGAACAATTAAAACAACAATACCAATAACTTTTCAACGTATAGACTTTTATTAGAATCAAATAAAGAATCTATAACCCACTTTGTTTGTGGAATAACAAAGTGGTTGAATGACAATGGGTTGTGATCTCCTCTACTTTAACGTATAACCAAAGTTAAAGTCTAAGCTCCAATCTAAACGTTCATATGCTTCTTGGCTACATGGTTTAGTTGGTATTGAGAGAGGAAGGTTTTCCAGAGTTTCTACTCTTGTATTGGTTACATTTCTCCTCTCAATAAGCACTCCTTATATAGGCAGTGCAAAACTAGGGTTTGCATTTGCATGTTTCGATGCATGGGTTTATCCAGTGGGTGGTTGATGTCCATGCTGGATAAACAGTACAAAGTACATAATAAACTATTCTAGAAAAGATAAAGGTTGTACTTATAGCTAACTGTACAAGCAACCTACTTTGATTTAAAGGTATCTTTTCCCGCCTAATGCAAACCATCAAAATACCGAAGAGTCTTCAGTATCCTAGAGGAGATCGACATCATTCAGTTTGGTATTGTCAAACCAAATTGAACTGAAAGCTCTTCTTCGGGACTTGTTCTTCAGCAACTAGACCGCCTAGTATTTGAAGCAAAGTCTCCTTTGTCTTCTAAGTTCACTGGAAGAGGAATGCTGAACATTCTTCAGCTACAAAGTCTTCAGTAGGAACTTTGTTTCTCTGGTCATCCTTCAACGGACTGGCCTTACTGCTGAGCATGAAACACTTAGGGGGATTTTATATTCAAATCCTAGAGTTGCTTCAGGGTCAGTAAATGCTGACCCAACAATCTCCCCCTATTTGGATATACAAATAGCCTAAGTCTAATGTCAGTAGTAAGTGAGCATAACAACTTCTTCTTACTTGCACTGAACAATAAAATACTTATAAACATTAGATAATCATTTATTATAAACATTAAAAAATATAACAAAATCAATACAAATGATTATTCAGTTTTCCTTAGGCCTAAGTTCTTTAATGACAGGTGTCTGAACTGATGGATCAGAGTTTCTGATGTCTAGTATTGATAGTAAGCACATACGGAAGGTTTTAGCAGCTTTAGTGAGTCCTGGACCACCAGCAAAGAAGATTTTCTGAATGTTCCCAAGAAATTCATTGTTTAGATAATCAAGATCACTAATGCCCACAAAATCTTGACGTTCACGATGATTAAACATAATCATTCCCAATTCTGGTTCTTCTATCACATGCCCAGGAAGATGATTTTCAAACTGAACAAGGTCTTTGTATTTCTTTGTGGTGACAAAGATGTCACCCACACCAGGTTGGACCAGATTGGCTCTTTTTTTCAGCTCTAGAATTGGATCTTGATCCCTAGTGAGACCTGATTGCTGATGTTGAGATGTTGACCAAGCTTTTCATGATTTCTCACGAAGTGTTCCTTCTGGTGTGAACCTCATCCCATCTCTTGGATTTTCTTTTTTCAATAATTCTGCTCATCTCTAACCATTCAGTATAGGAGAGCTCCTTCCCTTGGAAGTCATCTATGATCTCATCAGACCCATCAGCCCTATAGAACTTCAGACTAATATCTCCCTTTTAAGTCATCATGTCAACGTTAGTGATTTCTGAGAGATGTCTTCTATTCAGCCTTGTTATACAGAACTTTTTGTACAACATCTTTTTCTTGAAGAGGCCTTCAACCTCAGGTTTTCCAGTTTTCTCATACAAGCTTATCTTCAGATCTCTGATCTTTTCTTCAGCCTGAAGCTTGTGTAATTTATCAAGTTCTTCTTGAGTGGCCAACCCAGATTTGATAATTCTTTCATCCAGTGTAAATTCACCTTTGCTCTTGGGCTTGATAGGAGGTGACCCATTATCAGATGAGTCATTGATGGTGGTAAGGCCCTCAATATGACTATCCTTAGCTGAAGACTCCCCCTTAGTCTTATCTGGACTATCTTCACTAAAAGGTGATACATACACAATAGGTTGTTTTTGGGCCTTCTTTTGTGTATGTTTTTGAAATAGATGTTGAATAATGACTTTCTCCCCCTCAGCAGAAGATTTCCCAGCAACTTCTGATGAACCCCCAGCAGGCATACAAGCACATAAAGAATCTAGGGTCGAGGATACCTTGGCCAGCATTGCTGAAACATTTGGAAGGGCGTTCAGTTTCTGTTGAACCTCATTAGATAGGTTAAGTTTTTGTTGTTCCCGTAGACCCACCCTATCCTTGATCTTTGATACAGAATCACATAACTCATTCAGCTGATTGGGAACTGGCTTGAAATCAGCTAGGAACTCAAATAATGCAGTATTGATGGAGTTCATGAGTGTTGTGATCTCCTTCTTGACAGAGGTGGTGGTGGCCACATCTTTTACTAAGGGCTTCAGAGCAATGAGAATGGCATTCTTGATTTGCTCAGCATTGGGAGGAACTGGACTAGCTTTGAGAGTAACTAGTTCAGCATCAACAAAAGCCTTTTCCTCTTTGAGTTTGGCCACTAGTGATTGAAGAACCAACACATGATTAGTCAGTTCTTTTACCTAAGTGTTTCTGGGGGATGGTGGCTTGGGAGTGTGATCAGCAATATCATCTCCAGGCTCACTGTCATCCAGATTCATTGGATTCCTTTCACTGAATCCCAATTCCTTCTCTAAGTCATTAGCAGACATGATGAATACAAACGTAGGCAAGTGTCCCCTCTTGGCGCCAGTAGAGAGAAGCACTGCCTTGGTTGTCTGCTGATCGTCACAGCCAGTGTGATGGTCAGTTTCAAGTCCTTCACCACTAGGGTTGGTTTTACCTGATGGATCCTGAGAAAGAGCCCCTGATAAGTTAAGATCAATGATAATGTTTTTGGTTTCTTCAGTAGAACCCTGTTGTGGGGGAACTACATCATTAGAAACAGATAGGCCAGGGTCAGCGTCGGCTGTTGTATTTGCTAACGCCTCATGCCCCGATGCAGACTCAGAGTGACAAATGATAGAACTTGGTAATGAAATTTGAGATGTATTTAGATTTAAATTACTTACCAGTGCTGACTCTACACTACTGAGCTGAGGGTGCGCTATATCTTCACCCTTCTCTCCTAAAGAGGTTGAGAGAGGGGTTGCCTTCAGGGCCTCTTTATGCATGCCACCTCTAGCAGAGACTAAAGGTGGCGGCTGGCTTGGGTTCTTTTCCTTGGCCGAGGACTTATGTTTCTTTGAAGCTTGTCCTTTAGGATCATTAGTAATCTTCTTTGATGAAGATCCTGTGGGGTGCCTCCTTTTCTTAGACGCATGTCTACACTTAAGAGTATTCATTGACGTTTGCTTCTGACGTGGTCCAGATGAAGAAGCTCTAGGCTTTGTGCCTGTCAGATCCCCTTCTCCAGTTGGAGGAGTTTCTTGTGGAGCTTTGTATACTACTGGATCATTTGCTGAGCAAATGTCCAGCATGGACTATGTGAAAGGAGGATCAGTTGTGCTAACTGGAATGTTCCAGCGATTGATATCAAAGGGTTAAAAAACTAATGTAACTCCTTGGTTGTTTGAATAATCGTCACCAAGCGTTGATCCCAAACTTAGATCGATCAGCTTTCTGTTAACGAGATTTAATCAAGTTAAACACTTAGAGAAACTTTGTTGTTGTATGAACGATTCAAGTGTTATGCGGAATTAACACTTGAATAAAGAACAAGTAAAACAAGTAAAACAAACTTTCACTTTTGATTGATGAAACAAACTTGATTACAATGAAAGTCGAATACTGAATAATGATATGTATAATCTATAAAACCTACGACCTCCTTTTATAACATAAGGAGTCGTGTATAACGGATAACCTAGCAACTATTTTAGGAAAGGATAAATATAGAAAATACAATATTTGAGTATATCTTTTCTTCAAATAACAAACGTGTTGACTAAGTTTTCCTATCAGTGCTTGGACTTCTTCTTGTCAGCGCTTGGATACTTCTTGTCCATGCTTGATCTGTCAACGCTTGATTTCTTCTTATCAGCGCCCAAATAACTCTTGTCAGCGTCTAAGTGTCTTGGCTCATTTTATTCCCAACAATCCTCCCCTAAACTTGATATCTACTCTAGTAATCAAGTTTCTGAATAAAAACTAAGTACAAGGAGGATTCTTACAAATACAAATCACTTGTTAATTAGATAATAAATAAATCTAATTAAATCTTTTCCAACATCACTAGTATAATCCATTTCCAGCTGTGTTGGCACCATTTGCCTCAAAAATTTCTTGGACATAGGATATTCAGCATCCACAAGAAGATATTCTGAAAACTTTGTAGTACTCAAATGGTAAACACCAGCTGCTTAATGTAGACGCCATTGAAGTCCACTGATATCATCCAAATCTAACCATATTAGATCTGCATCATCTGGTTCAACCATCCTTTTGAAGGATATCCCGATCTTTATTCCATTGACTGGAGTAGGTGCTTCAGCCTCATACTTGGCCTTCATGAATCCTCAAAGATCTACCAAGTCTTCTCTATCCAGGCTTGCAAACAAAGAGATGAAAGAAGTAAAAGTATGTACCTTCTTTCCATATCTGGTGATCATCCAGAACCCACTTGCATCATCTTCATAGTGAACTATAGGGTTTCTGTAATCTAAAGGTAATACCTCTGCAAAATGTGAAGCTTCCAATGGTGAGAGCTTAATGCTCCTTATAATAACGGCTTCACTAGGATTCACTCTATCCAAAGTTGGGAACTCAATAGGAAGTCCCTTCTTCACTGGCCTTGGTGCAATTGAAGCCTTTTGGATCTGCATTTCTTCTTCAATTTCTTCCTTTCTTTCATCAGAAAGGAGTCTGATAGTATTTTCCTCTTGAACACGTGCCCAAATAGGATAGGCACGAAATTCCAATTCATCAAAGGATAACTTCTACAATTTCTTGAAAGTCCAACCCCCTTGATGACATCTGAGAAGCATATAATAGAGCTCCTTTCTATCCCTCTTAAGCTGTGAAAGAACCTTGCTAGCCTTATACTTCAAGATTTCCTTGCAATCTCGTTGAACTCTTAACAAAATCTCCAAACCCCAAATTGATCAGAAATCGTCATGTTTGGATTTTCTGTAACTTTATTCTCCCATGCAAAATACATTCTCACCACTACAGTCATTTCAAAGTCTACTTGCATTTTCAACTCCTCAAGTCTTTCCTTAGCCAACTCCTCACCATATTCCAACCTCTTTGGATCTTCAATAATCATAACACTAGAATCTGAGCTCTTTTCATCACTACCATCTTTTTCTTTCTCTATAGTGGCCTAATCCTTTTCTTGTAGTTGTGCAGCCAAAGCTTGATCAAACTTAATATGGGATTCATTCTTCTTTGGCTTCTCAACTTCCATCAAGACTGCTTTACCTTTGTCTTTTGCTCCAATGGTTGGTAAAGTAGTTGGTGGTACTTGTGTTGAAACATCCCTAATAATAACTGATGGTTGGGATACACCAATTATACATGTGGGTCTATCAACGCTTTCTTTACTCTTGTCAGCGCTCAAATTATGAACATTAGTGGCTGACTTGGTAACTTCTTCCAGCATCTCCACAAATAATAGTTTCTTTGGAGTGAGCAAGGAGACATCAATAATTGGCTTCTCCTTCAAGCTTGTCAAAGTTTCAGCAATTTCCACCTGTTTGGTACCAAAAGAACCACCTTCTTCATCATGTGATCCCTTGTCACTCAAGTTGAAAGGTTATGTTGGTGCATCTTCCTCCCCTTTGTAAGAATCCTCTCTTGATGAAAGGACTCTTGCTTGCCTCCTCCTAGCTTGGGCACTCTCCAAAACAAAAAGTCTCTCCCTCAATTGCTTGAGTTCAAGACCCTGACCTGTGACAATCTGTACAAGGTTTGCATTTTGCTTTTGCAAGCTAATGCAGACCGCCGTCAATTCCAAAACGGTACAAGGTTCCAATCGGCCCTCCTCTAGAATGGGAATTTAACCTCCCAAAGTAGATTTACGGGGCATGGATGGGGTCATAAGGATGTTAGGACTGTGTTGGCCTGTATCTAAGCTAGAACCAATAGTCCCAGCCCCACCCATGTCACCAACCACACTTGTGGTGGTTCTCTCTGCTACATTGCTAGGACCGCCAGAGGAGAATACTCCAGTAGTCCTTTGGCGTTTTTCCAACCTATAGTCTTGGGGTGTAGAAGAGGAAGTGGAATGAGGGTCTGTTTGGAGATTAAGGGGTGTTTGGGTTTGTGGGAAAAGGATGTTAGCGTCTGGATTTGTAGTGTCAACGCCAACATTTGAAGTGTCAGTGTTGAATTGTTCTTGGTCAATTTCCATTTTATGGGGTGACGGAGGTTGTTCAGGCAATGGGTCTGGTTGAGGTTGTGGGTTAGTTTGAGGGTTTGCAGCTCCTTCAATAACAGCAAGCATGGCTTGAGTGAAGGGTAGATCTCTATATGTTTCAGTGTTCATCTTCCTAAAAATTGCTTTCTTTTGAATAGGGATCGTATAAAAATCATTATGATCCTTATTACAGTATTCTTGTAAACCAAAAACCATTTTTAAAAACCTAAGGTAAGCAAGATTCATCTTGTTACCCTTGTTATGACACATGCCATCAAAAATCATTTTTGAAAAGTTATACTTTTGCCCAGTTGCAAGACACACAATGGCACTTCCAATTGATCGGTTGATTTGATTGTGTGACGAGCATTTGGGACTTAAACATTAAGGAATGACATGTATTAGGTACTTCCAAGCGGGGGGAATTGTTGTTTTGTATATTTGTTTAAATGACCTTCTTCAGGCAAAGGATAACCCAAGGCTTGGAGTCCTTGGTCTGGCTCTGCAATGGGTAGGGTGGTTATACCATCTACATCATTAAGATGCAAAGCTTGGCGAACCAAAGCTTCAGTAACCACCCATGGAAACCCATGGACAATAGCAGTCAATGTAGTCACTTCATTAACTATTAATGAACGAACAGTGTTCCAAAACTTTTTAATGTGTGTGACAGGGACAAGAGGAGTATGTGAAAGTGCATACCTTAAAGGGGACGCATTCAAATACTCAACCATTTGAGTATATTGGGTAAATAGAGTATTATCAGCTTGCAAATAAGCCACCATGTTGTGTTGACTCCTGAACCTCAATTCCAATTCTGTAGGTTTAAACTTAGGTGCCATTGATGATTGATGTAAGAAAGCTGTGATAAAAGTTATGAAAGATGAAGGTTTTGAGAAATTTTAGTTAGACAAGAATAATCAGTTACCATGTTTAAAATAAATGAGTCAAATATATAGGAGAGGTGAAAATATGTGATTGGTCAAAACGTGAGGCAATTATATTCAAAAAGTAATTATGAAAATCTTGGAAATATATAACTTATCTCAAACATTAATAAAAAGTTATCAACTCCTAAAATTACGGCCCATATTTACGTCAAAAATAACAACTAGGTAGGACCCAATGTTTGTCAACGGTAAAAAACAATGTATCAGCGTTAACGGCTATATTCTTGTCAGTGTGGGAAATTTGCCATGTTAGCGTTAAAATTGGTCTTATCAGCGTTTGGAAAGAAAAATGTCAGCGTCCAAAAATAAAAATAATTAAAAAGAAAAAGGACCTTAACAAAGTAATTTATCCTAGTGAAGATAATTCATAGACTGAAAATCACTATAGGGTGGCAAGCACTGTCCAATCATGCACACTTGCTTAAGCAAGACAGACATAATTGTCTTCAAGTGTCCCTTGTTAACCAAAGTTCTTAACAATGAAGTTATCTCATATAAACCCTTTGTAACTTCCCAGGTAAGCCCAATAAAAACGTTCCCAAGTCTCCCAACTGACCAAATCCAATTCTAGGCCAAAAAGTATTGGCAGCGTGTAAAGTATATCAACTTTGCATGCTACAGTGCCTCACGATTTAGAAAACTAACTCGTACTCACCAGTGGACACAATCTAGAATTGTGATGAGAGTATTATAAGAATAACCAAAACTCCTAAATGTTTCCTAAACCTCCCCTTAAACTATGATATACAAAGTTGCCAAAATAACTGTAGGTCTACGTAATCTTAGGATTTGGTAAACTATGAATAGATCTATTGATTAAGTGGAGGAGGAGGAGGAAGAAGATGGGTATAGAGAGAGAAAGATGAGAGAAAAGAAAGATAGAGAGAGAAAGTAAGATTTATTCAAATGAAAAGTGAGAAAATGAAAGAACCACCCCTCCTAACATGCTAGGAGGGGATATATATAGCCCACCCTACATGTGGGCTATATGGGCTATACTGTTTACAACTGGAGCACGAGCCTAATACATTAATATATCGTTGGAGCGACCAATCCTTCATAAATACGTAAAAACGTATTTCCAACAATCTCCCCCTAAGGGAGGTCGCTCCAAGTTACAAAGTTCTTATTATTCTATATCTCGTGATCTATGCTAACTAAGATGTGAACGAGACTTTATTGGGAAAAATGTATTTCCAACAATCTCCCCCTAAGGGAGGTCACATCTTTTTACAAAATCTTAAACCTAGCATCTATGCTTGAGTCTTCGACCTTGTTCTTGTGAATATGCTTGATGTGATCTTTGACTTAAGTCTTGAGCATGTTTTCTTGCCTTGACCTTGTGCATTCGTCACTTGTGACATTCGCCTCTTCGTGACTTCATGTTCCACATACTTGTACCTTTAAATTCTTGAAAGCTTCAGAGTTTGATACAGCGGAAGACTTGACCTTTAGACTTTCTTGAATTTGTTGAAGTACTAATTGTATGTAGTATAAGCATGTGGTGACGACTTCTTCTGGATTGTACACCGCAATGCCACCTTCTTGTTACGCTGCATAAGACAGTTAGCAACAAACAATATACACGGATGAAATGGCCTTGAACATTTCATTCTAATTCGGTAGCATTTTACCTCCGGTCGGTGAAGACCGTTGGACGATATTAAATATCGTACTTGTGGCAGGTAGTTTCAATAAAGAACCTCCTTGACAAGATTTCGCGGGTAAACCCGTTCTCTTTACTCGACCGTCCAAAGCTGACTGCGAACATAAAGAGTGAATCATTTGGATAATATTATCCGCATGATTTGAAGCCATCAATTCATTTTCCTGGAACAAGTAAAGTTCAATTAAGAACTGCACCATCGTTGCTTTCCAGTTGTCACGAGCTTGATTCGTATAGAATCTTGCAAGTTACCTACCAAGTGCTGTTTGAGGTTAACACTAGAAGGATTTCCACTCATCACTGTGAACACTAAGGTATCACTCTGAGTGTTCTGGTAAGATCACTAAGATATTGCGTAGAGGCCTGGAACGTGTTTAAATTAAATTAAGAATTAAACAACTGTTGCTTTCCAGTTATCACAAGTTTGATTCATAAAGAATCGCACAAGTTACCTACCATGAGCTTTTTGATTTTCGCTCAAGAAGGATTTCCATCTTCATTGTAAATAGTTTCGTATTACTCGGATGTTCAGGCAAGATCATGAAGATTTTGCGTAGGACTCTTAATATCTTTCTTACTTTTCACATTGTGTGAACAAGCAAGGAATAATGAAAAATGTGTCCTAATGAGATATTTGATGATCTCAAATGGCTCTAGAATCGATCGTGCATTTTGGATTTTAGTGATCGGAGGCTGGAGAGGAGTGCCACCTTTTCAATACCAATTTATTCTGAGTGAATAAATCAATAGATAATGCGTTGTCTCTGTGTGATTAAAAACAAGTATCTTTTTAGAGATATCTGAGTTAGCTGGGATGGGTTGTGCCTTGCATCACTGGGTCCATGATGTCTATCTTCAATATCAAGAATCATTAAAAGTGATCTCAATAGCATATGAATTGACCCGGTTTCTGCCTAAGGTTGTAAGGAGGGCTTCTTTCTTTACACCCTTTATCTTTACAATTCTTTTTCATTCTTCAACCCCTTCAATGCTTACCAATACGTCATCACTAGCACCTTGTTGTGATTTTTCCAGTGCTAACTTAAGTACTTGGTCGGCATTCAGCTACGTTCACAATCTTTCTCCATCTTTCCTAAGGACTACTATTTCTAGCTATAAAATGTCCTTGGGAAGATTCCTCCGGTTCTAGAGGAATCATTGGACTTCAACCTATCCTACCATCCTTATGTCACCACAATCTTCACCGTCGTGAATAGAGATGTTTTGGGGAAGTGTATGTCACCATGAAATCCATTTTGAAGTGCAAATCCATTTTGCTCCCCCTTAACCTATGCCACGATATCCGAAAACATTTTGCACATGTCGGGATGAGCTATCACGTTAAGTCAAACCATTTATGATTAATCATTTCCCATATTAAATCACATTTTCTCCCCCATATTAAAAATATTAACCCAATCGATGTTTTTAATATCAATTGATTTAATAGTATTTTAAGAAAATTTGGGAAGAAAAATGCAAAGCCAAGTATCTTCATGAGTTACAAAAGCTCCCCCTCAAATTAATGAGGGTCTACTTGAAACATAAATTAAATACCTTTTAAACACAAGTGTAAGGTATTTATCACGTGCAAAGATCATATATAATAATGAATTCATAAGATTAGTAATTTACGAGGTTGGACCTGAATGATGGAGAACATCATATGAAAGAAGCACATGGTTCTTGTTCACAAATGTTGGTCTTCCTCGTAACTTCTGAAATTATCTTCTCCTTTACACCACATGGACAATTTCATATCGTTGTCTTGACACCAACTTGTGAACATTGGCACTTTCGGCATCGAATAATCTGAACGCTTGACAATTGCTCCCCCTCAATTGTTGACCCGTGTTCTACTTAAAGAGTTGTAGTCGTCTTTTGAGTAGTCGCATCGTCTATTATGTAGATATCAATTGCACCGAACTTCGTATTGTGGAGTTGATAACTTCGGATTCTAAAGTCAAAGCTTTCCGGTGAAATGCTTGACTTCAAAGTGAAAAGCGGGTTACTATCTGAAATAATAGCAAACCATTTTGAGCATGTTTTAAATCTTTTAAACTTCTGCTCGAACTTTATTTACAACCCCGTGTCATTATTGAATGACATTTCTAGGTTCGTAAATATTATCGATTCCAGAAGACATGCTCTTTTTATCAAAACTTTTTGAACACACAGTTTTGAAAGATTTAGAAAAACCTTTTGAAAAATTCTTGAAAAATTGTGTTCGTAGTTTTGAAAACCACCAATTACTTGAGCTTAAGATGTTGAATATCTTAAAAGCGAGCTCAAGTCCGAGAAGTTGTAAACTTCCCGTTGTTAAGGATAAGTTACCATCGACGATAAACTTTCCTTTTATCTGAAGGACGAGTCCTAAGCTGACATTTACTTAGAAGTCGTTTTCATGAGCTTGAAAACTTTGACTATTTTAACGGAAAGCTCATGACCGAGAAAGGTTAATTTCTCGTTATGAGGAAAAGTTCTCGTATTTAAAAGATACACTTTCCTTTCTGAGCTTAAAACTTCGAATGTTTTAATACAAGCTCAAGACCGAGAAAGGTGAATTTCTCGTTAAGAGGATAAGTTATCATATAATATAATATTTCCTTTATTTTAAGTTCGAGTTACAGTTTGACATTTAACTGTAAGTCATTGTGCATGAGCTTAAAAACTTGGAATGTTTTTTGATATAAGCTCATGCCCGAGAAAAATTAATTTCTCGTTGTAAGGATAAGTTTATCATCGGCGATAAACTTTCCTTTCTTTGATGCACGGGTTAGCGTCTGATATTTAACGATAAACCATTGTGCATGAGCTTAAAAACTTCGAATGTTTTTAATATTAGCTCATGCCCGAGAAAACTTAATTTCTCGTTGTAAGGATAAGTTTATCATCGTCGATAAACTTTCCTGCCTTTGAAGAGCGGGTTATAGACTGTCATTTATCTAAGCCTTATACACGAGTTTAAAACCGTTGAATGGTTTTAGTGTAAGCTCGTGTCCGAGAAAAATTAATTTCTCGTTGTGAGGGTAAGTTATCGTTGACGAGATAAGCTTCCCTTTCTCTGAAGTTCGGGTCACGGACTGTGATTTGAATGTGAGCCTTCTTAAGCTTAGCCATGAATCCCCTGAGACTCTTGTTTCTCCGATATCTGCTTCTTCAGCAACCAAACTCTAAGAGTGTCCTTAGTTGAACGGTATACAATGACTGGACCGCTTCGTTCTTTTGGAACATCAACTTTGGTACCTGCATTCTCATTAGGAGTTTGTATACTTTTGCATGGGTTAGCGATATCTATTTTAGAAGCACGTGGGGGTTCACGGTTGGCTTTACTTGTGTCAGAGATGACCTGAGTAGATGATTCACTAGTCTTGGCTGGCAAACGTTTCCTTTTATAGAAAACATTAAGTTTAGGCTTAAGTGAAGTATCATCTTTATCAGTTTCCTCCCTAGTAGACTTAGTAGAATCGGAGACAATCCTAGTTAAAGGGCACTCGTTTCCTACAAGAGTGAAAGTTCTACCAGTAGGGCGCCAAACTTTACCAATGGGTTTGATTTTAGCTATCCACTGGGATAAGTCTAGCACGGGAGTTCACCTCATCAAGTAATTTCTTGACACAAGAATCATGATTTGCCGTAAAGACACATTTTCTACATGTTTTACAAGTAGCATATTTAATGTCCGAGTAATTCCTAGATGATTGGTCGATTCTCCTAGGAGATGACATGCTACGGTTAGCAGTGTAGGGTAATCTAGAAGGCATCTGACTAGGTTTGACATTGCTATCTCTTACATGTGTCTTTTGCTTAGCTTCCCTAAGACCAGATTTATGTCAAACGTCATTTGAACTAGTTCTAGACGTGGTCTTGGCATTTTTAGGGGAACTAGGGGCAATCATCTGATTAGATCTTGCTAACGCTGTTTTGATCACATTGGGCCTAGTTGCTGGAGTGACTGGTCTAGGAAAGTGAACCAAATCAACTTGGGAGGCAAACCGCGATCTCGAGGATTGTGGTCGCTCGGATCTAAATGCAGTAGGTTGTCTGACAGTCGGTTGTCTGACGAACTGATTTGTAGGCGGTTTCCCCAAGATTGATGGTTTTTCAAGCTTAGTGTCCACACTAGGTCCTCTAGTTTTCCTTAAATCATTTTTCAACGCAGCTATAGCAAAAACCTTTTCCTGTACTTGGGCCTTTAAAGTCTCATTCTCTTTGAGCAAGTTATCTTGGGATGCCAACTTAGATTCAAGCAGTTGAATTTGTTTCAAAAGATTATCCTTTTCAGCTTTAGAATCTAAAACTTTTGATCCAATTTTCTTTCAAGAACAACATTTGATTTTTCAAGTTTTTCAAAATATGTTTCAAATTTGTTCGTTTTCTTTGAAAATTCAATTTTGGCATCCTCAAGATCTTTTGATTGTTGAGCTACAATCGTTTCGAGCTCTCTAATCTTGGAATCAGAAGCAGTCAATGAAGCAGTTATAATACAATTATCATGATGTACTATAGCATTCTGAACAATCTCTCCCCCATGATGACTTACATCGGATGAATCAGAAGTGGTATTGCTATCACTCGTTTCCATCCCATGTTTGTCATAATTAGGTTCAGAATTCTCAATATGCGGCATATCATCAACATATACATCATAAACAACATTACATTGTACCATATTTGCATGCGCTTCGTCATAAACGGGTAAGGTGTCAGCAAAAGAGATCTCGTGAACATTCCCTGACGTGCCACTGGTATCATGTTGTCCTCCTGATTCCGTGCTCTTGGCATCGATAGGCTCCAAGTTTTCAACCGTATGACTAGTTTCCTCTTGCATCGAAGAGTCTTGCATTCCATTATCATACCCTTGCTGAAGTCGAGATCTTTCATAAATCGAAGACGAGACCGATGACATGAGTTTCAAATTTGTATCACGGAAAACTCGAAGCTCGGTGTGTGTATCTCGAAGAAATGATTGGCAAATCACTGAACTTTCAGACGTGATGATAATGAATTGGAGGAAAGGCGTGAGTTGTGTCACAGTCTTATATGCAAGTGTGGATGCAGAGTGATTAAAGTTTTCATGGTTGAGTTGCTCGGCGAGTTGGGTCAAAGTGGTGAATATTGAGTCGATGAATATATGACGATCTTGACCAAAGATTGTCACAAATTCGCTCCCTCCTTGAATCCTCGAAAGAGTGACAAGATGAGACTGAAGCATTCGAAATGAAGTAATGCCACGTTCTCTAACTTGGTTTTGCAAATTATGCGATTCTCCCTCGTTTGATGTCGACTTCAAAAAATCCATTGAATTCTGTGGTTGTTTTCGTGATTTTGCAGTTCGTGAATAAATTTAGAAACAGAAAATTCACGGAATATGACAAAACGAATGAAAGATCCGTGAGTTTCTTGTCGGCTCAAACGTAGATAAAACAAACCGAAGATCAATACAAATAAAGGTCACTCTAAAAATAAAGTCCGTCAACGAATAAATCCAAGCTACGGTAAATTTAATGATCGGCCCGTCAAATATTTGACCACTGTGGTTCTTTCGAAATACCCGCCTCAACACGTTGTACCAAATCCAAGGATATCAAGTGACAAAATATACAAAATTAATTAAACTAAAAAATTAACTTTAAATTATAAAAATAAAATTAAAATAAAAAAAAAATGAAACTTAAACTTAAAAAAAACTTAAAAAAAAATAGAAAACAAGAATAGAAAAATCTGATTTTATAAAAACTTAAAAAAAATCTGATATATTTAAAAATCCCAAAATTAAAAAGACAATCTAATTTCTTTGTTTTGAAAAATCTGATATTTTAAAATATAAAAATCTGATATAATTTTAAAAAAATGAAAACGTCTGATATATTAAAAGGCAAATGGAAAATAAAATCCCACGAATATAAAATGTAACACAATGCGTGCCTAAAAATTAAGAAAGAAACGTGGCTAGATTTTAAAAAGAAAGGTGGCAGTCAATCTTTGTTTTCTCCGTCTTTGACTTTCTATATCACTTTCTCTCTCAAACTGAGTAAACACACAACGTAATCTCTCTCTCTCAATCTAAGCTCTCTCTCTCAATCACTGCGTATCTCTCTCTCACAGATAACCAAAACCAACTCTCAATCTCTGAAATATCTATCAAAAACACAGATCTCCTTGTTTCCTCCGCATGTTTCTCTTTAACTTCTCCAACAACTTCCAACCTCAAAACAACCGCCCCCTTAAAGGATCTTCTCTCAACAGTCAAACCAAATCTCCGTCTCTCTCGTCAATCACCAAACTAAGTACTCCATCCTCAAAGCTGAATTTGTCTTCAAGATCTATACAAGGTCTCGGGTAGGTTCTTGTTGCATGTGTGTTAATCTTGAGATTTGTCAAAACTTTCTATCATCTGTCGAGTCTTTCTGTCTATGTCTAGATTGAGTCTTTTAATCGAAAAAGTGAGTTGATTATAACTAAATAGTTATAAATCCTTCATGATTTTCGTATATTAAACAAATTGGTTAAACCAAACATAATTAGATCTATGAGGACACTGTTTTGGTTGGAATAGATCAATTAAGATCTTGACACATCTTTAAAAGATGAAACCGAAACAAAATCTGAGATCTTTAAGTTTACAGACGTGTCTTGTTTGATGTTTGACGAAAGTTCTGAGTCTCGAGTGTGAGGTTTTTGAGTTGTTGGTTGAGTTTGGGTTTGTTTTAGTGTTGTGTGTTGTTGAATGAGGTCGAGAGTTGGGTGAGGGAGTGAAAAAATGAGTCGAGAGGTGAGGTTGTGGGTGATTTGTTTGAGTGTTGAGTGTCGGTGAGGGTCTTTGGTGAGGTTGAGTTTTGACGAGGGTGAGGGATGTGGTTTGGTTCGAGAGTATTGAGGGTGCTGGTGAGGGGGAGTTTTCGAAAGAGGTTGTTTTGTGAGGTCTGTTTACGAGGGTGAGAGAGTTTGTGGGAGATTCTGTTTTTCGAGTCGAGTGGGTGGGTGAGGCTGTGGTTTGGTTCGAGAGTATTGAGGGTGCTAGGAGTCAGATGTTGAGTGTTGTTCGAGGCAGAGTGTTGTGACCGAGAGTCTGTTTGGTTGTGTCTATCCGGAATAAACTGGTCTATCCGGAATAAACTGGTCTATCCGGAATAAACTGGTCTATCAAGAATAAACTGGTCTATCCGGAATAAACTGGTCTATCCGGAATAAACTGGTCTATCCGGAATAAACTGGTCTATCCGGAATAAACTGGTCTATCCGGAATAAACTGGTCACTCGGAATATACTGTTCACTCGGAATATACTGTTCACTCGGAAAAAGTCTTGATTCTAAAAAAAATTGGTTCTTGTTGATGTTGAATACCTTGTTGATGCGGAATAACTTTGGTTCGGGAAAAAACAGGTTGATACGGAAAAAACTATTGACTATCAATAGAAGACATGGACAAGAAAACTGAGAGACGAATGAAAAAGAAAAACCGGACTTGGACAAGATTTGGACAGACTGAAACCGATTGATGGGATGACAAGATTTGGACAATGGACAATGGGACAAAAACTGATTGAATACCCAGACACTCAAAAACTATTAAGAAAAACAAATAAAAATAAAATAGATAAAAAAAATAAAAAATAAAAATAAAAATCAAAACTGATTGATTGATTATTTAAAGAAATTGATTATTATAAAACTGATTTTAAACGGATGCTTTTTTAAAAGAAATTAAAACTGATCTAAAAAAAACAAAACGGATGATTATTTATAAGAAACTGATTTTTAAGAAACTGATTATTAGAAAAGAAAAGATTTTTCAATCAAGTCAATAGATAAAAAAACGCAAATCCTAAGATTTAACCATGACTCTGATACCAATTGAAGGTCTACGTAATCTTAGGATTTGGTAAACTATGGATAGATCTATTTTATTGAGTGGAGGAGGAGGAGGAAGAAGATGGGTATAGAGAGAGAAAGATGAGAGAAAAGAAAGATATAGAGAGAAAGTAAGATTTATTCAAATGAAAAGTGAGAAAATGGAAGAACCACCCCTCCTAACATGCTAGGAGGGGATATATATAGCCCACCCTACATGTGGGCTATAAGGGAAATATTGTTTACAACTGGATCACGAGCCTAATACATTAATATATCGTTGGAGCGACCGATCCTTCATAAATACGTAAAAACGTATTTCCAACAATAACATATGCAATAAAAATTTATGCCAAGATAGGAATGTAAACATTCCAACCATCATCCATAAACTTGAACACACTCCTAGTAAGCTCCAAGATCCATAAGCAACTCTGCATCCATTTGTACAATGCTCATAATGCCTGCATGATTAGATCAAAAACCACAAAACTAACATATTGATGTCAGCGCTCATTTTAACACTTATCAGCGTTAAAATAACCTTTGTCGGCGTTTGAAAAATTAAAGTGGAAAACCTAATCTTGTACAAAGACTAATAACAGTACACATCCTGTACAAACTATAAAATGACTTCAAAAACACATTTAGGTGAGATTGATCATTCCAATACTTGTTACCAAGTACTGGAACCTCCCAACATCACAAGGTTTAGTTAAAAGATCAGCCACATTTTCTTCTGTGTCAACCCTATCTGGATATATTAAACCTTTTTCAAAACAATCTCTTATAAAATGATGCCTAATTTCTATGTGTTTTGTTTTAGAATGATGTACAGGATTCTTAATAATGCATAATGTACTATTATTATCTACAAATATCTTGGTATGCATAAAATTATACCCATAATCCAACAGTTGGTTCTGAATCCATAGAACTTGTCCACAACAAGCAGCTGCAGCTACATATTCTGCTTCAGTTGTAGAGTTTGCCAACACTGTTTGTTTCTTGCATGGCCAAGATATCAATCTGCTCCTAAGAAATTGGCATCCACCAGTTGTGGATTTTCTATCAAACTTGTCACCTCCATAATCACTGTCTGAATAACCAATAAGCTCCAATGGAGAATCCTTTGGATACCATAATCCCAAGGTGGGATAGCACCTAAGGTATCTAAAGATCCTTTTGACAACATGAAGATGACACTCTTTGGGAGTCACCTGATGGCGTGCACATGCACACATAGCAAACATGATGACAGGTATAGAAGCTGTAAGATACATCAATTATCCAATCATTGATCTATAATGCTTGACATCCACCTCTTTTCCATCTCCAGTCTTTCCCCAAGGGTGTTCCCTATCCATGGGTGTGCTAGCCCGTTTCTCATTTGGAGAAAAGCCAAATGATTGTGGTAAAATACGTCTTTAAGAAAAAGAGTGTATATGAGTGATAAGTATTAAATACGACGGTTTAGGAAAACCGTGTACTAATGACCCAATGAGGTGAAAGTTCGTTTCCCAAGGAGGTATATGTGTGTGAATAATTCGTAATAATTTGAGATTAATATTTGAAAGAAGGGGATGAGAAAATAGAATGACGGATACGTGAAAATTATTACTACGACGACTAAATTAAAAACCGTAAAAAGAGCTAAAATAAAAATAAATTCGAAAAATTCCCAAAAAATTACCAAAAATAAAATTAAATAAACTAAGAGTTTACAAATGATCAAAACTTTTTCAAACCTTTTAATTAATTAAATATTAATTTTTAAATGCTAATTAAAGCCCTAAAAATCAAAATAATTATTAAAAAGCCCAAATAAAGATTTTCACTTTGTAAACCTCTAAAATGACTAAATAAGAATAAAAACTATTTTTATGAATTTTAAAACTAATTAAAACTATTTAAAATGATTAAAAACTATTAAAACCTTAAAATAATTCTAGAAATTAAGAAAATGATGATAAAATTAATCTAAGAGTTGCAAAAATCCTATTTTAATGTATTAGACCTAAGAAAAAATATAAAAAGTGCAAAAATGTGAAAATTGAAATTTAATAATAAAATAATATTAAAATATTATTAAAAATCCAAAAATTATAAAAAATTCTAAAAACTTGCAAACTAGTTTATTTTAACCTAAATAAATAGAAAATGAAGTGAAATTACCAAAATACCCCTAATGGGCCCCCAAATGGGCTAAAAATGAAAACATTCCACTTAAATGGGCTTTTTGGCCCAATAAAATCAAACGTGTCCAAATAAGCTGAAAATCACCAGTCTGACTCAAAATTTGATTTTAAGCATAAAAGTCTAAAGGCCCAAAAGCTGAAAATATGCTTATCACAGCTTAATGGTATAACAGCTTATTCTTAATGGGCCAATAAGCCTATTAAAACATAAGCTAATGCCATAAGCTCTAATTGAACACACAACATTTTATTGAGATTCTAAACCAATCTACAAAAAGAAATTTTGAAAAAGCTCAAATAATAAGCCAGAACTTTGAAAAGAACTTTTTCGCTAAACGACAAAATAGTCGGGTTAGAGTTCTAGGACGTTTCAGAAGCTGATTCTTTTTGCAAAAGCTCACAAATAGCTTAACTAAGAATAATCAATAAGAAAAATCACAAAAATCCAAGTAGAATAAGCTGTGGAAGCAAATAAGCTGGCTGAAAAAGCAAAATAAGCTAGTTTTCTAGCAAAAGCTTATCCAAAAGACTTGTAACTTCTCAAATACGATATTAAGCTGAGAAAAATGACACCTATCACAAAAGCCAAGTTGTTGCATGTACCAATAAGCAGTTCTGAAAAATAAGCCAAATTGTGCTTATTTGACCAAAAGTCAAAGTCCACCAAAAGTTACCAAATGATCAGGGATTGATTAGAAGCTTGTTTTAGGCAAATTTTGTGAAGAACTCAAGGTTGAGCCATTGTGAATCAAGTGGTCAGTTGACCAAACCTTGACAGATTTTGGCAAAAACAAGCCAATAAGCCAGTTAGCTTATAAGCCAGCAAATAAGCAAACCAAATAGCAAGAAGCACTCACAAGCAATTTCAAACCAATATTTTCAGATTTTTTTCAAAACTTTGAAATCCTTATCCAAACCACTTGAGACTTAACCAATGATCAAAACCAGTTACAAATGACTTGTTTAGACTATCCAAACCCTAAGAACCAAGGGCACAATGCCACAAGGCCTTTTGATCCTAAAAACCAAACAACCTTGTTTTAGCCCCTTTTCAAACAAACTCTTTGATTTTACACACAACCTACGGATTTTATGATCCAAATACCTTAACTAGGTGACACTAAGCAGATCTAAGCAATAAAACACAAAGCATAAACACAAATACTCCAAATCACATAGCAATCATCATAACAGACTTAAACATAAAAATTTTAGAGGAAACTTTAAAGAAACTTATAGCTATCCCCCACAACTTCCTAGGGGGATCAGCAATGCTCCTTGGACCACTCTCAACAACTAGAGAGTGACCAAGGTCCTTGGACAATAGAGATGATATGTGCCTTGGCTGATGGTTCAAAGTTGAACCTCAAGGACTTGATTTCTTCAACACAAGCAACAAACAACCTATCCAAAGGTTGATAAACCTTCACTAGCTTGGTGTCAACAAGATTGCAAAGGCTTATAGCTTTTGGTAGGGGTTAAGGCAGTTAAAATTAAGCAAACAGAACAATGATTTCAAGCTTTTTTAAAACTTGAAAACCTTACCAAACTAAAACGTGCTTCAATCCAAAGATCAAAACAGCTTTGTAACATCAAATGGAACTCAGAATCACTCTTAAACAATACCAACTTTTAGAAACATAAAAAGGAATTACAATTTCTTAAAAATACCAAACTTTTATAAATTTTAAAAAGGGATCACAATGTTTAAAGAGTAAAACTGGAATAAAAACTCTCTCATATGTTGAGGAGTCTTTATATAGACGTCTAAGATCATTCTAGAAGGGAAAAATACATGAAAACCCTAGCTAGGAAATCTCTGAATTGCCCTTGAGTGCATTGAGTTGTTGAGCTATCAAATTTGATCTAAATTGTTCACTTATGCTTTGGGGCCAAGTAATGAACCTAAAGCGTTGATC
Source organism: Glebionis coronaria (assembly GCA_025667525.1). NCBI lineage: Eukaryota > Viridiplantae > Streptophyta > Magnoliopsida > Asterales > Asteraceae > Glebionis > Glebionis coronaria. The sequence goes on from CM046874.1 coordinate 21,409,428, forward strand.
TTGCCATGTCAGCTTGCTTGGAGAGGAAGTTGTGTTTTGATTGGGTAACGGGTTGAATGGTGAGGTCACATGGTGAGTGGGATTGAGGGTTTTTGGTATGGGATGGGTTTTTGGGCATGTGAATTAAGCATGTGCCAAGGTAATTGGAAGTAACCCTTTGTTTAAGTGGAGTAAGTTATGGGGGTGAAGAAGGGTGAATAGTGGTAAGTTTGATTCGAAATTAGGAGGTGTGGTGTGTTTGGCGCGTGTTTATGCGTTTAAACTTTGGGAAATGGAACTTTGAGTCCTTGTCTTTTGGGAAATGTGGCATAATAAGATTTTCAGCCTTAATAAACGAGTTCCTTTGTTAATAAACTTCCAAACTTCACACTTTTGCCCCAAAACTTTGGCAAAAGGATTTCAAGGGTTATTTTTGCCACTTCTGAATACTTTAAGGGCTGTTCTTGGACATTTATCATCTTTGAAGGTATTCATTGGAGGTTTGACTTCATGAGGGACCATTGCTGACAATTTAGATTTGTTGAGGGACTAAACTTGCCAAATCTTCAAAGTTGAAGGACCTTTTTGTAATTTTGACAAACTTAAGGGACCAAACTTGTAATTGTGAATATACAAGGGTATTAAGTGTCATTTCTTCATAAATGAGGGATCAATCTTGTACATCTATAATTCTTCAAGGGTTTTTCTTTGAGAAATCATGAACTAGGGCCCGGTTCTTTGTACGGCTTCGTTTCTCATGTTCGTTTTTCCTTGTTTCTTGTGATCTTTTGTCTTTTTCACGATATTCGTACCTAAAATACACAAGTAAACAAACACAAGCATATATATGGTATTTTTATGACATTTTATGAATTTAAAGCCCGAAAAGAACGATGAGATCATGTATAAATGCCATCTCATCACTCCCCCATACTAAGCCATTGTCGTGCCCTCACGCAATGCTAGAATAAAGTATCTAAGCATCTCCAAAATTCAATTTTATTACCCTTTATTGAAAAGTAAAAGACTTGCAATACTACGAAGATGTGTAAAGACATAATGTATGATTTTCATCACGTGTGTGACTTTTAGGGTCAAAGAATAGAAACAAGTAAATGTCCCATAGAGTAAATTTCATCATCCTTGATTGTCATACATTCCATGCTAAGTGCAAAAATGAGATCATTGTTGGTACAAGTCACAATGCTAACACAAGTGATTCATATTGACTTATTTGATTATTTATTAGTCCGAAAGTAAAGTAGCACGATTTAATCGATAGTTAGCCTAAGGACAAAATCTTTTAAAACGGCTTCTCGAGTATCTCCTTAAGTTCATATCTTGACATAACTCGTTTCACGATTTGAGACCTTTCTCGGACCGATATTTGGTATGTACTTCATACTTCAAATCTTGGGAAGACGTTCTTGAAATTATGGTCTTCTCTTCATATTTTGAATTTCTTCACTTGACGTTTTTGAGAGATTCTTCATACTTGGACCACGACTTCATCATTTTTCTTCAATCTTTATTTTGGATTTTGATATAAAACGATCTGCCTCCTTTTCGGACTTGGATATATTTATCCTCATAACTTGTAAGGGTCTTTTTGGATAGACTTTCTCCATGATCTTTAGGGGAGTAATTGCTTTTCGTCATGTGTCTCGATCCTTCATATTGATTTAGGAATAATGATACTTCACATCATCTTGGATCTTTAGCAACAAAATAGAGCTCCCCATGCCTTGTTAGGGCCTTTTTGGATCTTCACCAATCTTCGCATCCCGCTTCAATAAGTTATGCCTTGGCTATGAACTCTATTTAACCCCGAGAAACTTTTAAACGATCTTGTGCTAGAAGCTAAGTAACCTTTCAAATCGTACGACCTTACTTATTACAATTATTTTTATTCCTAATGCATTGATCTTATGGGAGAAAAAGCCACAATTAAAAACATATGAGTTTTTGAAAGAACATTTTCATGTTCTACGTTTAGCATGATCACTTGTCTAACTCTATCATCTCTCATTCTTCACTTTAAAGACCTCTAATTAAAGAGACTCGTGAATACTTAGCCATGCAAATCAAAATTAAGCCAAATTTGGATTAGCTTTCATTAAGACTATATCAAATCGAAGTTTTGGGTTTTCAAGCCACCTATAGGATCTTGCACTTTCTTGGACTTTTTCAAGTTTAGAGAATGAATTTTATAGTTCCCTTGATAAGTGACTTTCTAGGATCAATTAAAGGAACTTGCGAAAAGTTCTTGTTCTTAACCCGAATGAGCTAAGACTTTCGCGTTTTAAAGTTCCCTATATAAAAGTCTAGCAAAACTTGATAAAAGCAGGTTAAGGAATGTAAAGGGCTCCAAATGCCCATTAAGTAAAAAATTAGCTCTTATCCTACCCATCGAAAAATATACATTCGTGTCTTATAAACACTTATGAAAACTAATAAAAAATTTAAAATTTGGCTATTTTTAGCCTTATTAGCAACAAAATAAAACAAAACGTTGAAAGTTGGAAAACTTGAGGGCGTAGCAAAGCAAGTATCTATTCACCCCCCATACTAAAATTAAACATTGTCCTCAGTGTTTCGAGTCTAAAGGTGGAGCACCCCCATACTAGAGACGAAGAATCGAATGCTTAGGATCTAGCATGGAAAGGGTGATCAACAATATATCTAAATCCGTTAATTAATTATGCTAAAAGATAATTGTTAGAACAATAAAGGATATGTCATGGATTCGTGAAAAACTCTTCAAGCAAACGATCGAGGCTCACGTAAACGAACATGAGAGTCTTCAATCGTAGTGATGATGATGATCTAGATAACACATTCATAAACAACCACGAGACAACGAGTTGGAAGGGCACAAATCCCCTCTCATTATTTATTAGAAAGCATAAAAAGGAAAAGCATGGGATCTCCCCCACGAGGCACCTCGTTTTTGATTACCGAGTCATGAGCTCAACTCGGTCCCCTCAAAATGTGAGCATTTAGGGAAACACTTGGTATGGTCATTTTAGTGAGGCTTACATGATAAACAAGGCCCAAAAAGCAACCGGTATTAAAGGACTAAGTCCTTTGATGATGCAAAATACCGGGGTCTAAGATGGCGTCCTCGTTCTTATTGGATAAACAAATCAACGCCACTTCAAAACGTGCCATAAACTCAAAGAGTTTAAAGAAAATAGATGAGAAGTAGAAGGATGGGACAATTGGTAGGACAAACTTTTGAGCTACTCGAGGTAGACTCGCACCAAGCAAATAGATATAGTTTCCATTTATTGCATCGGTGGAAGACCGAGATTTCCCTTTATAAGCAATTCCGGGATCAAATATCTCGTCCTCGATGGACAAAGATGAGGGAACATAAGGGGCTTCCCCCATACTAAAACCACACAAAGCATCGTCAAAAGGAGAAGACGAGCTTGTAGCACTCAAAACACGTGGTGAAGACGGAGTTAGATTTGTAGAAAAATATTTTAAATCAACTTTAAAATCTTTTCCTTTTTTACCTTTTAAACTCTCCTTATGATAACCCGTTTTGATTATGTCGAAAATATTTGGTGTTTCTAAGATGATGTTAGGCACACTAAAAATTCTCACATTTGAAAACCGTTTTGGTGGTGGTAAGTTCTCAAAACGTTTGCCGACAAAGAAAACCTCCCCATCGGGGTCAACATACTCGTCATCCGAAAGATCTTCCATAGAAACCGACAACTTATCAACACTTTTCAAGAATGAATGTTCGAGGTGAGGCGAAAGATTTTTCGATTCAAGTATTGATGGTTTCTTCTTCGTAGGTTTAACACTCATAACCTCCACCGGTAGAGGAAATGGTAAATCGTTCTTGTTGACACTTCCAAAAACTCTTGGTGAAAATTCTTTGCAAACGACATTGGTTGAGTCACCATGGTTTAAAGTTGCAATAGAATAGACATGAGAAAGCTTGGAGTTTTGTGTTGCATTGATGACAAGTTCTTCCTCATTGAAACGAAGGGTGATTTTTCGAGCATGAACATCAATAAGTGCTCTCGATGTATCCAAAAATGAACGACCCAAAATGAGAGGAACTTTTCGATCGATGGGAATGTTTACAACGATAAAGTCAACGGGATAGTAAAACTTTTCGACTTTGACGAAAACATCCTCGGCTACTCCACATGCTAAAATCGTAGAATGATCGGCCATCTCGATAGACATGTTCGAAGGAGTAAGAGTCGGAAGCGAAAGCGATTTGAAAATCTCAAGAGGCATTAAGTTAATACTAGCACCAAGATCGGCCAAGGCGTAGCATTCCTCCATATCTTGTATTACACACGGAATCAAAAATTTACCGGGATCACCGACTTTTTGAGGTATGCGGCTTAGAAAAACCGATGAACAACTAGACTATTGTTGTAACTTCTCTTTGTTGTTTAGCATATTTTTGAAGTTTGCGGCAAATCGAGGCCTCATGATAAGAGCGTCGGCAAAACTTATATTAAAATGTATATCACGAAACATTTTCATAAAAAACTCAAATTGATAATTATTCTGTTCTTGTGCTTTTTCCTTGTCACGTCTCGAAGGGTAAGGTAAGGGTGGTGTGGTTTGAACATTAGGCAACAGCCTTGGAATCTCGGGTTCCATAATTAGTATTGGTTCAACCGTAGGTGTGGTATGAGCGGTACTTCGTGGGCTTGTAATATGTTCCTTTTCGACCATCACCTCGGGCTCATTCTCGATTTCCTTCTCCGTAGAAGTACTTGGACGAGAGATTGGTTCTTTGAAAGTTTTACCACTACGTGTAGTAATAACCTTCATTTCTCCCTTCGGGTTTGCAATGGTATCACTAGGAATACCACCCGAGGAAGAGGGTTTACACATGATTGCTTTAAACATTTTTGCCATTCGGTCTTCAAAATTTTGCTTTCCTAGCATCCGCTTTTAACAGTTCTTTCTTAATCTCATGTTGTCCTTGTTCCATCTTTTGTTGATTTTGTTGAAGACGTTGAACGTTTCCTTCCATTTTATTAGCATGAGTCTTAAGTTCATTAGCAAGTTCGTTTTTAAGCTCGTTTTTCAACTCGGATCTTAAGCTAATCATTTCACGTTGCATGTTATCAAACTTAGCATCGTTTGCCTTAGCATAATTCAAAAATTCTACTTGAAGATTTTTGGTGTGATCATTTTAAAACCTTGAGTAGTAGTTTGAAAATCACGGTTTAGGTTTTGATTTGAAACTTGTCCATTCCCACTTAGATAATTCCCTTTGTTGTAATTACGTGAATTGCCTTGATAACCACCATTTTGATTGTTGTTTCGATAGTTGTTAGCATTTTGATTTGGTGGAGCTTGATTTGGGCGGGAACCTTGGCCATTTTGGTTGTAAGTTATTGTTGCTACATAAGCACTCGAAGTGTTACCACCAGCGGTTATGCACTCGGAAAGATCATGAGCTCCACCACAAGATAAACAACTCTTATCAACCGCTTTAACCGATGCGGAATTCAAAGCATCTTGTGCTTTCCAATGAGTCATAAGATTTGAAAACCTATCGAAAAACTGATTTTCCTAATTTGCTTCATCATGTAAGGCACTCATGTTACGAGACGATGACGACGATGACGAACCCATATTGGCAACACTCGGTGTGTTACGAGGGTTATAACCCTTAGATCTATTCTCAATAATCTTTAAAGCTTCATCGGTCGTTTTGCACAAAAAATTACCACCCGCGGCGGCATTTAAATAATCTCGTTCATGATCATTAAGCCCATTGTAAAAAGTATCTATTTGATGCAATTCCGAAAAATCATGGTGTGGAAATTCATGTAACATTTCCTTAAATCGTTCCCATGCCATTGAAAACTTTCATTACTACGTTGTGTAAACCTTGAAATCTCATTTTTCAAATGTGTTGTTTTAGATGGTGGAAAAAATTGGTTCACAAACTTAGAAACGAGATCACCCCATGTCAAAATTGAATTTGGCGGTTCTTTCTCGAGCCAAATTTTAGCGGGTCCATCTAACGAGTACAGAAACAACATCATCTTAATGGCGTCATGCGGAACATCCTTAAACTTGCTTGTTGCGGTGAGACGATTAAAATTCCTTATGTGGTAATGCGGGTTGTGTTTTTCATGACCTCTAAACTTATTTGCTTGCAACATCGACATTAAACCCGTCTTAATCTCGAAATTCTCCGCAAGGATAGCGGGAATCACAATAGCTTCTCCAAAACCCTCGGTGGGTGCTTGAAGTAACTCCATTATAGTACGATTAGCCATGGCGACTATTGGTTCAACAACGGGTTCGACAATTGGAGTTTGTTCTTTAATCAAAGGACTTTGGTTTCCTTGACTTTGACGACGTTTACGAGCTCGTTTTGCTTGATTACGAGTTAGCATAAACTTGACGAAGAATGGGAGGTGAGCAAAGAAGATTCTTTTTGGGTGTTTTGTGAATTTTCAATTTTTTTCTGTTTTTTATTGTTTTTAATTTTTTTTTTGGATTTTGTGTATCTTCGTAGACAACAATCTACCAAATCTCTCCTCGAATCAAACTCTTGATTAAAGAAGCCTCAAAAGAATGTAAACGATCACGTGGAGTGAACGCCTTCGAATGACATTAGAACTTTGGTGAAAACCAAATTGTTCAAGAGGGTTTAATCACAAAGAAACCAAGCAAATATATATGATACGTAATAATACTTTGGGCGGCAAAACCCTCGATTAGCTTTCAATCTCAAAATACTCACAAGCAAGCCGGGAAACGAGGCGGCGCGAATCGCTTAAGAGCCTTTTTCCTTATGGTATATTTTATAATACCCGCCTTATACCCACCTTATAGTTTGTATTTTTCAAAATCTAGCTTCACGAAAGTATTTATCTATTTTTGCCTTTGTCTTTTTGTTTGAGATTCGAATACAATAATTAGGAGATCAAATCCCAATTAAGGTTGTGTTTGCACACTTTTGGAGATATTTTGATTTTTTTGTGATAATACAATATAGTAATAATAATTTCACAAGAAAAAACGAAAAAACCGATAATACGTATTAGTAGAGTTCTACTAATACAAATACTATTTATGGCTAATATTAAAAACAAAATAACAAATTAATCACGACACACCTCCCTGGCAGCGGCACCAAAATGATTGTGGTAAAATACGTCTTTTAGGAAAAAGAGCGTATATGAGTGATACGTATTAAATACGACGGTTTAGGAAAACCGTGTACTAATGACCCAATGAGGTGAAAGTTCGTTTCCCAAGGAGGTATATGTGTGTGAATAATTCGTAATTGATTTAAGATTAATATTTGAAAGAAAGGGATGAGAAAATAAAATGACGGCTACGTGAAAATTATTACTACGACGACTAAATTAAAAACCGTAAAAAGAGCTAAAATAAAAATAATTTCTAAAAATTCCCAAAAATTACCAAAAATCAAATTAAATAAACTAAGAGTGTACAAATGATCAAAACTTTTTCAAACCTTTTAATTAATTAAATATTAATTTTTGAATGCTAATTAAAGCCCTAAAAATCAAAATAACTATTAAACAGCCCAAATAAAGATTTTTCACTTTGTAAACCTCTAAAATGACTAAATAAGAATAAAAACTATTTTTATGAATTTTAAAACTAATTATAACTATTTAAAATGATTAAAAACTATTAAAACCTTAAAATAATTCTAGAAATTAAGAAAATGATGATAAAATTAATCTAAGAGTTGCAAAAATCCTATTTTAATGTATTAGACCCTAAGAAAAAATATAAAAAGTGCAAAAATATGAAAATTGAAATTTAATAATAAAATAATATTAAAATATTATTAAAAATCCAAAAATTATAAAAAAATTCTAAAAACTTGCAAACTAGTTTATTTTTACCTAAATACACAGAAAATGAAAGTGAAATTACCAAAATACCCCTAATGGGCCCCCAAATGGGCAGTCCACTTAAATGGGCTTTTTGGCCTAATAAAATCAAACTTGTCCAAATAAGCTGAATATCGCCAGCCTGACTCAAAATTTGATTTTAAGCACAAAAGTCTAAAGGCCCAAAAGCTGAAAATGTGCTTATCACAACTTAATGGTATAACAGCTTATTCTTAATGGGCCAATAAGCTCATTAAGCCATAAGCTAATGCCATAAGCTCTAATTGAACACACAACATCTTATTGAGAATCTAAACCAATCTGCAAAAAGAAATTTTGAAAAAGCTCAAGTAATAAGCCAGAACTTTGAAAAGAACTTTTTCACTAAACGACAAAATAGTTAGGTTAGAGTTCTAGGACGTTTCAGAAGCTGATTATTTTTGCAAAAGCTCACTAATAGCTTAACTAAGAATAATCAATAAGAAAAATCACAAAAAGCCAAGTAGAATAAGCTATGGAAGCAAATAAGCTGGCTGAAAAAGCAAAATAAGCTAATTTTCTAGCAAAAGCTTAACCAAAAGACGTGTAACTTCTCAAATATGATATTAAGATGAGAAAAATGACACCTATCACAAAAGCCAAGTTGTTGCATGTACCAATAAGCAGTTCTGAAAAATAAGCCAAATTGTGCTTATTTGACCAAAAGTCAAAGTCCACCAAATGTTACCAAATGATCAGAGATTGATTATAAGCTTGTTTTAAGCAACTTTTGTGAGGAACTCAAGGTTGAGCCCTTGTGAATCAAGTGGTCAGTTGACCAAACCTTGATAGATTTTGGCAAAAACAAGCCAATAAGCCAGTTAGCTTATAAGCCAGCAAATAAGCAAACCAAATAGCAAGAAGCATTCACAAGCAGCACAATAACAAGATTCAAGCAGTTAAACAACAAGGCATACACTAGAATAACAAATGCAAGCCTAAATTGAGGTGGTCACTTTGCTGATGTAAATGACCACTTCAGCCAACATTGATAAGTTCTAGCACCCACAATAAGCCACCAAAATCAACAAACAGATATTGAACAGATAGCTTATCACCTAAACTCTTCCCAAACCAAATTTCAGACCCTAGATCCAACAAACAAAGATTTTATTGGATCTGATGTGTTTGAACAATTTCAAACCAATATTTTCAGATTTTTTTCAAAACATTGAAATCCTTATCCAAACCACTTGAGACTTAACCAATGACCAAAACTAGTTACAAATGACTTGTTTAGACTATCCAAACCCTAAGAACCAAGGGCACAAGGCCAAAAGGCCTTTTGATCCCAAAAACCAAACAACCTTGTTTTAGCCCCTTTTCAAACAAACTCTTTGATTTTACACACAACCTACTGATTTTATGATCCAAATACCTTAACTAGGTGACACTAAGCAGATCTAAGCAATAAAACACAAAGCACAAACATAAATACTCCAAATCACATAGCAATCATCATAACAGACTTAAACATAAAAAATTTAGAGGAAACTTTAAAGAAACTTATACCTATCCCCCACAACTTCCTAGGGGGATCAGCAATGCTCCTTGGACCACTCTAAACAACTAGAGAGTGACCAAGGTCCTTGAACAAAGGAGATGATATGTGCCTTGGCTGATGGTCCAAAGGTTGATAAACCTTCACTATCTTGGTGTCAACAAGCTTGCAAAAGGCTTATAGCTTTTGGTAGGGGTTAAGGCAGTTAAAAAAAAGCAAACAAAACAATGATTTCAAGCTTTTTTGAAACTTGAAAACCTTACCAAACTAAAACGTGCTTCAATCCAAAGATCAAAACAGCTTTGTAACATCAAATGGAACTCAGAATCACTCTTAAACAATACCAACTTTTAAAAACATAAAAAGGAATTACAATTCCTCAAAAATACCAAACTTTTATAAATTTTAAAAAGGGATTACAATGTTTAAAGAGTAAAACTGGAAAAAAAACTCTCTCACATGTTAAGGAGTCTTTATATAGACGTCTAAGATCATTCTAGAAGGGAAAAATACATGAAAACCCTAGCTAGGAAATCTCTGAATTGCCCTTGAGTGCATTGAGTTGTTGAGCTATCAAATTTGATCTAAATCGTTCATTTATGTTTTGGGGCCAAGTAATGAACCTAAAGCGTTGATCTTGCCATGTCAGCTTGCTTTGAGAGTAAGTTGTGTTTTGATTGGGTAACGGGTTGAATGGTGGGGTCACATGGTGAGTGGGATTGAGGGTTTTTGGTGTGGGATGGGTTTCTAGGCGTGTGAATTAAGCATGTGCCAAGGTAATTGGAATTAACCCTTTGTTTAAGTGGAGTAAGTTCTGGGGGTGAAGAAGGGTGAATAGTGGTAAGTTTGATCCGAAATTAGGGGGTGTGGTGTGTTTGGCGCGTGTTTATGCGTTTAAACTTTAGGAAATGGCACTTTGAGTCCTTGTCTTTTGGGAAATGTGGCATAATAAGATTTTCAGCCTTAATAAACGAGTTCCTTTGTTAATAAACTTCCAAACTTCAGACTTTTGCCCCAAAACTTTGGCAAAAGGATTTCAAGGGTTATTTTTGCCACTTTTGAATACTTCAAGGGATGATCTTGGACATTTCTCATCTTTGAAGGTATTCATTGGATGTTTGACTTCATGAGGGACCATTGTTGACAATTTAGAATTGTTGAGGGACTAAACTTGCCAAATCTTCAAAGTTGAAGGACCTTTTTGTAATTTTGACAAACTTAAGGGACCAAACTTGTAATTATGAATATACAAGGGTATTAAGTATCATTTATTCATAAATGAGGGATCAATCTTGTACATCTTCAAGTCTTAAGGGTTTTTCTTTGAGAAATCATGAACTAGGGCCTGATTCTTTATACGGCTTTGTTTCTCGTGTTCTTTTTCCTTGTTTCTTGTGATCTTTTGTCTTTTTCACGATATCCATACCTAAAATACACAAGTAAACAAACACAAGCATATATATGGTATTTTTTGACATTTTATGAATTTAAAGCCCGAAAAGAACGATGAGATCATATATAAATGCCATCTCATCACCAAACTTCTTCAAGATTTCTGCTACATACTTGTCTTGAGAGATAAAGATATCATCTTCTTTTTGTTGGACTTGTAAACCTAGAAAGAAGTTCATCTCTCCCATTGCACTCATCTTGAATTTGTATATCATGAGTTTGGAGAAGTCTTCACTCATCTTTGGACTTGAGGAACCAAAGATGATATCATCCACATAGACCTGAACAAGTAGAAAGTCCTTACAAGTCTTCTTGGTAAATAAAGTTTGATCTATGGTGCCCCTCTTAAATCCATTTTCCACCAGATAGGTGGACAATGTTCCATACCATGCCCTTGGGGCTTGATGAAGTCCATACATTGCTTTCTTCACCCTATACACTTTGTTTGGATGTTCTGAATCTTCAAAACCAGGAGGCTGCATTACATAAACCTCCTCAGCAATTGTGCCATAAAGAAAGGCACTCTTCACATCCATTTGATAAACTGTGAAGCCCATGAAAGAAGCATAGGCTAAGAAAATCCTTATTGCTTCAATCCTTGCAACAAGTGTAAAAACCTCTTCATAGTTTATTCCCTCTTCTTGTGTATAGCCTTGAGCAACTAAATGTGCCTTGTTTCTGACCATAATTCCTCTTTCATCTTTCTTGTTTCTAAGAACCCAACGTGTCCCAATAGGTCTTACATATCTTGGACAATCCACTAACTCCCAAACATCTTGAATAGCAAACTGGTGAAGCTCATCTTGCACTGCTTCCACCCAACTTGGTTCTTTGAGAGCATCAAAAATCTTCTTGGGTTCCTATTGTGACAGAAAACAAGCAAACAAACATGCTTGTATAAGAGGGGTATCAACCTTCTTGTGGATATTGGCAATGAAACCTCTTTGAGTCTGATGAGACCTTCTTGTTTGAACAGGATACAAAACATCACCAATGATTAGAGAAGGAGGATGATTTTTAATAGTAGTTGTAAGTGTTCCTCCTTCAATGAGTGTGTTGTCTTCAATCTCAGTCTCAATGTTGCCAATATCATCTTCATAGCCTCCTCCATCATCACTAGAATGAACCTCTTCATGAACTATGGAAGGTTCACCTTGTTCAAAAGTATTGGAAGAGAATAAATGGTCAAATGGGTTGTCAGCGTTTGAGCTATCAACGCTTGATTTTGGACTGTCAGCATTGGATTTGCCTTTATCAGCGCTTGAAGATTCATGCATGTTTTCATCAATTGGCTTTTCTTGTGGACCAACTTTCTCCTTATCAGCAGCAGCAGCTTGTGCAAATCCATCAGTCCATATAGGAATGGTAACATACTCAAGTATGTGGTCTGATTTGACTGCATGTGGTCCTTCATCCTTGTTAACCTATTTACCTACAATTTCAACAATAGGTTCTTCCACAACATTTGAATCCCTTTTCACAATGTCTGGATTAGGAACAGGCATATAATTTAAGGTTCTAGATAAAGGTTCTAGATCAAAGAACCAATTTGGTCCACTATCCTGATCACTAGGTTTGTTCTCCAAAAACTTAACATGTACTTTTTCAAGTATACGTTTTTCCTTCTTATTGTAAACCCTATATCCCTTTCTCTCTACTGAATACCCGACAAAGTAGCCTTCATCACCTTTAGCACTAAACTTTCCTAAGGCATCACTAGTATCTAGGATCACTACATGACATCCAAAGGGTTTAAGAAATCCTATGTTGGGTTTCCTATTCCAAAATAGCTCATAAGGTGTCTTATTATGGATTTTGTTGACCAAAGCTCTATTCTAAACATAGCAGGCTGTATTCTCAGCCTCTGCCCAAAAGGCAATGGGAAAGTGAGCATCAGCCAACATTGTCCTAGCTGCTTCTATGAGTGTCCTATTCTTCCTTTCAGCCACCCCATTCTGCTATGGGGTTCTAGCTAGGCTAAACTCCCTAGTAATCCTTTTATTAACACAAAAGGCATCTAATAATTGGTTTCTAAACTCACCACCATTATCACTTCTAAGTATTTTAACCTCATTCCCTGTTTTCTTTTCAATTTGGGTAATAAAGTTAATCAAAACTGTGGCAGTTTCACTTTTTAAGGCTAAAAAGAAAGTCCAAGTAAATCTAGAAAAATCATCAGTTATGACAAAACAATAGGATTTACCATTCAAACTTTCTATATTAGTTGGGACAAATAAGTCCATATGTAGCAAGTGAAGTGGTTTAGAACTAGAGTGCACAAGTTTAGACTTAAATGAGACTTTGTGTTGTTTGCCTTTAAGACATGCAACACTAGAATGATCATTGTGGAAAGCCTTTTCAGGCAGACCATCAACTAAACCATGTCTCACAAGTCTACTGATGTTCTTAAAGTTTATGTGACCTAACCTTCTGTGCCATATATTACTCTCATCTACTGAAGCTTTAGCATATAGACATGACAAATTGTTGTTCATCCTAATTTCATTAAGATTAACATTATAGATGTCCTTATGCCTAGGTGTTCTATAGTCAATAAACTTCTCATCATGCATCTTAAAGTCTTTGCTTAACACCAAGCATTCAGTATCAGTGAAAAGAACCTTATTCTTATTGTCACAAACTTGTGACACACTAAGCAAATTATAATCAAGTTCTTTTACCAGAAATACGTTTTCAAAAGCAAATTATTTGTGATAAGAGTGCCTTTGCCAGAAATTGTACCATATCCTCCTCCAAAGTACACTTTGTCACCATCTTTAATGGGGGTAAAGTTAGTCAAGTAATCTTCCTTCCCCGTCATGTGCCTAGAGCATCCACTGTCCCAATATCCATAACCATTTACCTACTTTTGAATGCCCTGCACATAAAGAAAACAAATTAGTTTTCTTTGGGAACCCAAGCCTGAGCAGACTTGGATTCATTTTGTTGTTCAACAAGAATAGATTTAGTCCTTATAACAACCCCTTGTTCATCCGTTTGAGGATTGAACACCCAGTTGACCCCAATTGGTTTAGTTATGACCTTTGAAATATAATGAAATCTGTTACATGTCATAGAAATCCCATTAGAATTAGGGTTTTGGTCTTGTTTGGGTCTCCATGTCAAACTAGATGAAGCTTTAGACCCCTTTTCCTTAGGCTGCAAGTACTTGTTATTACCTGGTCTAACAGCGTTGGAAACATTCCTGTCAGTGTTAAATTTGTTCTTGTCAGGGCTGAATTTGTACTTATCAGCGCCAAAATTAAGGTTTGCTACAGGAACCCATTGTCTGTTAGACCATGTATTGGTCTTTTGAAAGGGCCTTTGTCCATGAGTATTAGTCCCTTTAGTAAAGAATGGAGCTGGTCTAGTAAGTTGTGGATTTGATTGAACAAAAGGTCTGGGTTTGGCCATGGTTGACTTATTGTCAGCGTTGACTTTTGAAGCACTAAAACATTTATAAGCCAAATGAGAAAAGCTCCCACATATATAACAAGCTTTTCTAGACATAACCTTAGGTCTAGATTGAAAGAACCTTGTCCCATTAACGCTAGCTTAGCTTTGTGGTGACCTAGGTTTTCTATACATTTCTGCATACTTAACACTAGGTTTTCTATTAACATATGAGCCAAGGTCAACAGGTTTTACATTAGAAGGGTTGGTCACAGTTATGGGTGTAGACTCAAGTGGATTCTCACTAAGTATTCCACCTTTAACAAACAATGTAGGATTGGCTTTCTTCCATTGTTCCAAGTCAGTCACTTTCTGCTTATATTCCTCTACTGGAGTAAGAAATCTTGGTGGAGGAATGAATTCCTTTTCTTGGAGTTCTGGTATACCAGTCCAAGACAAATCCTTTCTCAGGACACCATGAAAGTTTCCAGCAAGTGGTGGAACATTAACATACTCTTTTAGCCCAATCCCAGACATATCCCTAGAATTTCTTTTCTCATTTACACATTTTTCTAGGGTTTAAGAGGCTTTATCAAACTTTTGAATTATAAGCCCTACATTATCTTTATCTTTAATGGCTTTAATAACTGAATTTTTACTCGTTTGAAAATTCGTTTCTCGGAATCTCTTCGAACTGATCTCTGGTTAATTGTGCGACTCAGTTGTTCTTGGTGAATCAAGTAAAAGGGTGTCGTTGTCTAAAACTAATTAAAAATAAAGACTTGGAATAATTAAAAATAAAGTAAGGAAACAATAATGAAGAAACAATGAAAGATTAAAACTTAACGGGAAATAAATGACGAGAAATTAAAGGTAATAAAAGTAAATGACGCGAAATAAAACTTAAAATAAAAGGAAAGCAAGTAAAAGTGCAAATAAAGAAAAAGGCGGGAAAAATAAAACTTACAACAAAAAACAAAAAAAAAACTGAAAAACACTATTCCGAATAGGGACTCCTATTCGGAATAAATGCCATGCTGAATAAATCTGTTATGCGGAATAAAAACACTATTCGGAATAATTCTAACATTCCGAGTAAGGGTCCTATTCGGAATGTTCAAACTTTCCGAATAGGGACTCCTATTCGGAATAGTCAAACTTTCCGAATAGAGACTCCTATTCGGAATAGTCAAACTTTCCGAATAGAGACTCCTATTCGGAATATTCCGCATAGAAATCCTACTCGGAATATTCAATATTCCGCATAGAAGAATACGAAAACACTCTATTCGGAATAATCTGGGGAAAAGTACAGTAAGATGAACGATGAACAGTAGGATGAATTAAAACACGAATTTGATTAAATCTAACCAAATCAAACCAAAAGATTAAACCAAAACAACCAATAAACATCAACTAACAATAATCAATCAACACAAATCATCAAAACTAACAAACAAGGTCAAATCAATCAAAACCCACTTGATTGAAAACATAAAAACTCAAGAACAAAAATTAAGAACAAATCAACAAGAAAGGAAGAAGGAGAATAGCAATAAGATAAAGATTAACAACGATTAAATGGAAACTTACTTGGAATTAAAAGAAAATCAAAGGTGCATTACATGGAGATTAAGATGCATAAGAGTAAAGAACAAGAAAATGAAAATGGTGGAAGAGAGGCTTGTCAAGCCACCAACACTCTAACATTGAAACTACCTAATCTATATATAGGGGGATTAGGGAGGAGCTTAGGAAGCTTCCTCCCTCTTTCTTCTTTCTCTTAATTGCACACTTGAGTCCTTAAACTTCTTAATATTTTGTTAATCTTCTTAATACTTGGACTTTGTCTTGGGATTTCTTCAAACTCGTCTTGGATTTTCTTCATAAATAAGACTCGAGTTTTTCGGCTTTTAGTAAACTTCCGTCTTTTGACTTTTTCTTCGATAAATCTTCAGAATTGGTCTTGGACTTCCGTTCTTTTTCCACTCTTGATCTTTCGATTTCATCTTTCGTCTTTTTCTTCGATAAAAGCCCGTGAATGCCGTGTTTTCTCCACTTTTCACCTTTTCGTCCTAAATCACAACAAAAACACAAACCACGCATAATTCCGACATAAATGACATAAAATACACGTTTTGGCTCGGTTATTATTGTAATTAAGTGGTAAAAAGGATGGGTGTTTTCACACCTATCAAATCCCCCACACTTAACCATTGCAATGTCCTCATGCAATGCATTAGTTACAAAGCAAGTTTACATTTTTCATCATAATCAACCTACCTTGGCCTTTATTAAACAACTAAGGAAAATCAAAAAGGTAGAAAATAACAAGATGCAACAAGGAAGAAACTTGTAAAGAAATCTAAGACTTACATTAGGGCTTGTGTGTCATGAATGTTCATCACCCTCAAATTTCACATTCCCCATGCCAAGCTTAAAAACAAGATCATTGTTAGTACAAGTTAGCATAACAAACATTTACTCATGTGGTTCAATTAATCACTTAAACTCCCTTATTCCTACGAGTATCTCTTATATTTTATTGATGTCTTGAATGATCACGAGGATGCATTGTCGACTTATTTTGATAATTTATTTAGGCTGAAAGCAAAGTAGGACGATTTGATCAATAGTTAGCTAAAGGACAAAATCTCTTAAAACTGCTTCTCGGGATATCAAAAAGTTCATATCTTGGCATAACTTGGTTCACGATTTGAGACCTCTCTCGGGCCGATATTTGGCATGTACTTCATACTTCATATCTTGAGAGACGTGCTTGAGATAATGGTCTTCTCATCATTAATAGAGTTTCTTCACTTGGAGACTTTTGAGGGGTACTCCAAATTTGTTGACCACGACTTCATGATTATTTCTTCAATCTCTATTTGGGATTTTGAGATACAACGGTCCGCCTCCTTTTCGGACTTGGATCTATTTATCCTCATACCTTGTTAGGGTCTTTTCGGATAGACTTCTCCATGATCTTTATGGGAGTTGATTGCTTTTCGTCGTGAGTCTTGATCCTTCATATTGACTTTGGGAATAATGCTTTTCACATCACTTGGGATCTTCAGCAATAAAATTGAATCCTCATGCCTTGTTAGGGCCTTTTCGGACTCGCCAATCTTCGCGCCCCGCTTCATAAGTTATGCCTTGGCTATGAACTCTTATCATTACCGAGCAACTTTTAAACGATCTTGGGCTAGAAGCTAAGTAACTTTTCAAATCATACGACCTTACTTATTGCAGATAATTTATTAGCAAGTGATGGGAGAAAAAGATCATAATTAACTCACATAAGTTAATGAGAGAATACCAAACTTGTAACTAAATCTATCATTTCTTGTCCTCCATAATTTAAAATCTCAAGTAATAAGACTCGTGGATGCTTAGCCTAATAAACCAATTAAGGTCTACATGGTTAAGGATACTAGCTAGAGTGAACTTGGATAAGTAAACTAGGGTTGAGTCAAAATATTCTCCACGGGCCTAATATATCTAAGATATCTGAACTTGCTAAAACCATTTTGTTAAAATAAGAGAAAAATAGCAAAAATAATGGGAACTACAACTAGGCCAAAATAGATTAAAAATTTTGAAAAACGTCGAAAAATTGATTTTTCGGTTAAAATGAGGACAAATACAAGGAAAAGACCACTTAACTTCGATAGAAGTCCCCCCTACACTTAATATAAACATTGTCCTCAATGTTTAAGCATGTGGGAGTAAACTCCCCTACACTTAGGACATTGTGCACTTTGTTTAAATCTCGTTAAGGAAAAGACCACTAAAGAGATTCCTATTTTAATATTGAGAAATATGAAATAGTGAATCGAAAAGAGTTTAGGATAGAACCGGGAAGAAGGGAACACGGAATCACGGTTCGTCAAAAGTCATCAAGAGTGTGTCTTTGAAGCTCTAATCCCTGCACATGATAAGAAGGAGAACAAGAAACACCACGGGGCTCCCCCTACACTTATGGTGAAAACAGGAAAGATAATTGGGTTGCCTCCCAAAAAGCGCTTGTTTTTGTTAACCGAGTCACGAGCCTGACTCATCTCCGAATTAAATAGTCCATGGGGAAGCCTCAAATGGAATACCGGGATCAAAGACCTTGTCCTCGTTCCCGGAGGACATTAATAAAGGAGAGGCGGGGGGATAAGTCTTGAATGGGAGAAAAACCCTTTCGACATACGAGAAGTATGTGAATTCAAGATCCACGGGAGGTGGGTTGGGTAAAGTAAGCACATTGTCCTCCCCCAAAGACAATAGATGCTGAGCAAGTGGCAAAGCCGTGAGGGTATCAATTATAGAATAGTCATTGTCACCTCCCGGGTCAAAGCACTCATCCTCATTTCCCGGTATGAACCGAGGAGAGTAAAAATGATACATCACCCGCTTGGGTGTGAACGTGGTAGGATGAGGTGGCAATATAATTTGAGAAGTATGAGAACAATTACCTTCCACCTGCGTCTCTTTTTCAGTAGATTCACGTCTTTTCACCTCTGGGATAGAAGGAGGTATGGCTAACAAAGTATGCTCATTAATAGCAAGAGAAGCAGCGCTATCAATGTCCTCGATCCCTTTGTCAAAGAGCGGATTCACCTCACTAGATATGTAGGTGTCATCAAAATCAAATAAAGGGTTCGAATAAATCTTGAAAGTTTCATGCAGAACGTCTTCATCGGATAGTGACTCGTCATCACTAGAAGTAAAATCATCATCTTGATCGAAAAGAGGATTAGAGAAAGCCAAAGAATCATCTCCCAAAGTGTTGGTGGAAGGAACATCATCATTAAGAGCGACCTCATCCGTAAGCTCCTCAAAAGTTAGCACATCACAAACCTCATGAAAGAATTTATCAAGACCGAAATCACTAATCTCACTCGAAGTATCACAATCCTTAGAGGCGTTGGGGAAAATGAGAGGAGGGATGACAATAGCACTAGGACATTGAGCAGTAAGATCATTCCAAGAAATAGTAGGCTCATCGTCATCATCATCGTAATAGTATTGATGCACAAGAGGAGGGGTATAATCACTAAGATTAGATACTTGCTCTTGTTGCAGTCGCTTTTCCTCGTCCCTAAGTTCTTTAAGCAAAACAACGGCTTCTTGAAGTTGCAAAACAATGGAGTGTGTTTCTTCATTCAAGGTAGTGAGTTGTGGGTCAAGATTAATTTGTTGAGAGGATTGATGATTCAGGGTGTGATGTGGGGCCTCAAAGTGTTGAAAACCTAAATTATAGTAAGGTTGTGGCTCATAGTTGTTCATCGGTTGAGAAGAATTAGAAACCGGGTTTGGTTCATAATAATCCATAGGTGAAGAAAACTAAGGACACGGATTTTGCTCATAATAATTCATTGGTTGACAAAAATAGGTATCGTGAGGACCCCCACAGTTGTTGCAAACCGGGTATGGAGAAAAATCAAGTGCGTCTTGTGGATAGCTATTATCATTGTCATAATTGTACCCCGGTTCTTGCCCGTGACCATACGGGTATCGAGCCGGGCACGAAATATGCCAATGAGAATCGCTTGCACAATAGATGCACGGGGGAACAGGAGGTGGGTTCAAAAAGAGGGAATTAGTCGAGTTGCACAAGGGACAAAATCCGAATTGTGTGTAGTCGATATCGTTTCCGCACCGCTCACATGTACACCATTGACAAGAGTTGTTCGCAGATAATTGTTTCCCACACCGGACGCAATGGACATAAAAATCCATAAAGAAAGATAGATAAGCAAGAAGAATATTTTTGGTGCAAAACTTTGAAAAAGAAATGCTTTTTATGATTTTTCAAATGTTTTTGGATTTTTGAAAATTTTTGACAAGAAAAATAACGTTCACAAGTGAACGGATCCTAAAATCCAACGCGTCACTCACAAAAAACCTTCGATCTTCACGAAAAGAGCCGGCAGCGGCGCCATTTTAATAACTGAATTTTTACTCGTTTGAAAATTTATTTCTCGGAATCTCTTCGAATTGATCTCTGGTTAATTGTGCGACTCAGTTGTTCTTGGTGAATCAAGTAAAAGGGTGTCGTTGTCTAAAACTAATTAAAAATAAAGACTTGGAATAATTAAAAATAAAGTAAGGAAACAATAATGAAGAAACAATGAAAGATTAAAACTTAACGGGAAATAAATTACGAGAAATTAAAGGTAATAAAAGTAAATGACGCGAAATAAAACTTAAAATAAAAGGAAAGCAAGTAAAAGTGCAAATAAAGAAAAAGGCGGGAAAAATAAAACTTACAACAAAAAAAAAACTGAAAAACACTATTCCGAATAGGGACTCCTATTCGGAATAAATGCCATGCTGAATAAATCTGTTATGCGGAATAAAAACACTATTCGGAATAATTCTAACATTCCGAGTAAGGGTCCTATTCAGAATGTTCAAACTTTCCGAATAGGGACTCCTATTCGGAATAGTCAAACTTTCCGAATAGAGACTCCTATTCGGAATAGTCAAACTTTCCGAATAGAGACTCCTATTCAGAATATTTCGCATAGAAATCCTACTCGGAATATTCAATATTCCGCATAGAAGAATACGAAAACACTCTATTCGGAATAATCTGGGGAAAAGTACAGTAAGATGAACGATGAACAGTAGGATGAATTAAAACAAGAATTTGATTAAATCTAACCAAATCAAACCAAAAGATTAAACCAAAACAACCAATAAACATCAACTAACAATAATCAATCAACACAAATCATCAAAACTAACAAACAAGGTCAAATCAATCAAAAACCCACTTGATTGAAAACATAAAAACTCAAGAACAAAAATTAAGAACAAATCAACAAGAAAGGAAGAAGGAGAATAGCAATAAGATAAAGATTAACAACGATTAAATGGAAACTTACTTGGAATTAAAAGAAAATCAAAGGTGCATTACATGGAGATTAAGATGCATAAGAGTAATGAACAAGAAAATGAAAATGGTGGAAGAGAGGCTTGTCAAGCCACCAACACTCTAACATTGAAACTACCTAATCTATATATAGGGGGATTAGGGAGGAGCTTAGGAAGCTTCCTCCCTCTTTCTTCTTTCTCTTAATTGCACACTTGAGTCCTTAAACTTCTTAATATTTTGTTAATCTTCTTAATACTTGGACTTTGTCTTGGGATTTCTTCAAACTCGTCTTGGATTTTCTTCATAAATAAGACTCGAGTTTTTCGGCTTTTAGTAAACTTCCGTCTTTTGACTTTTTCTTCGATAAATCTTTAGAATTGGTCTTGGACTTCCGTTCTTTTTCCACTCTTGATCTTTCGACTTCATCTTTCGTCTTTTTCTTCGATAAAAGCCCGTGAATGCCGTGTTTTCTCCACTTTTCACCTTTTCGTCCTAAATCACAACAAAAACACAAACCACGCATAATTCCGACATAAATGACATAAAATACACGTTTTGGTTCGGTTATTATTGTAATTAAGTGGTAAAAAGGATGGGTGTTTTCACACCTATCAGGCTTCTTCTAACTTAAGTTGTATTACTCCTTTGGATCTCGTCAGTATGTCCCTAAGTTCAACACTAACTTTAAGGTCATGAGACAAAACATTAATTTGATCTTTTAGGTCAAATTCCATTTTCTTATATTCTTCTACAGTCTTTTCAGTTTGAAAAAGTGCCATTTGATAATTAGATAGCTTGCATTTTTCATCAAAAACATCTTATTTTAACTTTAAAATTTCTTTGTTAAGTTTTTCAGTGTTTAAACGACAGCCTTTACTACAGAAAGCATCATCATATACCTCATATTCTGATGAAGACGAAGAATGTGCCATGAGAGCAAAGTGAACATGCTCTTTTTCTTCCTTCTCTGCAATCAAGGCCTTGTTCTCTTCCACATCCTTTGCCAAAAAGCTCCAGTCTTATCCAACACCATCAATGTCTTGCATGGCAACCATAGCCTTTGTGTCTTCAACCTTGATGATTTGGCTTGAAGGCTTTCAAGCATCAGATCTTCTTAGAGATCTGCATTCCCTCATAAAGTGACCCATCCTATTGCAGTTGTAACACTCAACCTTGGATTTATCAAACCCAGCAGTGTCTTTAGCATTGAAGGTCATCTTCTTTCTGAATCTCATATTCCATCTGTTGACCCTTATACTTGCAAGTGCCATATTCTATTTAATATCCATCTCTTCCAAATTCTCCTCACTGATTTGCTCAAGGTCCTCATATGTAATCATAGAACCATTGGGCGATGCAGCGATGTATGCACACACTGTGTCTTGATGAATACCAGCAGGTTTAATCCTTGGTGAGGCAACATTGTATGTGTCAGCGTCTGAATGTGAAGCGCTAACAAAGGTTGATCCATCGCTAACACAAGGTGATCCAGTAACAGGATGCACATATGATTCTTTCTTAGCAACTTGAGCTTCACTATGTGAGATGAAAGCCATGTTTCCAGAGGTAGATTTGCTTCCATGATCCAACAGGATTTCATTCTCTACAATTTTTAGTTTATTGTAGACGTCATCAAAAGTAGAACTCTTGTGGGAATTGGTGACCATCACCAAGACTTTTAAGGAAATTAGTAATGATATCAGCATCATTATACTCTGTTCCCATAAAGGACAATTTGCTAGTGATGTCTAGAAGCCTGCTTCTTACCTCACTTAGTTTCTCATTGGGAAGAGCCTTGAACACAGCATACTCATGCAAAAGTTGCTTCTTCTTTTCTAGGGAAGTATCATCATTACCACCATAGTTGACTTGAAGAGCTTCCCAAAGTTCTTTGGCAGACTCAAACCCTCTATACTTGTGTTGATTGTCTGGACCCAAAGAGAGTTTGAGAATGCTTAAAGTTTTCATATCATTCCTTCTTTTTACAATATCCTCAGTTGCAACAGCTCTCCCATTCGTAGGTCTTTCTTTTCGATCTTCGGCAGTTTAACCCTCAACTGATCTTAAAGCAACAGCAGCAGCAATCCTAGCAGCTTTATGGAATGTGTTTCCATATTCACTAATTTCCCAGAGAGTGTGATCATGAATTTGAAGGTATTGTTCAAAATTGAACTTCCATAGCTCAAAGTTGTCAAGGTCTAGCATGGGGATTTTTAGGTTGTGACTTGATGAGGAGGAGGTCATTGAATCTGGAGTAGACATCTTGTCTAGTTTTAGGTTTTCGTGTTCTTTAGGTCAAAGTTCCTCAACAAGCTTTGATACCACTTGTTGATTCCAAACTTAGATCGATTAGCTTTGTGTTAATGAGATTTAATCAAGTTAAACACTAAGAGAAACTTTGTTGTTGTATGAATAATTCAAGTGTTATGCGGAATTAACACTTGAATAAAGAACAAGTAAAACAAGTAAAACAAGTAAAACAAACTTTCACTTTTGATTGATGAAACAAACTTGATTACAATGAAAGTCGAATACTGAATAATGATATGTATAATCGATAAACCCTGCGACCTCCTTTTATAACATAAGGAGTCGTGTACAATGGATAACATATCAACAATTTTAGGAAAAGATAAATATAGAAAATACAATATTTGAGTATATCTTTTCTTCAAATAACAAACGTGTTGACTAAGTTTTCCTATCAGTGCTTGGACTTCTTCTTGTCAGCGCTTGGATACTTCTTGTCCATGCTTGATCTGTCAGCGCTTGATTTCTTCTTATCAGCGTCCAAATAACTCTTGTCAGCGTCTAAGTGTCTTGGCTCATTTTATTCCCAACACCAAGGTGGTCAGCAAAAATGAGGGATAAAAACCTGGTGTAAACCACATTATTTTCCCTAGTTTTCTTCTCCATTTTTCCATGGAGATCTTCAAAGATTAACCTCCCAAAATCAGCTTTTATACCCTTTGCCAGACAATATAAAATCAAGGCATCCTTTTGATTGATTTGATCAAGCCATCTAGTTTTCCCACCCAGACACTCAATTAGGATTGACATCAAAAGTTTCCACTTAGGTGGTAAACAGCATCTCTTCAGCCCACCCTTCTCACAAATCTCTTTAGTGTACCCAATTTCTTTGAAAAATGTTTTGACAACAAAAAATCATTGGGTACAGCCTCATACTCATTAGGGTCATCCAAATAGTTTAACCCCTAAAACCCTTCTAAACAGCTTTAAACCTATTTTCCAGGAATACCAACAGTTGTAGAATCAAACTCAATTGATTTCTTGTTTTTTTTAAAGATTTGAAAATGATATGAATCTTCAATCTTCAAAAGATATATGTAAACACTTTAGACTGATTTGTAAAAGTTATTTTAAAACATTTGAAAAGATTATAAAACTTTTAGGGTTTCTTTTGAACAAATGGCACAAACTCTCTCATTAATGTTCTGAAAAGTGGTATGATTTTCTGTTGCTTTGAACAGTGAAACGCCTCATTGTTGTTTCTTAGATATGCTGAAGTTGATGGCAATACTTGTGAGCTTTAGTGCATCAGATGAGGCGACAAAACCCCATATACATGTTCACATAAGTGAACAGGACATATGACATTGCACGCTCCTCTACTCAGGCCTAGCTCCTCAGTTGTATTAAAAACTTTGTTCAGAATTTGCTGAAGAAAACTTTTGATGACTGGTGATCATTTGTTCAGCTTTAGTGAATCAGATAAGGCGAAAAAACATCATATACACAATCACATTAAGGGAGATAGACACATGACATTGCACGCTCCTTTACTCATACACTGCTACTTAGCATTAATCAAAAATTTTAAGAAATGTTGAACCTTCAAGCTTCTTCAGTGAATGCTGAAGGTTCAGGTTTTGTATCATCAATGTTCAGCATACCAAGCTCCATTATCAATCTTTTGAAAGTTGGTTCATCCAATGGTTTGGTGAAGATATCAGCCAATTGATACTAAGTGGGGATGAAATGTAATTCAATGCCCCTTTCACAATATGATCTCTGATAAAGTGATATTTGATATCAATGTGTTTTGTTCTTGAGTAAAGGACTGGATTGTTGGATATTGGAATAGCACTAGTGTTATCACAAAAGATTGGTACCTTTTCATATTCTATGTCATAATCAGCCAGTTGACTTTTCATCCAAAGAACATTGGCACAACATCAAGCAGCTGCTTTTTAGCACTCCAACACACAAGTTTGCCACCTAGCAATTGTGAGAAGTGTTTTTTTCTGTCCATATTGCATCCAGCATAATCAGAATCTGAATACCCCTTTAGATTAAAACCTGAGGATTTGGGGTACCAAATACCTAGACTTGGTGTACCTTTTAGGTATCTGAAAATTCTCTTTACATCAGTAAGGTGTGATTCCTTTGGATCTGCTTGGTATCTTGCACAAAGGCATGTAGAGAACTGAATGTCAAGTCTGCTTGTAGTTAAGTACATGAGTGACCCAATCATACCTCTATACTGAGTCTCATTGACTGGTTGTCCATTGAGATCAGGTCCTAAGTTGTTAAGGGGTACCATTGGAGTCTTTACTGAGGCACAATTGATATCATACTTCTTCAGCAGATCCTTGACATATTTTTCTTGATTGATGGAGATGCCTTGGTCAGATTGTTTAATCTGAAGACCAATTGTAGAAACTAGAAGGGGGTTGAATAGTTTCTTAAATTTACTTGTTAAAGATTGGTTTTTAAAAATCCTTTTCAAAAACTTAGGCTTGAGTGTATTTATGTGAAACATTCTTATACACAATATGAACAAGGTATAGTGAAACTAAACTAATAATCACAAGTATAAAGAATAATGAATGTAAAGAAATAAGGGAAGGAAAGATCAAACCAAACACCAAGGATTTATAGTGGTTCGGCAACGAAGCTCACTCCCCGTTCCTACTCTACTCCTCGAGTACTCCTTACTCGAGAGTTCACTAATTAACAAGCTCCTTAAGGTGGAGAAACCGTACACAACGTCGCTTAACCAATTTTTCACTCTAAGCTAAAAGTCTAGTCCTAATCTTAGCTAGGACCAATCTACACCAATATACTTTAAGGGCCAAGTATAAACCTTAATACATACACAACTTCCAAATAGACACAACTACTTGGATCTTCACAACAATGAATAAATAAGTTTGGATCTTCAATGGATCTTTGAGGTAGATACAACACTTCAAGGATGATAGTGTTCTTCTCTTTGCACTTTGAGAGGAAAAGATGAGAGGAGAAAGATTCACTTCTAAACAAGTAGTAATCAAACAAATGATCAAGGATTTGAGTGATTTAAGAAGTATGAAAGAATCTGTGAATGTATGTGCAAAAGAGGTGAATTGAAAGTCTGAGAATGGTCCACTATTTATAAGACAAACATCCAACGGCTATATCGGCCCGAGGTTCCTTATTGGAGCCCGTGGTTCCTTATCGATAAGGAACCGCTATGGGTGCTAAGGAACCGCTTGCATAGACTCCGCTCCCTTTTGTCTTTTAGTGGATTGGTTTGAATCTGGGGATTAAAATATTCTGAAAGGATATTCCAAACCAAGATAGAATATGTCATTTTCAAATTTCAAATTTTCCAATAATTAAGTTAATAAAACATTTTCTTAAAAAGAAAGTTTAATTAAAAAAACTTGTCACACTTGATAAAAAGTGAGTTTTAAGAAAAGGTTAAAACCTTGATCACTTAATTCGGATGAGTACTTGTTTGTTCATACCTTAAGTGATAATGGTTGAAATGAAAAAAATACTTGAACTCAAGAATTCGTCTTTTCGTTGTTTTCGTAAATGCTTGTTTTTACATATTGTCGTAATCAAAACAAAGCAAGACCGAAAAATGCAAGTAATATTTTTAGGCATCATTGCATTAACACATTTCATCGAGGTCACTGATGCCAACAAAGTCTTGACATTCTTGACGGTTGAACATAATCATTCTCAATTCTGGTTCGTCTAGTACATGGCTAGGGAGATGATTTTGAAACTAAACAAATCCTTTGTACATCTTTGTAGTGACAAAAAAGTCACCCACACCAGGTTCTATCATATTGGCTCTTTTGTTCAGCTCCAGTATATGATCTTGATCCTCTAGAGAAGCTTGAGTGCTGATGTTCAGAATCTCACCCAGTCTTTCATGATTTCTCATAAAGTGCTCAATTATGGTGCGAACTTCATCCCATCTCTTGGATTTCCTTTTCTCAATCTTCACAGTCATTTCAGTCCACTCAGTGTAAGAAAGTTCTTTTCCTTGTAAGTTTTCAATGATCTCATCAGTTCCATCACCCCTATAGAACTTGAGATGAATATCACCTCTACTGGTGAGCATATCAACATTGGTGATTGGTGAGAGATTTCTTCTGTTCAGCCTTGTTATACAAAACTTTTCATATAACATTTTCTTCTTCAAAATATTTTCACTTTAGCTTTCCCTATTTGTTCATACAAGCCCAACTTCATATTTCTTAGCTTTTCTTCTTCCTGAAGCTTGTATATTTTGTTGAGTTCTTCTTGAGTGGCCACCCCAGCTTTGATCAGTCGATCATTCAGTGTATAATCTCTTTTGTTCTTGGGTATGCAGGGAGGTGAACCACTATCAGTTCTGTCTTCCCTTGTGGTCAGCCCATCCACATGATTATTCTTGGTTGATGACTCCTCTTTACCCTTTGCTAGGCTCTTTTCAGTAGATGGTGACTCATAGACAACAGGTTGTTTCTGAGCCTTCTTTTGGGCATGTTTTTTAAAGAGCTACTAGATGGTGTTTTTCTCCCCCCCCCCCAATAGAAGACTGCCCAGCAGCTTCTGATGACCCACCAGCAGGGAAGAGGCCAAAAATATGATCAAGAGTGGTAGATACCTTGGCCAGCATGGCTGGAACATTTTCAAGGGCATTTAGTTTCTGCTGAACCTCATCAGATAAGGTGAACTTTTGTTTCTCCAATAACGCCACTCTATCTTTAATTTTTAACACAGAGTCACACAAAGCATTAACTTGACCAGGCACTGGTGTGAACTCTGGTGGGAACTCCATGGAAGCACTGTTGATGGAGTCCATAAGAGATGACATTTCTTTCTCTAAGGAAGTGGTGGTGGCCACATCTTTGACTAGAGGCTTCAAAGCAGCAACGATGACATCCTTGATTTGTTCAGCAGAAGGAGGAATTGGTCTTGCTTTAAGAGTTGAGATTTCAGTATCAGCAAGCACCTTTTCTTCATTCAGTTTAGCCACATGTGATTGAAGAATCAACACTTGATTTGTTAATTCTTTTACCTGTTCAGATCTAAGGGATAGTGGCTTTGGTGTTGCATCAACAGTCTCTTCAACACTGTCATCAAGGTTGACTGGAATTCTTTCACTGAACCTAAGTTCCTTCTCCAAATCATCACCAGACATGCTGAATACAAATGAAGGCAAGTGTCCCACCTTGGCGCCCGTGGTGAGATTCACTCCCTTGGGTGTCTTCTGAGCATCACCTCCAATATGAGGATCAGTTTCAAGTCCTTCACCACCAGGGTTGGTTTTACCTGATGGATCCAATGCTGGCTCAACACTACTAAGCTAAGGGTGAGCTCCATCTTCACCCTTCTCTCTTAAAGAAGTTTGAGAGATAGGTTGCCTTATGGGCCTCTGAAGGTGACGGCTGGCTTGGGTTTGTGTCCTTGGCCAAGGACTTGCTTTTCTTCCCAACATGGCCTTGGGGCTCATCAGCAACCTTCTTAGAGGAAGATTGTGTGAGGGTTTTCCTCATTCTGGACTCACGTCTAACCTTTTTAGTATTAACAGACGTGCTCTTATGACAAGGTCCAGATGAAGCTCCAGGCTTTTTGCCCTTCAGATCCCCTTCTCTGGTTGGAGAAGTGTCTTGTGGAGCTTTATACACTACTGGAGCATCTGCTGAGCAGATGTTCAACATGGGTTGTGTAAGAGGAGGATCAATGGTGCTGACTGGAATGTTCTAGCGAGTAAGATCAAATGGTCGAAAAATCAGTTTATCTCCATTGATTTTTGAAAAGTCATCACCAAGATGGTCAACAAAGTAGAGAGATAGAAATTTGGTGTAAACAACGCTTTTCTCTCTTGTCTTTTTCTCCAGCTTCCCATGGAGATCTTCAAAAATAAGCCTCCCAAAATTAGATTTAATTCCCTTGGTCAGACAGTATAAAATAATAGCATCCTTTTGGTTGATCTGGTTAAGCCCTCCAGTCCCCCCCCCCCCCCCCCCCAACACTCAATAAGAATAGTCATCAGCAATTTCCACCTTTGTGGCAAACAACTCCTTTTTAACCCCCCTCCTTCTTAGTAATCTCTTAAGTATACCCAATTTCTTTTAAGAAAATTTTAACAATCATAAAATCATCAAGTATAGCTTCATAATCACTAGGGTTTTCTAAATAATTTAGACCCAAAACTCTTCTAAATAATTTTAGCCTAAATTTACCATGAATCTCAACCGTGGTATAATCAAACTCTATAGACTTCTTGTTGTTAGAAGCTTCTGATGTGAACCAAAATTCTTTTAAAACATTTTGAAACATCATACCAGAATCCTTAAACAATGCATCCCTTAAAACACTTTTGGACAAGTAAGTCATTACTTGTTCCCTAGGAACATACTTAATGGATTCAGGTTTGAGTAAGGTGATATTGTTGGGCTTGAAGATGATATCTTCAATGGGAAAAGTAACATGGGTGGATGGGTTAGGTGTGATCTTTGCAACCTTTAGGGAAGAAGATTTAGCCATTGTTGTTTTTGTGTGTGTTTCTTTTGGAAAGAGAGAGAGTTTGTGTGTGTCTTTTTGATGAAAAAATTTGTAATCAAGGAATGAAATCCAATTGTAAGGGATTATATAAAAACTTGAACAGATTTGTAAAAAGATTTTAAAACCATTTGAAAAAATTATAAATCTTTTAGGGTTTCTTTTGAACATTTGGCACAAACTCTCTCATTAATGTTCTACAAAAAGGTATGATTTTCTGTTGTATTGAACAGTGAAACGCCTCATGTGTCAGGGAGTTGTTGACTGTAGATGGGGACGTTTGAAATTTCCTTAATTAACAAATGACACCTTTTGAAAGAATGTTTGTTTTATTCACAAGAAAATTCAATGCCATTTAATACTTTTCATCACATGATTGATTTGTTTTAAAAGTTGTTGCTCAGATATGCTGAACCTGATGGAAATACTTGTGAGCTTCAGTGCGTCAGATGAGGCGACAAAACCCCATATACATGTTCACATATGTGAACAAGACATATAACATTGCACGCTCCTCTACTCAAGCCTAGCTGCTCAGTTGTATTAAAATTTTCTTTAGATTTTGCTGAAGGAAAATTTTGATGACTGGTGATCATTTGTTCAGCTTCAGTGAATCAGATAAGGCGACAAAACATCATATACACAATCACATAAAGTGAGATAGACACATGACATTGCACACTCCTTTACTCAAACACTGCTACTTAGCATTAATCAAAACTTTTAAGCAATGTTGAACCTTCAAGCTTCTTCAGTGAATGCTGAAGGTTTAGGTTTTGTATCATCAATGTTCAGCATACCAAGCTCAATTATCAATCTTTTGAAAGTTGGTTCATCCAGTGGTTTGGTGAAGATATCATCCGATTGATATTGATTGGGGATGAAATATAATTCAATGTCCCCTTTCACAATATGATCTCGGATAAAGTGATATCTGATATCAATGTGTTTTGTTCTTGAGTGAATGACTGGATTGTTAGATATTGCAATAGCACTAGTGTTATCACAAAATATTGGTAAATTTTCATATTCTATGTCATAATCAGTCAGTTGGTTTTTCATTTAAAGAACATTGGCACAACATCCAACAGCTGCCACATATTCAGCTTCTGCTAAAGACATGGCAACTGTTTGTTGCTTTTTAGCACTCCAACACACAAGTTTGCCACCTAGCAATTGGCAAGCACCAAAAGTGCTTTTTCTGTCCATATTGCATCCAGCATAGTCAGAATCTGAATACCCCTTTAGATCAAACCCTGAGGATTTGGGGTACCAAAGACCTAGACTTATAGTACCTTTTAGGTATTTGAAGATTCTTTTTACAGCAGTAAGGTGTGATTCCTTTGGATTTGCTTGGTATCTTACACAAAGGCATGTAGAGAATTGCATGTCAGGTCTGCTTGTAGTTAAATACATGAGTGACCCAATCATACCACTATACTGAGTCTCATTGACTGATTGTCCATTGAGATCAGGTCCTAAGTTGTTAGGGGTACCATTTGAGACTTCACTGAAGCACAATTGATATCATACTTTTTCAGCAGATCCTTGACATATTTTTCTTGATTGATGGATATGTTTTAGTCAGACTGTTTAATCTGAAGACCAAGGAAGTATGTGAGTTCTCCTATCATACTCATCTCAAACTTGCTGGTCATAAGCTTGGAAAATTGTTTGCACAGTTTCAAGCTTGTTGAACCAAAAATAATGTCATCCACATAAATTTGTACCAGAATGGTGTCAGTTTTAGATTTATAGATAAACAAAGTGCTATCTATTTTTCCTCTGACAAACTTATGTTCAATGAGAAATGTTGAGAGAGTTTCATACCAAGCTCTTGGAGATTGCTTCAGTCCATACAAAGCTTTGTAAAGCTTTTAGACATGGTTTGGGTATTTACTACTCTCAAAGCCAGGAGGTTGTGTAACATAAACTTCTTCTTTTAAGTCACCATTTAGGAATGCACTTTTGACATCCATTTGGTAGATGATTAAGTTCATGTAAGTGGCATAAGCAAGAAAGATTCGTATGGCTTCCATACGTGCAACTAGAGCAAGGGTTTGATCAAAATCAACACCAAGATCTTGATTGAATCCTTGGGCCACCAGCCTAGCTTTGTTTTTGGTCACCACATTGGTTTCATCTCTTTTAAGTTTGTAAACCCATTTGATGCCAATGGTTGATTTGTCATATGGAAGAGGAACCAATTTCCAGACGTTATTTCTTTCAAATTGATTTAGTTCCTCTTGCATGGCAACCACCCATCCAGGGTGAGTGAGTGCTTTAGAAACCGTTTTAGGTTTAATTTCTGAAAGAAAGTTTGCATAGAGGCATTCTCCAGGTGAAGCATCACTCAGTTTCTTTGCCATAGATCTAGTAACTCTACCTTCTCCATGATTGCCTATTATGTTCACCAACTGTATGTGACTATTATTAGTCCAAGATTTTTGTGGAACTAGAGAATAGGCACTGGTATCATGATGAGAACTAGAGCTTGGAAGTCCATAACATGGGACTGAAATTGGATTATCTCTAGTGTCTACTGAAGGATATTCAATAGACAAATGTTTAATCAATGGAGGGCTTCCTTCTAGGTCAGAAGCAACACATCCAAGACCTAATTCTCTAGAGATAGTTGGAGAGTTTTAAGCAGAGGGCTCATATTGTTCATCAGCAGCTTCATTGGATTGATCATTTTGATCATGTGTGTCAGTATGCTTATTGTTTTGAAATTGACCATTTTGGTCATTTGTGTTGCTTTGATGATCATTTTCACCATTTTGAGACTGTTCATTATTTGATTGACAGCCATCAGTATTTGATAATGAAGGATTTCCTTTTGTAGGACTTGTCAAATCTTCAAATGGATCAATATGAGGAACTGAATTGCTTGTTTGATATCTTTGAGAAGGTTCATAATGTTGAAATTCATCAGATGGATAGTTGTGAGATTCATGAATATGAAGTTCATCATCTGATGGATTTGTAAATTTGAGAGCTTCAGAACTTTCATTGAAAGTAATGTGATAAGTTTCTTCAATACATTGTCTTCTTGTGTTGAAGACTCTATATGCTTTAGATACTAGAGAGTATTCAAGGAAGTAACCATCGTCAGATTTTTCATCAAACTTACCAAGGTGATTGTGAATGAATACTGGACACCCAAACACATGTAAGAATGAAATGTTTAGAATTCTCCCCCTGAAGACTTCATAGGGAGTCTTCATGTATCTCTTCACAATGATGGATCTATTTTGAGTGTAGCAAGCAGTGGCTATAGCATCAGTCTAAAAATGCTTAGAGAGAGCAGATCCAGTAAGCATTGTCCTTGCTGATTCAATCAAAGTTCTGTTCCTTCTTTCAGCCACACCATTTTGTTCAGGTGTGTAAGGAGATGAGAAATTTTGGGAAATTCCTTTGTCATCACATAATTTGATCAGTATGTGATTTCTGAATTCAGTGCCATTGTCAGTTTTGAGTTGCTTGACATAAGTGTCATTTTGATTTTCAACTCTTTTGATGAAAGACATAATGGCATCTGGTGCATTGCTTTTCTTTGTCAGAAAATATACCCAGGTGTACCTAGAGTACTCATCAACAATGACAAGTGTATAATTTTCATGACAAATGGCCCTAGGTAATATTGGGCCAAATAAGTCCATGTGAAGCAAGTGAAGACTTTCTTTGATTGAGAAAGTTTGCTTTGTTTTGAAACTGGCCCTATGGTGCTTCCCTTTTTCACATGTTGAGCATGGTTTTTCCTTGGAGTAGACAAGTAAAGGAAGACAAATAACAAGATTTTGTTTTGCCAGCAGAGTTATTGTTTTGAAATTTAGATGGGAGAGCCTCTTATGCCAAATCCAGTTAGTAATGTTGGAGGCTCTAACAAAGAAACATGTCTCTTGAGTAGAGTTCATGTTCATAACATAAACATCTTTGACTCTGGGAGCAATCATCACAATTTCATGATTGGAGTTGAAGATTGTACCCTTTTTTGTCATCAAACAGCACTAGATACTTTACATCACAATGTTGACTGATGCTGATGAGGTTGTGCTTCAATCCATTGACATATGCCACCCTTGTAAAAACTAGGGTAAAAACTATAAAATACCATTTTACTTATTGATTTGTGCCGACTTTAAACACTTACTAATTAATCTCGTGACTTTACCATTATACTTTCAAATTCGTTCCGACTATACCAATATAAGCTTGAAATGACTATATTACCCTTTTAAATAACTAATATACCCTTTGTCTTTCTTCTTTTTACATTGATGAAAAAAATCCTCTTTTTACTATGAAACTCATTACAGATTCGTAATTTTGTTCATATTTTTTTAGTTTAACCATTCCACCATGTCTCTTCCAATCCTCTGTATCATATCTAATTATTCGAGAGTAATTTACACTAATTTTTCAAAGCTAAAGAGACTTTAATATGAATAATTTGTTGTGATAACTAAGGTGACCAGCAAATGATTGTGTAATGACAGCGAGTAAAATGAAAGATGCGAGAAACTAGATGGAACTGCGATCTTCCATATCTTTATCGACTCAACCCATGTTCGTTCAAGTGTTGAAACATGGAGTTCGTCATAGTCTGCAAATAAAAGTGGTTGTGGATGATTGTGTTATGGTGTAGCCAAAAAAACCATATACCTTAAATGAGAGTGTGTGGTAACAGCTTAGCCTTAATTGAATTTGTAGGGTTTAGTTTGAATATTATGGGACAATGATCATCACATGTTAATTATTGTGCCTGTACTAGTAGTACGGAGTAATTATTTTGGCATCTTTATCGTTTCTTTTTTTTCTACTACTATTTTTCATGAGTGGGTTGAGTATATTTGGTGATATATAAGAATTTTATCAAAGATAAAAGTGGGTGTTGATGTTGTTATACGATAGATATTGAGGCGGCGATGTTTATAAAACTTTTGATTTTCAAAAAGAAAAAAACTAGAATGGAGGAGTGAGAAGCAGATTTATGGTAATACATGTAATTATTGTGAAGAAGACAAGGGTAATATAGTCATTTCGGGCTTATATTGGTATAGTCGAAACAAATTTCAAAGTATAATGGTAAAGTCACGAGATTAATTAGTAAGTGTATAAAGTCGACACAAATCAATAAGTAAGTTGGTATTTTATAACTTTTACCCTAAAAACTATACCATCGCATAACACTAAACCAAATACAACTTTGGGACCTTGTTCCTCCTTATACTTGTGCAGATGACTTTTAGTACCAGTCATATGCCTTGAGCAGCCACTATCCAGGTACCAAATAGGCTTCTTGAGATCAGACTGCACAAGTTAAGGAAATGGTCAGTTTTGTTTTGAACACCACCTTTGATGGGTGGGGGGTTTTAGATCTAGAAGGTGTTCTAGATCTGGAGGGTCCTCTTGATGAGGATGTATGTGATTGCTCAGAAGAATAAGAGGTCTGAACAGCTTTTGCTTTCTTAGCCTGGAGGGCTTCACCTCTTCTGAACCACTCTATATGATTGTGATCAATTGTAGTGTGGACATTGCTTCCACAAGTTTCACAACATTTGGTAATAGTGTTTGGGTTTCTTGGTTTAATACCTCTTCTGGGTGAGATAATTCGATTGTGTCCATGAGTGTCATGGTCATAACTTCCACAAATATTACAAACAGGGTAATAGTGGCAGTCATTTGAGTGATGATTGCCCATACCACAATGAATGCATGATGGGAAAGGCATATTTTGCCTGGAATGAGATGCTTCAGTATGGTGAGCATCAACACTAGTTTTAGCAAGCATATATTGAGTATGTTCACAAGTGCGATGGTCAGTCCTCTCACATTTAGTACAATAAATCACTTTTAGACATGTTTCAGTGAGATGGTTGTTTAAACCACATAAATCACAAGCCTTTTTAAATTGTGTCTTGTACCTATAATGTGGAGAGTTTGAAGGTTCATCTATGAATCGAGTCGGTGTTTGCTGATGCCTGAGCTGCAATTTATGGTCATGGATCTCTTGCATGACAAGATACATTCTCTCATCTTCCTTAGTTCTAGCATTCTTTAGTTTATTTGTTGAGACTGAAGATGTAGTTCCCTTATTTGAACCTTCAGCAGGAGCTGAAGAGTTTTTTGATTTGTCAATTTTGACATGTTTGGAAGAACTACTTTTGTGTGTGGTGTGAGACTTGATGATTGACTGTATCGATTTAGGTCCAGTAGAGGGTTCAGCACCAGCCAACTTCTCTAAAGGAGGAAGTGGGGTACTTACTTTATTCTCTAAATCATCATCTGAGTCATCCTCAGTGACTGAGGACTCAACAGGTGCTGAAGAATCATCATTTGCTTGAAACTCAGGGAGAAGGATACGTCTAGTGTCATGATTGGGCAAATTATCTTCAACTGACCTTACAACATCAAGGATCAAACTACCATCCTCATTTGAGGCTTTGACAAAGACAATCGAGTTGGTGCTGGAGGATCCTCCAGCACCAAGCATTTTCCTTTTTTGAGCAGGAATTTGTTCATTGATGCATTGATTTACCCTATCAGAGTTCCTAAGCCAAGATTTAACAATATCTTTTGCTTCTTTTAGTTCAACTCTTAGGGAGTTATTTTCATCAAGAATATCTTTGTTCAATTGTTGAAAAGTAAGTACATCAAGTTTAGCTTCTTTTAGCTCTATTAGCTTACTTTCAAAATCATCAAGTTTTAGAACAAGTTTATGATATTTTTCAAGCAAATTGTTTCTTTGTTCTTCAACAAATTTCAGATCAATACTCATGTAATCAAAGACAAACTTAATGTCATCTTTATCTTCTAATTCAAGAAGAGTTTGTACCTTTTTTATTGTGATATTGACCCATTCACCATTTCTGACACTTTCTCTGGCCACAACATTGGAGTTTGACCCTTCATCATCAGCAAGTTCCATTAGCACTTTCACATTAACCAATTCATCATCATCTGAAGAAACATCTTCTTCATCCCATTCATAGGCTTCAGCAATGAGCCCTTTGTTCTTATCTTGCTTAGGAGCCTTGGAGGAAGAACTTTCAGTGCTCATGAGAGCCAGTCTAGCCTTGATTTCTCTGTATTTTGCCTCAAAGTCTTTTACTGGTCGAAGTTCAACCCTGTTTTGTTGAAAAGAGGTTGAAGCAATTTGTTTTGGTTGAAATGATGATTGACCATATGGTCTTGATTGAGCTGGTGAAGAATAAGAAGGGATGGATGTTTTGGAGTAACAATACCTAGCATAGTGACCAGTCTTCCCACATTTGTAGCATTCAGTGTCAACTGAAGTGTTTGTGGTGCTGGAGAACTTGCCTCCTTTCTTAAATAACCTTCTAGACTTGGCCAGAAGTGCTCTTTCATGAAATTCCTCTTTGATGTCATTCAGATATTCCTCACTAGTTCTTGTGTCTTCTTCATCATCAGAACTATCTTGGTAGTCTTGGATGACAGCCTTACCGAATAAGGTTGTAGACAAGGGTGTAGCAATGGTTAATGATTTACTCTTGCTTGAGCCTTCATAAATCCTATCAAGTAAGTTTTCTTCATATTTGAGTTTCCCAAAAAGAGAGGTCATATCACAATCTTTAATGTGATTAACATTTCTCAAGCTTTGGCAGAAACGGAGCCACTTTTTTGGCAATGCATTAATAAAAACTGTGTTGATTTCAAGTTTTGAAAGCTCAACACCATCATTCACAAGTTTATTCATCAGTGCTTTGTATCTAGTGAATGTTTGTGTGAGGGTTTCCCCTTCTTTCTGCTTGAAGGTGTTGTATTGAAGCTTTAAATCCATGATTCTAGTTTCTTTCACATCAGAAGGTCCCTCATGATAGAGAATAAGGTCCTCTCATGTAGATTTTTCTGTTTTGCAATTCACAACAGAATTCATTTGGTCATTTGGTAGTACAGACATGATGAGACTTTTGAGACGCTGGTCTAGGTTAGCAGTTTTTCTCTCATCAACAGTCCATTGTACTTTAGGTTTTCTATTATCCCCAACCATGGGAACAAATGGACCATTTTCAATGATTCCAAGGAATTGAGGTTCAATTCCAACCGTGTGGAAAAGGAACCTCTTCTTCCAATTTGTGAAATTAGCTACCTCTAGTACAGGAGCAGCATTGAGTTGGACACCCCTATATTCTAGGGTTTGTGGTATAACTTGAGCCATTTTTGGATCTTGATTAGAAAACTTTTAAATGAGCAGTTTAATAAAATAAGAGTTTAGCTAATCAAACTGCTCTGATACCACTTGTTGGTCCCTTATAAATCGTTATTACTTATCAACCTTAAGTAATAACTCTTTACCAAGACTCAAGTGTGTTGTTTTAGAAATAGATAAGAACTATGAACAATTAAAACAATAATACCAATAACTTTTCAACGTATAGACTTTTATTAGAATCAAATAAAGAATCTATAACCACTTTGTTTGCGGAATAACAAAGTGGTTGAATGACAATGGGTTGTGATCTCCTCTACTTAAACGTATAACCAAAGTTAAAGTCTAAGCTCCAATCTAAACGTTCATATGCTTCTTGGCTATATGGTATAGTTGTTATCAAGAGAGAAAGGTTTTTCGAGTTTCTACTCTTGTATTGGTTACCTTTCTCCTCTCAATAAGCACTCCTTATATAGGCAGTGCAAAACTAGGGTTTGCATTTGCATGTTTTGATGCATGGGTTTATCTAGTGGGTGGTTGATGCCCATGCTGGATAAACAGTACAAAGTACATAATAAACTATTCTAGAAAAGATAAAGGTTGTACTTATAGCTAACTCTACAAGCAACCTACTTTGGCTTAAAGTTATCTTTTCTTGCCTAATTCAAACCATCGGAATACTGAAGAGTCTTCGGTATCCTAGGGGAGATCGACATCATTCAGTTTGGTATTGTCAAACCAAACTGAACAGAAAGCTCTTCTTCAAGACTTGTTCTTTAGCAACTAGACCGCCTAGTATTTGAAGCAAAGACTCCTTTGTCTTCTAAGTTCACTGGAAGAGGAATGCTGAACATTCTTCGGCTACAAAGTCTTCAGTAGGAACTTTGTTCCTCTGGTCATCCTTCAGCAGACTGGCCTTACTACTGAGCATGAAACACTTAGGGGGATTTTATATTCAAATCCTAGAGTTGCTTCAGGGTCAGTAAATGCTGACCCAACAAAACTATTATCAAAATGTATAGAAACCAAAAGAGATAAATTCACATTTAACTCAATTAGGAATTTGTGAAGCCAAATTACTTCATAAAGGTAACAATATTCATAGCTCTATATTCTACTTCAGCAGTTGATTTAACAAACATAGATCGTCTCTTAGTCTTCAAGGAAACAAGACTCTTTCCAAAGAACACAGAATACCTAGTTATAAACCTCCTATTAGTCTTACACTTATCCATATCCGAGTCCACATACACACTTACCTAAATTAAAATATTTAACAAAAGAAATCCCCTTTATAGGTACATTTTTTAGGTACCTTAATACTCTAAATGTTGACTTCAAATGTGCTTGTAATAGAACATGCATGTGTTGAACCAAAACATGCACAACATAACTCATATCTGCAATGATATGAGTCAAATATATTTGCTTACCCATAAGCTTTTGGTAATTATTAATATGAGTCAAAGGACTACCAACTACTTCTTGTTTAACCTTAGTTTCAATAGGTGTAGGCGTGTAGCACAAGGTTTAAAGGAAAATATACCAAATTCAACCAAAACTTTTAAACAATATTTCCTTTGAGTCAAATACAAATTATTATTTGACCCCAAAACATCAAAACACAAAAAATATTTTAACCTTCCAAGATCTTTAATAAAAAAATTAGAACTCTAAAAAGCTTTAACATCACCAATCTTTTTAGTATTTTACCATTAGTGACAATGTCATCAATATATACCAACTAACAAAACAATGACAACACTATTTTTATTCTTAGTAAATAAAGGAAAATCATTTATAATTTGACAAAACCAATTTCAATAAGCATATATGTAAGTTTCTCATTCCATTATCTAGGTGCTTGCTTCAATTTATATAAGGACTTAACAAGATTATATACATATTTGTCAAAATATCCTTCTAGAAAAGTCATATAGACATCTTCAACTAATTCTCCAT
The DNA here is from genome assembly GCA_025667525.1 of Glebionis coronaria. Lineage (NCBI taxonomy): Eukaryota > Viridiplantae > Streptophyta > Magnoliopsida > Asterales > Asteraceae > Glebionis > Glebionis coronaria. The sequence continues at coordinate 21,449,465 of CM046874.1, forward strand.
AAATAAAAGCATTGTTTATGTCAAGTTGATATGTAGGTCAGTTATTACTAACAGCCAAAGTGAGTATGCATCTTATATTAACCATCTTAATTAGAGGAGATAAAGTTTCCTCTTAATCAATACCCTCCTTTTGATGATAACCTTTTGCAACTACCCTAGCCTTAAGTCTTTCAAGTTTCCTACTAGATAAATACTTAACCTTGTATACCCACTTATTTCCGATAGGTTTTCTACCTAAAGGAAGATCAGTGATAATCCAAGTACCATTTTTGTTAACAACCTCCATTTCAAGGTTCATGGCTTCAGCCCATCTAATATCACTAGCAACCGCACTATAAGACTTAGGCTCTCTAACTGAATAAAGACTAGTGGAAAAACTATAATTCTCAACACTCTACTTAGAGTAATTGGCATTTTTATCAATATTATATTTAAATTTGGTATCAACCTTAAAATCTCTCAATTTAGTAGGCGACTTGTTTTTCTAGTAGACGTCCTCAAATTAAAATTATGTCTATCTTGCCTAACCTCGGGTAACTCAAATTGAATGTTAAGATCTTGATAATCGTTATCACCTTTAGATTAATTACCACTATCAACAAGTGTTGCACTCTTCAAGTCATCACAATCTACCTCTTCTGATGTGGTGTCATCGTGATGCACCCCATCACCCATTCTAGCATCATTAGAGTTTTTAGTACCTCCATGTCATGACTCATTTGTACTCCTAACTGGCACATTATCTCTCTTTTCATCATAGGGTTCATTTGAAAAAAATTCTCTAAGTCAGTATTGAAAATACTTAAACCATTATGACTTCCAACTCCAGATCATAGTTTTTGTTTTCAAAACTATATTTGAATGGAAAAATAGTTTCATAATATTTTACATCCCTTGAAAAATAAAACTTTTTACTTTAAAGATTATGTAGTTTACACCCTTTTTATCAAAAGAATAACCAACAAATAAAACTTTTTACTTTAAAGATTATGTAGTTTACACCTTTTTTATCAAAAGAATAACCAACAAAGACTGACTTTTCTGACCTATAAGAGAACTTATCATTATTGCTAAGCACGATAGAGAAACAAAGACAACTAAAAGTCTTAAGATGGAAGATATTATGTTATGTTTTGTATATTAACTCGTATGTGGTTTTCCATGTAGGAGTCCTGTTAATGAAGTTAACACAAGTTAGCACACAGTCGGTTCACATATTTAAAGGTAATCCCCTGAAACATAAAGTACCTAACAACATTTGATAAGTACCTATGCTTTCTCTAATCAATCCCATTCTGTGAGGGGTATAAAGGCATAATGTTTGATGAAAGATACCATTATCTTTAGAAAATTTATCCATATTATGATTCATAAAGTCAGTCTCATTATCACTACTATAAACTTTTATAGTCTTGTTACTGAGTTTTTATCAGGTTAAAAAAATGCAATTGTATGATAAAACACTTCATTTTTCCCCCTCATCAGAAAAATAGTTGGACACATTTTGGTTTTGGGTTTTGGAAAAGTTCAACGAGTAAAATTTTCTAAAGAAAAACAAAGATATGACTACAAGCAAATGGCATACGTTGAGCGCCAATTGTCAAAAGTTTAATGTGGTGACGTAGCCAAAGTTTAGAAAAAAGTGGCGAGGGAGATTTGGATGTTATGAAAATGGATAGAAGTATGTATCAGGTGGAGCATAAGAATACCATGTTTAGTCAAGTTGACGCTTGGGTACTTTTGAGAGACCATTCCAAATGGGATGCTCCTGATCCAATTGATTCGACCGAAAGTGCCCCCAAAGCACCCGGAGTTGCAAACGAAGATCTTTTTACTTCGGATGCAAGGCCACATCCTCCCGGCAAAAAACATGCGAGTAAGAAAGCCAAATATGAAACTACCTTGAGCACGGGGGCAAACACGGGAAATACCCAATTTGGGGAGCTTATGGAGGCCGAGATTTGTCGTAAATAGGAAGCAGCCGAAAAAGCCTTCCACGTTACTAAAGAGAAACATCGCATTTTAATGCATTTGGAGGGAATAAGATTTCTTTCGACATCCACGAAGGATTTTGACGAGGACGACGCGCATTGGATCAAGAAAACAAAAGAAGAAGTCAAAGCGAAACTTGGTCCCATCGCGACTATTTTTTTTTAATTTCGAATGTATGTTTTTTATATTTCGAATTTAGATTTTTTTATTTCGATCTTATTTATGTTTTTAATCCGAATGTATTTTTTTAATGAATGATTGAAAAGTAATTTAATTTTTTTTAAATAATTAAATTGTTGAGGGTGTATTATGAAAAATAATGAGGTTGGTGGAAAAAAGTAGTGTTAGGATACGAATTGTGGGATGTTCGTGTCATTTTGTGAAATCTGGTGTGGCGTTGAGATGCTTGTGCAAAAGTGATGTTATGGTACCTAGCACTCATTGTTTTCGCACATTGCTTTTGCATAACAAATAGGCAATTTAGTTTTCCTATTTAGTTTTTCGCGTTCAATTTATATCACTAAGCCCATGCCCGGTTTATGGGCTTAATTACTTTGATTAGGGCTATAGGTTTCTTTATTAGAATAGGTAAATCCCCCCTAATCTTTCATCACATATGTGTGGAATATATACAGCAAAGGTTCGGTTGGGCCTTAGGCCTATCAAGACATTAAACATAATGGCCATGGGCTTAATAAACTGTAATGCTAACATTCTTAAGGTTTGTAATTTATAAAATATTTTTGTAATAAAACATAATACTAGGGTTTCTAGCATTTGACAGTGAATTCTCTTCATTCTCTTATTATTGTTATTACAGATTTACAGCCAAGACCGAACACCAACTAGCGATCATGGATTTTAAGAAGCTAAAAGCTAGAGCTATTGCGACTGCATTATGTGCTCTCAAGTTCTTGAGCGACATTCTGTATATATTTACCGATCCTAGAGTTCGGTTGGTGTTCAAAATAAATATATGCACGGATTATTATAATATTTTAGGTCTTAGAAAAAAATGCTCTTCTGAAGAGATTAGGAAGGCTTACAAGAAGATATCATTGATGGTTCATCCCGACAAGAACAAAGTATATGGTTCGGAAGAGGCATTCAAGAAAGTTAACAAGGCGTATCACTGTCTGATTGATGAGTGCTCAAGGAAAAGCTATGATGCAAGACGTGAGAGGGCACCTGATCTCAAAGACGTTATTTACGTTATATGTATTATCGTTACTATGGCTATTTTGCTTCTCGTAATTGGAGTGTGTGTTACTATTGCTCTTGAGGGTCCATACGAAATGGAGATGGGCGGTAAATATAAGTTGCCAAAGATGACCACGGAATACCGAATTGAGTTTTATGTTGATTCATCAAACAATTTTGATGAGAAATACCCTTTAGGTAGTCGTGCACGAGCTGATATTGAGGATACTATCACCAAAGACTACATAAGTATGCTGAGAAGAGAGTGTTACTTTGAACAACGACGAAGGTCAACGCGTAGAGACTTTCCAACTTGTCAGTGTGACAAGTTACAAAGCATGGGAATGCATGAACAAGGTTAGCTATAGTTTTAGAAACAATTACAATGATAATGCTTAGTACACTTTTGATGCTCACTCAAGTGTATTCTAATTTTTTCAAACACGCTGTTACTAGTCATGATGAGTTTTGTTGAGAATTTATATAGATGCAAACTATGAAGCTGATTACGTGTGAAAAGTTTGTTAAAAGTTTAGTTGAGGCTGATGTTGGATTTGTATTCTGTTAAAAAGTTTGATGTGATTAGCTAGTTTGTCTAGTTTAGCTAATTCCGCAGTTTGCTTATTATGAAAAGAGATGTCATTAGTTTTTCTAAATTCACTTATTTTAATTAAAGTCTAGTTTAGCTAATTTTGAAGTTGGATTTGTAGAATAGTAGACGTGAATATATATGCTGGAAGTGCGATTTGTATTCTGTTAAATTAGTTTGTTTAGGTTAGGCGATTTGCAGTCTATTTTTGTTTAGGTTAGGCGACTCGTAATTGCACTTTTCTTTAGGTTTGCTGACTTTCATACAGTAAAATGATTTTCAAGCATCTGGGCTCAAACATAGTTAACTATCAATCTGATTCATGTGTGCTTAGGAGATAAAACACCATTAGATATTGACATGATTCAACATCATTTTAATTTTGATGTTACACTTTCTTGCTATATTCTGTTTAGTTATTTCAGTTGTTCGACTAATGACTCAATAACTTTGTGGATATAGGGAAACCGGTTGCAAAAAGTAGTGGCCACTCACTACTGGTTCAAGCTCTCTTTTAATGCCAGGTAGCATCAAACTTTTTTTCTGAAGAGCCACTTTTTATCACATAAATATGTATAGGGTGAACTTTCATAGTGAATTAAGATGATACTTAGAGTGCCTTGTATGATGTTTATATCAGTGGTGGATTTTGAACATTGCTGGTGTTTCGGCACTGTAAACTTGGGAACTTGGTATATTGAAGTCGAAATAATGTTTAAAAGATTTAAAAGAGAAGAATTTAGATGCCATGCCATTTGGTTTTTAATTAAACAGTGTTACATATTGGAACAGGTCATTACTGATGCTGCTAGTATCTTCTTTTACATATTGCTTTAAATACATATTTTGGATCCAATGGAGTATTTATTAATCTTATCGCGGCGGCGGTACAATCCGTAGTTGTGGTGTCTACATAATATGGGTCAACTGAATAGTATGGTGGCTTTGCTTGCTGGTCGTGGGCGTGGTAAGTCGGCAGCACTTCTCAAACTGCATTTTCGATGTTTAACAGTTAGTGGTGAGTATGGTTACCGAAAATATATTACCTAAATAATAGTTTTGTTAGTAAATAAATTTCATATTTGGGTGATTCAGGCCTTTCAACCCGTTTCCCCCTTTCCATCTTTTTGTTGATCCCCATTTGATCAGTGAGAGATTAAACAACCTGAAGCCACATATATATCACCACCACCTCTAGATAGTGCTGAGTTTTTTATTTGCTACTGCACGTTTTTGCCATTCTAGTTGCATTATTATCGTCATAGTTGGAACCTTTTTCTGTATTCATTATCCCAAAATTAGTATTTTGTTGTGAATGAGAAGCAGAAGCACTCTATTCAAAAGTAAAACACTGATTGATGTGACGGTGTGACCATAAGTCGCAATGATAAAAAAATTTGTTTCAAAACACAAATTTTAGCAACCCCTAGTTATGGTCCTATTGATCCAGAACTAGAGTTTCATTGGCCAGAATTTGAACGGCTACTTATGTTATGTACCATGTTCCTAGATTTGCTATTCATGCGCAAAGCTGTGCTTGCAATCTAATGACATATAAGCCGTAGATGATCGTAATGACTTGATTCAGTTCTCGTTGGTGTGATGTCAAGTGTGATCTCACTGCCACAATAAGAGTGTAGTTTAAATAAGCACTTGTAAATCAGCAGTCACCACATAAGCAGTTTAATATAAGTATACGCGTGCACGATTCTTCATAAGAATTCCTTCGACCCGTGTTCTTCATCTTTAGTTTGGGAATTTGCAACTATTTTCCTCAAATTTTAGAAATTGTTGTTCTTCGTCTTCGGTGCATTTTGATTTCTGAATTTCGTTTGCGAATGAAACATCCCATGCTCAAATCTCATTTTACTTTCATTGCCAACGTTTAATACTCTTATATTCCCATCGACATACAATGGATCTCATCATCATCTTGATCTTCCTCTTTGCTTCCACTACCACCGCCGAACTCGCAGTTCCCGTCAACAAAACATGCTCAAATCTAACAGTCCAAGATCCTACACTTCACACAACACTAGACATATTCTTTACAATCCTTGTAGCTCAAGCAAATTCAACCAACTTTCACCAAGCAAACATCATCAATACCACCGCAACCTCTGTCAATGGAGTCTACCAATGCCGTGCTAACCTATCCCAACCTGACTGCCAAACTTGTGTTATAATACTCGCAAGTATCATTCCAAGACCATGCAACACTGCTACAGCCAGACTTGCTTATAGATTGTAACATGACATATGAGGTTGTTCGAAACCAATTTCTTTATTCTGGAATGTATTTTTTTTAAACCAAATGAAATACACCATATTGTGTTTTGGTATTGCGTTTTGTGAATGATCATATGATTATTGCGTTTGCGAAACATAAATACTTAATAGGAAAAAACATTTGATAAATGTTTAAGAACTGTTTTACATGATTTTTGAAAATTTGTTAAACATAATCTTGTATGCAATAACTTAAATCACAAACACCCCATTTATTTTTAAGCCTTTTTCGGATTCTGGATAAAAACAAATAATTAGCGATTTTGTGGTTTAAATACTTCGGTTTGACGTCTTTAATTTTTGTTGGATATAGATGGTGGCGAAAATTACGGTGGATGTATAGGTGCATTAGTGGCATCCTGGTGGCGATTGTTGTTTCTATGTTACTACAGAGCTAGAAAAGTCAGTACTTAATTGGGGATTAGTAAATACAGTAGTAGTTTGAGCCGACTTCCGGTAGCATTGAGAAATCTGAATTCTATGAGACTAATTAATGTAGTATTTGTGTTTTGAATCAATGCTTTGATTTTTATCATATAATTCTGCTTCTAAGTATTATAGTGTTTTCCTTCTCAAGTTGAGCATATATTGGTCCTTCCTTCGACCCATCTTCTTTGTATTTAGTTTGGGAATTCTGCTCAAATGTAGGAATTTTTTTGCGATTTTCTTGGTTATCAGTGCATTTTGATTTCTGAATTCGGTTTGCGAATGAAACTCCAATGCCTAAGCATCTACGAAAAATCACCCCTTTTTCTCAGCACTTGTGTTTCATTATTAGTGAGAATCCCATATAAGTTCCAAATCTGCAGCAAACTGTTTTTCTATTCCTATTATTACTGATCTATGATTAGCGTGTTGATTATATTACCTTTTGCATTATGCACCATAACTTTAACGTTGTTGCTGCATTCCAGTCGCACCACCTCAGCTCGAAATCCCTCAGATACTGTGACACGTGCTTTGAGACCGTCCTAAGATTATGAGACATGGGTGCATCATTCCAGAGGTACCAACTAATCATTTTGGCGCCACTGCATATCACATTGTGCATTGTGTGAAAAATGGAATGGTGAACGTCCTGGTTATTTCCATCGCTAAGAAACTTTGGTTCCTGCAAATAAGGATCCGCCACTCGGTGCCAATTTTTATTATTAATCTCATATTATTGAAATCCAGAGTTTGTTGCACCTTTCTCCAGTAACTAGCTTCAAGATTTTTTTCTCATGTCAGTGTGGTTTCGGCACACATATGACATCGCCCAAATGCTCGCACCATGTCATGAATGCTGCACCATATAACGTCTTGTATAGTTGCATGCGAGTCTTTTTTAATACTATATCACTAGGATAATCTTCTTCAGATGATAAAAAGTAAGTCTGCAAGTGAATTGTTTGCATCAGTACTAAACAAGTCCACCTTTGACTTTTAATAGTCAAATGGGTATATTTTCATTTTTTTGGAACGGATAACAAACCGGAGTTTACAAGTAAAGAGTTTATAGGTATTTTCATATGTTCAAAAAAATTTACAGTACATAACATTAAATAACTAAAAACCTTAAAATTATGATATGAATTTGAGTTCGAAAAAAGTACTATGGTTGACTTTAGAATATCGGGATGTACAGCTGCTGACGCTAAAGCAATTATACAGCTCATCCAGAGTGCTACCAAATGAAAAGATTTCAGGTCGTCGAGTTCAAGGATTACTGATTTCTCAATCATTTTCAGCTGATCATTCAGAGTGTAAAGACAGTCCTATTAGAAGGTTAGACAGTGACCTCGAGCACATAATGGCTTGGGCCACTGTCTAACCGTCTAATGAACCTTAAAGCACATAATGTCTTGGGCCACTGTCTAACCGTCTAATGAACCTTAAAGCACATAATGGCTTGGGCCACTGTCTAACCGTTGAATAAGGCCTTCGGCTTTAGACTACCTCCAAATTCAAAAAGATCAACAGCAAATAGTCGATATTCACCTCCAGCCGGTTGAGAAAACACTGTATTAGTCCAAAGAAAAGAAAACAAGATAAACCCGTTATCACATTTTCTTGATATTCTGCTAAAAACTATGAAACAAAATTCTTATCTGGGATTCGAAAAAAAAAACCCTAACAAATTATTAAATCAGTTTGCAAAGTGAACGTGTTTTCGAAAAGCTATGTCATATTCTGGCTGACCTTAGTCAAAGAAAACATGGATTTATCAAATGCCAAAATTTCTTGCAACTTAGAAACCAACCTTGTCCCAAGTTTAGTACTGGTACTAATATTAAGAAAATATAGTTAAAATTGTTCTTTCGAGGGCGATGAACCCATAGTAAATAGTTGAGGGCTAAAAATTCAATCGGAAATTTTCAGCTTACTACACATCCTACAAGTATATAATGCATTACAAATCATTTAGAAGGTGTTTTGGCGTTGCGTTTCGGAAGTAATTATGTGAACAAGATAATCAACTATAACAAAACAGGCAAATGAAATAGTTCTGAATATGTCTTCAAAACGAGCAAATGAAATTGTTTTTTATTCAACCCGAGCTTTCGCGATTCCGCAACTCGAATTGCCGAAAGTATAAGAGGATATATCACTGAGCCCATGCCCGGTTTATGGGCTTACTTTTATTAGGGCTTTAGGTAATTTCTTAAGCTTTGTACATAAATATTTTTGTAATAAAACATAATTCTAGGGTTTTTATCATTCGACAGTGAATTATCTTCATTCTCTTATTCTTGTTATTACAGATTTACAGCCAAAACCGAACACTAACTAGTGATCATGGATTTTAAGAAGCTAAAAGCTAGAGCTATCGCGACTGCATTAGGTGCTCTCAAGTTCTTGAGCGACATTCTGTATATATTTGTCGATCCTAGGGTTCGATTGGTGTTCAAAATCAACAGATGCACAGATTATTACCAGATTTTAGGTCTACGAAAAAAATGTTCTTCGGAAGAGATTGGGAAGGCTTACAAGAAAATATCATTGATGGTTCATCCGGACAAGAACAAAGTATATGGTTCGGAAGAGGCATTCAAGAAAGTTAACAAGGCGTATCACTGTCTGATTGATGAGTGCTCAAGGAAAAGCTATGATGCGAGACGTGAGAGGGGACGTGAAGATAAAAATTTGTCTATTTTTCTTGCTTTGATTAGCGTAGGTGCAACGTGTCTTGCTATTGCTCTTACGATCATGAAGGCTCCATATTCAATGGAGGTGTTTGAAGAATATCAATTGCCAAAAATGACCACGAAGTACCGAATTGAGTTTTATGTTGATTCATCAAACAAATTTGATGATAAATACCCTTTAGGCAGTCGTGCACGAGCTGATATTGAGGATACTATCACCAAAGAGTACCAAAGTATGCTGAGACGTGATTGTTACTTTGAACAACGACGAAGGAAAAGGCGTAGAGACTCTCCAACTTGTCAGTGTGACAAGTTACAAAGCTTGGGAATGGATAAACAAGGTTAGCTAATGTTTTAAGCATAGAAACAATTACAATGATAATTCTTGCTACACTTTTAATGCTCAAGCAAATGTATTCGGATTTTTTCTAATATATATTTATGATAGTTTTATTGAGAATTTATAGATATGAGAATCATAGAGGCAAATTAAAATTATTGTTTCCATCCACACTATAGCTTATAGGCTAGCAAACAAGTCGTAACGTCAGATGAGAAGTGTTAGAAATTTGGTGGGTGGATCAATAATCTGAGGTTCTATCAAAATCTCCAATCGGATAAAACTCAGATTCGAACTGTATATGTGCTATTGTTGTTATGATGTCAGAACCAGAAAATGAAAAACATAAATGACCAAATAACTGTTGACGGTTTGTAACTGCTTTAAGCAGTTAAAACCGCAGTTTTAAAATGGGCAAAACAGGTGTCAAAACCTCGGGAATTTTATTTTTAAGTGCGTTTTCGACATGCTTTAAGCAGTAACTGCCAGGGGCTGCCGCCCCTTGGACCCTGCCCAGGGGCGCTGCCCCCGACCCCCGTCGTACGGGGGCTTCGCCCCCGTATGATAACTGTAATAATGTCATACAAGTGTGCACTCCGCACAACCCCGACTTGATGAACGTTTATCACGATTACACATTGGTCAACAAAGTAAATCCATTACACTTTAATCATTATTGGTAACACAAAATCACCAACAAGAAGTTGTGAGTTTCGCCTAAAAGTTTCTTAATTTTTGCTTAAACAGAAGTGGTATAAACACTGCTTTCTTCTGTGTTTGATCTCTAGAAATTAATTATATCTTCCAGGGACCAAATGTAAAAGTGTTTCTAGAGGTTTGTTACGAATTCTAAATTTTGCGATTTTCTTTGCTGTAAGTGGATTTCGGATTCTGAATTTTGTATGTGAATGCAGCATCCTATGCCTAAACATTACTAAGAAATATTACCTTTTTTCTGTACACTTGATTTTCTCCGTAAGTTTGTGACGGATTAACAATACTTCAACAATGTTTAATGACTACATATTTATGAATAGAGGTCCTATGCTACCCCGTTGCATTAGTGACGGAATCCCATATAAGCTCCAAATCTGAAGCAAACTGTTTCTCTCTTCCTTTTATTACTGAACTATGATTAGCACCGTCGATTATCTTAACTTCTGCATCGGGCACCATAATTTTACTGTTGTTGCTGCATTCCAGTGGCACCACCTGATCTCGAGATCCCTGGAACAGTGTGACGCTTGCTTGAGACTGTCTCAAGATTTTGAGACACGGGTCCGTTATTTTGGCTCCACCACATATGACATTGTGCATTGTGTGAAAAGCTGAATGGTGAGTGTGTCTGGTTATATCCATCACTAAAAAACTTAGGTTCCTGAAAATAAGGATCCACCTCTCTCGTGTAACTAGCCTCAAGATTTTTTCCCAGATTCTGTGGTTTCGGCACACAACAAAACATACACATCTGCCCAAATGCTCGTACCATGTTATGAGTGCAGCACCATATAATAACGGTGGCCATAAAGTCTTGCATGTGAGTCTTTTCAATACTAAATCACTAGGATCATCTTCTTCACTCTTCCGATTTTAAAAAGTAAGGATGCAAGAGAATTGATTGTATTAGTACTAAACGAGTTCCCCTTTGACTTTTTAATTGTCAAACTAGTATACATTTAAAAATTTTGGAACTGATAACAGATCCCCGTTTAGATGGAGGAATTTCTATAAATGTCATAATGTTTAAGAAATTTACAGTAGATAACACTTGAGAGCTAAAAATCTCTAAAAATTTGATATGAATTTGAGTTTGAAAAAGTACGACATTTGACTTTGGACTTTAGGATGTTTTGCTGCTAATGCTAAAGCATTTATACAGCCCATTGAGTGTGTAACCAATTGAAATGATTTTAAGTCGAATTCTGATTTCTCGATCTTTTCCACGTGATCATTCAGGGTGTAAAGACAGTCCTGCGGCTTTGGACTGCCTCCAAATCCTATAAATTTGTAAATTTCCTATGAATTTGTATATGTACCTTTTAAAAACTAGTCTATCGATTTCAAATAAAATCACTTATTACCTGCTACATACTCGAGCTAGGCTCGTTTAAATATCAACTAGAACTTTTGCTTAAAGAACTCTAGCGAGCGTAACAAGAAGCTTGCTTTATAAACAAGCTTGAATAGGTTCATGAGTCTAAAACTTGTACCTAAACACATCTTTTATAATTTCGCTTAGCTTTTAGAAATTAAAAAATACAAACATCTATCACTAAACAAGTGGAGCTCTGAGTTTATAGGATAGCTGGTGAGCGTGCCACGCTCTTTATCTTTTCCGGTAACGAAGCTTTGTCAAATACGGTTCGATTTGTTTCAACTTTATACAACCCTCATTTTTTCATAGTTAAAATTTTCTCAGTCAGTATGTAATATCATAGAATCATATAGAGTTTTATTTTTTTCCTAGATCAAAACCTAAGTTATTAGAATCTTGTGAATCATATAGAGTGTTATTTTTCCTCCTAGATCATTATAATGTCATCGTCTTCTATAAATAACATAACTTATACCACTAACACACACAATGGCTACCCTCTCTTCGTTTTCTTCCTCTTAGCTTCCGCCACCACGTCCACTACCGCCGACCACACAATTGTGTCTTGCTCAAACCAAACAGTCCATGAGTATCCGACAACAATCATAACACTAGACATGTTCTTCACAAATCTTGTAGCTGTATCAAACTCAACAAACTTTTACCAAACAATCATCAACAATACCGCAACCTCTGTCAGTGGACTATACCAATGTCGTGCTAACCTATCCCAAACTGAGTGCCAAACTTGTGTAAAAAACCTCACAAGTATCATTCCAAGACCATGCCACACTGCTACAGCCAAACTTGTAGATTGTCACATGACATACGAGGTTGTTCAAAGCCACGTGATTTATTCAGGTATGTCTTTTTTTAACAACGTATAAAACACACCGTGTTATGTTTTGGGATTGTGTTTTGTGAAAGATTATATGATTAATGCGTATTCTAAACAAAAATACTTAAAGAAAAAATGTTTGAAGAACAAGGGAAAACATATATAGTTTTGAGAAAGTATGTCTATACATGATTTTTGAAAAATTGTTACGCATAATCATGTCTGCAACAACCCAATCACAAACACCCCATTTATTTCCTAAGCTTTTTGGGATTTTAGATAATAATGAATTAAGCGATTTGGAGGTTTGACGTCTTTAATTTTTGTTGGATATAGATGGTGGCAAAGGTTATGGTGGATGTATTGGTGCATCCGTGACATCCGTGATGGTGGCTGTTGTTTCCATGTTATTACAAAGCTAGAACGTCAACATAAAAGTCGCTATTTTGTCTATATATGCTTCTCGTTTTGCTTTAATCATCTCTGTATGTATGCCCAATATGTTATGATTTGGCGGCTTCCGGTAGAATGAAGCAATCTGAATTCTATGAGTACTAATTATTAATGAACTTAATTATATCTTCAGGGGACCTTGATGGTAGTATTTGTGTTAGCAATCAATGTTTTTTTATTTTGTTCATATAATTCTGCTTCTAAATATTACAATGGGCTTCTTTTTATTACGTCCACCCATGTTCTTTGTATTTAGTTTGAGAATTTTAAAACTATTTTCCTCAAATTGTGGAAATTTTTGTGATTTTCTTTGTTTTCATTGCATTTCGATTTCTGATTCGTCTGCAAACGGAACTCCAATGCCTAAGCATCTAAGAAATATCACTTTTTTTCAACACTTGCTTTTCTCAATAAGTTTGTGATGAATTAACTATACTCAAACAATGTTTAAGGACTGCATATTTATGAATAAAGGTCCTATACTACCCGGTTGCATAAGTGACAGAATCCCATATTAGTTCCAAATCAGCAGCAAACTGTTTTTCTCTTCCTATTATTACTGATCTGTGATTAGCACCGTCAATTATCTTAACTTCTGCATTAGGCACCATAACTTTAATGTTGTTGCTGCATTCCAGTGGCACCACGTCATCTCGAGATCCCTGGAACACTGTGACGTGTGCTTCAGACTGTCTCAAGATTTTGAGACACGTGTCCATCATTTTGGCCTTATCACATATGACATTGTGCATTGTGTGAAAAGCGGAATGGTGAGTGTGTCGGGTTATATCCATCACTAAGAAACTTAGCTTCCTGCAAATAAGGATCCGCCACTCAGTGCCAGTTTTTTATTATCGATCCAAAATTATGGAAATCCAGAGTTTGTTGTACCTTTTTCGTGTTACTAGCTTCAAGATTCTTTCCCATGTCCTGTGGTTTCGGCACACAACAAAACAGACACATCTGCCCAAATGCTCGTACCATGTCATGAATGTTGCACCATATAATAACGGCGGCCATAAACTCTTGCATGCGAGTCTTTTTAATACTATATCACTAGGATCATCTTCTTTAGATGATAAAAAGTAAGGCTGCAAGTGATTGATTGCATTAGTACTGAACGAGTCCACCTTTGACCTTTAAATCAAGTCGGTATATTTTCAGTTTTTGGAAATTCCTTCACGGCAGTTGTTAGCTAGTTTGGTTCATTTCGTTGTGTACTAGGTGTTTTGTAAGTGTTTATGGCTTGTCATAAGCACTAGATTTAGGTGTTTATCAAGCTTTTTAGCTTGAGGTTAATGTGGTACCTTAGCCACATTCCATTTGTACTTCATTGTTTTTTTGGTTAATCTATTTACCGGGGAAACCCATTACCAAAAAAAAAAAGTTTTTGGAACTGATAACAAATCGCCGTTTACACGAAGAAAATTTATAAATATTGTAATATGTTCAAGAAATTTACAGTATAAAACATTTAAGAGCAAGAAATTTTAAAATTACGATATGAATTTGAGTTTGAAAAAGTACTACAGCTGACTTTGGACTTTAGGATGTTTTGTTGCTAATGCTAAAGAAACTATACAGCCCTTTGAAATGAAGTGATTTTAAGTCGAATTCACGGATTACTGATTTCTCAATCATTTCCCCGTGATTTTAAGCCCATAGATTAGTCAAACAAGACGAAGGAATACGTAAAAGCCCCTATTATCAGTAAAGGTGAACCATGAATGAGGCTTACGTATTCCTTCGTCTTGTTTGACTAATCTATGGGCTTTTACGATGAAGTTGTGGTCGATACTAATAAAGGTTTAGTGAAGTACCAAAAACCCCAATTATTTTCAGTTTTTGAAATTTCTCCATAAACTTTTCCATTTTAAGCTAAAGTTCTGATCATGACATTTCAACATATTTAAGCTAAAACACTGTAAAGCATAAAAGGAAACTTTAAACCTTTACCATTTGGAGAAAAGGTGATTTCTCTTGTTTTCTATTCTCATTTGGCATCAAGAAAACGCGTAAATTTACCATTTTGATAGGACTTTGAAACATAAATGATTATAGTCATTTTCGGTAACTGACACCATTTTCCATTCTATCTTTCCACTAGCTATTGGTCGCCACATTTGCCTCTATTACTCCTGATGTTGTCACGAGTTCTTCCACAACCGCGTTCATTAGACCTAGCTAGAGCTGTTGCCTTAAAGAACCCGGCTCGAGTCCAGCTGAGCATCACATGAAGCTTGCTTGATAAACAATCTTCATTAGGCTCATGGGTTTAAAACTTTTACCTAAACACATCTTTTATATTTTCAGTTTTAGAAAAAAGAAAGTACAAACATCTGTCCTTAAACAAGCTGACTCGTGTTTAAAGGATAGCTCACGAGCGAGCCAAGCTCGAACCTTACAAAGAATGCTCGAAACAAGCCAAGCTCCAACAGTTATCTTTTCCGGTAATAAGCCTAGTTTGAATTTTGTCAAATACGGTTCAATTTATGTTTGAATTTTGTCAAATACGGTTCAAACTTGACAAAGTTATTTAAAGTTAAAGTTGGAAAAAAAAGACCGAAAAAGTTAATAAGGGACAATAATTTTGAAACGGAGGAACTATAGAATAGCAAAGACTAATTAATTACTACTAACATATACCACCATCTTCCTATATATAAGGTAACATATTACTACTACCACGCATACTAAAACTTACTAGAAAAACACACAGCAATGTCCCTCGTCATCTTCTTGATCGTAGCTTCCACGACCACGTCCACCACCGCTGAACTCGCAATTCCCCTCAACAGAACATGCTCAAACCTAATAGTCCAAGATCCTACACTCCACACAACACTAGACATATTCTTTACAACCCTTGTAGCTCGATCAAACTCAACCAACTTTCAGCAAGCAAACATCATCAATACCGCAACCTCTGTCAATGGACTCTACCAATGCAGTGCTAACGTATCCCACGCAGACTGCCAAACTTGTGTAAAAAAACTCACAAGTATCATTCCAAGACCATGCAACACTGCTACAGCCAAACTTGTAGATTGTTACATGACGTATGAGGTTATTCGAAACCAATTTATTCATTCTGGTATGTATTTATTTTAAAACGAATGAAATACACCGTATTGTGTTTTGGGATTGCTGTTGTGAAAGATTATAGGATCATTGTGTTTCCGAAAAAAATATACTCTAAGAAAAAAAAAACGTTTGATAAACGTAACACTTAAGAACTAGGGAAAACATATATAGTTTAGAGAAAGTTTTTCGAAAAATTCTTACGCATAATCTTGTATGCAATAACTCAAATCACAAACACCCCATTTAATATTTAATCTTTTTGGGATTTTGGATGATAAACATTTAAGCGATTTTCTGGTGTAAATGATACATAGGTTTGACGTCTTTAATTTTGTTGGATATAGATGGTGGCAAAGATTATGGTGTATGTATAGGTGCATTCGTGGCATCCGTGGTGGCGACTGTTGTTTCCATATCACTACAAAGCTAGAACGTCTAAATGAAAGTCGCTATTTGGCCTATGTGCTTCTCGTTTTGCTTTAATCATCTCTGTATGTATGCCATTGCCCAATATGATATGATTTGGGCAGCTTCCGTTAGAATGAAGCAATCTGAATTCTATGACTACTAATTATTACGTAAAGAACTTAATTATATCATAAGGGGACCTTGATGGTAGTATTTGTGTTTTGAATAAATGATTCGATTTTTTTCGTATAATTCTGCTTCTGAATATACTAGTCCTTCCTTCAACCCATGTTGTTTGTATTTAGTTTGGGAATTTGCAACTATTTTCCTCAAATTTTAGAAATTATTGCGATTTTCTTTGTCTTCGGTGCATTTTGATTTCTGAATTTCGTTTGCAAATGAAACATCCAAGCCTAAACATCATTAAGAACTATCAAATTTTTTCTCGACACTTTGTTTTTCTCTATAGGTTCGTGACGAATTAACTATACTTCAACAATGTTTAAAGACTACATATTTATGAATAGAGGTCCTATGCTATCCCATTGCATCAGAGACAGAATCCCATATAAGTTCCAAATCAGCAGCAAACTGTTTTTCTCTTCCTATTATTACTGATCTGTGATTAGCACCGTTGATTATCTTAACTTCTACATTAGGCACCATAACTTTAATGTTGTTGCTGCATTCCAGTGGCACCACGTCATCTTGAGATCCCTGGAACACTGTGACGCATGCGTGAGACTGTCTCAAGATTTTGAGACACGGGTCCATCATTTTGGCCCCACCGCATATCACATTGTGCATTGTGTGAAAAGCGGAATGATGAGTATGTCTGGTTATATCCATCACTAAGAAACTCAGCTTCCTGCAAATAAGTATCCGCCACTCAGTGCAGTTTATTATTATCGATCCAAAATTATGGAAATCCAGAGTTTGTTGTACCTTTCTCGTGTTACTAGCTTCAAGATTCTTTCCCAAGTCCTGTGGTTTCGGCACACAACAAAACAGACACATCTGCCCAAATGCTCGTACCATGTCATAAATGCTGCACCATATAATAGCGGCGGCCATAAAGTCTTGCATGCGAGTCTTTTTAATACTATATCACTAGGATCATCTTCCTTAGATGATAAAAAGTAAGGCTGCAAGTGATTGATTGCATTAGTACTAAACGAGTCCACCTTTGACTTTTAAATAGTCAAATCGGTATTATTTCAATTTCTAGAACTGACAACAAATCGCCGTTTACATGGAGAAAATTTATAAATATTGTAATATGTTCAAGAAATTTACCGTATAAACATTTAAGAGCAAGAAATCTTAAAATTACGATATATATTTGAGTTTGAAAAAGTACTGCAGTTGACTTTAGACTTTAGGATGTACGAAGGAACTCACAGGAGCAATAAGAGTGATGGACTTGAGAATATCGGGATGCTTTGCTGCTAATGCTAAAGCAATTATACAGCCCATCGAGTGTGCAACCAAATGAAATGATTTTAAGTTGAATTCACAGATTACTGATTTCTCAATCATTCCCACGTGATCATTAAGAGTGTAAAGACATTCCTGCGGCTTTGGACTAGCACCAAATCCCAAAAGATCAACAGCAAATAGTCGATATTTACCACCAGCCAATTGAGGGAACACCGTATTTGTCCAAAGAAAAGAAGACGAGATAAACCCGTGTAGAAATATCACATTTTCTCGATTTCCTGCCAAAATTATGAACTAAAATTCTCATCTGGGATTAAAAAACTGGTTACAAAATTTGGGTTAGGTCAGTTTGCAAAGTGAACTTGCTATGAAATAATTGTGGTAACAGAAATAAAAAAAAAAAAATTGGTCTTTTTTGCAGCTACATATAGGATGCGCGTAATCATGTCTTACGCAAATCTTGGATTTATCTGAATAATTCTAATTGATCTCGCTGCAAGTTCTGCACCCTTATCCTAAAATTTAGTACTACTTGGCTACTTGCTCTTAAGCAGAATGTAGTTAGAAATAGTTTTATGCAGAGCAATGAACCTTAAGTAAATGGTCGAGGCCTAACAGTCAAACCGCAGATTTTCAGCTAACTACACATCGTACACGTGTACAATGCATCACAGATCATTTACACGGTGATTTGGCATTGCGGTTTGAAAGTGATTATGTGGTACGGACTAATCAGAATAAGATAATCAAGTGTAAGAAAACAGGCAAATATGAAATACTTTTTGGGTATGCCTAATGTAATGGGTGCAATTGTTTGTTTGACGAATTGTTACTATAGTACTATTATCGTCTAAGGTGGTTCTACGACTGCCGACCCATAAATATTCAAAATCAGGGTTCACCGCAGCCAAACACAAAAAACTAATTGCTCTGTATCGTCTAAGATGGTGTCTGGAATTGCTTATTTCAAACTATTTACTCCATCTTTTTCTTAAGAATAAGCAGATAAGAATTACACCCAAAGACTCAAAAACTGCTTATCTACTAAGCAATAAGCATATAAGCATATAAGCACATAAATAAGCAATCTCAAAGACCCGTTTAAACGAATAAAAAGTACTTACCTATCGATGGCTCTCGAACGTCGACATGAAGCTTAAGATCAGCACCAACATTCATCCAAGAAACACAAGTTTCACATCCACAATCAGACCATCTTGTCTTCTTAATCTTCCTTAAACCATCATCATCACTTCCACTTTTCTTGGAACCCTCTGCATCAAATTTCCAACCCATAATCTCCCTAAAAACATTCTTCCTACGAAACAAAGTATCCGAAACACCAATGTTTCCATTTTGACTTCCACCACAATAACATGTAGTTGGTTTTCCGTCGAAAAAACTATCAACATATCTAAAGACAAAGCACATTAGAAAATCCAATAAATCAAAAATCAAGAACACCACATAGCTCATTATCATATTTATGATTTCTGCTGTTTTTCTTGGCCATTTTCTATAAAATTCTGCCATTAAACCTTAAATATGTTTGTAGCTCTATGAATGCAACATTTATGAAATATATAAAGAGAGACAAAACACATAGATAAAGAACCTTACTAGGAACATGAAGAGAGTTGAAATATGAAGCATATTACATGCGACATATATTTAGGCCACGTCACCTAGAATATAAAACAATTGAGTTTGAGTTCATTTCATTTTAGCTCCTTACACTTTTACTTATATAAAATTTGAGGCTATAAAGTTTAGTTGACTGAAACCATGCGATAAAAGCTGCTATTGCTAACTGTTAACTGCTTACTGCTACTCCATAAGTCATTTTTTGTTGTTGTTGACATACAAAGGTCTCGAGTGGACGCTGGCTACATATATGATGAAGATAAACCATATATGGGAGCTTCTTTATTCTATAAACAAGTATCAATACGATCATCTGGTTTATATTCTCACAAACGCGCTAAAGAAGAAACTTTTGAGATCACTTACTAATCCATCGATAAGTTAAAACTAATTTTTAGGTAAAGTTATGTATTTACGATGTCCGATCATGGATGGGCCTTAGAAGTGTAGCGGTTCGAGTTAAGGACTCGAAGCGCAAGTAATGTAAGTAAAGGAGCTGAAGTGTAAAACTCTTCGTCTTGTTTATTGGCTTTTACAATGAAGTTGGCCACTTGGGCCATGACCTAAAAGATTCGAGTTCTGGCTAGTACAATACAATGATACATACTTATTTTATTTCTTTGATACTATTCATTTGGCTCTTATACATTAGAAATAAAGCCGTACTTCTAATAGATTAAGTAACGTAAATCGCGGATTAAATTAGTTATCAAACGAATAACAACCCCGGAAACTATACGTGTACGATTTCTTCATAACTAAAAACAAAATCATACTACAAATCGCGTGTTATAGAGCTTTAGTGAAGTACCGAAACAACCCGCCTAATCGAGTAGTACTTGTGCATCGAAAATGGTACTATATATGAATCGGCTAGTTAAAATTTTACGAAAGTATAGATAAGATTCACGATAAAACAATGACAACAAAAGACCTAACACAATAACATACCTATTCACATGTGTGTTCTCAATTGTAGTTCCTTTCAAACCTAGTTACCTTGGCTAAATTCTACACACCTAAAACACAAGTTTGATATCTATAAGACAGAATCATATGTTGTTTTTGTTCCATTCAAATTGACAAATCAAATTTCCTTGTAGTTTTGAACATTCTTCTATGTTAATGTCATTCTTCTTTCACAATCCTATGCATGACAAATTCAAACATTCCACAACAACTATGTTTTTGTCATGGTTCTTATCATAACTTAAGATATTGATGAACTTAACTTATAACTTTATAAGTATATCCACCTATGCTCATATGTTATATGTCCCAAATTTTTTGTGTTTGTTTTATAGACCGGGATCTTCTATCAAGTTGATATGAACATGACCGGTAATGTTTCTTCACAAAGTACAGCCTAGTAAGAGAAAACAAGAAACTAACCAGCGACAAATGCACAAAGGATTTACATAATTTACATGTTTCAGACTAAATAGTTATCACAACAAAGTTTATTAAAGAACTCTATACATGATAGAAATACAAACATCATTTGTACATACAAAGTTCCATAGCTACACAAATCAAGAACTCTTTTCCCTTAATTCCTCGAGAACGACCGATCGAGGACTAACCATAGGAGGTCCTTTTTCGCGACGTTCAAGCTCGTTCAGCTTAAAAGTAATCAATCTATCCCAATTACCACCTTCAAACAACACTCCAGCTTTTCCATCAGTTATCCTTTGCACAATGCCACAATACATATGATAAGGACTATTTGGATTCTTTACTATGGCTATCATTCCTGGCATTAGTAACGGCAATTCGGGTGCTTTCGGTTTACGAGATATAGTTTGATCAAAAGTTGCATTAGTTTTGGATGAAGAAGGTGGTGGTGTTTTTTTAGGTGGTGGATTTTTTTCTATGAAGTCTTTTAGTCCTTTTTCGCCACCCGGGAATCCACCCGTTAACCCTAGTAACTCTTTATCAAATCCTGTTTCGGGCACATTTAACGTGACAACATTTTCCTCATCGTTTGTTGTCGTTATTGGTGCTTGTGTTGGTGTTGGTGTTGGTGTTTCTTGTGGTGGTTTTTTAAGAAACTCTTGGAGACGTTTTTCGCCTAATAGGCCTCGACCACCCAAGATTTCGAAAAGGTCGAATTTGGCACATGGGATTATTAGGGCTTTGTGTGATGTTGTAAGTTTTGGTGTTGGCAAAGAAGGTGAGAATTTGTGTGTGTGACCTAGAAATTGTGATTTGTGTAGATGAAGAGATGAGAGATTGAAGGAAGTAGTAGTAGCCATTAGAGATCAAAGTGTGAAAGATTATGAGTTCAAGAATGAAATGGTTTTTTCTTCTTACATTAAAATGGATGATAGCCACAAGTTGTGATTGTGCTATATCTTCTTTTATGTGGCTTTTAGTAAGAATTTTATTTCATATTCTTATCAATGGATATTACAAATAAACCCATGTGCAAATATTACTTTTTTCATACGTGAGTTAGATTTGTAATTTATAAGAACAGTAGACAAGTGTTTTCATAACTTATACGGGCCCATTAGTTACCAAGTTACAACTACAAGTATACTTTTTTTTGAGTAAAGTGCAAAAATCATCCCTTCAGTTTGTCAAAAGTTTGAATTACATCCCTCGTTAATACTTCGCGCAACATACATCATTGTGGTTGTAAAATAGTACATCATACATCCCTGAGGACGGATGGTGCAAATATTTTTCCGTTAATGGTTAAAAGTGTTTGTTATCTTAGAGGTATTCTAGTCCTTTTACAACCTAGGGATAATTTTTGCACCTAACTTTTCAAAAAAAAAAATTCCAAAAAAAATTTCAAAAAAAATTCAAATTTTTTTTAAAAAAGTTTCGAAAAATGTTTTCTTTTTTCGAAAAATGTTTTTTTTAATGTTTTTTTTTAAGTTTCAAAAATATATTTGAAAAAAGTTTTTTTCAAAAAAAATTCAATTTTTTTTTTAAAAAGTTTTGAAAAATGTTTTTTTTAATGTTTCGAAAAATGTTTTATTTTTTAAATGTTTTCTTTTTTAAAATAAGTTTCAAAAAAAATTTGAATTTTTTTTTCGAAAAAATTCAAATTTTTTTTTAAAATTTTCGAAAAAAGTTTTTTTTTTCAAAAGTTTTTTTTTAAATGTTTTTCGAAAAAAAAAACTTTTTTAAAAAAAAGCTTTTCTAAAAAACTTTTTTTCAAAAAAATTCAAATTTTTTTTTAATCTTCGAAAAAAAAATTTTCGAAAGTTTTTTTTTATAAAAGTTATTTTTTAAAATGTTTTTCGAAAAAAAAACTTTTTTTAAAAAAAGCTTTTTTTTAAAAACTTTTTTTAAAAAAAACTTTTGAAAAAAAAACTTTTTTCGAAAATTTAAAAAAAAATTGAAACTTTTTGAAAAAAAAATTTCAATTTTTTTTTGAAACTTATTTTAAAAAAGAAAACATTTAAAAAATAAAACATTTTTCGAAACATTAAAAAAAACATTTTTCAAAACTTTTTAAAAAAAAAGTGAATTTTTTTGAAAATAACTTTTTTCAAATATATTTTCGAAACTTAAAAAAAAACATTAAAAAAAACATTTTTCGAAAAAAGAAAACATTTTTCGAAACTTTTTTAAAAAAAATTTGAAATTTTTTTGAAATTTTTTTTGGAAATTTTTTTTTTTGAAAAGTTAGGTGCAAAAATCATCCCTAGGTTGTAAAAGGACTAAAATACCCCTAAGATAACAAACACTTTTAACCCTTAACGGAAAAATATTTGCACCATCCGTCCTCAGGGATGTATGGTGTACTATTTTACAACCACAATGATGTATGTTGCGCGAAGTATTAACGAGGGATGTAATTTAAACTTTTGACAAACCACAGGGATGATTTTTGCACTTTACTCCTTTTTTTTTCTTTTAGCAAGAAGTTACGAGTACTTTAACCCGACGAACTACGAAGTACGAATTGTGTTGTTCGTGAGTTATCAGAAAGCTGGATACAGTTAAGCTGTCGGGCTCGTGTCGTAAAAAAATAATATCACGTCGCCATTTCTTTCCTATAACAGAGGGTGTTTACCAAATTAAGTGGCAACATATATATCTCCTAATAAGCCTCTTAGTGGAAAGAGTAGAGCTTTAGTGGGTTTCCCAAATAAGAGGTTTAAATGGTTTAGGCCCACTTTTGCTTTCCATTAAGATGTTCTAAAAGAAAAAGAAACATCCCCTTTCCACCATAACACCAAAAAGTAGCTCTCTGGTTAACACCACACTTTCTGATGTTATAGTGACCCACCACTTTTTTTTATAAATTTAATACAATAATTTTTTTTAAAATAAAAACTTCATATTTCATAATAAAAATTACATTACAAATAAAAAAACAATACATAAAAATTACAATAATTTAAAAAAATCATTACTCAATGATTAAGGTTCTACAAATGTTCAACTAGATCCTGTCGAATATCATCGTGAACTCTCCTATCCCGAAGTTCCTTGTTTCTCCTTCGATTTGTCGCACGTCGTTCTGTCCAAGTACGTTCAATATTCGCATTAGGCGGAGCGTAGATATCTCTATATTCACTAATGTCGAATTTTTGGTCTTTCAATATAATGTTATGTAGTATGATGCAACAATGCATGATTCTTTTAATCATGTTGACTTGATAACATCGTGCCGGTTGTTGAATAATTCCCCATCGACCTTGTAAGACTCTGAACACTCGCTCAACATCTTCTCTTGCACTTTCTTGAATTCTTTTAGAATTTCATTTTCTTTTCGTCCGTTGCAATTGTAAATGACTTAACAAACGCAGACCATTGAGGGTAAATTCCATCTGCTAAATAATATCCTTGCTTGTATGTTTTATCGTTTACACAAATTCATATTTTGGAGTCTCGTCCAAAAGAAGCTTATCAAATAACGGCGAACCATATAAAATACTAAGGTCGTTATTTAACCCCGACACCCCAAAATAAGAATGCTAAATCCATAATTGTTGATCTGCAACAACCTCGCACATAATTGTTGGGTATTTCTTATCACGCCTTTTTAAATTGACCATGAAAGGCTTTAGGACAATTTCTTCATTCTCAATGCATACAAGCTATTCTATCGAGCATACCCGGGAGATTGTGTTTTATATTGTGCAATTCATAAATATGTTATATATCTTCATAATTAGGCGTTCTAAGATACTATCCTACATATAATAATTCATGCATTTAGTAAAGTTCCATAAACATTCACGAGAACAACGTTCGGCTACTTGCAAGTACTCATCTAGTAAATTCGGTGTTGTACCGTACGCCAATTGGCGTATTACCGATGTGCATTTCTTAGTAACGCTAAAACCTAAACGACCCGTATGTTGAGCATTGTAGTTTGTTATATCATGAACTATTTTTTTAAAAGCGTAGAACACATACGATACCTTCGACAAAAAATTTCTTCCGGATATTTTGGTGGAGTTTCAATGTCACCAAAGTAATCCGTTATAAGTTTAGCTTCTGCATCTGCTCGTTCATGTGGGATGTATCGTCTAACGGGCCAGCTGGTATTAAACCTACTTTCGAGCTCCTCATCATCTAACATATTTAGTTGTTCCCAATATTGAAGATATCGTCATAATCTTCCATATCATCTTAATCATAACTTTCGTAAATCACGGAAAATCTTGAAATTTGGCATTCATCTTGAGAAACTAACGTGCGAATATATTGTAGAAGATGGTATATATATATTTGTTAGTTAAATGAGGTATTTATATTAACGATATTCACCAAGACCGATATTTATGAGTGATAAATGAAATATCATGGCGGTGGACAGCCGCCAAGTGATAAATCACTGATATATCAGCCGCCATGACCGATATTTATAACACTGGTTCTAATACAATATCTTTTATGTTTTGGTATTTATCTTGTGATCGGCTTGTGACACGAGTTATAGTTTATTTGGTATATATATCGAATCATTATTAAAAATATATCAATCAAGTTAATCAATAAACTTCTTGTCTCCTTTTCCCAACTTCTTGAGGAAAAAACACCCAATTCGATCAAGTTAGGTCAGTTTCTCTATTCGATACGATCATGAACCTATGACGCTCAACCCTAATCGAAATAAAACTACAAATTTATATCTAAAAGGTTATAACAAAAAACTATCCATAAAATCATAAATTTTTACCATAATGAGAAAACTAATTAAACGATATTTAGACCAATTGGTCATCTTGTTATGATAATATTTGAACCCTTCTCTACTTGAGACCTTGTGAGAACCCTAAACATCAAGATGAACAAGTTCTCCAAGACTACCAGTATTTTGTTCACTTAGTGGGAAAGGCTCTCTGGTCTACATAGCCCTATGTTAAACTTCGCAAGGGTTTGTAGTCTATATACTCCTAAGGTCAATCTTATTTCTTGAAATACTTAAGACTTGATTAGTTAGATGACCTAGCCTATTATGCTAAAGGCACTTAGAAATTAAACACTTAGCAATATATTAATTGGTAATTTTTTTACCTAAGTCAATAAAGTACCACTATTTCCCTACCTAGGACTTGAAAAGGCGTCCTGAATAAACAATCATTCTCATTAAAGCACATATATATTTTGTTACCTTTAGCAATCTTATGCAAAAAAGCAAGTTGACTTGACAACTAAGAACTTTCAACTCATCATTAATAGTGAGTTTATCAATAATTTTACAACTTTCAATATGATTAACCTTTTTATTGTCTTATTAAGATGAGGCACATTTATGTTTATATGAGAAACATCAATTATATTAAACAAAAACTATATGGTACATGTTATGCACTGAGTGGCTCATGAGTTAACAATTCAATCAACAAAAGCACTATTGTTGGAATTTAACAACCATACGAATCAAGTATTCATGCATCAAGAATAAAGGCAACGGATAGGATCGATTATCTATGCACATAATGTAATAAACATAAAGATAAATAAAGCATAATTTAAGTCCAAGAACGGATGATCAAGTAACAAAAAACCAATCAACCAACCAAACCTTAATTCCAATAACCGAATTCCACAAACCCAAAGATCAAGTTAGATCTTCTCCACGATAATTCCACACAACACCTTAATCAATCACCTTCAATTGCTAGATCTTGATTAAGTATAATACTTAATAAAAATCAGATCCGAAAACCCTTGTGGGTTGTTGTTGGCCGTCGAACTCCAAGAGAAAAGGGGGGGGAAAGTTTGGTTTAATGTTTACAAACAATGAATCTAATCCCTTGTTTATATAGTTGAGCCTTAGGTTTATTTATGGGAAATATTACAACTTAACCTCCAAGTAATAAACCTCTAGAGCCTAAAAGTTTTCTTTCCTTTCCTTTGTTCCTTTAATTGGCCGAAAACACCCCCTTGGTGTCTTTGGTTTGACTTTTTGACTTTCTAGAAACTTAGTTGTGTAATTACATTAATTACCTTAAAGTTTAAAACCTTATCAATTAATCATTGTTAAACCTTCTAACTTATTAATTAATTATCTTTAAGTATTAACTTTTATCAAATTAAATATACACAATAAATATAGCCATATTTATTATATACCTTTTATAAAAGATGATCTCGATGTCTAAGTGTGTGACCCCGTAGGACCACGTACTCTCGGCCGTATTAAATACAATCTATAACTTACCCACATCCTAACAGCTCCCACTTGCGAAAGTCTCCGTTGTAGTGTAATTTATACTAACATTGACAGATAGTCTAGCAACACTATCAATGCTACCAAAAGCACCTGAGTTTGGTTTCTGGTAAACTGCCTCAACCTTTAATGGTATTTTAATATTGCATCCCTTTTGTTATTGATACGGTTAATCATGAATATGGATCATATGTCATTTCATGTATTAACATTATGTTTCTCGTTTCAACGATTATTCTAGATTACCAACTGTAATAAGAAACTTCTTTACTACTATTTAGGCACGGCCATGCAAACATCCGATCAATCCCACGAGGGGCCCAATATGTGTCATACTCCATTCATTGAGGAACAAAATCCTTTTTGACTACAAATACCTTTTATACATGTGATAAACACTTCTAACATAAGTTTTATAATTGCCAACGTAAATGACGCAGCGTTTTCTCAGATCAAGAAATGCTATCCATCCATGCAACGATCCACTTGCATCTCAAGTCTAAGGATAACAATACTTACCATGTGTGTAAATTCTTAATAACGTCGATTCATAAAGAATACTACACGATTTCTGGTAGTCCAATTTTTCAACCACATTGAATAACCTTTGAGTCTGGAAGAATCATCTTTATGTATTTCTAAAATACAACCAACCCTTATATTTGTCTTTGTTCATTAATACTCGCATATTAATGATTGACAATGAAAATTTAGAATATATATAATACACTAAGTGCAGATAGTATGTTTAAGGATTAAACATGAAAATATAAGATACAATTATTAAAAAATGAAAACAATATTTCCGACAAAAATTAATTCATTTAGTGATAACAATTGTTTAACCATCCCTTGTCCAAATACAAACACATAAAATAAATTTATCACATATTTACATGAGACTAGCAGAACGAAAAAGATCAATAGACTCAGCATGCTCAAAATGCTTATTCAAAGGCATTAGAATTATGAAAGGATCTGCGACGTTGTCATATGTGTGAACTTTGTTAATGACGATTTCACCATCTTCGATGACTTCTCGAATATAGTGAAACCTCCTTTGATAATGTCTAGCACCCCGCATGATTCCAGGATCATCGGAGATGGAAATTGATGTAGAATTATCGCACAACATTTCCATAGGTTCATTATTAGTTGGTATGACTCCAGCAAGACCACTAACAAACTTCATTATCCGGACAACCTCCATTGCAGCATCAGCAGCAACAACATATTCAGCTTCGGTAGAGGACATTTGTAACAACTTAAAATTTCCGCGTCTTATTATTATTATAATGACGTGTTTTCTTATAACTATTTGATATGTTTATGAACGACGTTTAGACGTACTATCGGTTTACGCCGGGAATAATGTATTTTAACTATCGAGAATACGTAAGTCCACTTCCTGTTGGTCACGACATTGTGTAGTCGTATGCGTACCAAAATCTTAAGCTAAACCAACCATGTTAGTTGAGTATTAATCGAAATCGAGTGTTAACAAATTAACCAAAAGCTTGTCAAGCCGTGAGAATTGGGCCGAACTGTCCACTAAAACCCTTACTGGGTCGAGTCCAACTAAGAAAGTATACACAAAGTTACCAAAACTGAAAACTTGAACAAGTTATAACAAAAGCTGTGATTTTAAAACTCAGTCAAACCAAGTCAACTCACAAACCTGGAAATCATATTTTACAAACCTACGAACAAGGTCAAGACAACACATATGCCAAAAATACCCTAAATGGGTATATCACAAGACTAACAATTCTAGATTTGGCTTAACCCTATGCCATGAATATAAAGATAAATATACAGTCCTTAATCACAATCCTGGACACAAAAAAACAAACCACACTACAACAAATCTGAATAACAAAGAAGTTCTGAACAAGGGTCTTGAACCAAAATTGAAGCTTAATTCCAGCCGAGACACACTCCATTGCCCATCCGAATACACCAAGCCGAAACCCCTCGTTGTTGTGAGTCTTCAGTCATCTATCTTTACTTTTCTTGCATTCTTTGTGCACCTTGATAGTTGTGCTTGACCAACCACCTACAAAACATAAATAGAAGTGTTAGATTTTAGAAACCATCCTAATAAATATACTAGATGACTCGAAATGTATAGCCGAGACCTTCTATTCACTTTCATTAGTAATATTGTAAAAACAGTGACAAGATAGCAAGTATGTAAGAATTAGAGACCAAAAACCCCACCGAATACCGTGTAAACCAATCGGCCAAAACTCAAATTAACAAATAGCAATCAAAGAAATGAAGATGATACCATTTCTTTCTTAGAAACACCAAATAAACCTTAATTAGACCACGCATACAAAAACCCCCAAATTAATCAAAACCCTAAATTTAAATAACTTTTTCCAAACGTTAATTAAACCCAATCTAAACATGAATTGACAAGTTAATTAGATTAAAACCAAGAAAGGAACAAATCCCCAAATTAGCCGAAACCCTAATTTTGAAAAACGGATTTTATTATGAGATTGACATGTTTTTGTGTAGGGAAACATTAATTAATTGTAATTAAACCTTAGATTTATCAAAAGCCCTAATTTATTCGGAATCCTAATTTGATTTAATTAAATTCGAACCAAACTCTTAAGATATATAAACGAATCAAATACTTTGGACCATTAAAACACAATTATTTTCGAAGTTATGAACAAACTAAAAGAAAACATTTTTCTTTAAGAAAAAAGAATCAAGACTTTTGAGATGGAATACCCATCGAATATAACAAGAACAATCTCCTGGAACCATATAGGAATCGGATTTATAGATAAAGTGAGAATAAAACCCACATCACACAAAAACAATGATCAAGACACCTTATTTTGAGGTATATGAATCGGATTCATATGAATCTTGTTTAATATTTAATAGAAACTAGATGAATCTGGGTTAAACTATTAAACAGGGGGAGAGAGAGAGTGAGAGAGAGAGATAATGGGACGGCGGAAATGTTTTGATAAGTGTGTGTGTTTAAAATGTTGCCAAGTAACAGACAGAGAGTAAATATCTCCCCCCCCCCCCCCCCCCCCGACATAGTTTGTAACGCCTGGACTTGGGCTAGGTTAAATCTCATGGGCCAAGGGTTAGTTTTGGGCGGGACACATATGAGCACTTGGGCCACACATAAACTTT
Source organism: Glebionis coronaria (assembly GCA_025667525.1). NCBI lineage: Eukaryota > Viridiplantae > Streptophyta > Magnoliopsida > Asterales > Asteraceae > Glebionis > Glebionis coronaria. The sequence continues at coordinate 21,479,781 of CM046874.1, forward strand.
TGGGTCGGCCGTGTATTAATATACATGGGTCGAGCCATGGGTTATAGTATTGGGCTATTGGTTAGTTTTATTAAAGCCCATTAATAAATTTAACGAGTTCGTACCCCGTATTTTTTCCGTCCACGAATTATATTGTCAAGCACAAATTAGGAAGTCATGCATTTTATTGCTAAACCTATAGTCTTCGTGACGCGGTCATTTCATTCGTATAGGTTGTGGATAACGTGGTCGTATTCTCGAGCCTCTTTGCGTTTTCATCCATTTGCTTGACTTACGAGGTGAGTTTATAGCCCCACTATTAATTGCTTTTAACTCTTTGGGGTGAGAACATTGCTTGTTTTTTATGGATGAACATAAGTACCTAAAAACTCATACGTGCCTACATGATGTCTAAGTAGTGATACCCCTAGATGCTTTAGCCCACTATCATGAATCGTTAATTACTTTGTGTAAGCGCAAATGTTATGGATAGATCTATTGGGATTGGCCTCCCTATCTAATGTTGGTTGTATGACCAAATTAGATACAATTACATTTGAGGTGTTACGAATACTTTGGGGTAGTATTTGCTTGGGCTCTTTCATATAAACTTGTTGGTACGGTTAACGCTTCGGTGTCATGAGCTTAGACGTAGGATATCATGAACGTATGCTATTTGATGATAATCTTGTATTTGTTATAAGATTATTTGTCGGTTGCCTAACAAAAATCTTATGGTTCATCACATTACTTATACTTAAACCTATAAACTCACCGACCTTTGTGTTGACGTTTTAGCAATGTTTTTCTCAGGTGTCAAGGCGGAGGAGTGACGTGGTTGTGCTATGGAGTTAATAAAAATTATCATGATTTACCTTTGAGACTTGATTTTGATGTATAACATTTGGAAACTTGATTTATGTTGTCATGGTGTGTAAAACAATTTCCATTGTGACAAATCTTATCTTTATGTTTTATGAATGAAAATGAAATTTTCTTAGTCGTTCTTGTATCTATGTCTCTTGGTTGTCATGATAGTCACATCCTCGTGTAATTGTACACGTGGGCCAAATTGAGGGTGTGACAGATTGGTATCAGAGACATGGTTATAAAGAACTAGGTTACTTTTATAAAAATCATTTTTTCAAAGATTTTTGGTTAAAAACAAAATTTTGGAAAAAGAGTAACAGTAGACTATAACTACCTCTCCATCTCCATAGGCCACTTCACTTCACGTCTTCGATACAAGTAAGTTGTAAGTTAAGATTACGTTATATTACTTCGTTACATGTATTACCACACTATTACATCGTTACAAGTACTAAATGACGTAATTTATAACTCTATGCTTAATGGTTTGTGCCATGCTATACGAATGCAAAATTGAATTTTATTTCGACGCTACTCTAAACGATATGCTTAATGGTTTGTGCCATGCTATACGAATGCAAAATTGAATTTTATTTCGACGCTACATGAAACGCTATGCTTAATGGTTTGTGCCATGCTATACGAATGCAAAATTGTATTTTATTTCGACACTACTTGAAACTCTATGCTAAATGGTTTGTGCCATGTTACGTGAAGGAAAAATTGATACTATTTCGACATTACTTGAAAACCCTACGCTAAATGGTTTGTGCCATGCTATGCGAATACAATATTGGTCTTGTATCAACATGTCTTGAAAATTTTGTGCTAAATGGTGTGTGCTATGACAAACTAAAGTTACAACATATTGCAAAATTGATTTATTCTTACACATGCCTTTTCTAATTTGGTAGTGACATGTCTACCTCGCCCGAAGATTCGATGTACCTCGTGAGTTCATCCATGGATGGAGCACGTCGCGAGTCCTCCACTAGTGGTGCCTCACCTTTGTCATCCACTCGAGGAGAGCCGAGTGCTCGTGCACCTACTTGCTCCTCACCACCACCACTCATTTTCTACATAAGGCGTGGCAAGGCACCGATGATTCCTCCCTCCACCTCCTCATCTCATGCACCAAGGGCTCCTCGCCAACACCGTACCGCGAGGATGTCCGTGAGGCCATCTATGTTCGAGAAAAGACTAGCCGCAAGACACTTAGACCTAACCCGCACGATCCGCAAGTCTCTAAAGCCACCATCCGTGAGAGTGCCTCCTAGGCACGATGCCCCTTTTTGACCTACCATGCCCATGCCACCCCCACCTTGCGACCTTAATGGAGCCGAATGCTCTACGGCCGCCGAGGCACGTGGGATGCCCCCTCACCATTTTACGAGACTTGCTACCTTGCGAAGCAAGGTGACCCATGTGCTTTGCAATATGGGTGGACTATCTTACGAGTCATTGGTGAGACTCGAGGCTTGCTACGAGGCGGTTATTGCGGACTTAGGTAGGAATGCCCCACCCCCACCCGACCATTATGCGGGACTTGCTAGGAGGATTGAGGACCAACATTATGTGGTTGGAGCATTGCGTACTCTTTTGCATAGAGCTTTGATCGACATGTTCGAGAGGATCATGGCTCTCGAGCATCGTTTCTACTAGGGTTATGATTAGTTTACTTATGTGCACCTCATCCCAAATTTTCCCTTTTCATGTGATTGTAATCTTTAAAACTCCTAAGACTATGTGGTGACTTCTTTGTACTCATTTTATGATGGAATGGATTATTTTGTGCACTACATAACTTGTTGATCATTACTTCATTGTTTGCGGTATTGTGTTTTGTGACATACTTGTACTCTCTAGCCATGAACTTGTGATACTAACCTTGCCATTTGTTACGGTTATAGGACTATGGCACCTAAAACCCGCAAGAATAGAGTCGACCCGATTCTGGCCGCACCCATCACTATCGACCCATCAGTATTGAACCAAATGATAGCCGATGGAGTTGTCGCCGCCCTTGCCGCCAACGAGACTAATCCAAGCACGCAAGAAGAAACGAATCAATTGTCAACTCTGATACCCCCTACTCGTGCGTGCTCATACAAGGAATTTCGCTCATGCTTCACTAGCACTTTTAATGGCACCGAAGGCGCCGTGGGCCTTGCACGATGGATTGAGAGACTCGAATCTCAATTTAGTGTGAGCAATGTCACCGAAGGTGACAAAGTGAAGTTTAGCTCTAGCACCTTGGTTGATAGTGCATTGACTTGGTGGAAATTCATGTGAAAGTCGTAGGTTTGGAAGCGGCCAATGCTACTCCTTGGGCTCATTTCAAGGGAATGCTTCTCAAAAAGTATTTCCCTAAGAATGAAATGAAAAGATTGGAAGCCGAGTTGTGGAGCCTCCGTGTACATGGAGTTAACTTGATGGCTTACACTCAACGATTCCAAGAGTTGAGATTGATGTGTCCCGAAATGATACCAAATGAGACATGAGCCGTGGAAAGATTCATCGTTGGACTACCACCTTCAATCCGAGGATATGTAATCTCTTCAAAACCCAATGATTTGAACGAAGCCATTGAAATGGCGGATGGTTTGATGAACTCCGTCACCTTGGAAAGTGGTGATAATAAACGGAAATAAGAAGGAAACCATGGCCCCAATCATGGTGACCATCCTAACAAACGCCAAGATATGGTAAAAGTGTTCAATGTGAACGGTGGATCCGGTTACCAAGGAAAACTACCGTTTGTGGTAAGTGTGGCAAACACCACAATGGTGCATGTGGAGGCACGTGTCACAATTATGGGAAACCCGGTCACTTCGCCAAGGATTTTCGTAGTGCGCCAAAGCCCACGAACCAACGGACTCCTATCGCTCCAAATGCTCAATATGCGGATGTCACTTGCTATGGTTATGACGAAAAAGGTCACTTTAAGAATAGGTGTCCTAAAGCTACCACTCAAGGCCGAGGAAACCAAATCCGAGGCAACAACAACAACAACAACCAAGCTCGTCGACAAACTCGTCAAAATCATGGAAATCCGAATGGTCGAAACAATGAGAATCAAATGGGAGCATCGGGACGCGTGTACGCTTTATGTGTCGAAGCGGCCATCCAAGACAACAACGTGGTCACCGGTACGTTCCTTATCAATAACATCTATGCTTCCGTATTATTTGATTTCGGTGCCGATAGAAGTTTTACATCCATTGCCTTTAGCGAACTATTAAATGTGAACCCCACCCCGTTAGATGTCGACTATAATGTGGAATTAGCCGATGGTAAATCGATCACTACAAACACCGTACTTCAAGGTTTCACCCTAAGTCTCCAAAATATTCCTTTCATCGTCGACCTTTTACCTATCGAACTTGGAAGATTTGATGTTATCGTTGGTATGGATTGGCTATCCAAGTACCGTGCGGAGATAATTTGCCACGAAAAACTAGGGGTGGCAATCGAGTCGTGTTCGTGTCGACCTGTTCGGGTTCGCGGGTTGACGTGTTATTATAACCTAAACCCAAACACGACCCATTTATTAATCGTGTCAAGAAACTCAACCCTAACCCGCACCTGCATAACACGTGTTACCCGTTTTTGACCCGTTTAACCTGTTTAAGTAAATATGTCAAGCGGTAAATAAGGTTGATGTTTGTCAATCAGACTAATTTATATGCAAAAAAAGGATATAGATATGTAAAGAAAGATGATATATGAATTATAATGCCAATTACTCTTATTAACTATATAATAAATATATTTAATCAAAATCTAACATAAAACTAAAGTTATATATTTATTTTTAGAGGCTTATATATACTTAAACGGGTTCACGTGTCGACCTGTTTAATACTTACTCAACCCAAACACGACCCATTTATTAAACGGGTTATACGGGTTGACCTGTTTTTGACCCAAACCTGTTTATCCTTAACCCAAACCTATTTAACTTCGTGTCGGGTTCGTGTCATTAATCGTGTCGTGTCGATAATTGCCACCCCTACGAAAAACAAGTCTGTATTACCTACGGAATCCGAACCTTAACCGTCCTTGGTGAAAAGAACAGTGCGAAAATCCGGGCTAGTTTAAATGTCATCTCATGTACTAAAACTCAAAAGTACATCGAAGAAGGTCGTCCTATTTTCCTTATTCAAGTTACTAGTAAAAACGAAGCCGAACCGAAGGAGAAGAAAATTGAAGACGTTCCAATTTTTTGTGATTTTCCCGAAGTTTTTTGCGAAGACTTACCCGGATTACCTCCTCTTCGTCAAGTAGAATTTCACATCGAACTAACTCTCGGAGCCGCACCCGTTGCAAGAGCACCTTATCGACTAGCGCCCGCCGAAATGAAGGAATTAGCCGATCAACTAAAAGAGCTTACCGACAAAGGATTTATAAGACCGAGTTCCTCACCTTGTGGAGCCCCGGTTTTATTTGTGAAAAAGAAAGACGGATCTTTCCGCATGTGCATCGATTATCGCGAATTGAACAAACTCACTATAAAGAATCGTTACCCTTTACCAAGGATCGATGATTTGTTTGATCAACTTCAAGGTTCGAGCATTTATTCAAAGATTGACTTTAGGTCGGGTTATCATCAACTTAGAGTTCGAGAAGAAGACATTTCCAAAACGGCGTTTTGAACCCGATACGGTCACTTTGAATTCTATGTCATGCCATTTGGGTTAACTAACGCACCCGCGGTATTCATGGACCTCATGAACCGTGTGTGTAAACCTTATTTGGACAAGTTCGTAATCGTGTTCATTGACGACATCCTTATTTACTCTCGTAGTAAGGAAGAACACGAAGAGCATTTAAAGAAAATTTTGGAGTTGTTAAAACAAGAACAATTATACGCCAAATTTTCAAAGTGTGAATTTTGGATTCACACGGTACAATTCCTTGGGCACGTGATCGATAGTAGTGGTATCCACGTGGATCCCGCTAAGATCGAAGCGGTAAAGGATTGGGCGACTCCTACGGCGATTCGCCAATTCCTTGGACTTGCCGGTTATTATAGACGATTTATCGAAGGATTTTCGAAAATCGCTAAGTCTATGACGGAATTGACTCAAAAGAACAAGAATTTTATTTGGGGAGACGACCAAGAAACTTCTTTCTAAACTCTCAAACAAAAACTTTGTGACGCGCCCATTCTCGCATTACCCAAGGGTAGTGAAGACTTTGAAGTATATTGTGATGCTTCGATTGAAGGTCTAGGCGCGGTTCTCATGCAAAGGAAAAAGGTCATTTCTTACGCATCTCGACAACTAAAACCGAACGAAGAAAACTACACCACTCACGATTTGGAGCTAGGCGCGGTTGTCTTTGCTCTCAAAATTTGGAGACACTACCTCTACGGTACTAATTGTGTAGTTTACACCGATCACAAAAGCCTTCAACATATCTTGGACCAAAAAGAACTCAACATGAGACAACGATGTTGGTTGGAACTACTTGGGGACTACGATTGTGACATTCGTTATACCCCGGGAAAAGCTAACGTTGTAGCCGATGCCTTGAGTAGAAAAACTCGTGAACGACCTCTAAGAGTTCGAGCCTTAGTGATGACTATTGGATTAAACATACCCGCAAAAATCATAGAAGCCCAACGAGAAGCTATTAAGATAAAAAACATCGATAAAGAAGAAGCCGGTGGAATGATCACCAAGAACCTCGTTGCACGTGCCGATGGGACATTGTGTCTTGACAATAGAAGTTGGTTACCTCGTTACGGTAATATTCGAGCTCTAATCATGCATGAATCGCACAAGTCCACGTATTCGATACACCTCGGATCGGACAAAATGTATCATGACATGAAAATGTTCTATTGGTGGCCAAACATGAAAGCCGACATCGCGACTTATGTTGGTAAATGCCTAACTTGCGCCAAAGTTAAGGTTGAACACCAAAAGCCTTCCGGATTACTAGTCCAACCTAGGATCCCGGAATGGAAATGGGAGAGAATTACTATGGACTTTATTACCAAACTTCCTAAAACGTCCGCGGGTTACGACACCATTTGGATCATCTTTGATCGTTTAATGAAGTCCGCACACTTTCTCCCTATGAAGGAAAACAACAAAATGGATCGATTGGCACGATTATACTTGAAATAAATCGTTGCTAAGCACGGCGTACCAATTTCTATCATATCGGACCGAGATGGTCGATATTGCTCGAGATTTGGCAATCTCTCCAAGAAGCGTTAGGAACGTAATTGTACATGAGTACGGCTTATCATCCTCAAACGGATGGCCAAAGCGAAAGAACCATCCAAACATTAGAGGATATGCTTCGCGCGTGTGTAATCGACTTGGGAAACGGATAGGAACGACACTTACCGTTAGTAGAATTTCCGTACAACAATAGCTACCACACTATCATTAAAGCGTGTGAGATATGTAAATCTTGCTTAAGTTTTAGAGAGAGAAAGAGATAGAGAGATGGTGGATTACACACAATTCTAGAGAGAGAAACAAATGTTTACTATGTGAAAAAATGAATAACCACACACCCTCTCTATCAAAGGAGAGGGTTTATATACCCAAGCCTTGTAATGGGCTTGGTCTTACATGTTTGGGCCGGCCTACACATGTTGTAGGCTAGGCTTGGGCTTGTTAGTTAAATAACGATGTCTAGACTACGAGCTACTATTTAGTATATTGTCGGAGTGACCGAATCTTCCTAAATACGTAAAAACGTATTTCCAACAATCTCCCCCTAAGGGAGGTCACTCCAAACAAGGGCATTACCCAAGTTACAATTAATAAGATAAACCTAGCATACTATGCTTGTCTTGAGCTCGTAGTCTTCGTCTTTCTTTTCTTTTTCTTTTCTGGTGAATATGCTGATGTGATCTTTGATATCAATCTTTAGCATTAATCTCTTGCCTTGATCTTGTGCATCCATCACTTGTGATCTTCGCCTCCTCGTGACACCATGTCCCACATACTTATACCTTTGTAATTCTTGAAAGCTTTAGAGTTCAATACAGCGGAAGACTTGTCTCTTAGGCTTTCTTGAATTTGTTGAAGTATTAAGTGCGAAAAGTATAAGCATGCGGGGACGACTTCTTCTCGGATTCCGCAACGCCACCGTCTTCAAATGCCGCAACATAAGTAGACACGAACGAAATGGCTTTGAACATTTCATTCTAATTCGGTAGCATTTTACCTCCAGTCGGTGAAGACCGTTGGACTATATAAAATATCGTACTTGTGGCAGGTAGATTTAATTAAAAATCTCCTTGACAAGATTTCGCGGGTAAACCCGTTCTCTTTACTCGACCGTCCAAAGCTAACTGCGAACGCAAAGAGTGAATCATTTGGATAAAATCATCCGCATGATTGAAGCCGTCAATTCTGATTCCGGGAACAAGTTTGATTCATTAAATAATTGCACCATCGTTGCTTTCCAGTTGTCACGAGCTTGATTCATATTGAATCTTGCAAGTTACCTACCAAGTGCTGTTTGAGGTTAACACTAGAAGGATTTCCACTCATCACTGTGAACACTAAGGTATCACTCTGAGTGTTCTGGAAAGATCACTAAGATATTGCGTAGAGGCCTGGAACGTGTTTAAGTTCAGCTAAGAATTAAACCACTGTTGCTTTCCAGTTGTCACAAGTTTGATTCATAAAGAATCGCACAAGTCACCTACCATGAGCTTTTTGATATTCGCTCAAGAAGGATTTCCATCTTCATTGTAAATACTTTCGTATTACTCGTATGTTCAGGCAAGATCATGAAGATTTTGTGGAGCACTCTTAAAATCTTTCTTACTTTTCACAGTGTGTGAAGAAGCAAGGAAATATGAAAGTGTGTCCTAATGAGATATTTAATGATCTTAAATGGCTCTAGACTCGATCGTGCATTTTGGATTTTAGTGATCGGAGGCTGGAGAAGAGTGCCACCATTTCAATACCAATTTATTCAGAGTGAATAAATCAATAGATAATGCGTTGTCTCCGTGTGATTAAAACAAATATCTTTTGAGAGATATCTGAGTTAGCTGGGATGGGTTGTGCATTGCATCACTGGGTCCATGATGTCTGTCTTCAATATCAAGAATCATTAAAAATGATCTCAATAGCTAATGAGTTTACCCGGTTTCTGCCTAAGTTGTAAGGAGGGCTTCTTTCTTTACACTCTTTATCATTACAATTCTTTTTCATTCTTCAACCCCTTCAATGCTTACCAATACGTCATAACTAGCACTTTGTTGTGATTGTTCCAGTGCTAACTTAAGTACTTGGTCGACATTCAGCTACGTTCACAATATTTCTCCATCTTTCCTAAGGACTACTATTTCTAGCTATGGAATGTCCTTGGGAAGATTCCTCCGGTTCTAGAGGAATCATTGGACTTTAACCTATCCTACCATCCTTATGTCACCACAATCTTCACCGTCGTGAAATAAATGGGTTTTGGGTAAGTATATGTCACCATGAAAATCCATTTTGATATGCAAATCCGTTTTGCTCCCCCTTAACATATGCCACGATATTTGAAAACATTTCGCATATGTCAGGATGAGCCAGCACATTAAGTCAAACCATTTGTGATAATATCCCATATTAAATCACATTTTCTCCCCCATATTAAAAATATTAACTCAATCGATGTTTTTAATATCAATTGATTTAATAAAGTTTTAACAAAGGTTTTGGGAAGAAAAATGCAAGTCCGTTTTATCTTCATGATATCAAAGGTATGAGATATGATACCGATTTGTAACATGATCACATATTCACCATATTAGAAAAGAATTGACAAGGTTGGACCTGATAGATGAGAACATCATATGATAAGATCAAATGGTTCTTGTCAGCATATGTTGGTCGCCTCGTCACGTCTGAAGTCATCTCTTGACACCACATGTACGATTGGTATTGTTGTCTTGACACCAGTTAGTGAGCTTGGCACGTTCGGCATCAAAGATTCTGAATGCTTGACAAGTGCTCCCCCTCAATTGTTGACCCGTGTTCTATTGAAAGAGCTGTAGTCGTCGGTTGAGTAGTCGCATCGTCGAGTATGTAGATACCAATTGTAGATTGCTATGGTTGTAGAGATGATAGCTTCATAAAAACAAGACTTCTCCTGTTTTAACAAATAAATGCACTGAAACGTACATTGATTTGTGTTAGACCAAGTTATAAAGTAAACTTGATCCCTTACAAGGTTTTAAAGTAAACCTTGCCCGAGAAAATTAATTCCCGTTGTGAGCCAAAGCTTTCATTAGAAATACTTGACTTTAATGTGAAAACCGGGTTGTAGTCAGAAATAACCACAAGCCATATAGGCATGTTTTATGAAATATTTACAACTTTTGTACGAACTCTATTTATGGCGCCGTGTCAATATTAATCGACATTTCTAAGGTCTTAAATATTATCGTACCAAAAGACATGCCTTTGAAAAATAAAGTAAAATTATCTTTGGATTTTTCTTAATTTTTCAATTTTTATGGTTTTTATATGGTTTTATATTTTTGTATTTTGCTTTTGTGGATAAAAATATAAACAATATATATACAGATGATCACCAAGGATACGGAGAATAGTTTACCATCACTATTCTTTCGCTTCATCTGCCAGTTCCTTTAGAGTCTCAGGCGAGAAGGTTCTCATTCCTAGCTTGTCGGCCAAAAATTCAATTCGAGCGCGATCTAAAGCCTTCGTGAAAATATCCGCCAATTGATACTCAGATCGGACAAAGTAAAGCTCGATTACTCCATTTTCCACTTGCTCCTTGATGAAGTGGTAGCGAATGTCAATATGCTTCGACCAGGAGAATTGAACGTTGTTGCAGCATAAGGCAATTGCACTCTTGTTGTCAAAGTACATTGGAATTTTGTTGAAACCTAGACCATAGTCGGTTAATTGCGATCTCATCTAGAGAATTTGAGCACAGCAACCGGACATAGCTATGTATTCTGCTTCCGTACTTGAAATTGCAGCGCTTTTCTGCCTTTTCGATGGCCAACTGATTAGTCGATCTCCTAGTAGTTGCAAAGTTTCACTCGTGCTACGCCTTGTATCTTGACAACCCGCGTGATCAGCATCTGCATATGCCATTAGTGCAATAGAAGAGTCCTTCGAATACCAAAGTCCCCGATTAATGGTTCCTTTAAGATATCGAAAGATCCGTTTAACAGTAGCTAAGTGTAACTCAGTAGGCCTAGTTTGATACCGAGCACACATACATATAGCAAATTGAAGATCAGGTCGACTAGCTGTGATATACAGAAGAGTACCGATCATTCCACGATAAAGTGTCGGATCAACGGCAACTCCATGTGGATCTGCGTCAAGCTTAGTTCGTTCCACCATTGGAGTATCCACAGGGTCGCAAGATTCCATCTTATACTTCTTTAGCGATTCAAGGGCATACTTGGATTGATTGATAAAGATGCCTCTGGGACTCTGAGATATCTAAAGACCTAAGAATAATGATACCTTGCCCATCATTGACATCTTAAACTTGGAAGACATGAGTGTCCCAAACTCATCCGATAAGGTTTGGGTCGAGGCTGCAAATATAATATCATCAACATATATTTGTACCATAATCATGTCTTTACCTCGTTTCTGAATGAACAGCGTGGGATCCACCTTGCCTTTTGCGAAGCCTTGTGTAATGAGGAATTGTGACAATAGATCGTACCATGCGCGTGGAGCTTGCTTCAACCCATAGAGAGCCTTCTTAAGCTTGTACACATGATTAGGATAATTGGGATTCACAAAACCATCTGGCTGTTGAACATAGACCTCTTCCTTGATTTCACCATTAAGAAATGTCGTCTTCACATCCATCTGATAGACGATCATATTCATGTGGGCTGCATAAGCGAGGAATAGTCTAATAGCTTCCAAACAGGCAACAGGTGCAAAGGATTCCATAAAGTCGATGCCCAATAATTGCTTGTATCTACGAGCTACTAGTCTAGCTTTGTTCTTCAATATTCTGCCTAACTCGTCGAGTTTCACCTTGTAAACCCATTTCAAAGTGAGTAACTACACTTGATCCGGGCATGGGACAAGTTCCCAAACTTCAAGACGTATGAATTCGTTAAGTTCTTCTTGCATAGCTTCTATCCAACAAGATTGAGTAAAAGCTTGTTGCCATGTCTTAGGTTCAACTTCGGTGAGAAAAGCATCAAAATGACAAAACATTGCATTTTCTTGTAGCTGACTTCGTGTGGATACCGGATGATTAGGGTCACCAATAATAGAATCTATAGGATGATCCTTTGTCCACTTGCTGTCATGTTCACGAATCCGTTGATTGGAGTAAACTGTAGTTGGAGCTTCCTCTAAGGTGGACGACCCGGCTTGATTAGGGTCGGGAATCGATACACCAAAGAATAGAAGTTCACGCATTTGAGCGAATTCCAAATCGTGATCATCATCATCCTCTTCATCATCAATAGGCATGACATGGGTAGTTGAAATATGTGTTGGTTGAGAATTACTTGTTGAGGGTATATCTTGACCAATTGTAGGTGCCGACATATCTGATTGTGCTTCGGTTGCTGGAGCGACAACTTCGGTTACCGGAGCTATTACTTCAGGTTCTGGAGCAACAATACTTGGAGGAGTAAAGAATTCATCAAAGAACGGTTGAAACAACGTATCCCATTCAGTCCTAGAAGGTGGTGTAAATGATGATGAAGTAGGTTTGTTTGGGACAAGACCAGAACTAATGTTACTGGGTCCTATTTCATGAAGTGCGGGTTCAAAGCTGCTTTGCTCAGAAGCCATTGCTGTCAGCTCATCAAAATCAACATTCATAGTTTCGAGGATCTTACGAGACTTACGATTGTAGATTCGGTATGCCTTCTTTGCGGGTGCGTAACCAATGAAAATACCAATATCTGCCTTTGGTTGAAGTTTACCCAAATTGTCACCATCATTATTTGGATAGCAAAGAGAACCAAATACATGAAGATATGATAAATCTGGTACTTTACCATGGAGAAGCTCATAAGGTGTTTTACCATGGCGTTTACGAATTAGTGATCGGTTTTGGGTGTACACTGCTGTAGATACTGCTTCTGCCCATAAAAATAATAGAGCCTTTGCGTAAATTAACATCGTTCGAGCAGCTTACATAAGTGTGCGATTTCGCCTTTCAACGACACTGTTTTGTTGTGGAGTGCGTGCAACGGATGTTTCATGAGATATGCCAACTTCTTCATAATAATCACGCAAGATTTGATTCACAAATTCGGTTCCATTATCTGTACGAATGAGTCGGACAGTAGTGTTGAGACGCACTTGAATCATCTTGAGAAATCTGATGATGAATTTAGGTGCCTCATTTTTTGTTGTAAGAAATTTCACCCATGTAAACCGAGAGTAATCATCCACAATAACGAGGATGTACCTTTTACCACTAAGACTTTCAACACGCATTGGCCCACAAAGATCCATATGCAACAAATAAAGTTTCTTTTGGTTGGTGTCTTCCGTCTTGGGTTTGTAAGATTTCTTAGTGCTTTTCCCCATTGTACACGCGGAACACAAATGATCCTTGTAAAATGAAAGTTTAGGAAGACCACGAACAAGTTCGTTTTTCGCCAAATGATTAATAGCGTCAAAGTTAAGATGAGATAACCATCGATGCCATAACCATGACTTAGTCTTCGATGCTTTGGAGAGAAGACATACGGGAGAAGCGGCCATCATGTCTTGTAGAGACAAAGTGTACAAATTATTTCCTCGAGTACCTTTCAATAAATCAACCCCTTCCAAATTACGTATGAAGCAGGTATGCTCTCGAAAAGCAACTTCTAGGTTTGCATCACAAAATTGTCCTACAGAAAATAAGTTGTGACCGAGACCTTCCACATAATACACTCTTGAAATTATAACATTCCCAATATGATATTCACCATAACCCATTATCTTTGCAATATGATCATTTCCAAATCGAACCGTACCAAGAAACTTGCTGACGAAATTTCTAAGCTGAGAGCGATCTCCGGTCATATGCTTGGAGCAACCAGAGTCCAAATACCAGAGAACAATTTGGACCACCTGTTTTCAACAACAACAGTAGACAATGCATTGGAAACTATTGGTTCCAGAGTGTTAGCAGATACAGATAAAATATTATCAGAATTGCTAACTTGTTTGTGACCCTTAGATTTCCTGTGTTTTCTAATGTGAGTTTTAGCACTAATAGGTTTTACTGTTCCAACTTTCTTAGGTTTTGGATTATTCGCGGGCACTACAATGGGAGTAGACCTATTTAAAGGGCACTTGGTTCCTACAGTAGTGTTAGTGTTCCTAGTTAAAAGACACGCTTTCTTCGCTTCAGTGGGAGTGATCCTAGTTAAAGGGCACATATTTCCTACTATAGTGAAAGTTCTACCAATGGGGCGCCACATCCAACCAACTTGGGTTAACACTTTCCCAGTTGGTTTTCATTCTAATCCATTTTTCCGGGCATGCATCTCATTCACATGGTCAATAAGGCAAGAATCATGACGACTAGAAAACATACATTCATTGCAATTCCAACATTTCAAATTAGAATTCACAGTAGGCTTAGAACGTTGCACAACCGCAGAGCCTTTAGGTTTAGCTACAAGATTCTTTTTATTCAAAACAGAAATAACATTCCTAGGATGGGCTTCTACTTTCTTCTTCACTTGACTACTAGATGGGGGCAAGATCCTATCATTCTTCTTGTTTCTTTTAAGCTTAGATCTTTAAGCCTTATTAGTGGTGCTTAATCCTGTAGAAGGCAACACGGGAATACTAGAAGCTGGTTTTGATTCCGCCTTATCTTTAGTGACCAAAGTTTGAGATGGTTTAGTCCTAGGGCCCTTATTAAATGGTGTGACGGCTATAAGGTTCCTTTTGATTGCACTAGAGGACGATGCTGAGACAGTGGCTGCGTTATCCACAACATTCTTACCTTTTAGAGTACGAAGTGTTTCCTTTAACTCAGCCAAGACCAGATTTTTATCACAAATTTGTTCCCTCAAATCAGATATTTCCACTGACTTTCGATTCAATTGTTCAATCAACGATTGATTATGTGCAGTGGTATTAGCACATGCGGGCTTTACTGAATCGAAGAGTCGTTTATTTTTCTGTTTTAAGTTATCAACTTTGGAAAAAATCTTGGAAACTCGATTATCTAGATCAAGTTTAAAATTCTCAGCGGCCTCAAGTACGTTCACACAGTTAAGCTCCTTAGATTTCTCTATTTCTATCGGCAAAGATTTAGCAACTTTGTCACTTGGCTGACGCTGTTTTGATTGTAAATTCAATCAAAAATTCTTTTCAAAGTTTGCATCATCGATATTAACACCTTCGAATGACGTTTTAAAGATTTCTTGAATAAATTGTTGCTTGCATTCAAGCGAAATACAATGTGTTTGAATCTCATCGGAACGTTTTGAAAGCGAAGAATATGAATCTTGAAGCTTTAAAAATTCAGCGTCAGATTCGTGACAGTTACTATCTACCACATTATCCACAGATTCAACATTATGCACAATAGAATCATTATCAACACTTTTATTCACACAGACAGAAACTATATCATGAGACATCACTTGCTTCAGAAGCTGATCATTTTGGCGTGAAACCCATTCTATTTCAAGTAAACTGTTTTCATAAGCATCATCCATTTCATTGAAAACACGTCTGACTTCTTCTATTTCTAAAAGCAAATCTTGATCAAGAGTACTAAGACAAGCTTTAACATGTGGAACCTATAATCGTTCGACTCAATGGTTAGGAACCATATATCTAGGTTTGATCATCATTCATATGATAACATAGCGGAAAAGAACAATGATCATGACAAGGTGTTTGGGAACAAAGATACACAAATTAAAACAAATAGGGATGTTCATTATATTAATAACAAACATCCACTAGACGTGTATACATTGAATCCCACGTCTAGTGCGACACACACTTTAGGTTTACATTGTGAATGAATAATATGATATTAAAACCTACGGTCTATGTTTTCTTTATATACTAGAAAACATAGCTTACAAAGAAAGCTAAAGTAATAAAAAGACTCCAACGGCTTGTTCTTTTGCAACTTGTACTTTTTAGCCCTTGTCTTCTTATTTTGTTGTGTTTTGACTTATCAACTCAATAATTGGACCCAACAATCTTCCCCTAGTTGATGATGTCAAAACACTTCTCTTAAGCATGAATCCTTTGTATGTAGTACATGATCTCCAAGAAGCTTCCCCTTAAGTATAGCACATATTCTTCCCCTTTTTGACACATCAATAGGGAATATGTGAAAGTATGCAATCTTGTAGATTCTCCAAAAGTAGCTCTATGTAATGATCCTGAAGAAAAATAAATAAAGTAGTCTTGATGCAGAAGTAGAATACCACAAACCTATGTTCCATGTCTTGTTTATCCATGTGATGAAGAACTTATACCAGATTGAGAAATATAAGTAGACCTCGATCCCTTGTCAATATTCTCATCCTTTGTGAGACACTGAGCACGATAATGTAACTCCTTCAAGTGTTTATGACAAGTCTTCGTCACCAACTATGTAAGCACGAACAAGTTACCTTTAAAGCAATGTTACCCAGCCATGATTTAAAGATATGATGAAACATAAACTCGCAAAAATCTTCTTCAATCATCACTCTTACCATAAGAATTCTTCCCCTTAAGCTAACACCTCTTCATGAAGAAACTTAATCTTCATATCATATGTAAAAGTGATAAGACGGATAACTCTTTTACAAGGCTACCCCGATTACATAATCAAATCCAATAAATTACCTCACGAATAATTGCTAACTCGCTTTAAAATCATTAATCCATTTAAAAATATCCGAGCCATAAATATCATAATGATATTCTGAATAAAACGGAGATTCCATGTACCTTTTGTGTGTAAATAACTCCTTTTTGTGTGCTTAAAACGTACCAGTTTTCTCAAACAGCAGCAAACATTGTGTTGTCCAATATCTCTTCTGTCCAATATCTTGGTCAGATGTATTGTCCGATATCTGACAATACGTATCAGCGTTGAAGCTCATATATCGGACGACACTGTCAACCTATCAGCGTTGACTTATTCCTGTCAGCGTCGAAACCCTTCCTGTCAGCGCCTAAATAACAAATGTCAGCGCCAACCTAAAATCTTGTCAGCGTCTACATAAGCTTTGTCAGCGTCCACATCTTTTCAGCGTCAAAACGTGCTCTGTCAACGTTGCATTCTTTCTTGTCAACGTTGAATATCAATGTTACCTTTCACTTGTCAACGTTGAATTAGTTTTACAGCAACGTTAAAGACCCATGGTTGAATGTGAATTCTACTTCGTATGATCACACTGTTAAGAACCAATCACAACATGTTCACCGTGTGAACACACTAAACTTCAACCAATAATATGCCTTGCTCCATGTGAACACAAAGCTTATTACTTTTTCGTGTGAACACAATTGCTTCATCCAATAGGAACTTGTGAACACAATTTGCTCTTCAATCGTGTGAATGCTAAGCTTCTTTACCAATCATGATTTACAAACCGTGTGAATGCATTGATTTCCACCAATAAGAAGCTTATTTCCATGTAATAACCATGGACTAGCATGTATTAGATTCGAACATTAGGGTTTTGTTCACAGATCTTCACGTTACTGGTTTTTAGGAGATTGTGTGAATGCTCTTCTATTCCTCCAATCAAAATCAAGCAACCGTGTGAACACATGGTTAAAAACCAATCAGAATTCAAGATCCATGTGAATGCAAGTTTAATTTATGTCTGTAACAAAGATCGAATCAACCTTCACGTCTGTAACAGTGATCTAGGGTTTGAGAAGTTTAAGCATTGAAACCCTAATTAGGGTTTGTAAATTAACCTTAGATCGTGAATCTTCACACGTTATAACAGCCACCAATTTCAATTCTTCCTGCTTTTTAAGTAGATCTAGGGTTTGATACCTAGTTCATGATTTCATGTGAAAACAGAAAAACTGAAAATCTGCCATCAGCCAACTTCGACACTTAATAACTTTTGCCTGGGAATAAAACTCGACAATCCCTCCGGTGGATGTTTAGATCTATGTATGTAGAACACACATCTAAAATTTCGTGACGATCCAACGGTTAGATCAAAAGTTATGACCTTCTGAATACTGCTGCGCACACAAAAACGTCCAGAAAAATTCAATACGAATTTTTCTTCTTCACCATACACGAACACCTCGTCGTACCTAGATATCAAGAGCCTTAGGCTCTGATACCAATTGTGGAGTCCATTGATCGTTGGGCTCAATGGTTAGGAACCATATATCTAGGTTTGATCATCATTCATATGATAACATAGCGGAAAAGAACAATGATCATGACAAGGTGTTTGGGAACAAAGATACACAAATTAAAACAAATAGGGATGTTCATTATATTAATAACAAACATCCACTAGACGTGTATACATTGAATCCCACGTCTAGTGCGACACACACTTTAGGTTTACATTGTGAATGAATAATATGATATTAAAACCTACGGTCTATGTTTTCTTTATATACTAGAAAACATAGCTTACAAAGAAAGCTAAAGTAATAAAAAGACTCCAACGGCTTGTTCTTTTGCAACTTGTACTTTTTAGCCCTTGTCTTCTTATTTTGTTGTGTTTTGACTTATCAACTCAATAATTGGACCCAACATAACATTCTTTACAAACGGAACAATTTCGTCTCGAAACGCAGCTCTAGTGTGCTCAAAGTTCCATTCACCTTCCGTTATGTCCGAGGCCGTCGTACGTTCCAAAATGACCTTGTCAAAATCGGCTAAGTGTTGGTGAACCGCATTTAAGTTAACGGACGCCTTGCTTACCGGTGGAATTAACTTTGTTAAATCCGTTTTGACAAGTGTAAGAGACGTACTATGAAGGTTTTCATTTGACAAACTTTGGGGCACAAGAACTGTCAACTCTGCTAATTCCTTTTTAAGCGAATGCGTGTCTTTTTCGAAAATTGATCGTTGTTATGTTGATCATAATCAATTGTATGGAATTTTGAAAGCATTTTAGAATGAGTTTCATCCGCAAGTGACTGTGTCTCCTCAGAACTACAAACAAAAGGTGCTTCTTTCGATTTGCCAATTATGGTCATAGAATATGTTCCTGAGCTTGTTTTGCATAACCGGGATTAGGTGGTAAATCTTGAAGACGTTTAAGTTCAAGTTCTTTAAATGATTTAGTTAAAAGATGAACCTTTTCTGTGGAAGCGTATTGTTTTAAAAGCTGTTGTTCTTTGAATTTAAGAAGTTTGGTAGCATTAATTTCCGATTCAAACTTTTTAGACTCGAGAGTTTCGAAATCCATTTTAAGTTTCTGAAAATCATTGACAACCGACTCTTTTGCTTTTAATTTATTGGAAAGATTAGCTTTTAATGATTCTATTTCATTCAAGTGTTCAATCTTTTCAAAACGAAATTGGTCAAATTCAGAACATGTTATTTTCTCTGCTTGAGGGACCATTTCAAAAGTTTTGACCTTTTCTTTATGCAATGCAAGCTCAGCAGTTAGGGTGGAATTGGTATTTACGGATTGTCTGAGGGCTATATGCATTTGATCAATAATATGTTTAGGCACCATGACCAAATCATGTTGAGCATAAGATTCCATACCCGTCGTAGCATTTGGTTGAGGTTCACTCAAATGTGTAGGATTGGATACCACCTCATTTGAGTTACTAGTCCCCGAATGCTGTTCGAGGTTTTCATTTTCATGCCCAACTTGATGTTGGTTATCATCAATATTATTAGATGTGGTTGGTACCTCACTGACGACATCAGAACCATAGTGAGAGAGATTAGCAACAAGAGCAGCTTGGGCAGAGTGAATGTCATCACAATCCGAATCATATGCGTCAAGATCATCTGCTTGATAAGCTGCATTAGAAGTAGAAACGACTGCAATGCATTCAGTATCTGTTGCCCCTGGGTCTGCAAGAAATGCTAACTCCTCTGAATCCAAAATCTTCCCCTTAGACTGAGCATCAACCAAATACATCTTCTCACGAAACCATGCATCATCCCTCCTCCTTTTCGGCTGAGTGCATTCCCTAGCCATATGACCTTGTCCTCGACAATTGTAGCAAGTCAAAACCTTTTTAGGACCAATGGGACTTCCATTTCCATTAGCTTGAGAATTCACATCTTGAGCATTCACAGTCCTTGTAGGAGGTCCATATGAATTTTGCCTTCCCTGAATAGGTTGCACTGTTACTTGACCATCTTGAATAGTAGCTTGTTGTCGAGGATTTGAAGAGGTGCGGAGCTGATTGTTTGTTGGTGGAAATCCTCTAGTTGCAACAAGTTTTGACAAGCAGGCAGTGAGATGGTTTAGTACATCAACTGGCGTATCATTTGGAGTAAAGACCGGTGCTTGGATTGGTGGAAGTTCATTAGAGTAGAAAGCTTGTGCTGGTTGTGCTTCTATTGGAAAATATCCTTGCTGAGGAGTATAGCCCATTGGAGAAGTGTTGGCTTGTGATGGTGATATCTGATATGTTGGTTGTTGTGGAAAAGATTGGTGATGAACACTTTGTTGAAATGCTTGTTGTGGCATCATTGGTGGTTGATAAGATGGTTGTTGTGGTTGCTGATAGGTGTGTGGTGATGGTTGCTGCAAGTATGATGGTTGTTGATAAGTATAAGCCATGTTTTGTTGAGAAGCATACATGGCAAGTGGATCATGAACTTGAGGTGTAGACAACCGAGCCTCATTCACATGGCATTCGTGTTGTTGAAGAAAAGCTTGAAGTTGATCCACATTGGTGTTATGCAAGTCCTTAGCCAATTTAACATCCGTCACATACTTTTTCCATTCTAAAGGAAGAGTGTTCAAATATTTGGTGTTCAATTGAAACGTAGGAATTGCCATGCCATAGATATTTAGCTCATTCAACAATAGGGTAAATCTCAAATAGTAGTCATTGAGAGTCTCCCCTGGCACATAGGCAAACTTATCAAAAGTATCATAAAGCTTACACTCTCGTTCTTGTTTAGTTAACGAGGTGCCTTGCATTAGAACACGAATTCTATTCCATAACTCTTTGGCAACTTTATGTTTGCTGACGAGTTTGTAGACATCTGGAGGAAGGGTTTGGAGAATGATGTTTGTAGCATACTTATCACATTTGTCTTGAATCTTCATGTCTCCAGTCAACTCACCCGTTGTGCGAGGACGAGTATTCGTACCTTCCGTCACTGTACCATAATCTAATGGTCCATTGAGCACCGATGCCCAGATGAGATGTCCATTCTCTTTGTTCAACATGTAAAGTTCCATTCGGGAAGTCCAATCCTCGCACTTCTTCAACATTGGTGGACGATTATCCGTACCCGAGAGGATGGACTTATCCGTAAGAGATGTGTACTCCATTTCAATTAGTTAAGATTTACAAACGTTGATCGACCAATGAAATAAGGTTAAGTGTTTTTGTGTTGTGGTGTGTTAAAGTCGAGAAACAATGTCAGAATCCCCTAAAATATGTTCTCGATAAACCAAAAATTCCAAGTCAAAATTACACAAAGGAATAATTTTTGGATTGTCGGAATGTTGATTTCTGTCGGAATACTCTTTTCTGTCGGAATGTTGTTGGTATCCGAATGGCTAGATCGGAATGTCCAGATCGGAATGTCACTATCGGAAAGTCTAGATCGGAATGTCACACTATCTGAATGTCCAGATCGGAATGTCACTATCGGAATATCCAGATCGGAATGTCACACTATCTGAATGTCCAGATCGGAATGTCACTATCGGAATGTCCAGATCAGAATGCCACTATCGGAATGTCCAGATCGCAATGTAGCTAAAATAAATTGGACAAAGTAACGACTCAAGATTCCTTAAAACCGTCGAAATCCCAAATCGCAATGTTAGATCGAAATATCACGTCGGAATAAGGTGTCGAAATCCAGTGATCGCAAAGTAGAACCAATAGGTTATTGCGATCAAACCACACAGTCTTGTACTTTCCGATGGAAACACTTGCAAGAATTTCGGAAAGTTTGAAAAACAAGAAATTTCCCAACTTTTGATCCAAAAGACTTGTGTTTTAATCAAAAACAATATACCAAAATCACTACGACATGATTAAAGAATGTATTCGACTTTTGAACACAAACAAACACGAAATTTTTTTGATGATTCGGTAAAAAACAATCAAAACCACACGTTATGCATAAGAAAGCATAAACAACACAAGTACCAACCTATATTTCATCCCAAGCTCTTGATACCATTTGTGAGATATGTAAATCTTGCTTAAGTTTTAGAGAGAGAAAGAGATAGAGAGATGGTGAATTACACACAATTCTAGAGAGAGAAACAAATGTTTACTATGTGAAAAAATGAATAACCACACACCCTCTCCATCAAAGGAGAGGGTTTATATACCCAAGCCTTGTAATGGGCTTGGTCTTACATGTTTGGGCCGGCCTACACATGTTGTAGGCTAGGCTTGGGCTTGTTAGTTAAATAACGATGTCTAGACTACGAGCTACTATTTAGTATATTGTCGGAGTGACCGAATCTTCCTAAATGCGTAAAAACGTATTCCAACAAAGCGGCACCGTTTGAAGCACTTTACGGTCGAAAGTGTCGTTCACCCGTTTGCTGGGCGGAAGTTGGTGATGCACAACTTACTGGTCCGGAAATTATTCACGAGACAACGGAGAAAATCGTACAAACCAAGAGTCGTATGCAAGCGGCTCGTGATCGACAAAAGTGTTACGCCGACAAGAGACGGAAGCTTTTGGAATTTAAAGTCGGAGATCGAGTGATATTGAAAGTTGCACCATGGAAAGGTGTAATTCACTTTGGTAAACGAGGAAAGCTAAACCCACGATATATTAGACCTTTCGAAATTATTCAACGCATTGGTGATGTTGCCTATCGTTTGGAGTTACCTCAAGAACTTAGTCGTGTGCATAATGTTTTCCACATTTGCAACTTGAAGAAATGCCTATCCGACGAGACACTCGTTATACCAATGGACGAAATCCAACTAAACGACAAACTCGTGTTCGTTGAATAACTTGTCGAAATTATGGAACGAGAAGTTAAACGACTCAAACAAAGCCATATATCAATTGTTAAAGTGCGTTGGAATGCACGTAGAGGACCTGAATTTACTTGGGAACGCGAGGACCAATTCAAGGCGAAATACCCGCACTTGTTCACTAATGTGGCGTCAACTTAAAATGTATCATTAATTTTGCTTTGCGGACAAAGCCCTCTTTAGGGAGAGCGAATGTAACAACTTTAAATTTTCGCGTTTTATTATTATTATAATGACGTGTTTTCTTATAACCATTTGATATGTTTATGAACGACGTTTAGACGTACTATCGGTTTGCGCCGAGAATAATGTATTTTAACTATCGAGAATACGTAAGTCCACTTCCTTGTTGGTCACGACATTGTGTAGTCGTGTGCGTACCAAAATCTTAAGCTAAACCAACCATGTTAGTTGAGTATTAATCGAAATCGAGTGTTAACAAATTAACCAAAAGCTTGTCAAGCCGTAAGAATTGGGCCGAACTGTCCACTAAAACCCTTACTGGGCCGAGTCCAACTAAGAAAGTATACACAAAGTTACCAAAACTGAAAACTTGAACAAGTTATAACAAAAGCTGTGATTTCAAAACTCAGTCAAACCAAGTCAACTCACAAACCTGGAAATCATATTTTACAAACCCACTAACAAGGTCAAGACAACACACATGCCAAAAATACCCTAAATGGGTATATCATAAGACTAACAATTCTAGATTTGGCTTAACCCTATGCCATAAATATAAAGATAAATATACATTCCTTAATCACAATCCAGGACACAGAAACAAACCACACTACAACAAATCCGAGTAACAAAGAAGTTCTGAACAAGGGTCTTGAACCACAAACGAAGCTTAATACCAGCCGAGCCACACTCCATTGCCCATCCAAATACACCAAGCCGAAACCCCTCCTTGTTGTGAATCTTCATTCATCTATCTTTACTTTTCTTGCATTCTTTGTGCACCTTGATAGTTTTGCTTGACCAACCACCTACAAAACATAAATAGAAGTGTTAGATTTTAGAAACCATCCTAATAAGTATACTAGATGACTCAAAATGTATAGCCGAGACCTTCTATTCACTTTCATTAGTAATATTGTAAAAACAATGACAAGATAGCAAGTATGTAAGAATTAGAGACCAAAAACCCCACCGAATACCGTATAAACCAATCGGTCAAAACTCAAATTAACAAATAGCAATCAAAGACATGAAGATGATACCATTTCTTTCTCAGAAACACCAAATAAACCTTAATTAGGCCATGCATACAAAACCCCCAAATTTATCAAAACCCTAAATTTTAATAACTTTTTCCAATTAAACCCAATCTAAACATGAATTGACAAGTTAATTAGATTAAAACCAAGAAAGGAACAAATCCCCAAATTAGACGAAACCCTAATTTTGAAAATCGGATTTTATTGTGAAATTCATATGTTTTTGTGTAGGGAAACATTAATTAATTGTAATTAAACCTTAGATTTATCGAAAGCCACAATTTTATTCGGAACCCTAATTTGATTTAATTAAATTCGAACCAAACTCTTAAGATATATAAACGAATCAAATACTTTGGACCATTAAAACACAATTATTTTGGAAGTTATGAACAAGATTGTAAAACCCGCATGCTTTTACCATGAATAGTGCCCTTAAGATCGTACGTCCTAGATTAAAACTTACCCTATTTAGTATTGATCACATTCATGTGCTAATAATCAAGCAAGTGCATACGTGTATGACATGATAAGTATCGATTACGTACAAACTCATGATAAACAGTTAATAGATATTTCACGTGAACATAATTAAATCATGATCACCATTTTAAAACACGAACTAAAATAATTACGTAAGTACTTAATTACGAGTGTAAATAATATGATAAACTACATGATAAAATAAACAGAAACACTTTAAACACGAACACGTTTAACCACGAACGAACACGAAACATCGGGACACGAGAAAAGGTACGGGTACCCCATGTGGGGCCCCATACCCTGGGTCCCCATACCCACGGCACACCAACCAAGGTGGGCTTAGCCCATTGACTTTTTACATGAAAGGGGGGGTTATGGTAAAATTCATTTCATTTTTCACATTTCAAGGAAATAAGCATTTAACCTAAAAAGTTTTCTCTCCTCCTCCTTGGTCTCTTTTTGTGCCGCCACCCCTAAGACCACCAAAGGTGGTTGTTGATTGATCTTGATCACAAAAATCATTGCTATAAACCGTGTTTGTTCATCCTCTTTCAAGCTACGTATTGGTATATCATTCTAAACCTTTCTTTTTAATTCTTTTAAATCTTTGATTATTTTCATGAACATGTTATTAATATTCTTATTAAAACATGATAATTAAACATTGATCTAACATGTTTTGGGGTAAATTAAAATCAAAGGTTGTTATAAAAGGGGGTTTGTTTTTGGCCGCCTAGTATAACCAACCCGAGGGGGGTTCGGTTTGTTTTTTGCCGCCACCACCAAGACCATTTTGGTCTTGGTTGGTGCATGTGGGACCCACGGCAGCAAGGGGACACAAGTACCCTGAGTTGGCTCGGGGTACGGTGTCGAGTTCATGCCCGATTCATGGTTCGTTGGTTAAATCATGATTTATGCTACATGTTAATTTTATGAATTATGAACTTAGGATATAAATTAATTAATAAACATGAGATATTAATTAAACCATGACTTAGGTTATTTTAATTAATAATTTAGCATGATATTAATTTAACCTAAGTATTTTATGTTATAAGTTATAATTATTTAATTATTTAAAACATGCCTATAATTAATTAATTTAGACATGACTTAGGTTATGTTATTAATACATAATAATACACATTTTAACCTAAGTAATTTATTCCATTTTAATTAAAACATGTTATACTTTAATTAAAATGCTTAACCTATGGTTTAATTAAATACATGAAATAATAATTAAACTATACACTATATCATATGACTTAAGAAATAAGCTTATAAACACTTAGACTTATATGTTAGCTTATGTAACCAGCTTAATTCTAATTATGGAAACTTCTATTTATAGAAACTTAATTAAATAAGGCAACTAATCTATTAATGGAAACCTTCTATATATGGAAATCTATCTATTTCAGGCAGCTAATCTAATCATGGAAACCTTCTATATATGGAAACTTATTTAATTAAGGCAGCTGATCTATTTTTGGAAACTTTCTATTTTTAGAAACTAATCTATTTTAAGCAGTAAATTCTATTTTAGGAAACTTTCTATTTTTGGAAACTTTCTATTTTTGGAAACTTTCTATTTTTGGTAACTTTCTATTTTTTGGAAACTTTCTATTTTTGGAAACTTTCTATTTTTGGAAACTTTATATTTTTGGAAACTTTCTATTTTTGGAAACCTGCTATTTTTGGAAAGTTACTTATTATTACACAGTAAGTATAATAATACATGAAATACCAGTAATACTTAATCAGATTAATCAGAATACAAGATAAACACAGTTTAAGGCTTTAAACAGTAAACCATGACCTAAAACATACAAAGTAAGCTAAGATGAGACATAAAACCCAGTACGTAATCAGTAATTCGATACTTATACACGTGTGTATTCATGTAGCGTTAGTGATCCAGAAGTAGGAGTCTTTCTTCCGTTCATTCACTGGACTTGAGGTACGGATTCCCGTCCTTTCAGTATGGACATTCTTTCCTTATTAGGATTTCCCCGTATGCAGCCAACTGTTTTTCCCAGTATTTGTTTTATTGTTTTGAACTGCTTATGTTTAATTAGCATAATCTATAGCCATATACAAGCATGACCAGTTTCACCTAGTTATGGAGGTACCATAACCATAACATTGGAGGCACCAATGTTATGACTTCCCCACGGCGGAGTGATTGCTCGTGGCGTCCCTTTCAGTTTTGGCCATATTATTATATCATGTGGGGCGTATGGGTGCATCCTAGTTACATGTTTTATTTAGTATTTCATGGTGAATGTGGTGTGTACCTTGCATCCTTCACAAGGAGTTGATCCCTCCTACCCAGACCAGTATATTAATTAGAGGCATCCCCTCTAATCAGCATGATGAGGTCACCCCTCCAAGTATTCATGCACGTGACCTTTTCATGACCTATATGGGCTATGGTATATTTATGTTAAAATAGTTTTCATAAGATAAACATAAGGCTTTTCAAACTATAAAACCAGTTTTTCTTAATACTTAACCCGTTTACTCAGAACTTAGTCTTCCGCTGTTATATGTTACATGCTTATCCTATTTCATGCTATTTTGTACATCCGTGCACTGAGCGTCTTGCTCAGCCGTTTTCCTTTTCATGTTCCAAAACGGCAGGTACTCAGGGACGCTCGTAGATCTCAAACGTACGTGCATATGGACCGGAAGCTTTACTGTCTTTCTTTACTTTATGCATTTCCTTTACTTTAATACAGCTTGCAATGGACATTGTTTCGTCCTTTCCTTTTACAGTATTTATGTTTGTGTGTGATGAGCTCTACTTTGGGGTTACCGATGTTTGATTCCGGTATTTCCCTTTTATGGTCAAATAATGCTTAGACATTTATCCTTGTATGCTTTGATGACACGCCATGATTATGCGTAAGATTCCATTTCCAAAATGGGGTGTTACAAAGATACACGAAAACATTTTTCTTTAAGGAAAAAGAATCAAGACTTATCTTTTGAGATGGAATACCCATCGAATCTAACAAGAACAATCTCTTGGAACCATATAGGAATCAGATTTATAGATAAAGTGAGAATAAAACCCACATCACACGAAAACAACGATCAAGACACCTTATTTTGAGGTATATGAATCAGATTCATATGAATCTTGGTTAAGATTTAATAGAAATTGGATGAATCTGGGTGAAACTATTAAACAGGGAGAGAGAGATAATGGGACGGTGGAAACGTTTTGATAAGTATGTGTGTTTGAAACGTTGCCAAGTAACAGACATAGAGTAAATATCTGCCCCCCACATAGTTTGTAACACCTGGACTTGGGCTAGGTTAAATCTCATGGGTCAAAGGTTAGTTTGGGCGGGACACATATGAGCACTTGGGCCACACATAAACTTTTGGGCCGACCGTGTATTAATATTGGGCTATTGGTTAGTTTTATTAAAGCCCATTAATAAATTTAATGAGTTCGTACCCCGTATTTTTTCCGTCCACGAATTATATTGTCAAGCACAAATTAGGAAGTCATGCATTTTATTGCTAAACCTATAGTCGTCGTGACACCGTCATTTCATTCGTATAGGTTGTGGATAACGTGGTCGTATTCTCGAGCCTATTTGCGTTTTCATCCATTTGCTTGACTTACGAGGTGAGTTTATAGCCCCACTTTTAATTGCTTTTAACTCTTTTGGGTGAGAACATTGCTTGTTTTTACGGATGAACATAAGTACCTAAAAACTCATATGTGCCTACGTGATGTCTAAGTAGCGATACCCCTAGATGCTTTAGCCCACTATCATGAACCGTTAATTACTTTGTGTAAGCGCAAATGTTATGGATAGATCTATTGGGATTGGCCTCCCTATCTAATGTTGGTTGCGTGACCAAATTGGATACAATTACATTTGAGGTGTTACGAATACTTTGGGGTAGTATTTGCTTGGGCTCTTTCATATAAACTTGTTGGTACGGTTAACGCTTCGGTGTCATGAGCTTAGACGTAGGATATCATGAATGTATGCTATTTGATGATAATCTTGTATTTGTTATAAGATTATTTGTCGGTTTCCTAACAAAAATCTTATGGTTCATCACACTACTTATACTTAAACCTATAAACTCACCGACCTTTGTGTTGACGTTTTAGCAATGTTTTTCTCAGGTGTCAAGGCGGAGGAGTGACGTGGTTGTGCTATGGAGTTAATAAAAATTATCACGATTTACCTTTGAGACCTGATTTTGATGTATAACATTTGGAAACTTGATTTATGTTGTCATGGTGTGTAAAACAATTTCCCTTGGGACAAATCTTATCTTTATGTTTTATGAATGAAAATGAACTTTTCTTAGTCGTTCTTGTATCTATGTCTCTTGGTTTTCATGATAGTCACATCCTCGTGTAATTGTGCACGTGGGCCAAATTGAGGGTGTGACAACATTGTAGTAATGCTTTGCTTACTACTCTTCCAGTCCACGACTCCACCATTAAGCACAAACACATACATGGTTTGGGATTTAATATCGTCCTCGTCGGTTTGAAAACTAGAAACGATATAACATTTAATACTAAGCTCGTTTTCCGTCTTAGTCCCATTAACAAGTTCCATGTCTTTAGTATTTCTAAGATACTTAAGAATGGTCTTAACAGCAGTCCAGTGTTTCTCACCCGGATTCTGTTGGAATCTACTACACAGATTTTGAGCAAACGCAACATCGAGTCTAGTGCATATTACCGCATACATGATAGAGCCAATTGCCGAGGCATAGGGTCTCTGCATGCGTTTCACCTGACTATGTGTGATCTCACCTTGCTTTTTACTTAAGTCTGACTTTTCTTGCATTGGGACAAATCATTTCTTGGATTTAATTATTCTAAACTTCTTTAGTTATTTATCAAAATAAGCACTTTGACTTATAGATAACAACCGCTTAGATCTATCTCGTGTGATCTTAATTCCAAGAATAAATGCAGCTTCACCTAAATCTTTTATGGCAAAACACTTGCTCAACCAAGTTTTCACTTCCTGAAGCATTGAAGTATTATTTCCCATGAGTAATATGTCATCCACATATAAGACTTGGAATGCTACATTACACCCACTAGCTTTGACATATACACATGGCTCATCGGGATTCTGAACGAAATCAAGCTTTTTAATTTCTTCATCAAACCGTTTGTTCCAGGTTCTGGAAGCTTGCTTCAAACCATAAATGGATCTCTGCAACTTACATACTTTGCTGGGATACTTTGGAACAACAAAACCTTCAGGTTGCACCATGTAAACATCTTCACTAAGGTGACGATTCAAGAAAGCAGTCTTACGTCCATTTGCCAAATATCGTAGTCATAGAACGTCGATGTGGATAAGAGAATCCTAATAGCTCTAATGTCTGCAACCGGAGAGAATGTTTCCTCATAATCTAGCTCGTAGGTTTGAGTATACCCTTTTGCCACAAGACGAGCTTTATAGGTGTGTATCTTGCCATCCATGTCGGTCTTTATCTTATAAAGCCATCTACACCCTATGGTTCTTGCACCCGTACGAAGATCAATTAAAACCCATACTTGATTATCTTTCATAAACTTCATTTCCGCGTTCATTGTTACGAGCCACTTGTCGGATCTAACATCCGATATAGCCACTTGATAATTAGGAGGCTCACCATGATCACCTAATTCGTATCCTCATCATCTACATAGAAACCATATCTATAGGTGCTTGAGGCGTCCTTTCGGACCTTCGAACGGGAACGTCTACGTTTTGAGGTTCAATAATCTCATGTGGAACACCATCACGTACTTCGATAGTGTTACCAGAAAGCAGTGCATCTACGTCTTCGACGAGTTCTAAATAGTCAGTACTCCCACTTGCTCCAAGCATTAGAGTACCCCACTTGCTTCTTGATCTATGAGACTTGTCTCAGAGAACTCAACATTTCGAGCAACAAATATTTTGTTCTCAAGTGGATAGTAGAAGTAGTAACCCATCGTTTCCTTTGGGTATCCTACGAGAATACACTTAATTGATCTGAGGTATAATTTATCAAGAGCATCATGCTTCACGAGAGCCTCACAACCCTAAACCCTCAAATAGGACAACTTGGGAGTTTCCCCAGTACCTCATATGGTGTCTTATCAACCTTCTTGGTTGGAATCATATTGAGAATGCGCGCAACAAAATCTAAAGCATAACCCTAAAAGGACTTTGGTAGAGTAGTTGAGTTCATCATGGAACGAACCATATCCAATAGAGTTCTATTCCTCCTTTCCGACACTCCATTATTTTGGGGCGTGTGGGAAGGTGTGAGATACGACACAATGCTACATTTCTTCAAATGTTCCACAAAGTCAAAACTCATGTATTCGCCTCCACGACCAGATCGAATAGCCTTGATTTTCTTACCAAGTTAGTTTTCTACTTCATTCTGAAGTTCCTTAAAATGTTTCAAATACCTCATGTTTATGTTTCAAAAGGTAAACATAACCATAACGGCTGAAATCATCAGTGAACATAATTAAGTAGCTAGCTCATTCTATAGACACGGTTCTAAAGGGTCCTCACACATCCGTATGAATGAGTCTAAAAGATCTTTAGCTCTTTCGACCACATGTGTGAAAGGCTTACGCACCATCTTCCCATACACACAATACTTGCATTTGTCATTGAAAGAATCAACGTCGGTGGAATTTAAAATTCCATCACGTTGAAGCTTCTCGATGCGTCTCTTGTTTGCATGACCAAGGCGATAGTGTCATAGATAGGTCGAGTCCAACATCGCATGTTTGGCTCTTTTCGTGCTAACATTGTATATAGAACTATTAAGATTAAGACCTTACATATCAACTTCAAAAATGGCATCACGTGGTATTGCATTAAAATAATGTATGTTGTCTTTGTAAACGAAAGTTACATTATTCAAAATAACATTATTATAAACGTCTTCCATCAATCTAGAAACTGAAACAACACCTCTAGTAATAGAAGGCGCAAAATGACAATTATTCAAAGTAATAACTAGTCCATTATGAAGTGCCAAATCATATTGACCAATCACTTCGACGTTTGCACGAATCCCATTTCCCACGTACAAGCTCAAAGCTCCTTGCTTAAATTTCCTACTATCTCTAAGTCCATGTGATGTATTACAAATATGAGTTCCACAACCCGTATCATATATCACCGTCTTACTTTTAGATATAACATAATGTTCTATAATGAAGATACCTGAATTACTAGCTCCGCTAGCATTCTTGTGTTTCTTCACCTCAACGAGATACTTCGGGCAGTTCCTTTCTAGTGTCCTACCTTTTTGCAGTGGTAACACTCGGAGTCTTTTACCGGATTATATTTCTTGGGTTGTGGAGGAGTTTTATGCTTTGGGGCATAAGTTGTCTTACCCTTTCCAACATTCTTTCCTTTACCCCCTTGCGGTTTCTTACCCTTGTATATCTGGATCCGTCCTACTCTAATAGCCATTACAGTAGGAGTCTCAACCTTCTTTGGAAGCCATTTCTCATGTGACTTTAGCATAGTATGTAGCCCTACTAATGTCTTCCCCATGTTATGCAAATTGTAAGTTTGCACAAGTGATTCATAATCCTTGTTGAGAGAGTTCAAGATAAAACTCACAGCAAGTTCTAGTGGCATGTGATAGCCTAGGCATTCTAGAGTGTCCAAGTAGCCTTTCATTTTCAAAAAATGAGAGCTAACCGATTGTCCAACTTCCTGTCTACCAACATGGAATGCTTTAGTAGTATCATAAAGCATCTATTTAGCCTTTTCCTCAAACATAGTTTTGAGTTCAGTGATCATGTCATAGGCGTTGAGATCCTCCAGTATTATTTGCAATTCTGGAGACATCACAGCCAACATGAGACACGCCACATCCTTTTGTGCTTTAAGCCTCGCATAGTAAGCGTCACACACTATGGGTGCAGCAACAAGTTCAGGAACTGGATTCATAGGTTGTTCCATTTTTCAGTCCGGTCCTCAGCCCTAAGACAAATTCTTAGGTTGCGGTACCATACGGAAAAGTTTGATCCAATCAATTTATCCTTGAACAAGTTTGACCTTAGTGTAGACTACTTGTTTTGGGCAATAACCATGTACACAACAAAGTTCAAAAAATATTAGTATTTTCAACAATTAAGTCTCTCATAAAAATAACTACCCAAGTTGAAAAGTTAATTTTATAAAGAGCCTAAGACCAAACTTGAACTAATACCGTCAATGTAGTTGATCTACTAGAGACGATAATAATCCAAAAGGTAATCATCGAATGATAATTGCCACCGGTGCAACTCTTAGCAATAATGAGGTCATGACTACAATATCTAGCATAAACGTAGTCACGCCATGTTTGCCACATCTCGTACTTTGTGTTTAAGGTCTGACCAAAATACACAATGTAAATCGTCCAATATTAGTTTGCGGATTTATAACTTTGGGTCTGACCCTAAGTTATTATGACGCCTTACATTGGTTAAACCTTAAGACGTTATTTGATGACATAACCAATATAAGTGACTAATAACTTGGTAGTACAAAACTTACTTAAGTGGGTATTAATAATTTTTAAAAATAATGACAAAAATTCGTGTAAAAGGAAACATGCAATACTTCTTTCTATAACAAGTTTCCAAAACAATGAATTTCTCATATTTTTAAACTTTCCTTAAATAAAACATACGCCAAGGTTTCATGAATCCAAAGATAATTCAAAACCGAGTTACCCATATTTTAAAAAACGTTATACTAAATTTTATAAAGTCCCATAGGTTTGTTCGATCGGGTTCTCCTCGCATCT
Source organism: Glebionis coronaria (assembly GCA_025667525.1). Lineage (NCBI taxonomy): Eukaryota > Viridiplantae > Streptophyta > Magnoliopsida > Asterales > Asteraceae > Glebionis > Glebionis coronaria. The sequence continues at coordinate 21,513,250 of CM046874.1, forward strand.
CTTTCTTTGTAACACTAATTTTTAATCAAGTTATAAGTTTTCTGTAGTCATAGAAGAAAAAATTGAGGTTGTCATTCTTTTTTGTTATAACATCGTCAAATAGCAACGTGCGTTACCATAATGTAGGGGTGGCAGTTTATGACCTCACACGAAACCCGACCTAAAATCGACACGAAAGTTAACAGATTCAGGTTGAGCCTAAAGTGATTCCCGACCCATTTTTAGATCAATAGATCTAACCTGTTTATTGAATAAGTCAGATCCGACCCACCAACCCATTTAAGACAGTAACCTGTTTCGCCGGTCAACCCTAATCTATACAAAGGTTAACTAGGTCAAGTTCAAGTTATGCATGAACAATTTAAAGAAGGTTTTCTAACACGAGATTTTCTAACCCGTCAACTTGTGAACCCGAACCAAAATTAGTAAATTACCACCCTACCCTAGTGAGAAAAGTAGTGAAAGGGGCAATAAGGTAAATTGTTGTTGGGTTATGATAACATAAGAAAACCATAATACTCCGTCACATAAACCAAACGCCCCCATTCTTCTTCTTCTTCAGATCGTCGATCGGATTCGCCGCCGACACACAACCTTAAAATCCGACAACACTTCAGATTCCGGTCAAGTTAGGGTTTTTTCTATCATTAATCATGCCTCGAAGTTCTCGAAGCAGCAAATCACACAAACACAAGCCGGAATATTCCCCTTCCGACAACGAAGACGCCAAAACAAAAGATAGGAAACACGTGTCGAAGGATGTTTTTAACGGTGATGTTGTGATTGATGATGATGATGGTGGTGATGATGAGTATGCTAAACATAAGGATAGTAGTACTGACAGGTGGAATGGTGGTGGTAGTGATGATAAGGATGTGTCGAAAAGCAGTAGGAGTGCGGGTGAGAAGAGGAAGTCTGAGAGGAAAGATAAGGATGTTAAGGAGCGCGAGAGGCGGAAAAGCTATTCGGAGAAGGGTGTGGTGGAGGGCGAGGGTTTGTCGAGTAAACGAGGGAAAGAGATTTCTGGTTAGCCGTTTTTCGTGTTGAAATAGCGTGATTAGTATCGTTGTTTACTTGTGCATTCGTGAGTTGCTGAATTGCTAAAACTTATTGAATTAGTTAGATAATAATGCGGTTAGTATAGTTTCGCTTATTATATAGACTTTTAGGGTTCTAGGAATACATCGAAGTTTACCTAGCCTACGTTTATACCATGATGTGCTATGCTTACTTTGTGAGACGGAGGTCATCCATCACTATGAGACCAAATACTGAACATTAGGCAATTGGTACAATAATCGTTTAGTATATAAGTAAGTTTGCAATAAAGCCGATATTTTTCTTTATATGACCCCCCTATCTTTGTCTTCAGGTTACGCTATCATATATCTTCCTAGGATATTCTTGGTGTTTTATATATAATGTAAACTAAAGGGTGTATCAGCATACTGAAATACTCAACGAGGTACCATGAAGTTTTGGGGAGTTTTAAGAGTCAACTTTCAGGACTAGAAATCAAATGTCGTGTCATGGAAACTGTTATGCATGAACTTTAGATAACACGCTAATAATTCATAGGGTGGTAGCTATATGCCTATATCTTGGCAAGAATACACTTGATGTTTTTCAATTTTTTTACCGGTGTGCAAATCATCTAGCTGTTTGCTAAGTGGATGTTATGTGTACTAGGTATGGCATCTAACTTACGGGGATTTTAAAAGTATGTTTAATAAGCTTATTCTATTACATTAAAACTTGGTGGGCTAGGAGGTTTCTGTGATTTACATTTGGATCTCTTGTGTTGGGGTATCTATGATGTTTCTATTCATCGCTACCGTCATATCCTGCATGCTAGATATGGAGAAAAATGGGTTTTTTCTTCTGATTGATCTTGACTACTTCCATTGCTTATATGCTTTTAATAATCCCTGCTTTTTGTTGGATTTTGTGCATACTTAAAGTAACAAACTGGTGATGGAAACTCTGGAATATGAAATCTTCTGTTATCTATAGTTATACGTTTCATATGATTGCTGGGTTATTATTATGAAAGACTCCGTTACTAATTAATTGATCTGTTACCGCAATTTTTTTATTTTCTACCAGAGTGGCCTATAGAAGAAGAGCTGAGGAACCCTGAGTTAGAGAAAGAACTTGAGAAAAGATTGAGAAGAAGAGGAGAAGGTTCTAGTGACAAGGATAAATATCACGATGACATAAAAGAAGGCGATGATAGACGACTATCTACTAAAAGTGACCGTTCAAAGGATGAAAGAAATAAAAATGAAGAATATGGAGACGTGCATAGAGAAGAAGGTGTTCGAGAAACCCGACAAAGGGACGAAAAGCACCGAGAAGATAAAGATATTGAACGTGACAGAAAAAACCGGGATGCTAAGCACCGAGGAGAAGATGAGAGATATAACAAACGCAGAGACGATAAACACCGCGATGATAAGTATACCGAAGACGTTAGCAGAGATAACAAATATAAAGATGAAAAGTATGTTGAAATCGTTGATAAAGATGAAAGAAGCAAGGATGGGAAGCGCCGGCAAGATGATGACAGAGACTATAGACACAAGGAAGAGAAACATCAGGATGTCAGGCATCGGGATGATACTGATAGAGAGAAAAGAGCACGTGATTCCAAGTATACATCAAGAGACCACCCTGTTGAACCTGAGACCAAGCGGTTGAGGGATGATAGTGGTTCTGGTGACGTGTATCATAGGAAAACAAGTAATCGGGATGGAAGCCCAGTTTATGATGATCGAGTAGCCAGATACAAAGATGATAAGGATAGGAGAAGAGGTAATGATAAAGATGAGTCTAGTGAATATAGATCGCGTAGCACGAAGGAGCAACATTTTGAATCAGAAAAGAGACCGAGTGCTAAAGTTGACTCAGTTTCTGAACGGGGAAGACCAGGTCCTCGTTATGCTGACATGGAAAGTACAGCCAGTCATAGCCGGCGCAGGAGTTCCCCTGGTGGGAGCTCTTATACTGCAAGAGATCATTACAGGTAAATTTTAATATCGGAAAAAACTTTTTGGAATGATTGCATCTAGTTCTCAATGTGGATAAAATTTATCAGAGGCTTCTTTTTTAATAATTTTTTTTCCATTGTATTCATGCTTCACGCTTTTGGTTGTGTAAATGAGTTGAAACAAAAATTTTACATGGTCATATTCTGATGCCCATCAATTTGATGAGCAAAATAGTCACTGAGACAGTACATTCTTTCTCATATCTTTTTTACTTTTAATAATCTTCTTATGATGGTTATTGAAACTCTCACTAATTGATCTTCTACTTGATTGCTGAACGAGTATCTTCATATGGAACTGTCAAGTTTTTTTTAATCGACTGCACATTCCATTTAGTGCATTATAATGTAGGCAGGGTTTGTGTACATTCGATATGTTCTGTATAATAAAGATTGCCTTGCCTTTTTTCAGGGGCTCAAAGCAAGAAGAAGCCAAGTACAGGGATTATGCCTATGATGATAGAGCTCGGCATAATGTTCACTCGAGTAGAGATTACACTTCTGCCCCTGGACCATCTGATAAACTTTCTTCCAAGTCACTAGAGAAAGTCGCACCAAAGGATGACAATTACATGGGTGATTTATCAGGCGAAAGGCGTCTGAGGCCAGATTCCCGCTCTTCTCCACTAGTCGATAAATCCCCATCATCAACAAGTAATGAACGAAGGAACCTGAACAGGTCCGATGCTAGAAGAAGTCTCGACCTTGAAGAATCTGGCCCTAGAAATGGTGGTTCCAAGGAGCATAGTAATAAGGACGGCAAAGGAAGTCGGGAATTAGTTAGTGAGCCACATCCTGATAATGATTTTACACAAGCTGATAATGATAATATATCTGTTTCATCACCTTATTCGCGGAATTCTCACTTTTCTGGTAATTTCAGTTTCTCTCCTTTACCACCTTTATCTCTAGCTTCCTTTTAAAACAAAATCTGATAACAGCTTTTTGGTTTACAGAAGATGACAGAAGCAAGTCAAACAATCGTCACCGGAGGATGGTTGACCCAAACATGAACAGAGCTCAGGGTAATTGGAAAAACGTCCCAAACTGGCCTTCACCGATGGGAACCGGTGCTTACATTCCTTTCCAGCATGTTGCTCCTCCCATGTTTCACCCACTTATGCAACAGTTTCCACCACCAATGTTTGGTAGACCACCAATGAAATTAAACCCTGGCTTACCTTACAATGTACCTGACCATGGTCGACCGCTTGCATGGAGGAATCAGGTAGACGAGTCGGTCCCACCTCAAATGCACGGATGGGATCCAAATAATGCTGTATTTGGTGATGAATCTCACTTGTATGGCAGGCCAGATTGGGATCGTAGAACCCAACTGAACAATCGAGGGTGGGACCAAAGTGGTGATATGTGGAAGGGCCAAAACGCTGGAGCAAGTATGGACATGCAACAGGGTCCCCAGAAAGACGGTTATTCGGCTCAAAGGGCAACTGATGAAATGTGGCCGGGTCAGGCCGGTCTGCCTGATGAGAGTGAACCAAACCAAATGGATATTCAAGTCGAGACCACCTTGGATCTTGATAAAAAGGCTTCACTAGCTCAAACGATCATTGAAAGCCCTCAAATACTTGAGGTTGTAAAACAGGACTATGATGCTCTTATCTCAAAAGCTTATCTTTCGAGGATTGATGTATCTGAAGATCTGACTCAACCTGAGCTTTATGATCAGTACACAAGCATGATGGATTTGGATCAGGAACCTGTATCTGATGTATATGAATGCAAAATTTTGTTTTTGGAGGTACAGATGATTATTTATTTATTAATTTTTGTCGGTGACTGACTACTCCTTTTCATATCAACGCATATGCTCAAAAGACTTCGTTTTTATGTAACAGGATGGTGTAAATGACAATGAAATTGATAGTGCTTCACTATTCACGGCAGCTGATGATTCTGTTTTTCAGGTTCGATTTCTTTAAGTTCTGAACTTGTATTGTCAGTTTTTATGATGTTATTTATTTACAAGTATGGGTCATATGCCAATATGTGAGACGATAACTTTAATATCGTGGGAGGTTTTATTAAGATTATTTTCTTATTGTGCTTTTCAGAAAGCCATGTTTCTTTACAAGAAGCAGAAGGAAGAATCTCGCTCAACGAACATGGAGAATATATCCGGTCTCCTCACAAACGGTCCTGAGTTTGTTGCACCATCTGATGAAGAGAAAGGTGTTTCAGTGGAGGAGGGAGCTGCTGAGGTCACAGTTATGGAGACTACTATAGAAAAGGATGAGCCGTCTATTCAAAAGCTTGTTGCAGATCCTGTGAATGAAGCCAAAGTGATTGATGAGCCAAATAAACCCGAGGAAGTGGTACCTATGGAGGTAGATCTTGTTGCTGTAAAGCAAGAGGAACAGCCTGAAATAAATGTGGAGAAAACTTCTGCACCATCGGCTGGTGGCTTATTGCCTTGCAAGGCTGAAGAGATCGACGAGTTTACCAATGACGAAGGTGGTGATGCTTCATTGGTGTTACCTGATGTGCCAACTACTGGTGTGGCAATGATAGAGTCAATTGAGTTTGGGTCAGTTAACTTAAGTCGGATACATCACCATTCTCCTGAAAGTACACATTAAGACAATTTTTATATTTGTGCTTTTGAAAGGCCATCCGCTGGCCCCATCCCATTTTTTTTATTATCGTTGCTCGTTTATGAATAAAACTTTTACCCGTTCTTTTATCTTGCTTGTGTTGTCGTACTTGTATCGTTGCTTTTCACAGGTAATCTAATACTAACTGCCTTCATAGACCATCTTAAAGGGCTATGGTATGTTCTTATTGCAGCTATTATTTCTGACTAGGAGTCACTCGGCAGACCACTTCTGATAATGTTGATGGTTACATCTTATCAGGTGAGTATTGCAAGTAATTCTTATTAAAACTTTCATCACCTGGGCTTAGTGAACGAAGGTTGGACAGTCTAATGGGTTAAGGGGTGTGTGGCTAAGCTTATGAATTGAGCTTACGCTTATGTTATGTTAGCAGCCTATGGCTTCTATATTATAAGCTTATAAGCCTATGTGAAGTGTTTGGATTAGCTTATGTTTTATAAGTTGATGATAAGTGTTTGTTGGTTTAGCTTATGTTGGTAACGATGAAAAGGGACATATATAGAAATAGTATGAACCTCTAGGTTAGGTATACTTGAGGGCAACATTGTAATATTTATTGGGTCATGTTATATAAATCCAACCATTTATTAGAGAATAGTGAAAGTACCTGTATGAATCTTGGCGAGTAAGTTTAATGGCAGCAGCGAGACCATTAAATGTATCGTTTGGTTAATTGTGTTGTTTGTTGGGACATTAGATATTGGTATCTTAGTTTTTGAACTAGAAGGCGATGACAATGTGTTTATTGCTAGTTTGCTACCACTAAATCCCACATTGGTGTTCCTGTAACTATATGATCATAGTATATTTGTGTCCAGAAGTTGGTTAAATTAACAATAAAGTTCGTACAATTTGGACATTTGGTCCTGAAGGGGTAATTTGATATGGTATGGGCATACATAAGCCAAATTGAATTGGCTTGATTTTAAAAGTTTTGTTGGATTGTCCGTATTTTCACTACAACAAAAACACTTTGAGCCGTGAAAAAAACTTGTATCTCGGGTTTTAGCGTGACCTCGAGACCTCTTATGATCTTTGGTCGCTGATTTTATGGACTTCGAATTCTTTGTCACATTAAATTGGACCATGATACACATTCTTCTTAGAGACCAGACCGTCTAGAAAATAAAACAAGAAATTGAACCAAAAAGTGTTAGCGGCTCAATTCAACCTAGGTCAAGTGTTTTATACATGTGGGTCAATTGATCTTGTATCTAGGGGTGTCAAAAAGCCTGTTTCGACCCGTATCTGATTTAACCTATTTGGCCAGGTTACTCAGAGCAAAATATTTGTTTGAGTCAACCCGAGTAACTCGAATACGGGTTGACCCGATCGACTCGAATAAGGATTTTTCTATTTTTTAAAAAGTAAGTCTTATAAATTTTTTGTAAAAAAGAGAACACGGGTTGATCCGATCGGTATTGACCCGAACCCAAATACAAATAAGGTCGTGCTCGGATATGAAATTTTTAGCTTTGACTCGAATTTGACCTAAACCTGACCTGACTAACGCCCCTACTTGTATGTTGTATCGCCTATATCTAACTTTAATGCTAAAAGTAATCTACAATTAGTGAGATTTTGCTCTTTTGCCATCTTTTTTTCTTAACACGGTTTTTGACTTGACCAAGTAATTCACGGGGTTTAAATCCATTAAATAGATTCAAATCAGGTAAGTGTTATCTTTTGCCATTTTTTGAGGTTACTAAGTAGTAAGTACTAAGTACTAACACATACAAAACTAAGATTAAATACATAAACTTGCAGACAGTAACATGGTATAAATAATCATTCAGTAATGCAAAATTCAACATTAATAAGTACCCAGATAGAAATTTCATTACTAGGGAAAAAACTAAAATAAAATACGCCATATTATTCATAATCCCACTATCACACTCTCGCATCTCTTCAGTGCTTCTGCTTCTCACCATGGCAACAAATTTATTACATAGCAGATCTTTTAAGCTCTCGATATCGAGATTGTGAGCAGCCTGCAACATCATTCAATGTTAATGACACACAGATTGATAACAAAAAGTATGCACAGCAAAACACACAGGAAAAAAAGAACACATACCGTGTAAAGGTCGCAGAAACTGTCCTCATTCGCTTTCGTAAACTCAGCATCAAACAACTTGAGATCCTTTTCAAACCTTGTTATTGTCATGCTCAGGAGTCTCCGCATGTTTATTAAGGTATTCAATAACCTTGGATAATCGTCGGTGACTCTAAGGCGATAGTCTCATCTACTCGAACGTTTCACCGTTGGAACTCTTCAGCACGACCATCTTTGAAGAAGATGAAGACATTATCGTATGGCTCCCAAGTTACACGACAATGTCTTCAGACTTGACTTTATTTAATAAACTTATCTATGATTACTCGGACTAAAAATTTAATCAAATTCATCTTTGGCTTTTTTTTTTGGAAAGAATTCCAAAAATAAGTGTAGAATTATTGGGGGAGGCCTCATCTTCCATGTCAAACAAAGACATCCCTCTTTTTAAGCACTATTTCCCACTCTTGGAGACACCGAGGAAAGATTCAACAGCCAAGGGACACTTAAGAGAGCGCCTTGATATCTATTCGGGACAATATGACAATTGATGTATGTTTTTGCAAATCTGAATTTTAAACATCCATATAGCCAATATCATTTTTAGGTAGAGTTACTCATTAACTTCGGTAATATTTCAGGATATATACTTGAAGCCGTATGAGGACTATCCGTCATATGGTTCTCAAAGAATCTTTTTTACCCGGGCAGTTACATTTAACTTCAACAATTTGGTATATCATGAGCCGGAAAAGGGCCACATGCAACTTCTATCTCATAAACCAAAGGAAGTGGGTAGTCAGGTTTCTCTTAAGAGAAAGGTGAAGAAGGTCGGTCTCATGTCAATTCCGAAGAAGGTAATAATCATAAAACTTTAGGGCCCGTTTGGTTTAAAAGTGGTATTAGGATTCAGGAAAAGTTTGAAAGATTTGGGATAGATTTAAGAAATGATTAGGTAAGAGAATATATTATTATTATATAAAAAAGTTTAATTTATTAATTCTCAAATAATTTAAAAATATTATATGAAATATAATAAGAAATAAAAATGCCAAAAAAAAAATAATCACATATCAAATTTTGTGGCTGAAACATTATAGGGGACCACTTTGTCAGCAACACCTTGCGAATCCTACATATTTTGTATGATATGGGTTTTATCATTGTAAACCCGCTCACTGTTTTAATAGGTGGATACCAGACTAGCATTTTTGGACTCATACTAGACCTACAGTGCCCATAACCTCAAAGCAAACACACCCCTAATAAACATATATTTCATTAAAAATAAGATATACATAGTGGTGGAAAGGCTAGCCAAACTAATTCAATTGAAACTTCCCCTTGGTTGAATTTATTCACTTTTCTTATGCTTTGCAGATGATGTCGGGGATGATGAAGATGGTAACTCTCGAGTCAATTCCGAAGAAGGCAATACTCGTTTATCCTTTCCAGATGATGCCGGGGATGATGCAGAAAGTAACCATCAAGTCAATTCCGAAGAAGGTAATAATCATAAAACTTTAATAAACATTTATTTCATTAAAAATATATGTTTATATATTTCTTTGGAATGGTTAGCCAAACTAAATATATATTTCATTGGAAAGGTTAGCCAAGAGTTTTAATACTTTGCATTCATGATCGCCGATATTTCCAATGGCAAGAGACATGCCCAGTCTGCGATTTTATATGCAAGCATATTTCACTTTTCTTATGTTTTGCAGATGATGGCGAGGATGATGTAGCATGTAGCACTCCTTTTAATTCAAATCATAAAACTTTATATTTCATTAAAAATATATGATTATATATTTCTTTGGAAAGGTTAGCCAAACTAAATATATATTTCATTGGAAAGGTTAGCCAAGAGTTTTAATACTTTGCATTCATGATTGCCGATATTTCCAATGGCAAGGGACATGCCTAGTCGACGATTTTATTTTCAAACATATTTCACTTTTTTATGCTTTGCAGATGATTTAGTTCCACTTATGGCAAAGCGTCGTATTTTAATGCGACACGTGGGTGTTCATTGCACTGGAGACCATCCAACAGAAAAGTCAAGTACCACCTTTTCTCCATCAGGAAAACTAAGGATTATAAAACCAAAGAATCAGAAGAAACCAAACAATCAGAAGAAACCAGACAATAAGAAGAAATGTAAATACAAAACGAAAGAATAAGAAGAAACCAAAGAATCACATTCCATCTATCGATCTCGATTCGTGCCCATTCTTTTGATCCATCTTTGAAAAAGAATAGGGCATATTGACCTGGTACATCCACAATTTCCAATACTATAAAATGGCAACTTTTATTTGCATATCCCAAACATACGATGCAAATTGTTACCAAGTGCTATTTACATCATTTTATAAGAGATTGTTTTGAAAAAGGTTTAATTGTGCCTGAAGCTATTGACACATAACTCAATGTTGCTGATCTTTTGACAAAACCTTTTGACATAGGGAGATTTCAGTACTTGGTAACAAGTATTGGGATGGTCAATCCCTAAAAGATGTGTGTGAGTTCTTGTGTGTGCTAAGGAATGTACTGTTATTTGTTGTTGTAACATACTTAGTCAACTTTTCCATTGTTTTTAGATACCACTTTTTTTAGAATGTTTCCCCTGCTAGGGATAGTTTCCCTTGCTTAGGTCACTTCCCCTGCTTAGGTAGTTTCCCATGCTGGTCAGTTTCCCTTAGTTGGGTTTTTCTTTATATATATATATATATATTATTTGTGTGTGGTTTTAGACTTATGTAGGAACCAGATAGGAATGTGATGTATTTTTCTACATGGATCTTGTGAGTGTTCCAAGTTTAAGGGGAGGGATAGGTCAAACCTTTAGGATTAAGGGTATCCTTTTGATACTCATGTATGATCTTAGATTATAGAGGGAAAGCTTCTTCTCAAAAAGCTGATGAAATTTTTCTGATTGAGGGGCTGGTCTTGTCTGAAGGGAACTGCCAAAATGTCCCGCGGGCTAAGGAGTGGCGTTTGGCTGAAGATGTCGACAAATGTTAGTCGGTGAACTGGCCCAAAGCCATAGAGTGGCACATGCATCAGGCTTTAGTCGGTTGCCAAAACTAGGAGAATGATAGTCATCATAATCAACATTATTTTGAGGGTTGTATGTCTGTTTTGGAAACTCTTATTTATAATCGCATAGCTAAGACACGGCCCAATCTTTTTGTCAACAAGCCCCCTCAAATCAAAGAGCCCGCGCCAATTGAAAAGTATCAACCTCAAAGGAGGAAAGATTTTCCCGATGTATTTCATCTTTTGGAAGCAGGGGATGTAAGTTTGCCCACATTTTAGTATATGTATACATTTTGCTGCCTCACATTGATTGTACTGCCTCGAGTGAATCCCGATTCTATTGCTTTAGTGTATATCTCTCACTCATTAATCATCCTAAGAGGTCTTGTACACTTTCATAATAGGCTTGTATATTGAATTATATGATCACAATACCCAACGATAGGGCTGAGCAAACGGACCCTTTGACCGGACCGGACCGAGTGGACCGGACATCTGTCATCCGTTAATCATGCTAGACTTGTAAAATTGCACAACCTTTTTGACCGTTTAACTTTTTGGAACATGTAGTATGAATTAAAAATTGCACAACTTTGTAAAATATTTTTTTAAACAAATTTGAACGGGTTCATGAAATTTTTGTTGATCCAAAACTCGGATCTTAAACCTTAGCTTGTTTAAGGGTCATAGTAGAAAGAAATGACAGAAAGTTTCCTAATTTGTATCAAACATGAAAACCTAATGAGTCCTTTTATAGCATAAGGACTCATGTACAAGATCACTACTAACAAATTAGGAAACTATTCTGGGGTAGTAACAGAAACGCGTCAATATCTCTTCCTAGTTTATCCATGCAGTAGGGTCTTTGACTTCTTAGCAGGGGGACCAGTCCCCCTGACTTCATTAATCAGCAGGTGGAACTTTACACTAGCAGGGGAACTATGACCAACCAGCAAGAGGAACTAAGACATATACATTTATTCCCAACAATTTTATTTTGCAACATTTACTAGCAAATTTTATTTTGCAACATCTACTAGCAAATTAAACGAGACACACAACGGAAATGAATTTTTTTTCCGACAACATATATAAAATATAAAGGGGTTCTATTCTAAAATGAAATATAAGTTCCTATTCATTAAATCATTGTTAAGTTCTTAGGCCTATCGAGTCACTTTTTCTACTGGCGATCCGCAAGAACATTTGTTGTCTTGGGCGCATTGGCAACATCACTAGTTGTCCGGGGCGATTTTCTCTTTGTTATCTTCTTCTTAGTGATCAGATTATCATGTGAGTCCGGCCATGCCTACAACGTCTCTACATCCAAGACACTTTTCAGCAACACTTGTTCTCCTGTGCACATCGGCCGCATCATGTAATTTTCTCATCTACAAGATCTCAACCGCCAACATCTCCTGTTCTGGTGCACATTTTCTGACATGCGATTTTCCCTTTTTTTATCTTCTTAATAATTTGAATAACCCTAAAACCTTGATCTCAAACAAGCAACCAAGTTAATAATCTTGAAACCAATAACTTAAATTTAATATTTAAAACAAATATAAGAAATACCATAACTTAAATTTCGAATTTAAAACAAACATAACACCATAACTTAAATTTGAAATTTAAAACAAACATAAATTAATTCATAATTTGTTAATCATCAAGTTCTTTATTATCAGCATCCTTCTCACAAATACCTTACCAATACCATCATCATCCTCCTCATCAAAAGGCCTCTTCTCTAAAAGCCCGACCAACTTCTGCAAGAGTTCAAGCTTATCCTCTAACCTATCCTGCGACACTTTCAAATCAAAGATAAATGTATTATAAGTGTCACACCTACGCTTCCCATCCATCTCATAGAGAAACCTATTTGTCTTACCAATACGTTCTTCAACCACATAGATTTTCTCACAAAGATAATTTGCCAATCCATTGTCTTCTTCAATTTCTTTGTCGAAGAAACACTTAAAAACATTCTCGATGTTTTTCTCTCCGCTATCTGCAAAAAGTTTATCAAGAGTGGGAGTTAGGGATTTTGAATCATTATTTGATTCATCATTGCTTGAAGTGTTGGAATCCGATTCATAGAAGACGGATTTACGTTTCAAATAACTGGAAGAAGCCATTTGACGTGAAATATGGAAGTTATATCTAAAGAAAATAATTTTAGAAGTGGTTGAAAAAATAAAGATTTTATAGCAAAAACTATCAATAGTCAAAGAAAATGAAAAGGCAAAAATTACACCCTAAGTTAATTGATTTAAATATAGTCTAAGTAAAAAGATATCTGTAAACTATTTTTTTGATTAAAAGAAAACATTAAGAACGTAAAAAAACGTTTCAGATATTGAATTATATGATAAAAATATACATAAAAGTAGTTCAAAAATGCCCTACGGGACAAAGTAACCAACTTCAAATAAAAATGAGTCTAAAAGAGACTATGACCCAGGTTTATAGTGTCTAATAAATTTTACTTTGGGGTATGTCTCTCTCATTAATCCTACTAAGATTAAGAACACATACATAGGCAATCATATATGGATCTAGTAGGATTAAAAACACATACACAGGCAATCATATATAAACTTAATTTATATCATAAACACATACATAGGATTAAAAAAACTTCAAAACATGTACTAATTTCACATAAAAATAAAAAAGTTCCAGGTAACATAGAGATTGAAATGCATTATCAAATTTCACATAAACATAAAAAAGATCTAACAAAGACTTTAACAGATACAAGAGATACATTCATCTCCGATACCACAAATGTATAATTTCTAAAGTACCTCTACCACAAATGTATAATGTATGAAATTACTTATAGAGTCTAAGCATGTTAAATGTTACATTATTCAGAAACAATGGTAACAACATATATGAAAACATGAAAAGTCCATTCTCATCTATATGACATCATCCTTTTCATCTCCTCCTTATGCGCCTCCTCATGCTGCTCAAACATATAATTTTTGAGAATGAAGTCGCGCTTCGCTTCCCAGGTGACCATGCCGAGAAATGCTAATGCTACAAAACTGGACTTAGACAAAAAAATTCAGAAAAAGCCATATGTGCCATAGTCAAGAAGTCCATCTCTTCCAATTCAATGATCTGCCGTCGTGCTCTCTCTTCAATCTCGCGTTCTAATTTGGAGTTATGTGCTCGTGGGGATGAGATTGAGTTTTGTGCTAAGAGGGAATCGTGAGATCTTGATGACTTCTTTGATGCTGATATCCCACATTCTCCACGTTCACCTTTGGACATCTACACATTACCATAAAGATATTCAACACAAACATACATAAAAATATAGAGTTAATTACAAAGATCGTCCTTGTGGTTAGGCCAAAATTGCAATTTTCGTCCTTTAAATTCAGTAATTACTCAAGTCGTCCCTGTGGTTGACACTTTCTAACAGACCGGTCCTTTGCCCGGACGGCCGTCACTTTCTCTGTTAGCTCTCTATGCGAAATGACTATTATACAGGGTACCCGTTCCACCAGCACCTCCAAGGAAAAACAAATTTGATGATGGTAGATCAGAACATTATGACCCCAACATGATATTTGATTTACTAGAATTTTCTGATCTACCATCGTCAAATTTGTTCTTCCTTGGAGGTGCTGGTGGAACGGGTACCCCCTTGGTGGAGAGAGATGGGTTGAAGAAGATGGGTTAGAAATACATATAGTGTAATATAATTGGTTCTTGAGGGTATAATATTCATTTCACATACCGTCCGGTCAAAGGACAGGTCGGTTATAAAGTGTCAACCACTCGGAGAGGGGTGTAATTATTGAAGTTAAAGGACGAAAATTGCAATTTTGGCCTAAACACAAGGACGATCTTTGTAATTAACTCAAAAAAATATACACAGACATTAAGCTCATAAGCCACATTTATATGAACAAACACCCCTTAAACCTAATCAAAGAAACAATCAATCAAGTAACAAAAGCAAAAATGTTGGCTAAATTCATTAACTTTATGCAAGCTAATGAACAAATATGCAGAAATCTAACAAAAGCAAGCAATGTTGGCTAAATTCATTAACTTTAGTCACAAAGTGATAAACACAGATCCATAAAAAACAACACAAAGCAACAAACTTTATAAAATATCAAGCAGAACAGAGCTTTTGTCAAAATCCTACACCAAAAGCTAGCTTTTGGTACTAGTAGAATGTGTGCATATCTGTCAAAAAGGGCGTTTGGTACTACTATTGCATAATTTTTAAATGCATATTTTGGTACTATTAGAATGTGTGCATAATCTGTCAACATGGGCGTTTGGTACTACTAAATGCATAATCTTAAAATGCATATTGTTGTTTATCAGTAGGTATTGGTTAAGAATCAAAGTTATTCCAAACAAACTCTTTGCAGAATCAAAATCACCCGCTTTCATATACCCATCCAACAACGCTACATTCCTAAACGACACCTCATCAAAAACCCTCCTCGCATCGTCAACTCACCCACCCATCAACCATAACCGTCCACGACACCACATCCTTCACCCCAATATCATCAAACAAATCCTTGGCAACATCCACCTCCCCACATTTCACATACCTATCCAACAACGCATTCCATGTCACCACATCCCTCTCCTTCTCCCCCATCCAATCAAAAACCCTCCTCGCACTCCTTACATCCCCAAATTTCGCATAGATACTAACCAAACTACTCAACATAAACAAATCCACACCAAACCCAAACTTCAAAACCAACCCATGAACCATCCCACTTTCCTTAACACCCTTTATTCGCCCAGACGCTTAACCACTATACGCAGTCCAAACCTATCCGGAACCAACCCGGAACTAGACATAAACTTTTGACAGATCCATTAAACGCGAAAAACTAAAAAAACACACTACAGTTAAAATCAAAACACTCCATCAATTTCTTTTATCCCTAATTATTCTAACAAAACAACCTAAACCATAATTCCATTTTAGCAAATCCTAAAAAATCTCCTAAAATCAATAACCAAAATGCACGAATAAACCTTTAGTATAATGGCTGATGAAGATACGGATGAACATTCCTTAACACGCTTTTTAGTGCCTCTTTTTCTCCTTCAGATGTTTTCATCTTAATACTGATAAGATTAAAGTTTAGAGATAGTAGCAGGAGATAAAGGTGGGTAGGTGGATAAAGGTGGGTGGGTGGGTGGGTGGGTGATATTAAACTCGATACTATTGATATGTAGTAGATTTAGTCAATAAAGAAAAAAAAGGAGTAGAAGAGATGGGTGGTATTAAAGTGGATACAACGAATATTCTCTTAAAATATCACGTGAAAAAAGTAAAAACAAAAAAAGTACAATACAAAAAAAGTACTCACAAAATATTGTATAAAGAAAAGTATTTGGTGTAGAATTCAATGTTAATTTATGTTCTATGTTTTTTTAAAAGTTTAATAGTTTTAGCATAGGGATGAGCACGGTACCGGTACCGATCCCGTACTAAATTAGTGGTACCGATTTCCCCCCAACATAAATTAATGGTACCGGTACCGTACCGAACGAGATTCGGATATCGGTACCGATAACGGGATCGGTACCGGTACCGGGAAATCGGGATTTTCCCGGTTTTTTCTGGAATTTCCCGATTTGGTACCGGTCCCGTACCGAATTAGTGGTATCGAATTTTTTCCACCTTATTTCGTAGTACCGGTACTGTACCGAACGGGATTCGGGTACCGGAAATTGGTACGGTTCCAGTTCGATTTCGGGATTCAGGACAAAATGCTCATCCCTATTTTGGCATGTTAAATTTTATAATTTTCATTCCGTATTTTCCGTCCATGAAATTTAATGGCAAAACTAAAGATAGATTTGACAATACAACAATATTTTTATGGCAAAAGTTCAATATAAATAAAAAAATTTCGAAAAAAACCTATCATAGTCACTCATTTTTTTTTGATAAAATCACAGTCACTTATTTTAAGAAAAAAAATCATTTTATGGTGCTTTATTAAAAATAAAATATCACACGCGCCGTTAATTGTCATGCAAAACAAAACATACAACTGCGACGATAAATAAGTTATCTTTATATAGAGAGGCGACACTATATACTTTCTGTAAAATCTCGTATTTTTCCTAAACGCTAGTCGAAAAAATTTAGGTTTACATCAAGCAAATAATAGGTACAATAATTATTTAGAAAAATAATTATTTCAGTTTCACCTTTAAATCATACGTAAAAGGTTTAAGTTACATTATAAATACATCTAAACATACCCGAAAGTACCTAGAAATATATAGACTAAAACTGATACTCACTATAAAATCTTAAGTACAAAATTTGGGAAATGATTCTTACACGGAATGAATTATTTGGCACACAGAAAATTGATGTTCAATGACATAGATACCCTCACACTTTACCCAGTTTTTCTTCTCTTCAAAAGTCCTTTACCCAGTTTTTCTCCTATTCAAAAGTCAAGATTAATCCCGGTATATCCATTATCACTTTCATTTACCAACGCTTATATCCACCATGTATCTTTTGAAATAGTTCCAGCAACTCCAACTAAAATAACCCTAGATCTCTATTTCAAATACAGCTTTAGTGGTAGACCAAAATAACCAAAATAAAAAATACAACATAATATTACCCTTTATTTCTTGAATGGTGATTCCCGCATCCCTTTTATCAACGCTATCTTTTAAACATTTATGTCGAATGTTGTTCTTATAATTATGTTATAAAAAAATGAACACTACAATGCAATTCATGTTTACTCTTTTGAGGTAAAAAACTAAGAATGCTACACGCAAAAATTTAAGTCACACAAAAGATTATAACAGATAAAATGGAATTAAATTAATACAAACAGCACGACACTAAAATGGGCTAAATCAAATTGCTTAAAGTTAAAACTTTAAAAGAATGCCAACTTTGATGGGTTGGCAATGAGATCAGTTTTGAAAAACGATGAAGGCGGAAATTGATGCAATCTAAATTGACAGTCACGAGCGGAGGTGGTTGTGACAATCCTCAAATTTCACATATGTGTTATAAGCTATGATTGTCTGTATATCAGAATTTGGCTAGAAATTTTTGCTTTTTGTACCTTCTGCTCCTCACAACCTGAACTGCCATTACAACATATTCCTATAGGTTGTGAATACAATGTATATATCAAGTCTAATATCTAAAAAGTAATCTAATAAGTACATTATGAATAAGAACATCTCAAATGTAAATATGATGCCCTAAATTCCCTTAGAAACCCTAGAATCCCTATAAATGAGTTATAAACTCAAGAATGGTTAACTATGAATGGAAAGTACATATGAATAAGTAATTATGAATTATAAACAAGTTATAAACTATACTTTGAAAACATAATAATGCTAAGAATAGTAAGAACAAACTATACAAAGCTAAGTCCAAATAAATGTACATAATAGTCTAGATCACCTCCTAGAAACTCTTGGTAAACAATATTTCAAGCAATATAACTACCTAATATCTATGTACAAGTATAAAAAAGAATATACTAATTATAATCTATCATATAAAGGAAAGTTAATTGATTACAAAATACTAATATTCACTAATCCAAAGCTAATTACAAGTTAAAACCTAGTAACCAAGATTAGCATATAAAATCCATTTCACATTGAATTAGAGTCTAATATTTTGCCATAAATTATAGAACTCAACTAAGTATCATATTAATATTATACATTTACTTCAAGTTAAGTTACAAGTTGGTAAAGCATAAGGTACAAGTTATCAAAGCATAGGATCTTAAGCTCCCATAATTATCCCTAGAATATGATCAACCTATACAAACCCTTAAACTAAGAATGTAGAATCTCTAGAAGTCATAAACATACTATATAAACCCTAAAACAAGTGTTTATAAAGGTACAAACACTAATTACCCAAGATAGAAAGTCATTAGGATTAATGACCTAAAAACCCTTATATTAAGAAATATACATACAATCATTACCTAGTCTTTTTGGACAAGTCTACAAACACTCATAGCACTTCATTAAGGTTATAAGATTATATTAAGAAAATTTAAAAGTAACCTAAAGCACAAGGTACAACATTTCAATGCATGGCTTCTAAATTAGGTCAAAATAGGTATTTTCACCCTTTAGACATGTCTACTTAGAATAACTTAATAAAAACAATGTAGGAAACTCATGAACACATTGAGGACAATCTAGGATGTATAAATTGAGTTTAAATCAGTAGCTAATTTAAGGATAATCACTTTTACTAAGACTTAATCATAAATCATTAGAAACCCTAACCCGCCTAAGTTTTCTTCCCATTTTCACATCAAACTATTGTTAAACTTCAAACCAAAGACCCAAACTTATTAATTACAATTTATAACCCTAATACATCACTAATCACATTATTAATCCCTTAATCACCAAAATCACAAAGTATAAAGTTACAAGCCCTAATTTGAAACCCGGTTTTGTAATTTCTCTCCAAAACCCATTTTTAAACCATTTCCCTCCATTCCAAGTTTGAAAACCAGATATTTACATGTTCTAAGATATTTTCCAAGGGGTGACAAGTAGGTTAATCACCTCCTTGCTTGCTACACATCACCATTCTCATCCTTATCATGTCATGTACATTTTAGACCAAAAACCATGGATAGGGTTGAATCAGGACTCTATAAACGTGTATAGACCTTCACTAGCCTTCCTTAGTCAGTAAACTAGCTGTGTTACACGTCCTAAGCCTTAACTTGGAGCCTAAGGTTTGAAAAACCTATAAATAGGGGCATATGAACAACATAGAGACTTGCACCCCGTTTCCTTTGTATCTCCTACCCATTCTCCATTTCCACTTCTATAAACGTCTTAGTACATCCCCCAAGACCAGAAACCAGGTCTAGAAGGTAGCCATTGAATCTCTTGAAGCTTTGATAGCAAGTTGTGTTCATAGGAAGCCATTAGAAGCCATTTTGGAGCTACCTAGGTAATTTCTATGTTAGCTATGATTTGATCTTGTTATAATACTTTCTTAGAGTTTTTATAATGCTAAAATAATGTTAGAAAGATAATCTAAAAGAAACTAAGTCATTTGATCATTTGAAATGGAAGTTATAAGTTAAAGATGTCTTAAAACCCTAGTTTTGTAATTTACATAAAATAATAAGCAAAAACCCATTTCAAAAGCTATAATTTAATTATTAAGATTATAAACATGTTTATAAACTTTGTTTTAAAATCCTAGATCATTTGGTTCATTTTTGAGGTTGTTATGTGATTTTTACAAGTATAGGGACTAAAACTGTCATTTTTGAAACTATTAAACATTTTGGGCCAAAAGTGTCATTTTGTGAAATTTAAATATATAAGAATTAATATTGGAAAGTTTGAAGCACTAAGTTTAAATATTGAGGGTTTAAAATGTCAGTTTGAGACATGTTTTGAGTGAGAGTGTGGGTGTGGGTTTAGGGTTTTGTTTGGATCAGTGTTATTGAAGTCATCTCCAAACTGAGGATGTTCATCAATTTGAGACATGTTTTAAGTGATAATGTGGATGTGGGTTTAGGGTTTTGTTCTTCTTATTCAGAGTTTCTCAACAAGGTCTAATACCACTTGTTGATCTCTTTGAATAGATCGAGATCCTGTTAAGGATTGCACAATAGCTTGTAAACAAACTAGAGCACGTGAGACACCCTTACTAAACTCTAATAAGTTATGCATAATCTAACTTATAAAAGCAAAAAGAACAACAATATGCTCTAACTATTCGATTCTCTATTATCGACTGTGGTTTTGGTACCTTACAACTCATCGTACCTATGTTCCTTTTATAGGCTAAGGAACAACTAGAATATTCTATTATGATAAGTAAATAACTTTTTGTGTTATATAATACTTGATGAAGGTATACTAATAAAAAATACATTTAAAACACAATCCATTCGTATACAATACATCAAATATTATATAACACACACATAAATATTTAAAGTCAATATTGAAAAAGAAAGACTAAAAAATTCAAAGTGGACATTTAATATGGGACGGAGGGAGTACATATTTATGGCATCATTTAATAGTAATATTTAACTTAATTTCTAAAGATTTTCAGCTATTCAAAGATGATACGAGAAGAAAATCATTTTTAATACGACAAGCTTTCGTGCGTTGCGACTGCACATACCATGAAACTAAAATTTTGTGAGCCCAATGTTTTACAATCATACATATTTTTTCAATAATAGTTTTACGAATAATGATGATAGTTTTAAGTTGAAACACATTTAAACAACTATAAATTATTTTATATAAAAATAATATTACGAAATTGTAATGATTAATAATGAAGGTTTGTGTAACATTGGGCACAATATTATTTAACGTGTACACATAAAAAATCTGTGTAGTTTATATAGGTTGTACAATGTGCTCTCTTTGTTATAAAAGGGGAAAATGAATTGTATTTAATATGCTATTAACTGTGTGGTTACTGATGAACCATCATTATACTTTCTTACTGGTGTGCTCCCAACTCCTCAACAACGGGACCAATAACAAGAAGACCTCAACTACCGTTATACCTTCAACGACATGGTGACTCGGCATATTCAAGAGGCATAACGCCTCATAAATTCAGCCGGTCCTTTAACACCACCACCACCTCCTCAAAACAATCACCATGACCTTCCCAACTCCAACCCCTGCTGTAACACCCCCATTTTTAACATATAGCAGCGAAAGCTAATTTGGGGTATTACTATCAAGGTACCGTAGTCACAATAATAGAAAAATCTAAAAAGTCATTTTTATAAATATTTACGTTATTGTTCATTTATTATTTAGAGTTTAATAAAACAGTTGTACATACAATGTATCAGAATACTTTATTCCCGAGAGTATTCATCCCACCTAT
Source organism: Glebionis coronaria (assembly GCA_025667525.1). Taxonomy (NCBI): domain Eukaryota; kingdom Viridiplantae; phylum Streptophyta; class Magnoliopsida; order Asterales; family Asteraceae; genus Glebionis; species Glebionis coronaria. The sequence goes on from CM046874.1 coordinate 21,534,963, forward strand.
CCAGGTGAGAACGAAGCTATCACCGATTTCCCACCAGGGAAGATAGGTGTTTATACACGCCTATTTGACTCGGCGAACAACCACATCCCTTTTTCTAGGTTCCTTGGAGACGTCCTCTCGTACTATGATTTCCATATAACCCAATTACACTATATAGGGGCGTGTAAGATTAATCAATTTGAAATAACTTGCCATACATGTGATGTAGCTCCAACAATAAGTTTATTTAGGGTTTTCTACGTACCCCAAATGATTAACGGGTTGTCGTTTAAAAAACGTCCGGGCAATACCCCATGTGCTATAGCAAAGCGTTAGATTCTTTGAAGAATTGGTATGAACGGTACTTCTTTGTAGATGCAAATGTATTCCCCACCCCCTTCGTGCTAAAATACTCAGTCCGGACAAACTATCCTCCCCCATCAGATACATATAGTGATAGGGATGTCAGAATACTTTGTATTTTTAAGTGGCTGTTGTCTTCCTGATTCTTTGTATTTTTGGCATCTCCTTGGTGCCTTTTTAATAAAATTGGCCTTTCAAAAAAAAAAGGGATGTCAGAATCCTAGACACACACCACACACATTTTTACAAAGGGTTTCCGGATAAAAATTTATGCTTGATAGGCATCAACCGCAATTACTTTGGTAGGGCGGACCGATACCCCATATTCCTGAACAACCGTAGAGAGGGTGGGTGTATTTTACTTTGAAACATACCCATAATATACTTTGTATATAACTAACACATTTTATGCATATGTCCGCATAGATGAATCTATTCGGTCTGATACGCCAAGGAGATCATTCTCAAATCCCCGAAGGTACACGAGCCCTACGCTAAGATGAATAATAAGTGTGAAAACACTTATCCTTTTACCACTTATTTCTAATAATAACAAGACCAAACCGTGTATTTTATGTCGTAAAAGTCGGAATTATGCGTGGTTTGTGTTTTTATTATGTTTCAGGATAAAAATATGAAAAAGGAAGAAAACATGGGCTATCACGGGCTTTTATCAAAGAAAAAGACAAAAGACAAAGTCAAAAGATCAAGAGTGCAAAAAGAACGGAAGTCCAAGGCCTATTCTGAAGATTTATCGAAGAAAAAGTCTAAAGACGGAAGTTTAACGAAGTCGAAGAACCAAGTCTACAAAAAGAAGAAAAGAAGACGAGTTCAAATTATCATTCGACTAATCCCGAGACTGAGTCGAGAAAGACGAGAAGAAAAAGAGAAGAAACAAGCATTTACCACCTCCCCTATATATAGTAGAAAAATAGTCATTAAGGAGTTAGTAGTTAATTAGTCAATTTTTAGTTTTTAATTTTAAGTGTTTTTAATTTTCTTCTCTCTAGTTTTTTAAGCTTATCAAACATTAATCTTGTAATCTTTTGATCTTAATCTTCAATTTAATCAAGCTTATTTTCTTAATTCTCATTCTACCTTTCTTAATAATCTATTGTTTTTGCTTAATTAGTCATGTAGTTTGTTTAATTTTGTTAATGATGTGATTGATTTGAGTATTTGATTGTGCTTATTGAATTGGTGTATTTAAAGTTCTTAGATTAAAGTGCTCATTTTCTTAATTTTTATGATTAATAGTATTTAAAATAAGTTGATTTTGATAAGTTTAATATTTTTATAAAAAGTTGATTTTCAATATTTAGATTATTTAGTGTTTTAATAGTTTTTAAATTGTGGCTTATTAGTTTTTCTTAAAAATATTTTGGGTTTAAGTTTTGGTAAGTGCTTATTTTGGATTTGCTTATTTGTTTAGTTTTTGTAATATCCAGGTTTATTAAACCCCTTTATTCCGATTAGAGCTCCTAGATCATCATTCCGAATAGTTACCAGTCATCATTATTCCGGATAGCTCAAACCCCTTTATTCCGCATAACAGCCTTAACATTTCTTCCGGATAAGCACCACCAATTTTGAATTCCGGATAGTTACACTTTCATACACTCCGAATAGCAGTCTTTATTTAGATTCCGGATAAGAAGCATTTCCCGAATTCTGGATAAGCCTCAGAAGTTAGCATTCCGGATAGCGTGTGTAAATTGACTCCAGATAGTGACACATTCCAGATAAGTCTTCAATTTCGGATTCCGGATAATTGTATATTCCGCATAAGCTCTCGAGGACTGGATTCCGGATAAGCATCACTAAACATTCTGGATAAGCTGCAAAACTTGTATTCCGGATATAGCTAGCGATCCATCATTCCGAATAGTGAGCATTTGTTATATTCCGGATAAGTAATCAAACGAAGATTCCAGATAAGGTTTGAGATTCAGATTCCGGATAGTGAGTAAGTTTGGATTCCGGATAAGTGGCAGTAAGTTTGGATTCCGACTTATATTTTGTTATTTCCTGTTTTTAATTTCAAACTTTAATTTTTCCCGCCTTTTTACTTAGCATTATTTTAACTTGTCTTGTTTTAGTTTAATTTTTAAAGTTTACATTTTTATAAATTTTCATCATTTACTTTTTAATTTTTAAAGTCTTTATTTAGTTACTCAACGACATTTTCACTTCTAGTTTAAAATAGATAATCAAACCATTTTTATTTTTCACCAAGAACGACTGAGTCGCACTTTCAACTTGTAATCAATTCGAAAAGACTGGATTCAACGAACTTTCATACGAGGGAATCCCTTATATTAAATGGCACCGCTGCCAGCTCTTTTCGTTAAGATTAACGGGTTTTAGTGAGAGACGCGTTGGATTTTGGGATCTGTTCACTTTTGAACGTTATTTTTCGTGTTAAAGTTTTTTCAAAAATCCATAAAAAATTAATTTTTTTTTCAAAAAAATTCAAAAAATAGAAAAACATAAAAAAAACCAAAAATATTTCTTGTCTATTTTTCTTTTCCTTTTGTAGGTGTGTATGCGTACCCATGCTCGTAAGAAGAAAGCAGCTCAAGCCGAAGTCATTACTCCACCTATTGTCACCATGGACAATCAACCAATGATCGAGCTTTTGCAATCACAAGTAGAGGGCAACACCGATGCTATTGTCATACCCGAGATTGGAGCCAACAACTTTGAGCTCAAATCCGGCTTCATTCAAATGGTCTCTGCTCAACCTTTCTTGGGACGTACACTTGATGATCCTCATGACCATATAAAAAGGTTCCTTCAACTCACTAATACGGTTAAGTATAATGGGGTTTCACAAGAAGTGATTCACTTGCAACTTTTTCCTTTCTCCTTAGAGGGACAAGCCCGACATTGGCTTGATAAAGAACCGCCACAAAGTATTCTTACGTGGACGGATTTAGAGACTAAATTCATCAACTACTTTTTCCCACCCTCACGTACTACCTCTTTGCGGAATGAAATCATTACCTTTGAACAAAAGTACGGTGAGACATTTAGTGAATCTTGGGATCGTTTTAAGGAACTTTTAAGAAAGTGTCCACAACATGGTTTCACAAAAGTACATCAAGTTAATACTTTTTACAATGATTTAAGCATGAATGACCAAGATTCACTAAATAGTGCCTCGGGGGGTAACATTTTGGTTAAGTCTTCTAATGCCGCATGGGACATTATTGAGAATAAGTCTAGAGTGCAAACTAAGAGTGTTCGGACTAATGTGGCTAGTGCTAGTACTAGTGACGCCGACAAGAGAATTGATAATCTTACTTCACTTGTTGAAACATTTGCTCTACAAACCACTAATAATACCAAAAGCATCAATGCACAAGTTAATGCTATGAGTCAGTCATGTGAAATATGCAGGGGTTCTCATTCATACACCGATTGTCCTTCGACTCATGACAATCCAGAAAATTTGTATGCCACCAACGGTAATTTTTCTACGGGAGGCTATCAAGCACGTCCTCAAGGTGACTGCAATTTGCTCAGTTATCGTTCCAACAATTTCCTTTCACCACCTGGTTTTCCCCCACAAAACCGAAACAACCTCAATCGCAACAATCAAAACCAACCTTAAGCTCCAAATCAATATCAAACCCAAAGACACCCATATCCACCTCAAGGAAACAATCAAGTTCACCAACCACCCGCTTATCAAACACCTGCCTACCATGCTGTTCCTCCCACCCAACCCACCGCATTTAATCAAGAGGTTGACACTTACATGAGGACTAATGATGCGATAGTGCAGAATCTTCAGCGGCGAATCATCAACTTGAAAGGAGATATGGCGAAACAAGGGAATGATCTTCGAGCCGATATGCGAAACTCTTTGACCAATCAAACAAATGACTTAAGGGATATGATGGCTAGTTTCTTCCAAAGTAATCAAGCCTCTAGTTTGGGTTCTCTTCCGAGTAACACCGTTGCTAATCCAAGAGGGGAGATGAAAGAAATCACCACTCGGAGTGGAAAAGGTTTAAAGGAACCCGAGCTTCCTACACCTACACTGGTGATTGTGACAAAGGAAAACGAGTCCCCTTCTCCAATTCCTCCACCTTCTACTTCTCCAATTCCTCCACCTTTTACTTTGACCCCTCCACCACCCAAGGATGTGAGAGAGACTTCCATTCCAAAGTCTTCATCTCAACCCAATATACCTTATCCCTCAAGGTTGAGGAAAGAGAAGTTTAAGAACAAGGATGATATTCATGTTTCTAACTTTCTTAAAATGTTTAAAAAACTGAATTTCAACATCTCCTTTGCTGAGGCTCTCGCTCACATGCCGAAATATGCTAAAATGTTTAAAGATCTTCTTAGTAATAAGGAGAAGCTTCTTGATATCGCTTAGACCCAACTTAATGAGAATTGCTCCGCAGTGATCTTAAGGAAATTACCCACCAAACTTGGTGATCCGGGTCGTTTCCTCATTCCTTGCAACTTCCCCGGGGTAGAGAATTGTATGGCCCTAGCCGATCTAGGTGCTAGTATCAACCTAATGCCTCTAAGCGTTTGGAAACAATTATCTCTACCCGATCTCGTCCCCACACGAATGACTATGGAATTAGCTAACCGTACGGTTGCTTATCCAGTGGGGATAGCCGAAGATGTCTTCGTCGGTGTCGACAAATTCACCTTTCCGACGGATTTTGTTGTCGTTGTCTACGAGATGGATCCCCGTGTTCCATTAATCGTTGGACGTCCATTCTTGAGGACCGGTCACACTTTCATCGATGTAGCCGCGGGCGAATTAATCATGAGAGTTGGTGAAGATAAAATCGTCTTCAACATGGGTAAACTTTCTAAGCAGCCTTCTGAAAATGAGAGCGTTAATTTCATTGACGTTCTTGATGAGGCTTGTGAAGAACATTTCAAAGACTCTTGTAAAAGTGGTTCTTCTTCTCTACCCATTGTTGAGACCGTTGCCTCTATTGCTCCATCACTAACTCCATTTGGAGAAAGTGATTTCCTTTTGAAAGAATTTGAAGAAACTTTGGGAGATGTGGACTTACAATATGACGATTCTCCCTCCAATTGGGATGAAGACATTCGTACCATTGAGAAACTTCTCAATGAGGACCATATTTCTCCACAATCTCCTAAGGAAATCTCTATCGATGATCCGAATTTGACTATGCCTTCCATCAAAAATCCTCTGGATTTAGAGCTTAAGGACCTACCGTCTCATCTCGAGTACGTTTTCCTTGAAGACAATAAGAAGTTACCCGTCATCATCGAAAAGTATTTGAAAGAAGACGAAAAATCTCGACTTATCGACGTGCTGAAGAATCATAAGAAAGCGATTGCTTGGCAAATCTCCGATATTCGTGGAATTGATCCTCACTTTTGCACACATAAAATTCTCATGGAGGACGACTTTAAACCCACTATTCAAAGGCAAAGAAGGGTGAATCCCAATATCTATGACGTTATCAAAAAATAGGTTATCAAACTTCTTGATGCGGTAATGATCTACCCTATCTCGGATTCACCATGGGTTAGTCCGGTCCATTGTGTGCCTAATAAAGGCGGAATCACCGTTTTGCCCAATGAAATCAACGAGTTGATTCCTACTCGTCTCGTTATAGGGTGGCGAGTTTGTATAGACTATCGCAAACTCAATGATGCTACAAAAAAGGATCATTTTCCCCTTCCTTTTATGGACCAAATGCTTGAACATCTAGCGGGTAATGACTATTATTGCTTCTTAGACGGTTTCTCCGAGTATTTTCAAATTCCCATCGATCCTAAAGACCAAGAGAAAACCACATTCACTTGTCCTTATGGAACATTTGCTTACAAACGAATGCCTTTCGGCCTATGCAATGCTCCTGGACTTTCCAAAGGTGTATGATGGCTATCTTCCATGACATGGTTGAAGAAATATGGAAGTCTTCATGGATGATTTCTTGGTCTATGGTGATTCTTTCTCTCACTGCCTTGCCAATTTAGAACGTATGCTCAAACGGTGTGAAGACACTTGTCTCGTTCTTAATTGGGAAAAATTCCATTTCATGGTAAAATAAGGTATCGTGCTTGGTCATAAAACCTCCAAAGCCGGTCTTGAAGTCGACCGTGCTAAAGTTGATGTCATAGCAAAATTACCTCCACCTTCAACCGTGAAGGGTGTGAGAAGTTTCCTTGGTCATGCGGGCTTCTATCGTCATTTCATTCAAGATTTTTCTAATATCGCTCGCCCGATGACCCACCTCTTGGAAAAAGATACTCCTTTTATCTTTTCTAAAGAGTGTCTCGAATCTTTCAATCTTCTTAAGGATAAGCCAACTAAGGCACCAGTCTTGGTTACCCCTAATTGGGAGCTACCTTTTGAATTGATGTGTGATGCTAGCGACTTTGTTATTGGAGCGGTTTTGGGCCAAAGAGTGAACAAACACTTCCAACCAATCCATTATGCTAGCAAGACAATGACGGGGGCTCAATTGCATTATACCACTACCGAAAAAGAGCTTTTAGCTGTAGTGTATGCTTTTGAAAATTTCGCCCCTATCTTGTCCTTTCCACCACAATCGTGTATACGGATCATTCCGCGTTGAAGTACTTGTTGACTAAGCAAGATTCTAAGCCAAGACTTCGTTGGGTTTTACTCCTTCAAGAATTTAAAATTGAAATTCGTGACAAGAAGGGAGCCGAAAACCTAGCCGCGGATCATCTAAGTAGACTTGAGAATCCTTATCAAAGGGATCATCCGAATCAAGAGATCAATGACTCTTTTCCCCTTGAGGCCTTAATGTCTAATCTTGATGACACCCCGTGGTTTGCGGACATTGCAAACTACTTAGCGAGTGGAATTCTCAAGGAAGGGTTAACGTCCCAACAAAAGAAAAAGTTCTTTAAAGACATTGAACACTATTTTTGGGACGACCCTTACCTTTTTAAACAATGTGCGGATCTTGTTATTCGTCAGTGTTTTGATGGGCCGACAACTTTATTAATCCTTGAAGCTTGCCATAAACGACCCACCGGTGGTCACTTTGGTCCTAACTATACCGCGAAGAAAGTGTTCGATTCTGGATTCTATTGGCCCTCCATTTATCATGACGCTCATGAAATGGTTAAACATTGTGATGCTTGCCAAAGACAAGGCAATATCACACATAAAGATGAGATGCCTCAAAATTTCATACAAGAATGTGAAATATTTGATGTATGGGGCATCGACTTTATGGGGCCATTTCCATCATCCAAAGGGAACAAGTACATCCTCATAGCCGTTGACTACATATCTAAATGGGTTGAAGCAAAGGCTATCCCTACGAACGATGCGAGGGTGGTTGTGAACTTTCTGAAGCAGCTTTTTGCTCGATTCGGTGTTCCTTGTGCTATTATCAGTGACCGCGGGACTCATTTTTGCAATGATCAATTTGCTCGATTCATGGCTAAGTACGATGTCAATCACCGTCTTTCTACCGCTTATCATCCCCAAACAAATGGTCAAGCCGAGATTTCTAACCGTGGATTGAAGAGAATATTAGAGCATACTGTGGGAGATCATCGTGCCTCATGGGCCGATAAGTTAGATGATGCTTTGTGGGCTTTCCGTACCGCATATAAGACACCTATTGGTTGCACTCCATATCGTCTTGTGTACGGGAAGGCATGCCACCTCCCTATTGAGCTGGAACATAAGGCGTACTGGGCCTTGAAGTGGGCCAATTTTGATATAAACAAAGCCGGTGATCTTTGAAAGATTCAACTAAACGAGCTAAATGAACTGAGGAATGAAGCTTATGAGAACTCATTGATTTACAAGGAGAAGACCAAGATCATTCATGACTCAAGAATTAAGAACCGAGAGTTTCACGTTGGTGACCAAGTTTTACTCTTTAACTCTCGGTTGAAGATCTTCTCGGGCAAGCTGAAGAGCCGTTGGTCTGGTCCATTCACCGTCGCCAAAGTTTTCCCCTATGGCACCATTGAGCTTTCTCAGCCAAATGGGCCAAATTTTAAAGTGAATGGCCAGCGTGTGAAGCTGTACTTTGGTGAGGACATCTCTCATGAGATGATTCCATCCCTCACCATGTTTCCCTTGAATTAGTTCTGGGTCGAGTCAGGCTCGTGACTCGGTTAACAAAAACAAGCACTTCTCGGGAGGCAACCCGTTGATCTATCCTTTACCGTTTTCATAATAAGTGTAGGGGGGAGTGATGAGACTGCTTTTATACATAGTCTCATCGTCCAAACCGGGCTTAAAATGCATAAAATATCATTAAAACTGCCAAATATATGCCCGTGTTTGTTGCTTGTGTATTTTAGGTACGGATATTGAGGAAAAGACAAAAAGATCACAAGAATCATTCAGAAACGAACACGGGAAACGAAGCCGCACAATGAACCGGACCCGAATCCAGAATTTCCAAAATGGTCCTTGAAGAATTGAAGATTGTCAACATTGGTCCCTCATCTTTTGAAGATTTGGCATTTTATACCCTTGCAAAACTCATAAATTGCATTGAGGTTCCTTAAATGTCAAGAAATTACATTATGAGCCCTTGAAGATTGCCAAATATGCATTAATGGTCCTTGTTTAAAGTTTGAGAAAAGGCTGTGCCAAAAATGACAAGTGATGCAAAGTCATTTATAAAGGAAAATGGAAGTTTTGCTATTTATTACAAAATGAAAGAGAAGAGAAACTTGAGGGGGCCAAACTGCCAGACAACCAAACCCTCACCACCACTCAGCTCTTGACACCTCACCACTTAACCCGACCCTACCCATTTACCCTACCCACAACCCAAACCCAACCCACCAGTTTATTAATTAAACTGGTCAAAACCAGTCAAACCCCACACTAACCTTCCCTCTAAACACTTATTTAAAAACTTTTTTTCCCCAAAACGGATTAAACCCTCCCCAAATCACACATAAACCCTAAACACCCAATCCTTAATTACCCCTTGTAATCAAAGGGGTTTTGGCTAAGGATTTCCAGAACCTTGATTAAGCACCCCCTTAATCCAATCCAGCTCACAAAACATTCCCATGTGACCATAGTGGGGCCCCCCGTCCTTCCCCTGCTACAAAAGTCCAAGAAACGAACGATTTGATCATATTGCTTGAAGGATACGCACTTTTGAATGGCCAAGATCAAATTATGACAGCTAACACACCACATGGGCTTGACAAGGACCCTGCTGACCAAGATTCGAGTTGAACCACAAGGGCAAAAGAGGGAATTCCTGAATTAGGGTTTAGGGTTTAATTTCCCTGTATTATTTTATTATAATTCTAGAATAGTCCAAGTAGTTGTATAAATAGGAGACGAAATGTGTCCCTATTTCTTGTTCCAGATTTTTACTCAAAAAAATTGTAATCCCTTTTTTAATTAATATAAAGTTGGTGTTTGTTTAAAAGTAATTCCTTTTATGATTTTTTAAAAAGTTGGTATATGTTTGAGTATTGATCTGAGTTCCATTAATATTGTGCAAAACATATTTTGTGTTTTGAATTTTCAGAAACAAGGTTTCTGAAAAAGGTGGATTTTTGGTTAAAATCTTGTTCAAAATTTGGTTTTCCAAGGTTGGAATTGGTTTTGTTAAGTGTTTTTGAAAGGAAGATATTTGAGTAGATTACTTGAAAAAGATTTGAAAAGTTTCAAAAATCAGAAATTGGATAGTATTGTTGTTCATTGTTCATTGCAGGAAATCCATTGGAGCTCTTGTGTTGTCCAAGAGATCTGCACATGCCCGGGCCTGTTAGGAGATGGCTAGCAGCCATTGTTAGGCCTGGATGTAGGTCCAACAAGGTAAAAGCCTTGTCCCTTTTTCAGATTTAAGTTTATGTTGATTTTGCATGAAATTTGTTAAGTGCTTGTTTATTGGCTTGTTATTGCTGGATTGGGTGTAAAATGCATGTTAGGAGTGATTAGAAGCAATTTGGTTGTAGTTTGAAAGTATTTGGTTTGTTAATTTGCATATTCAGAAAATAAAGGGGTGTTTGGATTTGTGTTTTCTTGAGTTTGGATAAAGACTCTTGGCTTGTTAACTGGTCTAACACACTTCTTGGGTTGTTACTAAGTAATATGAGTCATAGGGTTTCTGTTTGGTGAAGTTTGGAACTCATTTGCATGTTAAAATTTGAGAAAAATACCTAAAATCCAGTAACTGCTTTTTGTGTCTGATTTTGTGTGGATTTTGCCATCAAATCTTGCAAGATGTTAGATGATAGGTTATTTTAGGATTGTGTACTGGTTATATGCTGTTTGGTTGACTTGTGTGCAAGTATTGAAGGTTACAATCTCATTTTTGTGCAAGTAATCTAGTATTACTGTTCAGCAGAAACAATAGGGCTTAATCAGTAACTTTCTTGCCCATTTTGTGCTTGAATTTGTTAAGTGACTTGTGTGTTTTTGTGTATACATTGACTCCCTATACTCAAATGAGTATAGGGGTGCCTTTTGTTCCAAAAGAAACCAGCCCAAGAGCTTTCCTAAGCTCCTAAGGTCACCAGACCTGAGAATTGCACTAGCAGTGGGAAAAAGGTTTCCCCTGCTAATACACAAGTTGGTACTGCTTCACTAGCAGACAAACCCCAAGCAAGTGTCCCTTTCATAAATCTGATTTTTTGTCTTTAGTGATCAAAAAGTGGAATTAGGACTTCAAACTTGTTTCATATTTTTTCTTATTTAATTTGTGATTTTTCAGTTTAGGTAAATTTTTTATTACTGTTCATATAGTAATTTCTAGATTAAATAGCATTTTTAATTAACTTTTATATTTCTGTTTTTGGCATTTAGTGCCAAAAATACTTATTTTTCACTTTAAACATTTTTCTTAGATTTAGAAAAAGATTTTAAGATTTTTAGTTAAAAAAGTTTTTACTGTTCATCTTTTTTTTTATTTTTTAGAATTAATTTAAGTTAATTAGGGTTTTATATTAAACTGTTTTTGTCTTTTAGTGAAAATTTTTATATTTTTCAAACTTTTTCAATTTTCTACTGTTCATTAGAGTAAATTAGGATTTTTAAAATTGGTAAATTATTTTTAGCATTATTTTATTATTTTTTATAATTATTTTAGTTTTAAAATGGTTTTAGTAATTTAAAAATAGAAAAATAGTTTTTAAAATTAGGAAAAATACTTTTTAGTCTTTAGATAATATAAGTAAGTTATTAGTTCAATAAAATAAAATTTTGGACATTTTGATTAATTATATTTTTTTAGGGCTTTAATTAGCATTTAAAATTGAAAATTTAATTAATAAAAGGTTTTAAAATATTTTTATTGGATTTTTATTCTTATTTATATTATTTTAGACTTATTTTAGCTTTTAATTATCTTTTAGGTTTAAATTTTTAATTTTGTAGTTTTTACGGTTTTACGTGAACGATCTTTTCGTCTTAGCTCGATCCGTCTTCATAACCGTCATTCTCTTCTCACCTCATTTCTATTTTCTCTTCTCAAATATAATCACAAACATTAATCAATTCTTAACACAACGCACTAGCCTCCTCGAGAACGAACTCACTCTTATTTTGGGTCATAACTTGTGGTTTTCCTAAACCGACACTCGATACTTGCCCTATTTTACCTCCTTTTCCTAAAGGTGTGTAAAAACACTATATCATTTTTGGCGCCGCTGCCGGGGAGGTGTGTTGTGTTTTGATTGAACAATTGTTGTTTTTTTATATAACCATAATTAGTATTTGTATTAGTAGCACTCTACTAATACGTATTATCGTTTTTCGGTTTTTGTGTGAATACTATTACTATATTGTATACGTAGAACAATAAATTCACAAGTACTCCAAATACGTGAGAAATCACAACCTTGACTTGGGAGGTCATTACCCAATCATTGTATTCGAATCTCAAACCAAAGAAAAAGGCAAAAATAGATAAATACTTTCGTGAAGCTCGATTTTGAAAAATACAAACTATAAGGTGGGTATAAGGCGGTTGTATTTCATGACCTAGTGGAAAAAGGCTCTTAAGTGCTTCGCGCCGCCTCGTTTCCTCCGCTTGCTTGTGCGTATTTGATTTTGAGAGCTAATCGAGGGTTTTGCCGCCCAAAGTATTATTACATATCATATATATTTTCTTGGTTTCTATTGATTAAACCCTCTTGAACGATTTGGTGTTCCACCATCGTTCTAAAGTCATCAAAGGCGTTCACTCCACGTGATCGTTTTCATTCCTTGAGGCTTCTTTAATCGAGAGATTTGATTAAAGAGGAGATTTGTAGATTTTTGTCTACTTAATACATTCACCAATTTCCAAAAAAAGTTAATACCATCAAAAACCACAAAAAAATTGAAAAATACAAAACACCAAAAAGAATCTTCTTTGCTCGTCTCCTCGTTGTACGTGACGTTTATGCTAACTCGTAATCAAGCAAAACGTGCACGTAGACGAAAGGACAAAACTCCCACTCCAACTCATTCTAGTGAGGAGTCTCCTATTGACGAACCCATTGTACGAGAAGCACCAACCATGGCGAATCGAACTATGATGGAGTTACTTCAAGCACCCACCGAGGGTTATGGAGAAGCTATTGTGATTCCCGCTATCCTTGCGGAGAATTTTGAGGTGAAAACGGGTTTGTTGTCGATGATCCAAAACAACAAATTCCGTGGTGATGAGAAGGACAATCCCCACAACCATATCCGCCAATTCAATCGTCTTACCGCCACGTGCAAATTTAAGGATGTCTCGAATGACTCGATTAAGATGATGCTTTTTCCGTATTCCTTAGCGGGGCCCGCTAAAATTTGGTTAGAGAAAGAGCCACCCAATTCTATATTGACGTGGAAGGATCTCGTTTCAAAATCCGTGAACCAATTTTTTCCGCCCTCTAAGACTACGCATTTGAAAAACGAGATTTCTAAATTTTCACAAGAATCTAATGAAAGTTTTTCAACGGCTTGGAATAGGTTTAAGGAGATGTTGCATGAATGTCCTCATCACGGTTTTTCCGACTTGCACCAAATTGACACGTTTTACAATGGACTTAACGATCATGAAAGAGATTATTTAAATGCCGCCGCGGGTGGTAATTTTTTGTGTAAAACGGTCGAGGAAGCTTTGGTCATAACTGAGAATAGGTCTAAGGTTTATAGCCCTCGTAACACACCGAGTGTTGCCAAATTGGGCTCGTCATCATCTCGTAGTATCAATGCCTTACATGATGAAGCAAATGAAGAAAATCGGTTTTTTTGATAGATTTGCTAACCTTATGTCCCATTGGAAAGCTCAAGAAGCTTCGAATTCCGCTTCGGTTAAAGCGGTTTCTAAGAGTTGTTTGTCGTGTGGTGGAGCTCATGATCTTTCCGAGTGCATTACCGCGGATGGTAACACTTCGAGTGCTTATATAGCCACGGGAACTTATAACCAAAACGGCCAAGGTTCCCGCCAAAATCAAGCTCCACCAAATCAAAATGCTAATAACTATCGAAACAACAACCAAGGTGGTAATTATCAAGGTAATCAACGTAATTACAACAAGGGTAATTATCAAAGTGGAAATGGGCAAATTTCAAACCAAAACCAAAACCGTGATTTTCAAACTACCACACAAGGTTTTCAAAATGATCACACCAAAAATCTTCAAGGAGAATTTTTGAATTATGCTAAGGCTAATGATGCTAAGTTTGATAATATGCAACGTGAAATGGTTAGCTTAAGATCCGAGTTGAAAAACGAGCTTAAAAACGAACTTGCTAATGAACTTAAAACTCATGCTAATAAAATGGAAGGAAATGTTCAAAGACTCCAACAAAATCAACAAAAAATGGAGCAAGGTCAACATGAGATTAAGTAAGAATTGTTAAAAGCGGATGCTAGGCAATCTAAGTTTGAAGACCGAATGGGAAAAATGTTTGAAGCTATCATGTGTAAGCCCTCTTCTTCGGGTGGTCTTCCTAGTGATACCATCGTGAACCCGAAAGGAGAATTGAAGGTTATTACTACTCGTAGTGGTAAAACTTTCAAAGAACCCATTTCTCGTCCAAGTACTTCTATGGAGAAGGAAAAAGAGAGAGAACCCGAGGTGGTGGTCGAAAAGGAGCATATTACAAGCCCACGAAGTACCGCTCAAACCACACCTACGGTTGAACCAATACCAATCATGGAACCCGAGATTCCAAGGCCTATGCCTATGCCCCAACCCACACCACCCTTACCTTACCCTTCAAGACGAGACAAGGAAAAGGCACAAGAACGAAATAATTATCAATTTGAACTCTTTATGAAAATGTTTCGTGACTTGCATTTCAATATAAGTTTTGCCGACGCCTTAGTCACGATGCCTCGATTTGCCGCGAACTTCAAAAGTATGTTGAATAACAAAGAGAAATTGCAAAAATCGTCTAGTTGTTCATCGGTTTTTCTAAGCCGCATACCTCAAAAAGTCGGTGATCCCGGCAAGTTTTTAATCCCATGTGCTATACAAGACATGGAAGAATGCTACGCCTTGGCCGATCTTGGTGCTAGTATTAATTTGATGCCTCTTGAGATTTTTAAATCGCTCAATCTTCCCAATCTCACTCCTTCAAGAATGTCAATCGAAATGGCCGATCATTCTACGATTTTAGCTTGTGGAGTAGCCGAGGACGTCTTTGTGAAAGTTGGAAAGTTCTACTATCCCGTAGACTTTATTGTTGTTGACATTCCCATGGATCCTAAAGTTCCTCTAATTTTAGGTCGATCATTTTTGGATACCTCGAGAGCACTTATCGATGTGCATGCAAGGAAAATCACTCTTCGTTTCAATGAGGAAGAACTCGTCATTAATGCAACTCAAAACTTCACACTTTCTCATGTGTATTCGATCACGTCTTTGTATAATGTCAATCCCATAAAAAACATTTGCAAAAAGATTTCAAAAAGAGTTTTAGAAGTTGTTGAGAAAAATGAAGTTCCGTCCCCTCCGCCGGTGGAGGTTAAGAGTGTTAAGCCTACGATTCCAATTGTGAATGATTCTTCGGATGATGAATGTGTTGATCCCAATGGGGAAGTTTTCTTTGTCGACAAACGTTTTGAAAACTTTCCACCACCTTTACCAAAACGCTTTTCAAATGTGAGAATTTTTAGTGTGACTAACATTGCTTTAGAAACACCAAATATTTTTGACATAATCAAATCGGGTTTTCACAAGGAGAGTTTAAAAGATGAAAAAGGAAAAGACTTTGAATTGAATTTAAAAGATTTTTCTACAATTCTAACTCCGTCATCACCACGTGTATTGAGTACTACAAGCTCGTCTTCTCCTTTTGACGATGCTTTGTGTGGACTTAGTGTGGGGGAAGCCCCTTATGTTCCCTCTCCTTTCTCCACCGAGGACGAGATATTTGATCCTGGAATTGCTTATAATGGGAAATCTCGGTCTTCCACCGATGCAATAAATGGAAAATCTTTCTATTTGATTGGTGCGAGTCTACCTCGAGTAGCTCAATGTTTTCATGACTTACCCATTGTCCCACCCTTCTATTTCTTCTCATCTATTTTCTTGAAACTCTTTGAGTTTTTGTTGACTCATGATGGAGTGGCGTTGATTTGTTTTTCCAATGAAAACGAGAACGCCATCTTCGACCCCGGTATTTTGCACCATCAAAGGGCTTAGTCCTTAATACCGGTTGTTTTTGGGCCTTGTTTATCATGTAAGCCCCACCAAAAATTGACCATACCATGATTATCCCTAAATGATCACATTTATTGGGATTCGAGTCGAGCTTTTGACTCGGTTATAAAAAACAAGGTGCCTCGTGGGGGAGACCCATGCTTATCCATGTACATATTATTGCTTTCTAATTAGTTTAATGTGAGGGGATTTGTGCCCTTCCGACCTTTGTTTCGTGGTTGTTTGTGAATTGTGAACTTTAGATGATCATGATCTTCACAATTGGAGCCTCTCGTGTTCGTTTTATGGGAGCACTCGATTGTTTGCTATGAAGACTTTCTCAATATCCAAATGATATATCCTTGATTGTTCTAACCTTAGGTTTTTAGCACACTTCATAAACGGCTATTAATTTATTGGTTACACCCTTTCCATGCTAGATTAGGCATTCGACTACGTCTCTAGTATGGGGGTGTTTGCACCCCTAGACTCGAAACATTGAGGACAATGTTTAACTTTAGTATGGGGGGGTGAATAGATACTTGCTTTGCCAAACCTTCACGCTTTCCAAAGTTTATCTTTTTGTTTATCGTTTTTGTTGCAAAATAAGGCTAAAAATGGCCAAATTTTAAAATTTTTCTCATATTTTATAAGTGTTTGAAGACACGAATGTAGGTTTTTCGATGGCGAGAATAAGAGTAATTTTTGACTCGACCGTGCGTGTTGAGCACTTAGCTTTGATTCCTTAACTTCACATTAGGCTAAGTCTCTTAAATGAGGACGAGAAATGATAGGGTTAATTATAAGTTACTATGCTAAACGTAGAGTACTCGTATTCTTTCAAAAACTCATGTGTTCTCGTTGTTTGCTTATTCTCCCTTCGCTTGTAAATATTTTTTGCTTAATAAATATTGACTTAGCGGTTTAGTTAGGATTGTTGGGTTTCTAGTCTTTTCTAGTAGCTTCCGTGTAATTAAATTGGGAAGACATTAAGGTATCGCCAGCGTCCCGGTTTTGAAGTATTGGCACCCGAATAATCGAAAGCTTCACCCAATAATAAGATTTCAAGTGCTCACCTAAATCTAGCAAACAATTTGAAGCCCCACAAGGCGAAAAATCTATGCAAAATTAAAAGTGAATCAAGCCTTAATCTTCGAAGCTTTAAAGATCCAAAATTCGCTTTAGCGTGAGGATATACGTCTTTGGCTAATAAAACCACCGATGAGGCGGATAATAAAAGGCAAGGCAAGACCGAAGTCATAATAAAAGCTTCATGGCGAAGTTGAATAAAAGATGGAGGTAAACCAAAGATAATAAGGCCCTTCCGTTAGGGGGCATATAAAAGTCTTGGTAATAAGTCTCATGTTCAAAACCATTATAAAACCGTGTTTATCGATTCTTCTTGTCAACTTAATTTTTTGACATCGTTGTCTATTAGGAGGGGTTATTGATTTGATGGTCTTAGTTACACCGTTAGGACTCTATTTTTAGACCTAAATCTCTATTATCGCATAAGCCAAACAATGTATCCTCGTGAAACATTTAAGACAAAATAAAATATAAGAGATACAACTTAGGAATAATGGGAGGATAAGTACGTGATTAGGGCATATGAGTAGTGTTAGCATTACTAACTTATAATGACAATGATCTCGTTGCACGCTTGGCATGGAATTAAGGTGAAAATCGAGGACGACGAAATTATTTCTAACGAAGCATTCACGTGTTCTTATTCTATGAACCTAAACGTCCCATTTTGCGATGAAAATCATACATTATGTCTAAAACGCAAGTAGTAGTAATAGTAGTAGTGTAGCTAGTTTATCATTCCAATAAAGTGAATAAAATGAATTTTGGAGGTGCTACGATACTTTATTCTAGCATTGCGTGAGGGCAAGGCAATGGTTTAGTATGGGGGAGTGATGAGTTTGCTTTTATACATAGTCTCATCGTCCAAATCAGGCTTAAAATGCATAAAATATCATTAAAACTGCCAAATATATGCTCGTGTTTGTTGCTTGTGTATTTTAGGTACGGATATTGAGGAAAAGACAAAAAGATCACAAGAATCATTCAAAAACGAACACGGGAAACGAAGCCGCACAATGAACCGGACCCGAATCCAGAATTTCCAAAATGGTCCTTGAAGAATTGAAGATTGTCAATATTGGTCCTTCATCTTTTGAAGATTTGGCATTTTATACCCTTGAAAAACTCATAAATTGCATTGAGGTCCCTTAAATGTCAAGAAATTACATTATGAGCCCTTGAAGATTGCCAAATATGCATTAATGGTCCTTGTTTAAAGGCTGAGAAAAGGCTGTGCCAAAAATGACAAGTGATGCAAAGTCATTTATAAAGGAAAATGGAAGTTTTGCTATTTATTACAAAATGAAAGAGAAGAGAAACTTGAGGGGGCCAAACTGCCAGACAACCAAACCCTCACCAGCACTCAGCTCTTGACACCTCACCACTTAACCCGACCCTACCCATTTACCCTACCTACAACCCAAACCCAACCCACCAGTTTATTAATTAAACTGGTCAAAACCAGTCAAACCCCACACTAACCTTCCCTCCAAACACTTATTTAAAAACTTTTTTTCCCCAAAACGGATTAAACCCTCCCCAAATCACACATAAACCCTAAACACCCAATCCTTAATTACCCCTTGTAATCAAAAGGGTTTTGGCTAAGGATTTCCAGAACCTTGATTAAGCACCCCCTTAATCCAACCCAGCTCACAAAACATTCCCATGTGACCATAGTGGGCCCCCCCGTCCTTCCCCTGCTACAAAAGTCCAAGAAACGAACGATTTGATCATATTGCTTGAAGGATACACACTTTTGAATGGCCAAGATCAAATTATGACAACTAACACACCACATGGGCTTGACAAGGACCCTGCTGACCAAGATTCGAGTTGAACCACAAGGGCAAAAGAGGGAATTCCTGAGTTAGGGTTTAGGGTTTAATTTCCCTGTATTATTTTATTATAATTCTAGAATAGTCCAAGTAGTTGTATAAATAGGAGACGAAATGTGTCCCTATTTCTTGTTCCAGATTTTTACTCAAAAAAATTGTAATCCCTTTTTTAATTAATATAAAGTTGGTGTTTGTTTAAAAGTAATTCCTTTTATGATTTTTTAAAAAGTTGGTATATGTTTGAGTATTGATCTGAGTTCCATTAATATTGCGCAAAACATATTTTGTGTTTTGAATTTTCAGAAACAAGGTTTCTGAAAAAGGTGGATTTTTGGTTAAAATCTTGTTCAAAATTTGGTTTTCCAAGGTTGGAATTGGTTTTGTTAAGTGTTTTTGAAAGGAAGATATTTGAGTAGATTACTTGAAAAAGATTTGAAAAGTTTCAAAAATCAGAAATTAGATAGTATTGTTGTTCATTGTTCATTGCAGGAAATCCATTGGAGCTCTTGTGTTGTCCAAGAGATCTGCACAGGCCCGGGCCTGTTAGGAGATGGCTAGCAGCCATTGTTGGGCCTGGATGTAGGTCCAACAAGGTAAAAGCCTTATCCCTTTTTCAGATTTCAGTTTATGTTGATTTTGCATGAAATTTGTTAAGTGCTTGTTTATTGGCTTGTTATTGCTGGATTGGGTGTAAAATGCATGTTAGGAGTGATTAGAAGCAATTTGGTTGTAGTTTGAAAGTATTTGGTTTGTTAATTTGCATATTCAGAAAATAAAGGGGTGTTTGGATTTGTGTTTTCTTGAGTTTGGATAAAGACTCTTGGCTTGTTAACTGGTCTAACACACTTCTTGGGTTGTTACTAAGTAATATGAGTCATAGGGTTTCTGTTTGGTGAAGTTTGGAACTCATTTGCATGTTAAAATTTGAGAAAAATACCTAAAATCCAGTAACTACTTTTTGTGTCTGATTTTGTGTGGATTTTGCCACCAAATCTTGCAAGATGTTAGATGATAGGTTATTTTAGGATTGTGTACTGGTTATATGCTGTTTGGTTGACTTATGTGCAAGTATTGAAGGTTACAATCTCATTTTTGTGCAAGTAATCTAGTATTACTGTTCAGCAGAAACAATAGGGCTTAATCAGTAACTTTCTTGCCCATTTTGTGCTTGAATTTGTTAAGTGACTTGTGTGTTTTTGTGTATAAATTGACTCCCTATACTCAACTGAGTATAGGGGTGCCTTTTGTTCCAAAAGAAACCAGCCCAAGAGCTTTCCTAAGCTCCTAAGGTCACCAGACCTGAGAATTGCACTAGCAGTGGGAAAAAGGTTTCCCCTGCTAATACACAAGTTGGTACTGCTTCACTAGCAGACAAACCCCAAGCAAGTGTCCCTTTCATAAATCTGATTTTTTGTCTTTAGTGATCAAAAAGTGGAATTAGGACTTCAAACTTGTTTCATATTTTTTCTTATTTAATTTGTGATTTTTCAGTATAGGTAAAATTTTTATTACTGTTCATTTAGTAATTTCTAGATTAAATAGCATTTTTAATTAACTTTTATATTTCTATTTTTGGCATTTAGTGCCAAAAATACTTATTTTTCAGTTTAAATATTTTTCTTAGATTTAGAAAAATATTTTAAGATTTTTAGTTAAAAAAGTTTTTACTGTTCATCTTTTTATTATTTTTTTAGAATTAATTTAAGTTAATTAGGGTTTTATATTAAACTGTTTTTGTCTTTTAGTGAAAAATTTTATATTTTTCAAACTTTTTCAATTTTCTACTGTTCATTAGAGTAAATTAGGATTTTTAAAATTGGTAAATTATTTTTAGCATTATTTTATATTTTTTATAATTATTTTAGTTTTAAAATAGTTTTTAGTAATTTAAAAATAGAAAAATAGTTTTTAAAATTAGGAAAAATACTTTTTAGTCTTTAGATAATATAATTAAGTTATTAGTTCAATAAAATAATATTTTGGAAATTTTGATTAATTATATTTAATTTTAGGTCTTTAATTAGCATTTAAAATTGAAAATTTAATTAATAAAAGGTTTTAAAATATTTTTATTGGATTTTTATTCTTATTTATATTATTTTAGACTTACTTTAGCTTTTAATTAATTTTTAGGTTTAAATTTTTAATTTTGTAGTTTTTACGGTTTTACGTGAACGATCTTTTCGTCTTAGCTCGATCCGTCTTCATAACCGTCATTCTCTTCTCACCCCATTTCTATTTTCTCTTCTCAAATATAATCACAAACATTAATCAATTCTTAACACAACGCACTAGCCTCCTCGAGAAACAACTCACTCTTATTTTGGGTCATAACTTGTGGTTTTCCTAAACTACTCGTTAATACTTACCCTAATTGCCTTGTTTTCCTAAACGACTATGATTTTTACAACTATCAGGGAGCCCCGTATGTGTTTGTTGTCTTGTTTCTTATGATGTGCAGGGATTAAAGCTTCAAAGATCCATTCTCGATGACTTTTGATGAACCGTGATCCCGTGTACCCGTCTTCCTGGTTCTATCCTAAACTGTCGTGATTCAATATTTCATATCTTATATGTTCACATTGAAATCACTATAGTTGTCCTTTCCTTAGCAAGATTTAAACAAAGTGCACAATGTCTTTAGTGTAGGGGAGTTTTCTCCCACATGCTTAAACATTGAGGACAATGTTTATATCAAGTGTAGGGGGGACTTCTATCGAAGTAAGTGGGCTTTTCCATTAATTTGTCCTCATTTTAACCGGAAAATTTGATTTTTCGACATTTTTCAAAATTTTTAATCTATTTTGGCCTAGTAGTTTTTCCTTTGTTATCGTTATTTACTTTCCTTGCTAAAATAAAATTTTTAATAAAGTGGTTTTAAATTTTGCAACGTTGTGAATCTTTTGACTCAACCCGAGTTTACTTATCTAAGTTTACTCTAGCTAGTATCCTTAACGTGTTTAAGTCAAGTTTTGCTAGGCTTTTATATAGGGAGCTTTAAAACGCGAAAGTCTTAACTCTCACGGGTTAAGAACAAGAACTTTTCGCAAGTTCCTATAATTGATCCTAGAAAGTCGTTTATCAAGGGAACTTTAAAATGCGAATTTTAAACTTGAAAGAGTCTAAGAATTTGCAAGATCCTATAGATGACTTGAAAACCCAAAATTTTTATTTAATTGGCTAAGCATCCACGAGTCTCATTCATTGAGATTTTAAATTGTGGAGAACGAGGGATGATAGAGTCAATTATAAGTTCGGTATTCTTTCATGAATTTATGTGAGTTGATTATAAGCTTTTTCTCCTATCGCTTGCTAATATATTTAATTGCAATAAATAAGGTTGTACGATTTGAAAAGTTACTTAGCTTCTAGCACAAGATCGTTTAAAAGTTGCTCGGTATTAATTAGAGTTCATAGCCAAGGCATAACTTATTGAAGCGGCATGCGAAGATTGGCGAGTCCGAAAAGGCCTTAACAAGGTATGAGGGCTACATTTTGTTGCTAAAGATCCCAAGTGATGTGAAGAATCATTTATCGAAAATCAATATGAAGGATCGAGACACACGACGGAAAGCCAATACTCCCCTAAAGATCATGGAGAAGTCTATCCAAAAAGGCCCTAACAAGGTATGAGGATAAATAGATCCAAGTCCTAAAAGGAGGCGGATCGTTGTATATCAAAGTCCAAAATAAAGATTGGAGAAAAATGAAGAAGTCGTGGTCCAAATATGAAGAATCTCTCAAAAACTTCAAGTGAAGAAATTCCTATTATGAAGAGAAGACCATAATTTCAAGAACGTCTCTCAAGATTCAAAGTATGAAGTCGCTGCCAAATATCGGTCCGAGAAAGGTCTCAAATCGTGAAGCGAGTTATGCCAAGATATGAACTTTAAGAGGTCCCGAGAAGCAGTTTTAAAAGATTTTGTCCTTTAGCTAACTATTGATTAAATCGTCCCACTTTTTTTTCAGCCTAAATAACTATCGAAATAAGTCAAACAATGTATCCTCGTGATCATTCAAGACAAAATTAAAATATAAGAGATACACCTAGGAATAAGGGAGTCTATGTAAATAATTGGGCCACATGAGTTCGTGTTAGTTTGCTAACTTATAATAACAATGATCTCGTTTTTAAGCTTGGTATGGGGAACGTGAAACTTGAGGATGATAAATATTCATGGCAACCAAAACCCCAATGTAAGTCTTTGATTTCTTTACTTGTTTTGTTCTTTTAGTTTCCTTAGTGTTTAGTATTTAATAATGGCCAAGGTGGGTTATTTATGATGAAAAATGTAAAACGTGCTTTGAAATTAATGCATTGCATGAGGGCATTGCAATGAGAAAGTGTAGGGGATTTAATAAGTGTGAAAACACTTATCCTTTTACCACTTATTTCCAATAATAACAAGACCAACACGTGTATTTTATGTCGTAAAAGTCGAAATTATGCGTGGTTTGTGTTTTTATTGTGTTTCAGGATAAAAATATGAAAAAGGAAGAAAACATGGGCTATCAAGGGCTTTTATCGAAGAAAAAGACAAAAGACGAAGTCAAAAGATCAAGAGTGCAAAAAGAACGGAAGTCCAAGGCCTATTCTGAAGATTTACCGAAGAAAAAGTCTAAAGATGGAAGTTTAACGAAGTCGAAGAACCAAGTCTACAAAAAGAAGAAAAGAAGACGAGTTCAATTATCATTCGACTAATCCCGAGACTGAGTCGAGAAAGACGAGAAGAAAAAGAGAAGAAACAAGCATTTACCACCTCCCCTATATATAGTAGAAAAATAGTCATTAAGGAGTTAGTAGTTAATTAGTCAATTTTTAGTTTTTAATTTTAAGTGTTTTTAATTTTCTTCTCTCTAGTTTTTTAAGCTTATCAAACATTAATCTTGTAATCTTTTGATCTTAATCTTCAATTTAATCAAGCTTATTTTCTTAATTCTCATTCTACCTTTCTTAATAATCTATTGTTTTTGCTTAATTAGTCATGTAGTTTGTTTAATTTTGTTAATGATGTGATTGATTTGAGTATTTGATTGTTCTTATTGAATTGGTGTGTTTAAAGTTCTTAGATTAAAGTGCTTATTTTCTTAATTTTTATGATTAATAGTTTTTAAAATAAGTTGATTTTGATAAGTTTAATATTTTTATAAAAAGATGATTTTTAATATTTAGATTATTAGTGTTTTAATAGTTTTTAAATTGTGGCTTATTAGTTTTTCTTAAAAATATTTTTGGTTTAAGTTTTGGTAAGTGCTTATTTTGGATTTGCTTATTTGTTTAGTTTTTGTGATATCCGGGTTTATTAAACCCCTTTATTCCGAATAGAGCTCCTAAATCATCATTCCGAATAGTTACCAGTCATCATTATTCCGGATAGCTCAAACCCCTTTATTCCGCATAACAGCCTTAACATTTATTCCGGATAAGCACCTTCAATTTTGAATTCCGGATAGTTACACTTTCATACATTCCAGATAGCAGTCTTTATTTAGATTCCGGATAAGAAGCATTTCCCGAATTCCGGATAAGCCTCAAAAGTTAGCATTTCAGATAACGTGTGTAAATTGATTCCGGATAGTAACACATTCCGGATAAGTCTTCAGTTTCGGATTCCGGATAATTTTATATTCCGTATAAGCTCTCGAAGACTGGATTCCGGATAAGCATCACTAAACATTCCGGATAAGCTGCAAAACTTGTATTCCGGATATAGCTAGCGATCCATCATTCCGAATAGTGAGCATTTGTTATATTCCGGATAATTAATCAAACGAAGATTCCGGATAAGGTTTGAGATTCAGATTCTGGATAGTGAGTAAGTTTGGATTCCGGATAAGTGGCAGTAAGTTTGGATTCCGACTTATATTTTTTTATTTCCTGTTTTTAATTTCAAACTTTAATTTTTCCCGCCTTTTTACTTAGCATTATTTTAACTTGTCTTGTTTTAGTTTAATTTTTAAAGTTTACATTTTTATAAATTTTTATCATTTACTTTTTAATTTTTAAAGTCTTTATTTTGTTACTCAACGACATTTTCACTTCTAGTTTAAAATAGATAATCAAACCATTTTTATTTTTCACCAAGAACGACTGAGTCGCACTTTCAACTTGTAATCAATTCGAAAAGACTGGTTCAACGAACTTTCATACGAGGGAATCCCTTATATTAATGAACCACCCCTAGTCACAGCTACCCAAAATATCACCATCCCCTTGGACGTGGTCCCAGACCGACATTCCGATATGGGCGGGACAGAGATTGAGAATTCGCCGTTGGACTTTTACAACGAAGATGGAGAACAAGCCTTGATACAGGATGACGCAAGCACAATTAAGAACACCACTACTTCGCACCAAGAAGAACAAGGAGATAACCTGGAGCATCTTTCTAAGTATGTAGAAAAGTTATTCGAAACCGAAGATGAAGATGCAGCTAAGGAGGCGGGCACCATGACGCAGACCAAGGCCGCCCCGAGGAGGTCTAAGTCCAAAAGGAAGATCGTGAAAGAGTTTTAGTATTTGCGAAAGTACCCTAAAGCACAAGGTATAGCCTTTCAATGCATGGCTTGTAAATTAGGTCAAAATAGGTATTTTCACCCTTTTGACATGTTTACTTAGAATAACTTAATAAAACAAATGTAGGGACTTCATGAACACATTGAGTGTAAGGGTATGTTTGTTTCTCCAAAAAATGTCTGAATTGCCTCTAAATCTGACCGGTCAGACGCGGTCAGACGTTTTTGTTGTTTGTTTTTTTGTTGCTAGTCAGACGTTGTAAGATTATAGACATCTAGAGATGTTCTAAGATTATAGACATCTGACTCTCTCAGAGGTGGTGATTTGGTCTGACTCTCTCTTACCTGCCTTCAATCACCTCCAACCCTCTTTAAACCCTTCACTCGCCTTCAAACATTTAAAGAAATTTTGTTAATGTAAGAACTGAAAAACTAGATCTGGAAATTTTGTTTCATGGATGATGGGGAAGAAGGTGCATTGAGAAAAGTGAAAAGAGACTGTGTCACGTGAGGTTAGATGAAAGCAAAATTATTGCTTTATTTAGTTTAAAGGGTAGGAAATGACTATTAGTCAATTTTGAAAATATTTACGGGACTCGGGTTTCGTAGAAATACTTTTTTTTAAAAATAGTTAAAATGCATCAAAAATATGATAATATGGTTTCCCGACATGACTTAACACGTCATTAAAAAGAAAACATCGAAAACGTCAAACATCAAAACAACTGTCATTGAAACATAAAATATTGGGCATCCGTCGGTATCGCGATCACTAGTAGTTCTCGTTACTCGTTGATTTGGATAAACTTTTGTAAAATGCACGCGGTGCTTTTAAATAAAAAACTTTAAATTAAATATATATGGAAAAATAATTTTTTTTTATAATTACAACTAAAGTATTATCAATGATCTGAAATACTTAAAAGTATAATTTATTAGATATATCAAGATCTCAGGATTTACGTATGAAGAATACAAGAAAATGTAACATGTTGGAAAATTCAAGAAGCACGAATAAAAGAATAAAATAATACCTGGAAAATATGAGTTTTCACACCAATCACACATACTATATTAAATTCCACATAACACGCCCCTATGCATTCAACGTGTGACAACCCAAAATCGAGGTCATTACTTAATCTTATTTTACGATTAGTTTTGAAATTTTTGGACGAGTTTGAACGATATTTATTTTTGAAGGTTTAAGTTTAAACCGATGTTGGAAGGTCTACATTTAATATTTATTAAGTATAAGGAGTATTAGCAAGCGTGATGTCGATGGATGCCAAATATTTTACGTTTTATTATCGGATGTTCGATTTTTATTATTTTCGAGGTTTTATTTTAATTGACGTGTTAAGTCGAGTCGAGAGTCGATATTATTATTTTTGAGGTACGTTTTAAATTTTTAAAAGTATCTTTACGACACCCGAGCCCCGTAAATATTTTAAAAATTAACTAATAGTTATTTCCCGCTTTTTAGCTAAATATTTACATTTCTAGCCACAACTTTCATTAAATTGCAACTAGGTCCCTAACCCACTATATATAAACATAAACAAACACACACACTTCATAATTTTCATTTCAAAAATTTCCACTCATCTCTCTCTCTCTCTCTTTGGGCCGAAACATCACCACCACCACCAAACACTTACAAACTTCCATTTTTCTTGAGTTTGAGCTTGAATCAAGCTAAACTAACACAAGACCCAACCTTATTTTTGCATAAGGATCACATTGGTGTAAGAATTTCATACATGCAAGCAACTTTTTTTTATGATGTTGGTAGGTAGGAGATTTGATCATGCATGGCTTCATCTTGATGATCCATGGTGGTTTGTGCTAAAACTCTTGTTAGAAACTTCATTTTGATCTTAAGATTTTTATTTTGATTATTATTTTGATGTTATGATTAGTGTATGATGATATTAGGGCATAGTAATGATCATTTCCATGGTTGGTTTTTATGAAAAAGTTGATTTTGTACAAGTTTTGAGTAGTCATTTTACAATAGTAAGTAAAAGGCAAAATCCGAATTTTTATGTTTTGAAAATAGCTTAACTTATAGCCTAGGGTTGTAGATAATTTTCTTAGCTTCGATTTGATATAAGGTAGAGCTTCTAGCTCAAAACGAGTGCGAAGTTATGATGTTTTGAATGATCGTGTACCGGCAGACGAGTATCGGCACTACAAGTAGTTGTTGTCGGTATTTGGATCGAATCCCGGGGACTCTAAATTGATGTTTTGAAAAATGTAACCTACTGATAATGAGGTGTTTACTTTTTAGGTTGAGTTTACTTTAAAACCCGAGTGTCGGTTTTGTAAACGGAGTCGTTTAAATAAGTTAAAACGGTTGTATGAAAAATTAACGTAAATCTGTCCGGATTTTGTAGTTTGAAAATGAGTCGGGTAAAGTACTTTAAAAGTAATTTCATTTGATAAACTTGTAAGAGGACTTTCTATATATAGTAAGTGAGTTTATCGAGTCGTTTCATAAACGGTTGACGAGTTTAAAAGGGGTAAATAAGCTAGTACATGTAGTATGTACCGGCGAACTTTGTAAAAAGTATAAAATGGTAAAGTAAAAGTGTAGTAAAGTATAATGAAGTTAATTATATTATCGTGGTTTTATGAGTTTGAGTTTGATGTTGTTATGTACGATTTATTTCTCGAGTCATTATTTAACGAACGCGCCTTATTTGATAGGTAGCGGTTCTCGTGTTTGAAAGGCATCCATTATCATCGACGATCATCTCGCTAGATCTCTTATACTAAGGTGAGTCTATAGCCTTGCTTTCTAATTGTTTTAATGATTTTAATACTCGCGAGGGGGATACATGCTATTTGAAAATAAATGAACACAAGTCATGAGTAATTGTTAGACTCGAATGTTGCCTAAAGTTGATTTCATTGTATTGAGTAACTTGTTGCTAAAGACCCTAAATTCATGAGCCGTTAACTATCTTCTGACTTGATGTTGTGAGTCAGGAATAGCCGCTTATTCAAATGGTAGTACTATTGGGTTGACCACCCTATCTGAGACCAGGGCATTACGTTGAGTAACCCGCTGGGAAGGATAATTTTACGTGAATAAGATTGTGGTATTCTAGCAACTGATACCCTAGAGGGGCAATGGTTTTAATTCTAGTCATGCCGGTATTTGGCGTAGGTGACTATTGGTTAAGGGGTCGGTGTCATGAGCTTAAATACAATGTTTGTTTATCATTATTATTACTGCCTTGAATATAGATTGTGTGTACGACAATTCTATAAATGATTATGATTGATTTTCTTCTTGTGTTCAAATGTGATTTTATAAACCTATAGTCTCGCTCAACATTATTGTTGACTCGTTTTATGCATGTATTTCAGGTAATAGGAAGTGATGGAGCACGAAGCTTTGCTGTGGAGGCTGTGGCTTGGCTTTTGGAAGAATGTTGGTCTAAACCATTTCTACCTTTTTAAATGTTGAACAATTTATTTTACGTTAATGTACTGTACTAAACTTGTTGGTTGTTGGTCGAGATCCATGGGGACAAAAAGCTTTACTCTGGTATCGTGTCAGTACATTTATGGGTTGAAATCTATGTTTTAGACCATTTATAATAATCATGTTTATATTTTGTGTTAACGTCTCTATTTTGAGTCGTTCAATATATCTTGTGTGATGATGCTTGTGTCTAGCACCCAATTGTGTATTTCCGCTGCGCAATGTAAATTGGGGGTGTTAGAGATTGGTAATCAGAGCTGCAAGTTATAGAGAACTGGGTCGATTTTAAAAATTGTCCTAAACTATAACTTTGGTGTCGAAAGTATTTATTCTTCAAAAGCACACAACTCATCTGCAACGCTCCGGTAAGATCACTTTTAGTTTTGTTTTGCATTGTAGATGTATCCCTCATAACTGAAATGAATTCCCGAGTATTTATTAAGTAAATACTACGATATTGTATTGGATTTATTCAAAGTACGCTGAGTGCTTGTCAGTATCATATTTTTTTTATTTTTTTTTGCGAGCATTGCATAAACATCATTTGCATTGTGTTGCATAGCATGGAAAATGCATGACATTTTCATGAGCATTGCATACTAATTATTATTTTATTAACGATGACCTTAAGTATCCTTAACCCTTATAATTGTAGAAAATGGCTGGTTTACCTCGTGAGGATGGATGGATTGATTTGACTAATGTAGTGGATGGTGAGGAAGTAGATAACTTTGGTGCTAGTGACGATGAGGAGCCTTTTGAGTTTTTAGATGATGGGATTCCACTTACTGCAGTTGGTCAGATAGAGCCTGAGTTGTTACAAGGTAGTCATGTTCCAAGGGTCGATGTTGTGCCATAGACTGTTCCAGATTGTCAGCAACCGGTTGTTCGTTCTTCGACTCCTACTTGTGATGCTTATATTAGTAGTTTGCCTGGGATTGCATTTGCTAGGGGCGATGTTCCTGTTGAGTCGAGTAGGGCTGCTAGTGCTCGATCTATTCATGATGGTATTCCTAAGGTTTATTGTCCAGGTCCTAGGTCTTATGATGATATTTTCTGGTTTCTTAAGAAGTTTGATAGGTCTTTGTTTGAGAGGTATTTGGTTGAGACTCGTGTGATTAGGAGGTTTAAGATGAATGAGAAGAAGTTTGAAAGGTTTGTTGGTAGTGTGAGGAGGTCAGAGTTTGTTAGGGCAAGGGAAATTGATGAGGTTGTTAGATTGAGGTCTATGGTGCTGAATTTGAGTGGGCAAGTTGAGAGGTTACGTAGGGAGCAAGAAAGGAATGCTAGGTTGAGTGCGTGGGGTTTGCCGGTGAGATCCTTTCCTAGTCATGGTGTTGTGATTCGTGATGTGCCGAATCATGTTGAAGCTCAAGTGTCGGTGAAGCCGAGTGAAGGAGGAAGTCGTAAAGGGAAGGAAAAAGTGGAAGAAGAATCAGAGGATGACGATATCAGCAGTGATGACGAGCAGGTGTACAAGAAGCTGCGAGGATGTGATGTTTAGTTCTTATGGTTGTTGTTTTTATTTGGCTTTGTTGTAATATAACTTATGTAGACTCGTACTCTAACTTGTGATGAAACTTAATGACCTTTAAGTGTTGTGATGAAGGATTGTAGTGACATTACTTGTCACAATTTTGTGGAGATTTTCCAAAGCAATCCAAATTACCTTCATGACTTATGATTTGTCTTATTAGTTCTTGTATGATTGGTTAATAAATCATTGTAAATTGTGTTGTTGGTGCATGTAGTATCCATGTTACATCTTGATAGAGAAATCCTTCTTCTTATCTTGATATGAATACTTACTTGTTCCTATGCTAGTTTCATGAAATGTGGACCTACCCAATTTCGTGGTACTGGTGGTGCATTGGAATTAAGGAGGTGGATTGAGAAGATAGAAAGTACTTTTGAGATCAATGGATGTTCAGAAGCCAGTAAGGTGAAATTTGCTGCAGCTACTTTTCAGGATGATGCGTTGAGTTGGTGGAATAGTCAAGTAGCTACTGTAGGATTGGTTGAAGCTAATGCTAGAACATGGACTGTGACTAAGGGACTGATGACTGCTAAGTTTTGTCCTGAGGAAGAGTTAGGTCAGTTGGAAGATGAATTGAGGCATTTGGTGTTGAGGAATAATGATATTGTAGCTTATACAAGGAGGTTTTCTGATTTAAGTTTGTTGTGTCCTGATGCGTTTGCTGATGACCGTAAGTAGATGAAGCAGTACATTCGGGGTTTATCTAGTAATATCAAGGGAGAAACTACTTCGTCGAAACCCAAGTCATTTGATGAAGCTGTTCAAATGGCTCATGCTTTAATGGATGTAAAGCTGCAGGATCGAAAGGATAGTATTGCTGAAGGGAATAAGAGAAAGTGGGAAGCTGCACACTCAGGCCAAGGGCAGAATCGAGGTGGTTATCGTAATAACAATAACCAAGGACCGAATAGGAATCAGCAATACAATTTGAGAAGGAATGATGGTGTTCGTGCTGCCACATGAAATCAAGGTAACAAGGTGAATCCGAAGTGTGGTCGGTGTAATCTGTATCATATTGGAAATTGTCCACCTGCTTGCAACAAGTGTGGGAAGGCCGGACATAAGATGGCAGATTGCAGAAACAAGGGTGTAGCCACTGGGGCTAATGCTGTTAAGGTAGTTTACTGTTCTGGATGTGGAGGCCGTGGACATAAGTAGGGGAACTGTCCGAGGGTTGGCATACGACAGGGAGGCAATGTTGCTGCTGGGAATGCTGCTCCAGCCTATGTCGTGGGAGATGCTGACAAACCTCAAGGGCCGAACGTGGTGGCTGGTACGTTCTTACTTGATGCTTGTTATGCTAGTGTGTTGTTTGATTCTGGATCCGATAGAAGTTTCGTAGATGTTAGATTCAGTCAGCTATTGGATAGAGAACCAGTAAGATTGACAACTAGTTATAATGTGGAGTTAGCTGATGGTAAGGTTGTAAGCACTAGTTCTATACTGAAAGGTTGTTCCTTGAAGTTAGGTAATTATGTGTTTAGTATTGATTTGATGCCCATAGAATTAGGATCTTTTGACGTGATCATTGGAATGGACTGGTTAGTTGGTAATGGTGCAGTAATTGTCTATGGAGAAAGATTAGTTCAGATACAGCTAAGGAATAGGGTATTGACTGTGAGTGGTGATGAATGTACGTCTCGTTTGAGAGTTGTTTCTTGTTTAAAGATGATGAGGTATATAGAAGCAGGTTGTGATGTGTTTCTTGCACAGATAAGTAATGATGGTGTGAATGAAAGGAAATTGGAGGATGTGCTGTGATTAGAGAGTATCCTGAGGTTTTCCCTGAGGAATTGCCAGGATTACCGCCGCATCGTGAAGTTGAGTTTCGTATCGATTTAGTGCCGGGTGCTGCTCCAGTTGCTCGTGCACCATATCGTTTAGCTCCATCTGAGATGAAGGAATTATCTGATCAATTGAAGGAATTGATGGATAAGGGATTTATTAGACCAAGTTCGTCGCCGTGGGGTGCGCCTGTTTTGTTTGTTAGGAAGAAAGATGGTTCTTTTAGAATGTGTATTGATTACAGAGAGCTTAACAAATTGACTGTCAAGAATCGGTATCCACTGCCGAGGATTGATGATTTGTTAAACCTGAAAGTCCCTAATCAATGCAAGAAACCCTAATCTTAACTTAATCAACACAAGGTATTACTTTTCAAACGTAATCTTATTATTGTATAATAAAGAATTACAAGTGTTATGGATAACACCGTTTGATGACAATGTGTTGTGCACACTTTGAACAACTATAAACCCTAACTTATGAATACAGTCGTAGCTGTTTGATTCACTAAGTTATATGCAATAATGTTATGAATATCTCAAAGTGTTAAACATTAATGCATGGATACACATCCTATTTATAGTGTTACGAGATTGACCTAAATAGTACTTGATGGTTGTTAGGACCATTGTAATAGTTAAATGTAATAGGTAGACTAGGAGGTATGTAGTTCCTCCTGGTCCTAGTAGTAGTAGGAGCAAGTCGTGCTCCTGGTCCTGGTCAAAGTCAAACTTTATTATTTATTTATTATTCTGTTAGGATATGCATGAGATATGTTAGGAAAGGATATGCATATCAGTTTTACACGTTTTGTTTAATGCTGTATTAGGGTTTCCTTGTAGTATAAAAGGAACCTTAGGCAGAAGGGTTATACACACCTTCACCAAACGTAGTTCTAGTGATTATCAATATTAGAAATCCTTAGAAAGGATCAAGTCTTTATAGTTATTCTGTTCTTCTTTATTATATTTGTATTCTACATTCATATTGTGTATAGAGTCTCTCTGTGGATTGACTTGTGATTACAAAAGTCATTCACCGTTCCTGACAGGCTGCAAGATCTACATACAGTAGACCTAACAAGTGGTATCAGAGCCTGGGAGGGTCTCTATACAAGAAGAATTAAGTTTTCTTATTACTGACAATTTTGTTTTATCATGTCTGCCTCAACTTCTACTCAAACAGGAGAAGACAACACTCCTAAGATTGTGCAACCTCAGCAGATCGTTGCTACGGTTTCCAACACGAATGGTAAATTCCCTCTTCTGAAAAAGGATGAATATGATAGCTGGGCAATGAAGATGGAATGGTGGATCACCAATACTGATCAAGATCTTTGGAAGATTATTCTAAATGGGAACAGCAGGAAGCTAACTAGAAGAGACAAGAATGGTAATATTACTCTTCTTGACCCTAAATCTCATGAATAAATCATAGCTATTCAGAAGGAGGTCAAAGCAAAAACGATTTTGCTCCAATCTCTTCTTGAAGATCACATGGGTGACTTCTACCATTTGGATGATGCCAGAGAGATCTGGAATGGTATAAAAGCAAGGTTTGGTGGGAATGAGGAGTCAAAGAAGATGCGAAGATCCATGCTGAGAGATGAATTCATAGAATTCAAAATCTCAGAAACTGAAGGTTTACATCAAGGGTATGACAGGTTTCAGAAGATATTGAGCCAATTGAATCAACTTCGGTCAAAGCCTGATGATGGCGATATTAATGCAAGGTTTCTTAAAGCCTTACCCTACTCATGGAATCAGGTGGTGATCTCTCTCAAAGCCAAAGGTGGGCTTGACTATCTCAACTTTGATGATCTGTTTCATAAGCTCAGAACTTTTGAACCTCATGTGAGAGGATTTTCAAGTGACTCTTTTCCCACTCCTGCTAATTCTGCCTTTGTGAGTTCTATGGCATCCAGTCCCATGTCATATGCTAGTAGCCCAAGCAATACTGTGTCCTCTCAACATACTTTTCAGCATACTTCTGCTCCTGATCCTACTGCCAAGTCTGGTAGTATAGTAGAAGCTGTTCTCCATTCTTTTGTGGCTAATGTTGATGCTCAACAACAACTTGCTTTTGATGACTTCAAACAGGTCGATAAACTTGACCTGGATGAAATGGATCTTAAATGGCAGATGGCCATGCTCACTCTTAGGGTTCACAAGTTTGAGAAGAAAGCAGGACGGAAATTTAATTACAACCTTCGGGAGCCAGCAAGATTCGACAGAAGCAAAGTTCAATGCTATAATTGCCAGCAACAAGGTCACTTTGCAAGGGAATGCCCTAGCAAGAATGACCAGGAGAAGAGAAGGTACTCCGCTTTTAAGGTTCAGGAGATAAAAGATGACAAGAAGGCATTGGTATCTGTTGACTCTATGGTCAACTGGAATGATCATCAGGCTTCTACTCTGGAGTCAGCTGAGTCCTCGACTGACGTGTTTGCAATGATTGCTGGGAATCTCTCTGATGCAGAAGAAGCAGACGAGTTTGCTCTTATGGTCATCTCACCTCAGGTACAACATTGTCCTCTTGGTTGTCATGATAAATACTCAGAGTTGTTGTCCCAATTTAATGAAGTAAATGATCAAAATGATAAGTATTTTTTAGAGGTTCAAGCCTATAAGGCTTCATTAAACACATTGGAACAACAAAAGAGGTGGCTACAAGATACTCAATGTGAGTATGAGGATAAAATCCGGATACTAAGCATCGATTTAGAAAACACAACTAATATGCTTAAATATACATAAAAAGTAAGAGATGCCAGTATCAAAGAAAAAGAGGAGATGCAAGAAAAACTAGATGCTACAATGTTGAGATTTGAAAAATGGCAAAAAGCACCTAAAAATCTTTCAAAACTAATTGATAGTAGCATGTCTGGTAGAACTAAAAGAGGCTTAGGATTTGAAAAATATATTGATTCAGAAGATGTGTTTGATTTATCGTTTTCGAGTGTCTTTGATGCCGACAAAGAGGACGAGGGAAAACCTAGTTACAATAGGTTTAAACCAGCAGCAGAAATGCATGCTGTCCCTCCTCCTACTGGAACTTTTATGCCCACTTCATGGCATAATGACTTGGATGGATCACAGATGCATGAGTCCCCAAAAAGTTCTACTAATTCTAATGACTTTGTCTCGTGTACTTTCAGTGACAAAGCCAGTGACTCTGCATCTAGGGGTTCAAGTGAAGAGTCAAGACCTACAAGTTCCAAGTCGGATGATCATGCTGCTACTGGTGCTAGGATGTGTGAAGAAAGAGTTGCTGTTAAGTCAAGTGTGTCTGGTCCTAGTTTATTGAGTCCTAGGAAGAATGTTTCTCCTAGAATTGTGTGTAATAATGTTGACAGTATGAAACAATATCATTCTAATAAAAGGTCTATTAAAACATGTTTTGTTTGTGGAAGTGCATTTCATTTAATTAAAGATTGTAATTTTTATGACACTCATGCTTCTGTTAATCATGCATTTCCTGCTCCTGGTTCACCAGGAGCTGCACCATATACTTCTAGAGGACTCAATCCTAGTGCTCAATCGTTTCCTTCTTCTAGAAGGTCCTCTCCTTTAGTTTCTGATCATTGGAGAAACATTGGATTACAAACTACCAGTAATTATTTTCAAAATTTAAATCCAGTTTATCCACATAATTTGGACCACACGTATTTTGGTTTGGGAAGTTTAGAAACTACTGTTAAGCCCTCAGCAGGTTGTTCTTGGTCAAATAATAATACCCATATGATGCATTGGCAACCAAGGAACAACGGTGGATCTCATCAATCTTCTTGGCACTCTACTAAAGATCCACAAGACAGGCTCAAACCTGAAAAGGTTTGGGTCCCCTTAAGACACTAACTTTTGCATTTTTATTATCTTGTTGTTGTAGGTTACTCCATACCAAGATCCTAGTCTAGGCATTGTTGATAGTGGTTGCTCCAGGAGCATGACAGGAAATAAAAGTCTTCTCTCTAACTTTGTACCATTTTATGGAGGCAAGGTCTATTTTGGTGGGGGTGAAGGCAGGATCACTGGCAAAGGAACAATTAAGACGCCAAATCTAAATTTTGAGCAGGTCTACTATGTGGAAGCACTTCAGCATTTCAACTTGATATCTGTCTCTCAGATTTGTGACAAGAAGTAGTTTGTTCTCTTCACCGATACTGATGCACTTGTGCTCTCCAAAGACTTTCAGCTTCCGGATGACTCACAAGTTCTCCTCTGAATCCCTAGAAGACACAATCTCTATAGCATCAAGCTGAATGAAGTCAATCCTACTGGTCAGCTAGCATGTCTGGTTGCTAAAGCCTCAGAAGATGAAGCCACTCAATGGCATAGAAGGAAGGGGCATGTGAACTTCAAGACCATTCACAAACTTGCGAATCTGAATTTGGTCTCTAGTTTACCTCCCAAGTCGTTTAGAAATGATATAAATTGTATTGCTTGCAACAAAGGCAAATAGCACAAAGCATCCTTCAAGGCCATTACTGCTCTTAGTCTTATTACTGAACCATTGCAGCTACTACACATGGATTTATTTGGTCCTACTTCCATTAGGAGCATTGACCACAAACAATTCTGTCTGGTGGTAACTGATGGATATAGCAGGTTTTCGTGGGTATTCTTCATGGCTGCCAAGAGTGAGACCTACTCAATTCTTAGGGATTTTCTTACCCTTATTGAGAACCAGTTGACCAAGAAGGTTAAAGGTATTCGTTGCGACAATGGAACCGAGTTCAAAAATAAAGACCTCATAGCACTTTGTAATGCTAAGGGCATCAAAAGGGATTATAGTGCAGCAAGGACTCCTCAACAGAATGGCGTGGCAGAAAGAAAGAACATGACACTAATAGAAGCAGCAAGAACTATGCTTGCCGATTCCAAGCTTCCAACCATGTTCTGGACAGAAGCTGTTAATACTGCAAGTTATGTTTTGAATAGGGTTTCTATTACTAATCCTCACAAGAAGACTCCTTATGAGCTTCTAACGGGAAAAGTTCCTAATATTGCTCATTTGAAGCCTTTTGGGTGTCCCGTCACCATTCTGAATACTAGTGACTATTTGGGGAAGTTTGATGGCAAGGCAGATGAAGGATACATTGTGGGATATTCAGCTCACTCTCGGGCTTATTGTGTCTACATTCTCCAGGCCAAGCGGATCATTGAAACTATAAATCTCAGGTATTTTGAAGAGAAGTCAAACATCTAAGGCAAGGGTCCTGAATGGTATTTTGATCTTGATTATCTTAGTGATTCGTTAGGATATTTTCGCTTCAAAACTAACCATGATGCAGGCCCACAAGTGTTTGCAACTTCTAGTACTGGTGTTCCTTCTAATCTTTCTAATTCAGATGATGAGGATGACATTTTTGTGGTTCCATCCTACTCCACCACAGTCTCTCCTACTCCTTCTAGTGATGCAACTCCATTGGAAGTACCGGATTCCCAAGTAGCTCTTGACACTTTACTCAAACAACAACAAGAAGCTACTACAGCAGCTGATCAGGGTGGTTTTGAGTTCCCGTTGAATACATCGACTGACAATGCTGCTCCTGGTACCCCAGCTTCTGCTCCTAGTGCTAGCTTATCACCTACTGGTACTCCAGCTAGTGAGTCTGCTTCCAATACTCGTTTCTCCAGTCCTTCTGATTTGGGGAACCATCAAAAGAAGTCTTCTACCAAGCTGGATGACATTCATAAACAACCAGTAGATGGGATTTTCAACACTGCTTCATATGATGCTGACTTTGTTGGTGATCTCAATCACTTGGCACCAGAAGTGGAGGTCTCTTCCAATCCAGTCTTGCAATCATACAAAGATCATCCTACCACTCAAATCATTAGAGATCCTGGTTCTACTGTCAAGACACGCAGAATGCAGCAGAAGGCCTCGTCTGATCATCATGCTCTTGTGAGCTATATTGAAGATCAAAAGCGTAATAATCATACGAACTTTCAACACTGTTTGTTTGCTTGTTTTCTTTCACAGGTGGAACCTAGGTCAGTTTCTCATGCTCTTGAGGATCAAAGTTGGGTGGAGGCTATGCAGGAGGAAATGCAGCAATTCTTGTTTCAGAATGTTTGGGTTCTGGTTGACTTACCAGATGGAAAGACAGCAATCAATACCAAATGGATTCTCAAGAACAAGAAGGATGCACGGGGAATTGTCGTGAGGAATAAAGCTAGGCTTGTCGCACAAGGACACACTCAAATTCAGGGCATTGACTACACTGAAGTTTTTGCTCCGGTTGCAAGGATAGAGGCCATTCGTCTGTTTTTGGCTTTTGCTTCTTATGTGGGTTTTACGGTGTTTCAGATGGATGTCAAGAGTGCATTTCTCTATGGCAAAATTGATGAGGAGGTGTATGTCACTCAACCTAAGGGCTTTGTAGATCCACTTCATCCCAAGAAAGTTTACAAGGTGGTCAAGGCTCTTTATCGATTACATCAGGCTCCTAGAGCTTGGTATGAGCGTCTTTCAACTTTCTTGTTAAAGAATGGCTATAGAAGGGGTACTATTGACAAAACACTATTTCTTCGGAGGAATACCAAGGACATTATCCTTGTTCAGGTTTATGTGGACGACATTATCTTTGGCTCTACTAGGAAGGAATGGTGTGATGAGTTTGAACACTTGATTAAAGGCGAATTTCAGATGAGTGCGATGGGAGAGCTTTCTTTCTTCCTTGGTCTTCAGGTCAAGCAACAATCGGATGGGATTTTCATCAGTCAAGATAAATATGTCCATGAGATTCTTCAGAAGTTTGACATGGATCCTCTTAGACCAGCAGCAACTCCTTATGAAGTTGCTAAAATCAAACTTAAGAATGAGCCAGACCCCCTGGTCAATGTTCACATGTACAGGTCTATGATTGGCTCCCTCATGTATTTGACTGCATCACGTTCGGATATCATGTTTGCAGTAAGTGCTTGTTCTAGACACCAGGTGACTCCAACGGTTTCGAACTTAAATGCAGTGAAGAAGATTTTCAAGTATATCAAGGCTCAACCTAAACTGGGCCTATGGTATCCTAGAGAATCACCTTTTGTTCTAGAAGCCTATAGTGATAGTGACTATGCAGGTGCTAATAATGACAGAAAGTCTACTACTGGTGGTTGTCAATTCTTGGGTCGTCGACTTATTTCATGGCAATGCAAGAAACAGACAATAGTCGCTACTTCTTCAACAGAAGCTGAATACGTTGCTGCTGCTAGTTGTTGTGGACAAGTTTTGTGGATCCAAAATCAGATGTTGGATTATGGTTTCAATTTTATGAACACCAAAATTTTTATTGACAATCAAAGCACTATTTGCATTGTGAAGAATCCTGTTTTTCATCAGCGAACAAAGCATATTGAAATTTGGCACCATTTTATACGGGATGCCAATGAGAAGAAGTTAATACAGGTTCTTAAAGTCCATACAGATGATAATGTTGCTGATTTGTTGACAAAAGCCTTTGATGGTCCTCGGTTTAACCACTTGGTGGTTCACATTGGGATGGTCAATCCTTGAGGTCTAGGATTGAGGGGAGGCTAAGCCTAAGGGGAGGTTTTGTGTACATATTCTTAGGTCAGACTAACGTATTGATAGATTTTAACAATATATTAGATTGGTTCTGGTGGTGTGTGTTACTTCTGGTGGAGGATTTTGTTCACTACTGGTGGTTATGGTCTTACATGACTGGCTTCTGGTCCTCATTGGTCAGCTTCTAGTCATGTTTGGTTGGCTTCTAGTGGTTCAAAATTCTTCTTTGTCAAATGGTGATTGGCTTTTGGTACTGGTCTGGGACACTGTTCATTCTATTTGTCCTTTGTTGACCACATTTTGCTTCTGGTCTGACCATTGTGTGCTTTGACTTTTGGTCAACGCTCCCAATTCTGGTATTTACATTTTTAATTAACTATGGTAAATTGGGAGTTAGGAATTATGTTAAAAGGGGCAAGTGGTTACTATGCAATTATGTCTAATTTGAAAGGGCAACCCCCCCATTAATAGGGGTCAATGAACAGTTACTCTTTTCCTTATTAATGGTCAACTTAACCCCCTTGACTCAATCATTCCATTCATCACACACACAAAACCGATCCTACTCTCTCAACCCTAACCAAAATCTTCCTTCATCCAATTAAACAAGTTCCATGGCTGCCCTAGTATACCAACCTGCTCACAACAAAGTTGCCTATCTGGGTGATGGTCCACATAGTGAACATTTTGCTGACATTCTGGAATTCATTGAAGCTTCCAACCTAAGGTATGCGTTTACTGTATGTCCCACTATTTATGATAGTGTTATTCGTCAATTTTGGGCATCTGCTCGACTTGTGGTTGTGGTTGGTCGTCCGCGTGAACTCCATGCTACCATAGATGGGCGTTCATACGTGGTGACTGAGGCTTCTATTCGATCTTCCCTTCATCTACAAGATGAAGGTGGTGTTGAGTCCATCCCTAATTCGGAGGTATTTGAGGGGATGGCTGCTTTAGGATACAATCATGGGGGGAAGTTTAACTTTCAGAAAAATAGGTTTTCCCCCAATGGAAGCTTCTGGTGCATTTTCTGATTCATTGTTTGAGTCCCAAGTCTGGGAGTTGGGATGCTTTCCCTACTCCTTTGGCTACTGGTCTTATTTGCTTGGCGCAGGGTAGAGTTTTTAATTTCTCTCATTATCTGTTTGAGGGAATGGTTAGTAATTTATCTACTGCTGGTTCTAGGAAGAAGTTTCTTATGTATCCTAGGTTTTTACAACAAATACTGGTTTGCATTCCTCATGATAGGACTGAACATGTGCCGTCTAAGCTTACTGCAAAAGTGTATTATAATATGGTCCATGGGTTTACCGGGGAGTGGAGGCCCATGACTAAGGCCATGTTGGGGTTGGCTCAGGGTCCTTTGGATGAGGAGGAGGAGGCTCCTGAGTTTGTTGTGATTGATGATGACCCTATGGAGGAGGAGGCTCCTACTGGTGGTGCTTCTCATGTGGTTGAGGAGGAGCTGTTTGAGTAGGTGGTGGTTGAACAACCATCCCCTTCCAAGGCTGGTCCTTCTTCAGTACCACAAAAGTCTCCATTTGTGGAGACTCCACCTCCTAGTCCTGCTCCACCCTCTTTTGATAAGCCTTTTGGTACTAGTACTCCTACTGTTGACCCATCTGTTTCTTCGGGCTCCAATGACGCCTTCCCTGGCCCAAGTCCTCTTGGTGGGCAGGCGGAGGAGCCTACTACACTTATGTCGTTACTTGATCTTATGCGCAGGTATCATGAGCGGATTATTTCATTGGAAGCTGATTTGAATCAACACCGGAAGCTTACTAGGGAGTTTGTTCTCCCTCTGGCTGATCGCATCAAAGCTTTGGAGACTCAGCAAAGACGACGGAAGAAGCATGTGATCCACTCTGATTTTGATGAGGAGGGTACGGAGCGTGTTGAGGATGGTTTGACATTGTTGGCAAAGGCTGCCTTTGCTGATAAATTGTATGATGATTTGCCGGTTCCTCCGACATCCTCCAGTGTTCCTTCTCCGGCTGGCGTTTCTACTCCTATGGATGGTGCTTCTGGTTCCAATGCTGGTCCATCCCATGATTCGAAGGGGAAGGCCCCCATGACTGATGCTCCCTCACCACCTTGCAAGCGTACACACAGACAGATTGAGGAGGATAGGCTAGGTGCGGAGGCTGCTCAACGGATCCAAGCTGAGATTGATGAGGCTGAGAGGGCTGCGGCTAAGGCGCTACAACAGCAGAGGCGTGCGCAAGTTCAGCACGATGCAATGCATTGGAGTGATAGTGATTGGATGCAGGTATTGACTATTCTTACCAGGGATTATGCCCAGTTCACTGATCGTTTGGGTGACGATGTGGATGAGCATAACTGTATTCCAAGAGCCATGGTGTTGATGCGCAAGCAACAGTTGGCCCTTGCTGCACAGCTTCGTGAGAAGAGAAAGAACAGACCTTTATCAAGGACTGAGGAGTGCAAGCAGATGCAGCAATATGTGAAATATCAGTCCGCTGCTCATTTTAATGCTCCTTGGAAGTGGGACAGGGTTCGGGCTTTGACTTTTGATGAGCTCAAGGCACTTTATGAACGTATGGTTAAGCGTAAAAGTCAACCAATTCCGGAACGATTTATCTACCATCCACGTGTGGTGACCTCTTCTTCGCCTGCTGTTTCTACTGGTCCTTCATCTGCTCCTACTCCTGGTTCTGCTGCTACTCCATTGGTTTTTGTTGATACTTCCGTTGGTACCACTACTACTCCTTTGGTTGCTCCTTTGGGTTCTTCTTCTGGTCATGCTACCACCACCACACATGCTACCACCACCACCTTTGCTACCACAACAACTACCACTGCTACACCTGATATGCCATCTCCATCACCACCGGTTCCTGGAACTCAACCTATTCCTACTTCTAGTGCAGCTCCTATTGATCCCTTGGGTGGGCAAACTCATGCGTCTACTTCTCCTGCTTCCACTGTTGCTGCTGAGGTACAGGTAAAGGTTGAACCCACACCAAGTGATTCCACACCTAGACGTTCGCTTCGCCAGAAATTAGCTAGACGTATACGACGTGGCAAGACGGTCCCTTATGAGAAGCGTGATCCTGAGAATTTGATTGATGCCGCTTCTGACAGTGATTCTGATTTGCCTTTGGGAAATGGAAATATTACTGGTTGGACTGTTGAGCATTCCACAACTCTTCCTGGTATGGTATCCCATAGAATTACTCTGAGTGATGGGTCTGTGCGATTAGCTTCAGGTTTGCAGGGTGTTTTGTCTTGGGTTGATCGTATGGATCTTATGGCTTTATATGGATTTGTGGATTCTGGCATGCCTTTTGATCCCATGGCTGTGTTTTCCTGGCCTGGTCTGCGCATTTGGGCTGATCTTAAGCTGATGCTTGATGCACCTCCTCATGCTCCTGTTTCTGGTATATGGAAGGATCAGATGCAATGGGTGATTCAGTGATGGAAGTTATATGCGGGATGTGGTGTGCATATGTTGGAGTTCGAATCTGGTCATCTGG
Organism: Glebionis coronaria; assembly: GCA_025667525.1. NCBI lineage: Eukaryota > Viridiplantae > Streptophyta > Magnoliopsida > Asterales > Asteraceae > Glebionis > Glebionis coronaria. The sequence goes on from CM046874.1 coordinate 21,578,202, forward strand.
TTTTCATGCTCACAGATGTGGATTATCCTTTGACGATTTCTTTGATGGAGGCTATGTTGGCTAGTCACTTGCAAATTTCCAATGTTCCATCAGGGAATGAGTCTTCTATGGCAACTGCGTTGGTGGAAGGAATTCAGGCTCGTTTGTTAGCAGATAAGAAGGCTGCTTCTGGTTTGTGATTTGGTTGGGTTGTAAGTGTTTCTGTTTTGTAGTTTTTTGTTCATTTGTTCTTATTCTCATTCTTTTCACCAATATGTAAAGTGATTGGTGAATTTCATTCTTTATAGTTAAAAAAAAACAAATTAATAACAAAAATGAAAAAAATATACTTTTTATATAATATCTGCTTATACTTTTAACACATTTTGGATTTTATACTTGTGAATATGATACCATTTGCTGCTTCACATTATGGGTTCTGGTTCCTGATTTGTGATTGTGCTGGTTACTGGTTTCACTTGGTGTTGGACTTGGTCCACACAACAAATGGTCCTCAACTCACCATGTCTCATCGACAAGAAAGAGTTGATTCACCTTGAGGGTACGGCTCCTGGTGCGATTCTCAAATCTGTTGATGGTTGCCAGGTTACCCAAAACTGGATGGTTTTCACTTGCCATAGTCCTAGACTGAAAAGTGGCTAATCCAAGGGGGTACGGCTCTTGGTAAAGATTTTATCAAATCAGTTGATAGCTGTAATAGCTTGCTTAAAGCTATAGGGTTTTCAACTCACCGATGCTTCATTGCTAAGAGTTGGCGAGTCCAGAGGGGTACGGCTTCTGGTAAAGACATATCAAATCCGTTGACGGCTGTGATGGTTTGCCTAAAATCATCAGGGTACTCCCACTCACCATTGATTCACGTTCTAAGAGTTGGGCTGGGTTCTAGTCTCCCAGGGTGATGCTTATTCAACCAGAAAGACTGGCTAGCCCAAGAGCGAGCAGCTACTTGGTAAAGGCTCATCAAATCTGCTCATGTTGCTGAAAAGATTCAACACGATGCTGATTTGTTCCAAGCTTTGAAGAAGCTTCTAGTGTTTCATGTTGCGGCGGTTACTCTGATTCTTATCTTGCTAAGGCTGCTATTGGTTTTTCTGATTCAATCCTCGGGCTTTATTTGCACGTTTTCCAGGAAACTTGAACTCAACAGGTCAAATTCAAGTTTAGGGGAGGATTGTTAGGACCATTGTAATAGTTAAATGTAATAGGTAGACTAGGAGGTATGTAGTTCCTCCTGGTCCTAGTAGTAGTAGGAGCAAGTCGTGCTCCTGGTCCTGGTCAAAGTCAAACTTTATTATTTATTTATTATTCTGTTAGGATATGCATGAGATATGTTAGGAAAGGATATGCATATCAGTTTTACACGTTTTGTTTAATGCTGTATTAGGGTTTCCTTGTAGTATAAAAGGAACCTTAGGCAGAAGGGTTATACACACCTTCACCAAACGTAGTTCTAGTGATTATCAATATTAGAAATCCTTAGAAAGGATCAAGTCTTTATAGTTATTCTGTTCTTCTTTATTATATTTGTATTCTACATTCATATTGTGTATAGAGTCTCTTTGTGGATTGACTTGTGATTACAGAAGTCATTCACCGTTCCTGACAGGCTGTAAGATCAACATCTAGTAGACCTAACAATGGTGACTACACAAGCTTTTACAAGTTCCCACATCAGTGACATGATGTCCTTCTATTCTTGGTAGTCTTCCATTATGCTTTAAGGAAACAGTTGTCAAAACAGTTTCCTTTTTCTTCATAGTCTCGAACACACAAATGGCATGTCCAAAGTGTGCTGAGTGTTAACAGGGTATTGCCACCCCTGTTAACACTCAACCCCTCAGAGTCCCTGATACATCTTGGCTGTTATCCATCACAGCCAATGAGTATGTCTTCAAGTAATCTTTGACTTCCTTGATAATGTCTCTAACATTGACTCCTCTGAGGTTGCTCACAGAGACTTGGATCTCTGTGAGTCTTGCGAAACTTTCCTGCCTCCTAGGCACATGCAAGGGACTATCTAATAGCCTAATTATGTTTAAATCTATGATCAGGAAATCTAACAAGTTTAGATTCCCAACAATCTCCCCTTATTTAAACATAAATAATGCTAGATCTAACTAAGTTAAGGTAAGTGAGTTAACAGCTTCTTCTTACTCATAACAGATCTAAACAAACATACCTCTGATTTTATTAATACTTAAAGAAAAATTACAAGTGCATTACATAAGTAAAATAAAAGGTGAAGGTAAAAATGGGTTGTGAACATCTTCAATAGTCATCATTTTTAATCCTTTCTTCAGCTTCAGCCAAGTCTAATCTGTTATCTAGTTCATTCTGCAAAGTCTTTGCCAACTTCTTGGAATACTCTGTGTTGATCTTGAGTGACTTCTTGTGACAAAGTAGCTGAATTGTTGAAGCTAAGCATAGCTCATCTTCTCTTTGAAATGCATACTGGCAAGCCCTGTTCGTGAATGCCATTCCTCTTTCAGGCTCTGTGTATGTCTGACCATCAATTGGGCCAACAATACCATTAGGAAGGATCAAATCCATGTGCATACCATCCACTTGAACATCATCAGTAACAAAAGTTTCATTAATGACTTGAGAAATTCTTCTTATTTTGTTGCCAGTCTTTGGGGGTTCTTGTTCAAAAAGCTATGGTGGGGGATCAATCTTGAGTTTGGCAGCTGTTTCTTTGATCCAGGTAAACTTGGCCTTAATAGTCTTCAGCAGAAGAAAATTATCCTGTCCATTTCTTTTGGCAGCTAAGGCTTCAAGTTCGAACCATTCTTATAACCCAAGTGTCTTTAGCCTGAAGTTGTCAAACACATTCATATTTCCTGGTTGGTTATCCTTCTATAAGATCATCAGTGGGGTGTTTGTGGATTTATGAATGGTGTATTTGAACTTGGTTATCTTGCCAGGGGCATATCTGTTGTTAACGCAGGCATCATAGTCAGCTTTGACTTTCCTTAGTGCCTCATCGCGTTTTGCTTCCATTTCCCTCAACCTTTGTTTTTGCTTTTCTCTTTCAGGTGGTGTCATCTTCCTCAGAGTAGCTTCATTCAATTCTTTGGCTGTCTTGAGTTCATTTAGTCTTTTGAATTCCTTAGCCTGTTTCTCTATTTCTTCAGGGGTTAAAGGAATCTCATTGGAAGGTGTAAAGGTTGAGAATTGGGAAAGGTCTGTGGTGGATCCTCCTGTCTCAAGCATTGCATCTATCTTCTTGAGTTTGGTGTCTGTATCAACCAAAACTATCTCCTTTCCTTTCTTCGAGACAGAGGACTCCACACTTATGTTTTTCAAAACATCAGCTCTTCTGATAAACGCTGTTTGAGCCTGAGTTTGAATTGATTTTGGAAGGGAGCTAACAGTGAATTTTAGCTTCTTGGCAGCTGGTTCATCATCATCCCCAGGCTCGCTGGTGTTAACCAAAACCAGGGACTTTGATGAGTCAGCTCCATCTTGAGTTTGTTGCTCCCCCTGAGTATTATCCTCATCATCAGGTATTATAACAGGTGTGATGACTTGGAGAGGAACAGGTGTAATGGTGGTGTTGGTTGATGAAGAGCCTTGTTTAGCAGATGCAAGGTTGAGTGTTGTATCTTTCTCCCCCTCACGTTCATCCTGGCTACGCAGGCGTTTGGATGAACGTGCCTGAAAATGCCTTGCAATCTGTTCAACAGAGGCAGCCATAGCACGTTGCCTTTTCCTTGAAGCACTGGCAATCTTTAGCAGGAGGTTGCCATTTGCATTAGTATTGGCCTGAACGCGACTGACAATAAAGTTAGCATGACGGTATTGCCTGTTGTGAACAACATCAAATTGCCTGTGCATGGTTAGCTCATGTTCATGAAACACGGCAGGGACCTCTGTGTCAATGACATCCTTCACTCTAGTACAAAGATGACTAAGTCCTTGGGCTACACCTTTCCTAGCACCATCCTTGATTGGCTCAGTAACCGCCTCAGCCACAGCCTTTTGTATGATTCCAGGGAATGTAATAGTAAAGTTGTGCATTTCAGACTTGATCACATCCAGCTTTCTTGATAAACGTTCAATGTCTGACTGATGATGAACAAGCTGAAGATTCTTGATGTTGAGACTTTGCTGAGCATAATCATCCCCCCTTGGTAAGAGATCAAAGTTAGTCTGGGCAGGATGATTAAACAAGAGAAACTCCGCTGTTGGATCATAGGCTGGGCGTTGGAAAACTGTTGTTGTTGAGGTAGTAGAGTTTGGAGTAACAACAACGTCCTTAGGAGGAGGAGTCTTATCGCCAGCTGGTGTGGACACAACTATTTCTTTTGGAGGAGAGACTGACAGCTGGTCTTCCTCATCTTCTTCATCCTCCTCATCAAACATCCCTTCAGGGATTTCATCCTCAGGCATCGACTCTAGATCAGAGACATCATCCTCTAATGATAGCATTTCTTCATCAGTATTAGTCAGAGGCTCAGCAGTATGAGTTTGATCTTGAGTCATTGTATCAGCCTCCTTTTCTTGTTGTACCTGAGATTCGATAACTGGCTGTACAATTTCAGCCTGCAAATTGTTTTAATTAGTAACAGGGAAAAAGATAAGGGGAATGGTCGCCATTTCGCTGTCCCAGAGAGGCTGAGGGTGATTACTCAGCCACTCCAAAGGATAAATCCTTGGGATTCTTTTAAGTGTGAAAAAAATTATGGTTAATGATCGCCATTCGCTGCCCCTAGGAAAGCTGAGTGTGATTATTCACCCCCCCAAAAGGTTAAAACCTTTGGGACTCTTTTGATTGTGAAACATATGTTGTTTATGGATCGCCATTCGCTGCCCCTAGGAAAGCTGAGGGTGATCATTCAGCCCCCCAAAAGGTTAAGAAACCTTTGGGACTCTTTTAAGAGTGAAACATATGTGGTTAAAGGTCGCCTGTTACGCTGCCCCTAGGAAATAGCCAAAGTCATTTTTATACAAATCCTTATCGAAAATCATAATATAGGCATTTGCCTTAAAAATCATTATACGAGCCAATGTCGTAAAAACATCATACAATACGTTTTATAACGTTGTATAGATTAAATAAAAACCGTTATATGAATATGGTTATATAAAACCAAAACACGAACATAATATCAATAGTATGACCCCGTATTGCTAGTCAGGCAATACATCGTAATTCGGTGCGTATAGTAGTATTTCGTTAATTGGATTATTATAAGCCGCATGACATTGTTACCTTACTAAACCAAACAACGGGTAGCTAGCCCGAAACTCATTTGCCCATCTAAATTAGCGTGTCGTCACAAAGGTTGCGCTATGTAAATCTTCTCATACATAAATTCGCTTACCAATCAATGTGGCACGACGGGGATCAACCGTCAAGGCGTGAACTGGGGTGATCGTCCCCAAATAGTACTATTATATGCATAAGCGTCTACCAAATCCCGGTAGTTCACAATTCATGCTAATGGGACTTTTAGTGACATAACCTAACTTTAATAATCCATTTTATTTCATCTATCGGGTCCTTTAATCATTTATCGGGTCATACAATCGGGTCATACAATCATTCGGGTCCAAATCAATAAACAAACAATCGGGACAAATGGTGTCCTATTTTATAGAAACTAACATGTTATCTCCCTCGCGGGTTTAAAAACATTTCATAAAAACATTTAAAAGAGTGCGAGGCTATGAACTCACGTTGATGCGGGAAAGTGGTTTATCGACAATTCGGATGTACGATACGTGCTTCAATCACGGAAACCTAGACGGATAATACTTGTCTTAGACTCATGTACAATGACTTTATAAAAATAACAATTATGTATACATATGATGATTATATATATATGATGATCAAGTGGGTTTATATATTCTCCTTCACTCATTTTAGTGTTTATGTATTGGTAACTTCTTACTAGTTTACTAGTTTTACCTATTTACATGTTTTAGTGCCCAATAGGCCCATTACAAGCCCAATATATTATATTAGCCCAATTATACTTTTATTATCAGTATCACACTTTATATGTTGGGCCCAAATGGGTCAAGCCCAATAAATAAGTTTGTAAGTGTTTTAGCCCATTTTGTTGTATTATTAGTCCAATAACGTTAACTTAACTCGTTAATGTCCGTATGTCATATAGTTCGGGTTTTTATCGGTTTTTACTTGTTATATATGTCTATATATCAGTATATGAGTTTATAAAAGTTTAAATTAGACGAGTCCAACCGTCTAAGTTTTATTTAACAAAAACGTTAATTTTACGGTAATAGCCGAAAAAGTCGTAAAAATCATGTTTATAGTTTTATAACTTATAAAACTTATCAAACTACCATTTTTATAAAATGTCCATTTATTTATCCTTATACATATTTATATAAATGTATTATATAAGTTAGTGGGTTTTAATTCACATTTTATACTATTTTTATTTGAGTGCTTATATAATACTATTATACTTTAATTTTCAAAATCAGATTTTTATTTTAATGTTCACCAAAACTACCATATCTAGAGTTCTATATGGAGATAGAAGCTCAAATTTTTATGACATAAACTACATGATATGTTCTCCATTTAACTCCACTATAGATACTATTGAATCAGCCTCTAAGTATTTTCTAAAAATCGTCCAAAACAGTGAACTCAGATTTGTACTCTAAACTTGTTTTGATCATATCTCACTCATCCTAATGATTCCATTGCATGGCCAACTCTCACATGTGTACAAGACAAATTACTTACTGTATATCCATTTATCTATGCGATTTTTATCAGTCTAACATGTGGTTAGTTACTGTTTTTATACAGCCTACCATTTAAGCAAGATTTAACCATTTTACATGTAGTTTGTCCATCTTTTTACCCATGTTTATCCAATCTATCAACACCAAATCCCCACACAATATTTTTAATCATCATTCATCATCATATACATATACATAAGTAAAAGAAATACAAGATTACATAATCAAAAAATAACAAGAGGATGAGAAGAACAATCTTTATACCACCATGATGATGTAGGTTGTGATCAAAACATGGATTTTGATGGAGAAACTTGTGAATAAGCAAGACCATATTTAAGACCATCATTCTTCATGAACACCTTGTGGAAAATCAGCCCCAAGACACCAACAAAACTTCTCCTTGGATGTTAAAACATGCACCAATCTTCCTCTTTTTGAATGGAGATTAACATATGTTAATTATAACAAATATTTGTGATTAAAATTTGTATGAATGGGGTGTTTATGGTGAGGATGGGACGGCAGATTTGAGAGAGAGTGGGAGAATTTACTTGTTTTTTCATGGAGGAAATGGATGCAAATGGTATGAGATGGTGGTTTTGATGGAAAGTGTGCTTAACTTGTAAGCTTAGCTTACAAGTGTAAGCACTTAGTTACATGTTGCCACATCTTGTGATGTGGTGGCACATCTTGGCCATCCCATGTTAGTGGGGTGGGGCAAGATTTATCTTGTCTCATCCCACTAATTTACGGGTATTCCTTGATTCTAGTTTCCTCGATTTGCGTGCCTTCGGGTCGTTTTACGAAAAACGTTTTTATAAATTATGAATCAACGATACAAAACGAATCTAATAAAAATTGTCTCATCAAAAATGGAGTTCGAAAACGTAAATACGTAATCCTAAGGTTTCCGGTTTAGTCGTAAAGGACGTTAAAATAAAATCGTAAGTCCCAATCTCTTCTCGTAAATTTGTTAGTTTATGAACCAACACAAATTTAAAACCCCAAAATAATATTCACGGATAAATTTATTTTCTGAAATGTCGGACTGTCACCAAAGACGGTGTATGTAAACGTAAGCACGTAACGTTGAATCCTCCGGTTTAGACGTAGTCGACGCTACTTCAAGACGTAAATCCAAATTACTTCCCAAAAATAAGTGAGTTAATATTATAACATTAAAATAATGTTTTTAAATAATATTTGAGAATAAAATATCAACCATAAATTGACGGATTGTCACAGCATTTACCCCTAAACATGATCTTTGTCCTCAAAGATCATCTTACTACTCGCTTCTTATAGAGTTTAAGCCATGTGGGTATTTCCTCCACATTCGGTCTTTTCTCACAAGTGTAATTCATTACAATACACGAGTTTTATCAAACATAACTACGGGAATAAGATCAGGCTTAATGTTGACTTACTTTCTCTATCCATGATGTTCACGGGTTTTTGATGAATGCAACTTTTCGTCGATCTAAACATTACTAAGAAACTATCAGATTCTCACTTGATATACATTTTATCAAGTTCGATCTACGAAACATAATTCACGCAGCTCTTGAATTCCTAAGGTAGATCCAGCTTATATGCCTTTCAAACGAATTCTTACATCATCTCAATGGTCCCATTCAACGGGGACTTATATCCCATGATCTTTCAGATCAACTATTTATTTTTCCATGGTTAAAATTTTTGTCATAACTTCGCTACCCATCTGGCACTTCAAGATCTACATTTCATATTCACATAACTTCCTGCCCACTATCGGCAGTCAATAATCAGATCCTAATTTCAACAATCATTTCAGGTCTCGCGGGTCGAATATTTTGTAAGGTTGGGTTCGCCATCATAGGAAACCTTAAACCTAAAAGACATGTCCAACTCACAATGGGTGTTTTTCGGGTGTCTTCATCTCAACTCCTGCTTACAGATGCTCTAATATATAAATCTTAACAAGATTCGATCTCGATCCTAATATGATAATTATCAATGATAATCTCTCCAATCGAAAACGATTATACGGTCTATTACCAAAGGTCAATCATTCAAACATAGAACAACGCTTATAGTATTTTGTATCGTTACTTAACCTCGTCCCTTCGATTTGGGGTGGTAAACAGTACTCTCATCAAGGTTCGTTCCCAATGACTTCTGAGCAAATCTCTAGAAATTCGATGTGAAGCGAGGATCTTGATAAAGATGTTCGATATAGGCACACTATGGTTACATAACTCCTTTAAATATAAAAGAGTCAATTTCTTCATCAAGATTCTATCATTAACGAGAATGATATTAGCAGATTTGGTCAGTCTGTCGACGATGACACAAATCAAATCAAATTCAGATGATGACCTTTGCAATAGTTAGATGTTTACTAATGTATGAGGCGATGTCGGCCTTCATAAATTGCCATCAGTACAACTTCTTCAGATAAGATACACTTAGTCAGAAATGACATGAATAGAATACTTATACTTACGAGGTGACTACATCTCAAAATCTCCATATTTAGGCAACCACAAGTGGCCTTTAAAACATTTAATGCTATCGGCTTCTCAATTCTAATGGTTCACATTAATCGCGAACCCCTTTTATTATCTATATTATCCTTTTTACAAACATCGTTCATATTTAAATTGTTCGGCAATTTTATTTTGTACCATCATTACTAAGGAACACATCCTAATTGGTTCTTTATCCTTTTCTACATATCGTGTCAGTATTTACATTCATTAAAAATTTCTTTCTTCACATTTTCTAAGTTTTAGTTTCTTCTTTACTATTATCTTTATCTGTTTTACTCAATCCGACGTCTAAAGCGTCGATAATTATTACATGTAAGTTAACAATAAATATTTAATTTTTATGAAATGTAAACGTAAAAAATTTAAATTTCTTAGTTCGACCAATTATATAAAATGTTCAAAATAAATTTGAATTTAATTAACAAGATTTTTGTTGATTTATCGAAAATATTTAATAAGATTCGTAAATGTTCGAAAAAAAACTTTGTTTATACTTTGGTCAAAGTTTTCTTAGTTGAAAAGCAAAAATTGTCATTTCAAATTTCAAGTAATAAGTTATATAGTTTCCTCAATTCTCCTTAGGTTGTCTAGAAGTATACACAAACATTTACCCCTAAACAGAAGTTTAGTTAAATGATTTGTGTATAAGGGATAATCCCTTAAAAATCCTTTGTTAAAACATTTGTCAAAACATATTTGCATTTTCTTTTTGGTAAAACCCAATGTCTCAAATGGCTCAAATTTTTAAAGAGTCAATATAGATTCCATTATTTATTAATCACACGGTCAAATAATGTAAAGGATTTAGTCTTTAATCACATGTTAAATATTTAAGGTACAGGTTTTCACTACTCGGCCAATTCAGGGCAGTCTATAAATAATTATTAACTCCTTCTTATTCTTATAAACAAACAATTGGTCCTTAATGATCGCAAGCATAAATTTATCAAATTATAGCCTACACACGTGATTCAACAAATTTAGGAATGCTACATGTGCATTAGTCAATCCAAACGACATCACGTGAAACTCATAATGTTCATTACAAGTACGGATGTAGTGATTGGAATAGATAATCTTTTTCGCAGATGCGAAGTTGATGATAACCATGCCATGGATCAAATCTTTACAACATACGCTAGAACCTTGTAAATGATCGAACAAATCTTCCATTTCGAATCATGGATATCGTTTTCGATTGTCAATTTACTCAGTTCACAGTAATCTATAAATATAAGGAATGATAACATCATAGCTCTTCATGATGACGAGCTCGGTAGAATAAAATCTTCCTCCGACAACTCTCTCAGTTGTACGGTAATTCTTTTAATTTAGATGGTGCTGACGTACAGTGCACAAGCCACAGGTGCAGCACCGGGAATATAATCAATACTAATTTCGACTTGCCTTAATGGCGAAAGTCTAGGTAATTCACCATCAAATACCTCCTAAAGTTTCAGATAACAGAAACATCTTTTTAATAAATTCATATTAGGTTCTTTCTAGATTATAATATCTATGACTAATTCACAACCATTCACAATATAATTTCAAGTCTAAATGCAGGATATGGTCATCCATCAAGAATTATTTAGATCACTTTTGATAATCAACATCTTATCATTTAGGGGATTTCTACTCGAGTTCCCATCAATTAAGACAATGTCGTCATGTCATAATCAATCGCTCCATTCTACTGGCACTATCAACTTTCCAGTTTCATTGCCATTGATAAGATGTGATCTTCTCAAAAGACTAATAATAACTCATAATCCTTCACAAATTCATGGATATATGGAGACACAGCTACTATTAAAAGAGTAAGGTCAACGCATAATCTACGCGAGAGAATTTCAAATCAGATACAGACGAAAACATTTAATGAATATGAATATATCCCATGTTTTCATAATTTGAGTACGCATTCGAAAGCTCCTCGGATCGTTACCCAGGTCATTCAAATGAAATCAAATCAAAAGAAATGATAGGAACGTCGATACATCCTGTCGGGTATCAACACTCGGTAATCAGATACTTTTCCTAGGAATCTCACTACGGGAGAATTAGACAAGAAAGAATTATCAATTGTCAAATAAGACAATTTCCACAGATGAGTAAATTCGACTCAGAAGAATAGATGCTACAGGCACATATGTAGGTGTCCCTAACACTATGTCCCTATTTTTCGCCTCTTGCAGATCTCATAAAATTTAATCTTTCACAATCTTCAAAGAAAATGTAGTGTTTATTCATTAGTTTTATGGTGACTACTAATCAGCCTTGCATGGTCCATTCCAAATTGTATGTAGGCGCGCAACTATATACAATTTCAAGATTAACGATGCAATACTCAGTTCGTCAAAATTTTATGATCATGTTTATAATAAAAACATTTTCATGCTTAATTCTTAAATAAGAATCAAGAATAAATTTACAAAGATTTTCTTTATTATGAAAACAATTAAGTTCTCCAAGGTGTTGCATAAACAACTTCATTTCGATAACGATTATTTATAAGTCTTACTTTAAATAATCCATATGGTGATGAAAACCCAATTTTCCTCAAGGGACACTGTTTTAACTTATAAAAACAATTAGTGATCTGCAAAAGAGTGATGAAAAGTTGTTCATCGAGAATTAACTACAATAAGCTAGGAAATGAGCTTTAGCCAAATAATCATGAGGTTCATGACCTTGATGGCACTCATAAAGAATAATCCACAACGTAACTCAATTCGAGATGAGTACTTGTTCAATGTTTGCATTACTAATGCGAACATTAGGATGAAGCAATAAAGGATAGATAACATCGATATATGTAAGATTTAGCAATCAAAGGTAGTCTTTTTCATTAATCACAAACAAGTCAAAATTGTATCGTAACACATTACGTGTCACTATGTCATACAATTCTCAGAACTCATCCTACCAACCGATATCTCAGTTAAGTTAGGGATTTTTTAAAAGATACCACAATGAATACTAATCTACAAGAGTCATTAGGTGTTCCACATGTCCCAGAAGATCCATCGGTCTCAATTCAGAAGAAGATTTCTTCAATTTGTTTATTGGATACTGGGCATCCTCGTCAGTGGACAATGGCCTAGGAACAACCCTTAACACGAATCAACAATCAATTAAAATCTTATAATTCAATCACAAAACTTAACGACTTCTATTAACAATCTCATATTCCATATGGGTTAAATTTTACTTTATTCAAGTTTCAATCAACTTATACTCAATTCGATATCCTACCTCATATTCTAATACTTTCAATCTTATTCATAAACCTTAAAAGGGCAATAAAAGCTCGATATGATCAACACTTAATTCCAATCCTATAGCTCTTACAACAACAATTATCAAATGAGTCACTAGTATGAAATTACTCGATCATTTAATATTTCTCAGAAAGGTACTAGTGGCATGAGGCTTTTGGGTAATGATTCCAATGACAGCCTCAAGTGCAACATTCACCCTTTCGATTTAAAATTTAAGAATTGGATGACACGAATCAGATGACATCTTTCTAGGTGATAACGTTTTGTCAAACTCCACTCTATAAGGAAAGATCGTCATGACATCGATATCAGATTTAATCTCGCCAATTCTTTTTCAATATCACAATCAACTAATATCTACATTTCTACGAATATGAACCATTTTGTTGGGATCATAAATATCCACAACTTGGTTTAGATCTAGGATAGATAGAATTCCTACGAGAATAGCTTCGATTAATTTACTAGGGGATTTAGGGTTCCTTGTGACAATCTACGTCGTATAAATATCTCGTATAAATATCAAAATAATCATCAAACAATCATGTAATAAAATTACGTCATATATATATAATCCAAGTTATATATATATTAAAATAACACTTCTCAGTCTGGCCTTGTCGGTAACTCAGGAATTCTTCGGCACCGTTATAGTCAAAAGATTTTTAGACATTTTGTGAAAAATGTTTAGAGTTAAAAGATTTTGAAATGTTTTATTCAAAACCTTGGTTTTAAAAATCTTTCGTTCTCTATAACGAGAGCTCTGATACCAAACTGTAACACCCCCAAATTTATACAACTCAATACAGTGGAAGACTCGTTGGTGTTACGGGATAGCACATTACTCACATCATAGACAACGCATAAAAATCACGTCGTTTAATAATAAAGCATTTCCATTCATAAATATAAAATTTACATAGGTCCCAAGTCATATTATTTCATACAAAGTTTTACAAAGCATTTGAATGGAAATTATTGTTTAAGTGCGGGCCATGAATTCTTGTCGTATTCCCAAGAATTACCTTCAAGTACCTGAGATAAAACATGTTAAAAGAAAAGGTCAGCGATAACGCCGAGTGAATTCATAGAGTTTAATAAATTCCACCAATATAACTTTGGTATAAAATTATTAACAAAAATCATTTTGTACAAATCATTGTAATAGGCCATAAAATAGCCAAAGTCATTTTTATACAAATCCTTATCGAAAATCATAATATAGGCATTTGCCTTAAAAATCATTATACGAGCCAATGTCATAAAAACATCATACAATACGTTTTATAACGTTGTATAGATTAAATAAAAACCGTTATATGAATATGGTTATATAAAACCAAAACACGAACATAATATCAATAGTATGACCCCGTATTGCTAGTCAGGCAATACATCGTAATTCGGTGCGTATAGTAGTATTTCGTTAATTGGATTATTATAAGCCGCATGACATTGTTACCTTACTAAACCAAACAACGGGTAGCTAGCCCGAAACTCATTTGCCCATCTAAATTAGCGTGTCGTCACAAAGGTCACGCTATGTAAATCTTCTCATACATAAATTCGCTTACCAATCAATGTGGCACGACGGGGATCAATCGTCAAGGCGCGAACTGGGGTGATCATCCCCAAATAGTACTATTATATGCATAAGCGTCTACCAAATCCCGGTAGTTCACAATTCATGCTAATGGGACTTTTAGTGACATAACCTAACTTTAATAATCCATTTTATTTCATCTATCGGGTCCTTTAATCATTTATCGGGTCATACAATCGGGTCATACAATCGGGTCATACAATCATTCGGGTCCAAATCAATAAACAAACAATCGGGACAAATGGTGTCCTATTTTATAAAAACTAACATGTTATCTCCCTCGCGGGTTTAAAAACATTTCATAAAAACATATAAAAGAGTGCGAGGCTATGAACTCACGTTGATGCGGGAAAGCGAGTTATCGACAATTCAGATGTACGATACGTGCTTCAATCACGGAAACCTAGACGGATAATACTCGTCTTAGACTCATGTCCAATGAATTTATAAAAATAACAATTATGTATACATATGATGATTATATATATATGATGATCAAGTGGGTTTATATATTCTCCTTCACTCATTTTAGTGTTTATGTATTGGTAACTTCTTACTAGTTTACTAGTTTTACCTATTTACATGTTTTAGTGCCCAATAGGCCCATTACAAGCCCAATATATTATATTAGCCCAATTATACTTTTATTATCAGTATCACACTTTACATGTTGGACCCAAATGGGTTAAGCCCAATAAATAAGTTTGTAAGTGTTTTAGTCCATTTTGTTGTATTATTAGTCCAATAACGTTAACTTAACTCGTTAATGTCCGTATGTCATATAGTTCGGGTTTTTATCGGTTTTTACTTGTTATATATGTCTATATATCAGTATATGAGTTTATAAAAGTTTACATTAGACGGGTCCAACCGTCTAAGTTTTATTTAACAAAAACGTTAATTTTACGGTAATAGCCGAAAAAGTCGTAAAAATCATGTTTATAGTTTTATAACTTATAAAACTTATCAAACTACCATTTTTATAAAATTTACATTTATTTATACTTATACATATTTATATAAATGTATTATATAAGTTAGTGGGTTTTAATTCACATTTTATACTATTTTTATTTGAGTGCTTATATAATACTATTATACTTTAATTTCCAAAATCTGATTTTTATTTTCATGTTCACCAAAACTGCCATATCTAGAGTTCTATATGGAGATAGAAGCTCAAATTTTTATGACATAAACTACATGATATGTTCTCCATTTAACTCAACTATAGCTACTGTTGAATCAGCCTCTACGTATTTTCTAAAAATCGTCCAAAACAGTGAACTCAGATTTGTACTCTAAACTTGTTTTGATCATATCTCACTCATCCTAATGATTCCATTGCATGGCCAACTCTCACATGTGTACAAGACAAATTACTTACTGTATATCCATTTATCTATGCCATTTTTATCAATCTAACATGTGGTTAGTTACTGTTTTTATACAGCCTACCATTTAAGCAAGATTTAACCATTTTACATGTAGTTTGTCCATCTTTTTACCCATGTTTATCCAATTTATCAACACCAAATCCCCACAAAATATTTTTAATCATCATTCATCATCATATACATATACATAAGTAAAAGAAATACAAGATTACATAATCAAAAATAACAAGAGGATGAGGAGAACAATCTTTATACCACCATGATGATGTAGGTTGTGATCAAAACATGGATTTTGATGGAGAAACTTGTGAATAACCAAGACCATCTTCAAGACCATCATTCTTCATGAACACCTTGTGGAAAATCAGCCCCAAGACACCAAAAAAAATTCTCCTTGGATGTTAAAACATGCACCAATCTTCCTCTTTTTGAATGGAGATTAACATATGTTAATTATAACAAATGTTTGTGGTTAAAATTTGTATGAATGGGGTGTTTATGGTGAGGATGGGACGGCAGATTTGAGAGAGAGTGGGAGAGTTTAGTTGTTTTTGCATGGAGGAAATGGATGCAAATGGTATGAGATGGTGGTTTTGATGGAAAGTGTGCTTAACTTGTAAGCTTAGCTTACAAGTGTAAGCACTTAGTTACATGTTGCCACATCTTGTGATGTGGTGGCACATCTTAGCCATCCCATGTTAGTGGGGTGGAGCAAGATTTATCTTGTCTCATCCCACTAATTTACGGGTATTCCTCGATTCTAGTTTCCTTGATTTGCGTGCCTTCGGGTCGTTTTACGAAAAACGTTTTTATAAATTATGAATCAACGACACAAAACGAATCTAATAAAAATTGTCTCATCAAAAACAGAGTTCGAAAACGTAAATACGTAATCCTAAGGTTTCCGGTTTAGTCGTAAAGGACGTTAAAATAAAATCGTAAGTCCCAATATCTTCTCGTAAATTTGTTAGTTTATGAACCAACACAAATTTAAAACTCCAAAATAATATTCACGGATAAATTTATTTTCTGAAATGTCGGACTGTCACCAAAGACGGTGTATGTAAACGTAAGCACGTAACGTTGAATCCTCCGGTTTAGACGTAGTCGACGCTACTTCAAGACGTAAATCCAAATTACTTCCCAAAAATAAGTGAGTTCATATTATAACATTAAAATAATGTTTTTAAATAATATTTGAGAATAAAATATCAACCATAAATTGACGGATTGTCACATGATGTTGAATACTCTGAAGGCTTTGGCTATTGGAGAGTATCCCAAGAAGAAACCATCATCAGCTTTTTCATCAAACTTTCCAAGTTTATCCCTGTAGTTATAAATGAACACAGGGCATCCAAACACATGAAAATAGCTGACATCTGGAGATCTTTTTCTGAAAACTTCATAGGAAGTTTTACCATGTCTTTTGACAATGATTGATCTGTTTTGAGTGTAGCAGGCAGTGTGAACAGCTTCTCCCCAAAATTGATTTGGTAGGGCTGCACCATTCAACATAGTTCTGGCTGCTTCAATCAAAGTCCTGTTTCTTCTTTCAGCCACACCATTTTGTTCAGGGGTGCCAGCTGAAGAGAAGTTCTGTGAAATCCGTTTTTCATCACAAAAAGATTCAAGTTGATGATTCTTGAATTCAGTACCATTATCACTTTTTAGAGCTTTGACTCTAACATCATTCATATTTTCAACCTGTCTGATGAAGGACATGATGGTTTCAGCTGCATCACTTTTCCTTCTGAGGAAGAACACCCATGTGTATCTTGAAAATTCATCAACTATGACCAAGGTGTATTTGTTGTGATTAATGGTCTGAGGTTTGACAGGCCCAAACAAATCCATGTGAAGGAGATGTAAGCACTTGTTAGTAGAGAATGATTGCCTAGTCTTGAATGAAGACCTGTGATGCTTTCCTTTGACACAGGCAGAACAAGTCTTGTCTTTAGAAAACATTACTGAAGTTAGACCAGCAACCAGGTTTTGAGTGGCTATCTTGTTGATGTTCTTGAAGTTGAGATGAGACAGTCTTTTGTGCCACAGCCAATTGACACTTTCAGAGGCTTTAGCAAGAAAACAATTTGAGCTGTCTTCAGAGCACACAACCATGTTGATGACATAAACATCTCTCCTTCTAGGTGCAATCAGCACAACATCATTGTTTTTGTTGAATATGGTTCCCTGAGTCTTAGTAAACAAAACCTTATAGTCAGCATCACACAATTGGCTGATGCTAATAAGATTGTGTTTAAGACCATTCACATATGCAACCCTGGTAAATGTAATCCCATTGCAGTTCACTGAGCCATATCCTTCTGTGTCACCTGAAGAGTTATCTCCAAACACCACTTTAGGACCTGGCTCCTTTGAGTATCTGTGCAGGTATTGTTGAATCCCTGTCATGTGTCTAGAATAGGCACTATCTAGATACCATACCGACTCCTTGAGATATTTCTACACGGATACATAGAAACAGGTTAGTTCCTATGGTGAACCCACTTTCCAGTGGGTTCCCTGAATTGCTTATTAGCAACTCTTGTGTTCCTGAAGAACTTTTGGCGTTGGGAGGGACAGTTCACCGTTTCATGGTTAAAACTTCCACAGATATCACACCCAGGGAAGTCACCACACTCGTCTGAGTGATGGACTGTGAACCCATAGAATTTACAGGGAGGATAAGGTTTGTAATTTCCATGTTGTCTTTTGGAACTCTGTGGTCTATCCCTAGAGGGTGTCTGAACTCTTTTAGCTGCCATGTGTCTGTCATGATCTCAAATTCGTATGGTGAGAGTTTTTGCATACATTGCAATAAGGTTTGATTAACCTTTCCCTTTTGGGTTCACCTAGGACTAACTTAGGTTCATGAGAAGTAGAGCATTCAGCGGAAGGATTAATGTGTTGTTTCAAGAGTTCTACTTCTTTCATAAGAGACAACAGGCGATCTTCAGTGGTAGGGTCAACCTTATTCACAGCTTTAGTAGAAACAGGCTTAAAAGCTACTTGTTTACCAGTTTGTTTAGCAAGCACATGAAAAACTTTAGTTGGAGGATTCTCAATATCTGTCCTAAGTTCACCCTTAGCAGATCTAGAAGAACTGCTGGGTTCAACTCCAGAGAGTTTGGGCAAGGGTGGTAGCTCAGTCACATCTTCAGAGACAGGGTCATTAGTCAAAGTGGTATCTGACATATGAATAGTCTCTGTAGATTTAAAGACAATGTCTTTGGGTTTGGTGAGAATTCTCATCTTATTTTTCTTAGCAGATATATCCCTTTTTAAGTCAGCAGGCACTTCATCCTTAAGCAATTAATCTATAGTGAACCTAGCATACAGCTATTTTTCAATAACCTTGTTTAACTCAGAGACTTGATCATTTAAAGCAATGTTTTTCAAGGTTAATCTAGCTACTTCATTTTGCAGGGATATTTTCTCTAAATTAACCCGCCTGAGAGTTTCACATTCAGCTTTAGCATTTAGCATTTCAGATTTAACAGAGTGAAACTTATCAAGTAGGTTCTTTCTTTGTTCCTCAACAAAGTGTAAATCAACAATGGTGTAATCAAGGACATGCTTACGTTCATCACTATCAGACATGGATAAAAGCCTGTGTACCTTT
Source organism: Glebionis coronaria (assembly GCA_025667525.1). Taxonomy (NCBI): domain Eukaryota; kingdom Viridiplantae; phylum Streptophyta; class Magnoliopsida; order Asterales; family Asteraceae; genus Glebionis; species Glebionis coronaria. The sequence goes on from CM046874.1 coordinate 21,597,377, forward strand.
TTCATTGTGATGTCAACCCATTGTCCTGATCTTGCATCACCTTTTCCAACAGCTGGTTCATCCTCAGCTATCGCCATGAAAGCCCTGACTCTGGTGGTATATTCTTCATCTGAAGTCAGTGGTTCATCATTCCAATCATACGTTTCAGCAACCAACCCTTTCTCTGTCTTTTTCTCACCACCCTTCTTCTTGGACAAAGCTTCAATCTTCAAGTTCATTTGTTCTAACTCAGCTTTAAGTGCCTTATACTTATTTTTGTAATCCTTCTTCTCAGTGTCTGATGAATTGGATTGATGAGATGAGTTATTATGTTGTTTGAACTTGTAAGGTTTGGATGCAGATGATGGATAAGAGGGTGAGGATGTCTTGGTGGAAGGACAGTCTTTTTGAAAATGTCCAAGCTTTCCACAAGCAAAGCAAGTTTCTTTTGACCTGTCAGTTGGTTTACTAGCTGATCCTACTCTTCCTGATATTTTGAAGTATCTTCTTTGGTTGGCTAGCAAGGCTCTTTCATGGAACTCTGCATTAAGGTCTGTCAAGAACTCTTAGCTGCTACGGGTATCTTCTTCAACATCAGAATCGCTGTCATGAGGATGTGTTGCAGAGATCAATGCTTTGGAAGATGCTCCTTGGACTACAAATCTTTCAGTCTCTGACTTGTAAATAGTATCAATCAGCCCTTCTTCATAATTATACTTTCCATAAAGCTGAGCAAGGGTATTATTTTTGATTGAGTTGTTAGCTCTCTGAGTCTGATTCATACTCAGCCACTTTCTTGGAAGGCTGTTGACAAATGTGGCATTGATCTCAGCTTGCCCAATAGTGACATCATTCATTCCTAGGTCATTGAGAAGAATCTTCAGCCTAGTATAGGTTTGCTGAACCTTTTCACCTTCAAGTGACTTGAAGGCATTAAACTGAAGTCTGAGTGCCTGAATCTTTGTCTTTCTTGTTTCAGAGGGTCCTTCATGGCCAAGGATAAGGTCTGTCCACATTTGTTTAGTTGTGAGACACTGAATGATAGACTTCATGATATGCTTGGGAAGACAGGATATTATGATGCTTTTGAGACGTTTATCTTGGTTTACCAATTTTCTATCAGCTGGAGTCCATTGTTTGAGAGGTTTGGGAAGAGGGTTTTCTTCAGTGGATGTAAGCGCCATGGGAATATAAGGACCATTTTCTAAAATTTCTAGAAGAAAAGGTTCAAGCCCATCGAGATACAAAAGAAATTGACTCTTCCAACTGGCAAAATCTTCTTCATCAAAGACTGGTACACTTGTGACGTGTGATCCACCTCTTGAGTCAAGAAGTTGGGGTAGATCATCGTCATTGGCAGGAGGGTTAAGTCTTGGTGAAGATGGGTTTGTGGAAGGTGATTATGGTGGGTTAAAAGTTTCTGGCATGGTGGATCTTGATTATAAAACTGAGAACGATGTTTATTGAAGGTTTTAATATCAAACACTGCTCTGATACCAATTGAAAGTCCCTAATCAATGCAAGAAACCCTAATCTTAACTTAATCAACACAAGGTATTACTTTTCAAACGTAATCTTATTATTGTATAATAAAGAATTACAAGTGTTATGGATAACACCGTTTGATGACAATGTGTTGTGCACACTTTGAACAACTATAAACCCTAACTTATGAATACAGTCGTAGCTGTTTGATTCACTAAGTTATATGCAATAATGTTATGAATATCTCAAAGTGTTAAACATTAATGCATGGATACACATCCTATTTATAGTGTTACGAGATTGACCTAAATAGTACTTGATGGTGACTACACAAGCTTTTACAAGTTCCCACATCAGTCACATGATGTCCTTCTATTCTTGGTAGTCTTCCATTATGCTTTAAGGAAACAGTTGTCAAAACAGTTTCCTTTTTCTTCATAGTCTCGAACACACAAATGGCATGTCCAAAGTGTGCTGAGTGTTAACAGGGTATTGCCACCCCTGTTAACACTCAACCCCTCAGAGTCCCTGATACATCTTGGCTGTTATCCATCACAGCCAATGAGTATGTCTTCAAGTAATCTTTGACTTCCTTGACAATGTCTCTGACATGGACTCCTCTGAGGTTGCTCACGGAGACTTGGATCTCTGTGAGTCTTGTGAAACTTGCCTGCCTCCTAGGCACATGCAAGGGACTATCTAACAGCCTAATTATGTTTAAATCTATGATCAGGGAATCTAACAAGTTTAGATTCCCAACAAAACCCTTGCAACTGGTCTTGGTCAAATGTATACTCGAAGATCAATTTGAGATCTGGGTATCATCAACTGAGAGTTAGGGAAGAAGATATTCCTATAACAGCTTTCCGTACTCGATATGGACATTTCGAATTTCAAGTGATGCCTTTTGGATTAACAAATGCGCCTGCTGTATTTATGGATTTGATGAATCGTGTATGTAAGCCGTATTTGGATGAGTTTGTTATCGTATTCATTGATGATATTCTCGTTTATTCCAAGAGTGAAGAGGAGCATGAGAAGCATTTGAGAAGAATTTTGGAATTGTTGAAGAAGGAGAAGTTGTATGCGAAATTCTCTAAGTGTGAATTTTGGTTGAAATCAGTGCAATTTTTGGGGCACTTGATTGATAGTGAAGGTGTTCGTGTGGATCCTGCTAAGATTGAGGAAATTAAGGATTGGTCAGTGCCGAAGACGCCGACTGAAGTTCGCCAATTTCTTGGTTTGGCTGGGTATTATAGAAGGTTTATTGAGAAGTTTTCGTTAATTGCTAAGTCGTTGACAAAGCTTACGGAGAAGAATAGAGTGTTTGAATGGGGATTGGAAGAGGAATCTGCATTTAGTATGTTGAAGGATAAGTTGTGTTCTGCGCCGATATTGTCTTTGCCAAAAGGATCTGAGGATTTTGTAGTGTACTGTGACACGTCTCATAAAGGATTTGGAGCTGTATTGATGAAAAGGGAGAAAGTAATAGCGTATGCATCGAGACAATTAAGGAAGCATGAAGAGAATTACACTACGCATGATTTAGAACTTGGGGCTGTTATTTTTGATTTGAAGTTGTGGAGACACTACTTGTATGGAACCAAGTGTGTGGTTTTCACTGATCATAAGAGTTTGCAGTATACTTTGGATCAAAAGGAATTGAATATAAGGCAAATGAGATGGGTTGAGTTGCTGAGTGATTATGACTGCGAGATTCGTTACCATCCTGGTAAAGCGAATGTGGTAGCTGATGCACTTAGTAGAAAGGAAAGATATAAGTCTATAAGAGTTAGAGCTTTGACGATGTTGGAAAGCGTTGATTTGACAGAAGCGATATTGAAAGCCCAAACTAATGGATTGAAGGAAGAGAACGTTGAGGCAGAAAATTTGGGTAGAATGTTGAAACCTTTGTTTGAAGTAAAGTCGAATGGATTGAGGTATTTTAAGAATAGGATTTGGTTACCATTGTGTCCGTCTGAGAAAGATTCGTTAGGGGTGAGAGACTTGGTGATGAATGAATCTCATAAGTCGAAGTATTCAATACATCCTGGATCGGACAAGATGTATCAAGATCTTAAGAAAGTTTATTGGTGGCCGAATATGAAGGCAGATATAGCACAATTTGTTAATAAGTGTTTAACTTGTGCGAAGGTGAAGGCTGAACATAAGAAACCGTCGGGATTATTAGTGCAACCTGAGATTCCTGAGTGGAAATGGGAGAAGATTACAATGGATTTTGTGACAGGTTTGCCAAGGACTGCAAATGGTAGTGATATGATATGGGTGATTGTAGATAGATTGACTAAGTCTGCTTACTTTTTGCCGATGAAGAAGACAGATAGTATGGAGAGGTTAACAACAGTGTATGTGAAGGAGATCGTTTGTCGACATGGTGTGCCTTTGTCGATAATTTCTGATCGTGATAATAGGTTTACTTCAGAATTTTGGAAGTCTTTGTAGAAAGCGATGGGAACGGAGTTATGTTTGAGTACAACATATCATCCGGAAACTGATGGACAAAGTGAAAGAACGATTCAAACGTTAGAGGATATGCTTCGTGCATGTGTGATTGATTTTGGAAATGGTTGGGATAAGCATTTGCCATTGGTTAAATTTTCGTACAACAATAGTTATCATTCAAGTATTAAAGCCGCTCCATTTGAAGCTTTGTATGGACGTAAGTGTAGATCTCCAGTGTGTTGAAGTGAGGTAGGATAAAGTCAATTGACTGGGCCTGAAATGATATTTGAGACGACTGAGAAGATTGTGCAAATTAAGAAGCATTTGTTATCTGCCAGAAGTAGACAAAAGAGTTATGCGGATAACAGAAGGAAACCATTGGAGTTTGAAGTTGGAGACATGGTTATGTTGAAAGTATCTCCATGGAAAGGAGTAATACGCTTTGGAAAGAGAGGAAAGTTGAGCCCGAGATTTATTGGACCATTTAAGATTATCCAAAGGATTGGATTGGTGGCTTATAAGTTAGAATTGCCTGATGAGCTTAAGGCTATTCATAATACTTTTCATGTGTCTAATCTGAAGAAGTGTTTAGCTGAAAGGGATGTGGTGATTCCATTGGAGGAGATTCAACTTGATGATAAGTTGCATTTTATAGAGGAACCTGTAGAGATAATGGATAGGGAAGTTAAAAAGTTGAAGCATAGTAGAATTCTGATTGTGAAGGTGAGATAGAACTCTAGACGTGGGCCAGAGTTTAAGTGGGAACGTGAGGATTTCTTTAAGGGCAAGTATCCTCATTTGTTTAGGAAGGATTAAGCGCCGAGGACGCCGCTTCTTTTAAGAAGGAGGGATGTGACAACCCAAAATCAAGGTCATTACTAAATCTTATTTTACGATTATTTTTGAAATTCTTGGATGAGTTTGAGCGATATTTATTTTTGAAGGTTTAAGTTTAAACCGATGTTGGAAGGTCTATATTTAATATTTATTAAGTATAAGGAGTATTAGCAAGCGTGATGTCGATGGATGCCAAATATTTTATGTTTTATTGTCGGATGTTCGATTTTTATTATTTTCGAGGTTTTATTTTAATTGACGTGTTAAGTCAAGTCGAGAGTCGATATTATTATTTTTGAGGTACGTTTTGAATTTTTAAAAGTATCTTTACGAAACCCGAGCCCCGTAAATATTTTGAAAATTTACTAATAGTTATTTCCCGCTTTTTAGCTAAATATTTACATTTCTAGCCACAACTTTCATTAAATTGCAACTAGGTCCCTAACCCACTATATATAAACATAAACAAACACACACACTTCATAATTTTCATTTCAAAAATTTCCACTCATCTTTCTCTCTCTCTCTCTTTGGGCCGAAACATCACCACCACCACCAAACACTTACAAACTTCTATTTTTCTTGAGTTTGAGCTTGAATCAAGCTAAACTAACACAAGATCCAACCTTATTTTTGCATAAGGATCACATTGGTGTAAGAATTTCATACATGCAAGCAACTTTTTTTTATGATGTTGGTAGGTAGGAGATTTGATCATGCATGGCTTCATCTTGATGATCCATGGTGGTTTGTGCTAAAAATCTTGTTAGAAACTTCATTTTGATCTTATGATTTTTATTTTGATTATGATTTTGATGTTATGATTAGTGTATGATGATATTAGGGCATAGTAATGATCATTTCTATGGTTGGTTTTTATCAAAAAGTTGATTTTGTACAAGTTTTGAGTAGTCATTTTACAACAGTAATTAAAAGGAAAAATCCGAATTTTTATGTTTTGAAAATGGCTTAACTTATAGCCTAGGGTTGTAGATAATTTTCTTAGCTTAGATTTGATATAAGGTAGAGCTTATAGCTCAAAACGAGTGCGAAGTTATGATGTTTTGAATGATCGTGTACCGGGAGACGAGTATCAGCACTACAAGTAGTTGTTGTCGGTATTTGGATCGAATCCCGGGGACTCTAAATTGATGTTTTGAAAAATGTAACCTACTGATAATGAGGTGTTTACTTATTAGGTTGAGTTTACTTTAAAACCCGAGTGTCGGTTTTGTAAACGGAGTCGTTTAAATAAGTTAAAACGGTTGTATGAAAAATTAACGTAAATCTGTCCGGATTTTGTAGTTTGAAAATGAGTCAGGTAAACTACTTTAAAAGTAATTTCATTTTATAAACTTGTAAGAGGACTTTCTATATATAGTAAGTGAGTTTATCGAGTCGTTTCATAAACGGTTGACGAGTTTAAAAGGGGTAAATAAGCTAGTACATGTAGTATGTACCGGCGAACTTTGTAAAAAGTATAAAATGGTAAAGTAAAAGTGCAGTAAAGTATAATGAAGTTAATTATATCGTTTTTCTCTCGAGTTTATCGTGGTTTTATGAGTTTGATTTTGATGTTGTTATGTACGATTTATTTCTCGAGTCATTATTTAACGAACGCGCCTTATTTGATAGGTAGCGGTTCTCGTGTTTGAAAGGCATCCATTATCATCGACGATCATCTCGCTAGATCTCTTATACTAAGGTGAGTCTATAGCCTCGCTTTCTAATTGTTTTAATGATTTTAATACCCGCGAGGGGGATACATGCTATTTGAAAATAAATGAACACAAGTCATGAGTAATTGTTAGACCCGAATGTTGCCTAAAGTTGATTTCATTGTATTGAGTAACTTGTTGCTAAAGACCCTAAATTCATGAGCCGTTAACTATCTTCTGGCTTGATGTTGTGAGTCGGGAATAGCCGCTTATTCTAATGGTAGTACTATTGGGTTGACCACCCTATCTGAGACCAGGGCATTACGTTGAGTAACCCGCTGGGAAGGATAATTTTACGTGAATACGATTGTGGTATTCTAGCAATTGATACCCTAGAGGGGCAATGGTTTTATTCTAGTCATGCCGGCATTTGGCGTGGGTGACTATTGGTTAAGGGGTCGGTGTCATGAGCTTAAATACAATGTTTGTTTATCATTATTATTACTGCCTTGAATATAGATTGTGTGTACGACAATTCTATAAATGATTATGATTGATTTTCTTCTTGTGTTCAAATGTGATTTGATAAACCTATAGTCTCGCTCAACATTATTGTTGACTCGTTTTATGCATGTATTTCAGGTAATAGGAAGTGATGGAGCACGGAGCTTTGCTGTGGAGGTTGTGGCTTGGCTTTTGGAAGAATGTTGGTCTAAACCGTTTCTACCTTTTTAAATGTTGAACAATTTATTTTACGTTAATGTACTGTACTAAACTTGTTGGTTGTTGGTCGAGATCCATGGGGACAAAACTCTTTACTCTGGTATCGTGTCAGTACATTTATGGGTTGAAATCTATGTTTTATACCATTTATAATAATCATGTTTATATTTTGTGTAAACGTCTCTATTTTGAGTCGTTCAATATATCTTGTGTGATGATGCTTGTGTCTAGCATCCAATTGTGTATTTCCGTTGCGCAATGTAAATTGGGGGTGTTAGACAACGAACTATAGAACACACAAAATCCTAAAGATAACTTGGTTCGCAACAAAAAAACAAGTATAATTTTTCACTAAAGCATAAGAACAAACATTTGGTATTCATAAATATTAAACATCATTATAACACAAAAAACAGCTAATCCACCACTCAAAATCTCAAGTCAATAATTTAACACCTATAAACACAAAAATTACAATCAATATTATAAAAAAATAAACATCATAATATATATAAATAATTTTACCTTACACCTTTTGATGTAGTCTCTTTGTACACGTTTTAGGAAAAACGCGTAATCGCGGTAAGTATTAGGTAAATACGCGAGGACACGTAAAAACCGACAATCGAGTTCGTTCTCGGTGGAGGTATGGTGTTTAGCCAACAAATATATACGTTATTTAATCGAGTGATTACATTTTTGGAAAGAAGAAAAGAAAAGAAAACGGAGACGAGTTACGCTGAAAACGGTCGAGAACGCTTAAACGTACGAACGTCAAAACACGACTAAACGAAAAATTTCACCTAAAAAATAATTAAAAATTATTAAAAAGTCATAAAAATACTAACTAAGAAAAGTACGAAAACCAAAAAAATTGAGAATGTTTAAATTAATTTATATTAATTTTTAAAATTAATTAAAAACCCTAAAAAATAAATTGACTAAGAAAAAGACAAAACCTAATTTTTTTTCTTTTGTAAACCTAAAATAAATTATATAAAAGCTAAAAAATATTTTTTGAAAATTTTAAAATACTTTTTACTTTTTTTAAGTTTTTTCTAAAATTAAAACTAAAAATATTGATAAAAAAATCAACGGAAAGGAGGAAACTTACAAAACCAGTTTCTGAAAATCCTAAAATGAAAATAAAACTAGGAAAAAATGATAAAGAAAAAAATGATTACAAAATAAACTGGAAAATGCCTTATAAGCTACAACTTATTTTTATGCTAGGAAATTAGCAAGTGGTTAAATAAAAAATATACCAACCCATTACCAATAAAGTCCCTAGGGCAGTTGGTAATGGGTGGGTGTGTTAATGCTTAGACAAAGTGAAAGGTCGGGGGTTCGATTCTGGGAAACACCAAACTTTTTGTTACTTTTTTTCTTTGGTTGGATCTTTGGGTCACAGACCACAAACTCCTTCCATAAAACACATTACCAAACAGTATGAATAAACGAATTTGAAGCTTTGTTTTGCACAGTTATGAATAAAGGAAACCAAACAGTAGGCACTCTTATTTTCTAGATACTTGTTTATTTTGGTTCACTTTTCTTTTCTTTTTCTTTAGCTGTTTGGTTTGGGCAGTTAACGAACATAAACCTAAAATATTAACACAACAACCAAATCCACTACCAAATCCAACAAATCATGCCACAAATAACATGTATACAACAAATAGCTATCATAAACAAAACAATGGGCACATTTTGGTATTTAGATTTTTGGGTTTCAATGGTGAGCTGTGTTACTTTATGATGCACAGCCACAAATTCTTACACAATACAAGCCACAGACCTAGTTTTCCCCCTTTTTTTACTTTTGGTATGCTTATGGTTGCTGTGGTGTAAATAGTGGGCACAAGGCAAAACTCAAAACACAAACACGCGACCAAAAGTCCATAAATCACGCCACACAAGCAGATAAAAAGGATTGCAAATCAAAAAGAAAGAAAATTAAGATTGAAGGACAGTAGCCACTTAATCACTTTCTTTTTATCTTTTAGTCCATATAAGGTTTGCTGAGTGTTCGGATAGTGATACGCAGAGCACAAAGATGTAACGCAATCTACACAAACTCAACAAAACAATACATTGATTAGGATTAAACTGTATACAGTGGGAACCTTTATATGTTTCTTTGGTTTTCTTGGTGTTCACTTTTGTTGTTTACTTGTGGTTCACTGTAAATCAAACACAACAATCCTCAACTTAAACTTAACACGCCTCAAATCTCACTTTTGTTGTTTACTTGTGGTTCGCTAGGATGCTTAGACCTCAAAACACTTGCACAGACCACTAACACACTTTAAATTACCAACACGCCAACATCTAAAATTTCAAACATGCAGGCACTTATACCTCTAATGTTTACTCTTTTTTTTAAATGATTCTTGGTTCGCTATTTGGTTCGGACGGTGGGCACACAAATCACAAACATAAAACCAAACGCAACCTAAATCCACCAAAAACGCCACAAATGAAGCTGAAATTCACAAAGACGGGAACCTACTGTTTTCTGTTCACCCTTTTTGGTTACTTTGTTTAGGTTGTTGTTTGGATGCCCAGGGAAAATCTCACAGACAAGACACACAAACTAAACACCCAATGATTAACAAAAACGCCACACCCTAGCTCTTGGATTATCATAGTGAAACACAAAACCTCGGCAGGCACTCACTTGCTGTATACTTTTGGTTTTCTTGTGGTTCGAATGCGTTTTCTGGTTTCTTTTGGGTGCACAGGTTCTAATACTAACTAAACACAATACCACAAACACACCTTCCTAAAATCAATAAGCACGCCTAAGATTTGGGCTTAATATGCACAGTAGGTACTTTTTTAGCTTATGGTATGTTTTACTTGGTCGTTGATGCACAGACACAAACCACACCTTTAAGCAGGGAGCTTGATCTTTTTGGTCCCTTTTCTTTTAATCTATTGCTCACCTCAAAACCTTAATCTAAACACCTCAAAACCTTAAAAATAGACAAAGAACTTAATCCTAACTACCCTATATCAGTCTAACACAAAAGACTACTCTTAAATACTACACTTAAGTAGAAACTTATAAAAACATGTAAATCAAAATTTTAAAACTAAAACTCAAAACTTATACTAAAAACCAAATCACCTAGTCCAAATCGAAGTGTGCAGAGCTAAGTTAGGCTTTGGTGGTGAATTACTACCCGAAAACCAACTGTCCCAAAGCAACACTTATATTTGGTAGGCGGATTTTGATTCTCAAAGAGTTTCTTGTTTTAAACACCACAAATCACCAACAATACAAAAACGTGTCAAAGATCATTTAATAATACAAGTTTCGTCACATTTAAACACATTTAAGCACATAATCACATCACAATCTTTTTCGGACAGAAAAGTAAAGTAAAAAGGAAATAATCTAACCTATAGGGACACACATCCATACCCCTAGGATTTTCGAGCTTATGTGCACGCTTGTGCACAAGCTTCCAATGAACCTGGTAAAACACAATAACACAAGAGGAATCCAAATCCAAAAACTTGGATTAGGACAGTTAGCACAATGCAAAATATTCCACTGATCTCTTTATCTTTTTCTTAAAATTTTTATCTAACAATCAAACTTCTTAACAAATATTTTTTATGAATGAAACTAGAAAAACAAACAAACAAACACGAATTTGGATAAAAATCATAAAATACACCAACTTTTCTACGGACAGAAAGAGGAATTACTATTTTGGCAAAACTATAATTCAATAATGAGGGATAGATGACGGAACACAGATTACGGGCTCAATATTTACCAACTTTAATAACTGAAAAAGGAATTATAATTCATTAAAGAAAATAACAAACTTTTCATTACTAAAAGGGATTATAATTTTTGGAGCTCAAAATCTGGAACCATGTAAAAGAAACCCTTAAGTGTCTTTATATAGTAGACTACAGAAGATACTAGAATAAAAAAAGCATAAACCCTAATTCTACTGAGCTCCTAAAAATACCCTTGGTCTTGGATTCTGGTCAAAAGGCTAACTATGTGAGGAGTCTGATGAATACTTAACAATCTTGGTCGTTCAAAAACCAGTGAGGAACAAGGATGCAATGAGGGTCGTTAGATTTCTCCTTCTCCTTTGTCTTCATGCTCAAAAATGGGGCATGGGAGACCGGGTTCTTCACATGGGTGAAAGTGATGGGGAATCTTGGGATGGGTTTAGGTTTAGAACATGATAAATCAAAGTTCTCGTGAGTTTGGAGTTTAATTATCAAGGGATTAACGGCTAATGGATTTAGGGTTCGTTGGTGGGGAAAGAGGATTAAGGTGGGTTTAATCTAAACAGTAAGTGAAAAGAGGGAATTTATATATATATATATATATATATATATATATATATATATATATATATATATATATATATATATATATATATATACATATATATATATATATATATATATATATATATATATATATATATATATATATATATATATATATATATATATATATATATATATATATATATATATATATATATATATATATATATATATATATAAATTGATTTAATATATAGAATTCGTTTTAAACAAATTAATATATATATATATATATATATATATATATACATAGAGTAGGGATCCAATAAGAAGAAAAATTAAAATGAGAAGAATAAGAAGAAATTCTGACCACAAATTCCACAAAGAAAGGAGAATTTTTAAGGGGAGATACATCTAACTTTGTAGGTGCATCTGAAATGTGTGGCTATGGTTTCTTCTCATTCTTCTTATTTTACTTAATCTTCTTATTTGATCCTAACTATATATATATATATATATATATATATATATATATATATATATATATATATATATATATATATATATATATATATATATATATATATATATATATATATATATATATATATATATATATATATATATATATATATATATATATATATATATATATATATATATATATATATATATATATATATATATATATATATATATATATATATATATATATATATATATATATATATATATATATATATATATATATATATATATATATATATATATATATATATATATATATATATATATATATATATATAATGTAAGGTTATTTTCAGAACTAAATAAATGTACAGAATTGTGAGAACCACATTTTTTACTTCTAATCTTACACAATGTACAACATCACAATGCAAAATGGCATTTTGGAAAATATATACAAGTTATTTAAAACAAAATAAATAAATTAAGGGCAAAGTGGGTAATTAAGTTTCCATAAAAATAGCATCTGATAATACAAAAACTGTTTTCTCCCCTATCCCTGTAATTCGATGTTCATCTCCCCCATCTGCCTCTCAAACCCTAGCCATCATCCTTACCTTATTCTCATCAATTTTCTGGTCCACCAACGCCATGTTGGGAATAAATCTATGCTTAGTTGTTTTCCCTGCTAGTTGATTATTCGTACCCCTGCTAGAGTAAGTTCCCCCTGCTAAATAACAAAGGCAGGGGGATTGGTTCCCCTGATGAAGTCAAAGGCCCTGCTGTCAAAGATAAACATGGAATAGATTTTTACGCGTTTCAGTTATTATTCCTTAATACTTTCCATAGTTTGTTAGTAGTGATCTTGTACGTGAGTCCTTGTGCCTATAAAAGGACTCACTAGGTTAGCATGCAAAGTGTGTCTTTCTCATTTGTCTTTCATTATATTACTTTTAGGTTTTGTAAACCCTAATACCATTTTGGGTATTCGTATATCATTGATATATTAAAGTTCAACGTTTCAATCACATTTGTTCTTGTGCTAAACATTACATTCCGCATCTTGTTTAGTTACTTTGCTTTGCAAAGTTTCTCTAGTGTTAGATTGAATTCTTTCTTTCTATCACAACCCTTAAACAAGCTATTAAGGTTTAAGATCTGACTTTGGGATCAACAAGTGGTATCAGAGCTTGTTGAGAAACTTTGTCTAAATCAAGAACAAAATCCTCATAGCAAACATGTCTTCAGACTCATCCTCAAACAGCAACAACCACAATAACCTCAAGTTACCCATGTTGGATCCTGAAAACTTTGAATTATGGGAATTCAGAATCCAACAATATCTGAAAATGGAACACTATGTTCTTTGGGAGATCATAGAATTTGGTGATCAATTCAACAAAATGGTGGCAGTTGAAGAGGGCAAGGAAGAAGGTGAAAGTTCCAAAGGTAAGGACAAGAAGAAATCTGCTGCTCTGTGTGATAAGGAAATACTGGCTAGAAGGCATGATGTCAGGGCTCACAACTCATTGCTGTTGGCCCTACGTGATAGACATCAACTCAGATTCAGGAAATACAAAACAGCTAAGGATCTATGGGAAGCTATAGGCAAAACCTTTGGATGAAATGAAGCCACAAAGAAGAAGAAGAAAAATCAAATGCTGAATGATTTTGCTTCTTTCAAAGCAATTGGTGATGAATCAATTGGAGCTATTTACAATAGGCTTTAAGACATGGTGGCCCAGTTGGAATTCTTTGATATTGAGGTATCAAAAGAGCAGGTGAATACCAGGTTTCTTAACAGCCTCCAGAAAGAATGGTTTGTCTATAAGGCAATTTGGCAGAATAAGGATGACTTGGACGAAAAAGACATTGATGACATATATAATAACTTAAAGGTTTTTGAACCTGTTTTCAATGAGATGAAGTCAAAAGGAACAATTCCCACCAACTCAAGTGGAATCATTGATTCCCCTGCTAACATGGCATTCATATCACAAAGCAGTGGAATCTCCAAGAACAGTGGAATTGAAGTAGCCCCTGCTACTTATTCCCCTGCTACCAGGTCTGGACCTTCCTATGATGAAGAAAGACCAGCTACATTCAGCCTTGATACTGCATGTGCTTTTATAGCATCTCAAGGGCCACAAGGATCTACAGTGTTACATGAAGATCTAAGTCAAATCAGTAAGCAAGGGCTAGAAGAATTGGATATCAAGTGGAATATGGCTTTGCTCAGCATGAGAGCCAACAGGTTCTACAAGAAGTATGGGAAGAAGATCACAATTAATCCCTCTGATGTGGCTGGGTTTGATAAAACAAAATTTGAATGCTACAATTGTGGCAAGAAGGGTCATTTTGCCAGGGAATGCAGAGGACCTAAGACTGGAAATAGCTACAGAAAGGAAACAAGAGATGATGATACTGGTGCTAAAGCCATGGTAGCCATGCAGGGGATAGATGGAGCAAGTGGATGGGACTGGAGTGCTATGACAGAGAATGTGGAAAAAATCAAGCTTTGATTGCTGAGGAAAAGGAAGGAGATTTTGCACTTATGGCTATGTCAAGTTCCAGCTCTGACAATGAGGTATATGATGACTCATACTGTACTAAAGCTTGTAGGAAAAATACTGAATCTTTGAATGATCAAATCAGAAAGGTAAAAGCGGACTATATCAATTGTGATAATGATCTTGATAATTATAAACGTGCTTTAGAACAATTAGAGTCCACCATAAGAGAGTATAGGCAAAGAGAAAGTGATTATAGGGATCACATTGTGATTCTAGAAAGAGATGCTAAGGAGAATAACCAATCTATAAAGGTATTGACTGCTGAACTTGAAACTTTCAAAGCTAACCAAAAGATTGATGATGAAACTGTTGAAAAATTTGGAAAAGCTTCAAAAGATTTAACCAAAGCAGTTGAAATTGGTCAATCTCCTAGGGACAAAACAGGGGTTGGGATTAAAAATATGCATGCTACCATACCACCACCCCCTGCTAACATCCATGCTCCTTCTCCTAGAAAAGACCTGTCCTGGACTGGTCTCCCTTGTTTTGAAAAACAGGATGACATTGAGTTTGACTTGAGTGCTTATATACCTAATAATCTTGATACAAAAGAGTCTCTAGTTAAAACTAGTGTTATTAGGGATGTTGAAAAGGAACATGTTGGTTTAAAACAAATTGATAACCCTGTTAGATTTTCAAGAGAAGGAATTTTTTTTTTGTTTTTTTTTCATATAATTTATTGAGTTATATCTCATTCACAACAGAACCAACCAATCCTTAACATTCGACATTTTTTACCGACATAAACAGACTTTAGCTCTCTAACCACCAAACCCTAAAAACAGACCCTAGCCACTTGACAGAAAGCTGCCTCTAAGGACGGATGGTCCATGCTTCACCTTTAAGCCATGCCTCCACTTGTTGCTGTACGGATTATCTGGAACAAAGAGGATCCTATCACAACAAAGATGAAGAAACCAAGCACAATAGTCCCCACAGGATACGAATCCTTTTTTTTCGTTGTAGTTTCAGGCACTGAACCACGCTTCTTGATGTTCTTCTCGAACATCTCCACCTTTCTACTAGCCAACCGCTTGGAGGTAGTCATTGTTGGCAGAAAATCTAGCTCTAAAAGTAGCTCCCCTAAGTCTACCATTAAATATGCTGGTATGTACAGGAATGTCAGAGGTAATCAAAGAAATTGGAATGACCAAAAGTCTCATCAATTAGGAGAAGACTTTGTGATTAATACCAAGCCCTGCTTCACATGTGGCAGCTTTGAACATACTTATCAAGAGTGTAAGGCACCAATGGAGATGGTGGCTGAAAATCCCTTAAAGGATATGCAACCTAAAGCCATTCTTCTAAATGCAGGGGCAAAATCCTTTTCCCCTGCCAAGTATGTTGCCCCTGCCTTGAGAAATAGGGTGACTGATAAATATGTTGTTCTTGCCCTTAGGAAGGAGAATGATGTTCACCCAAAGCCCAACACTTCTGTGACCACCCCAACACCTTATACTGCATATAGATCTGGCTCTAGACCTTACCAACACATGAATAGAGGCCAAAACAAAAGGTGGGTTCCCTCTGCTAAGCATAGGGATTCCCCTGCTAAAACTGGGGTATCCCCTGCTAGAAAAGTTTTACATTCTAGGAACATGGGAAGATGGGGAAAAGCTGTGAAAGCCTCAGCTCGTTGGGTTTGGGCACCCAAAAGGGGTACTCAATCTAATGGTGTATCTCTAGTTTTTGATAAGCTATCCTACATTGATACACGAGGTAGATCCAAGTCTGTAATGGCTTGGGTCCCCAAGAAAAACTAATTTGTTTTTCTTTTTGCAGGTGACAAAGAAGACAAGGGATGATAGAGCATATTGGGATAGTGGATGCTCAAGGAGTATGACTGGACAAAAAGCGTACTTGTCTAATTTTGTACCCCTGCATGACAATGATGGTGTTTCTTTTGGAGATGGGCATGGAACTATTACAGGAAAAGGAACTATTGTCACTAATGGGATGACCTTTGATAATGTGTACTTGGTGAAAGAACTCAAGTACAATCTCTTCAGTGTGTCACAGATGACTGATAACAAGAATTTTGTCTTGTTTACTGACACTGAATGCTTGGTATTAGGAAAGGAGTTTGTCTTGCCAAAAGACACTCCTATTGTACTCAGAACACCAAGACAGAAGAATATGTACACAATTGATCACAAGGACATATCTCTCCAAGACAATGAAACATGTTTCATTGCCAAAGCTTCAGCAGATGAATGTAAGAAATGGCATAGAAGACTTGGTCATCTTAATTTCAAGAACATGAACAAACTAGTAAAGCATAATCTGGTTCATGGTCTTCCTTCCAAGTCTTTTGCCAATGAACATACTTGTGTAACATGTCTGAAAGGGAAGCAACACAGAGCATCTTGCAAATCAAAAACAAGTATGTCCACCACCAAGCCATTGGAACTACTACATATGGATCTTTTTGGTCCTACTTCTGTGGCAAGCATAATGAAGAAATGGTACTGCTTAGTGATTACTGATGATTTTTCAAGGTTTACATGGACATTCTTTCTATTTGAAAAGAGTGACACAGCTGATGTACTCATTGGGTTCATCAATCAAATTGAACTATCAAAAAGCATGAAGGTAGTTACCATAAGATCAGACAATGGTGGTGAATTCAGAAATCAGAAACTGGACTCTTTCTACATAAACAAAGGCATCAAAAGGCAATTCAGCATTGCTAGAACACCTCAACAGAATGGAGTGGCAGAAAGAAGGAATAGGACACTCATTGAAGCTGCAAGAACTATGCTGTCTGATTCCAAACTTCCTGTTATCTTTTGGGCTGAAGCTGTATCCACTGCTTGTTATGTACAAAACAGGGCCTTGGTTATTAAGGCACACAACAAGACCCCTTATCAGCTGTTCAATGGAAGACCTCCTTTAATCGACTTTTTCAGACCTTTTGGATGTCATGTGATCATCTTGAACACTATTGATAATCTGGGTAAATTCAGTGAAAAGGGTGATGATGGATACTTTGTGGGTTACTCATTAAACAGCAAGGGATATAGGGTCTTCAACAAGAAGAAAAGCAAAATCATAGAAAATCTTCATGTGAACTTTCTTGAAGACAAACCTGAAGATGTTCAAACAGGTCCTGACTGGTTCTTTGATATAGATGTACTTTCAAAGTCCATGAATTATGTACCTGTTGTTTTGCAGAACACTAACATTTCAGGTACTCAAGAAACAACTGGTGCAGAGAAGTCACCCGTGAGGTACATGAATGTACCCTCATTGTTTCCTATTGAAGCTGATGTTCAAGAAGAAAATTCTTCTCTAGGAAAAGAACAGCCAATCTCATCCCCTGCTATGGCTGAAGGCAGTGGAATGGCTGAAAGCAGTGGAATCCAGGATTCCCCTACTAGACCAATTTATTCCTCTTTCACAAAGGATCATGATGCTAAAGAGACTACTGATGCAGAAAGAGAATCCCAACTCGTTTCATCATCTACACCCATAAATGATGGTCCTATTATATCCAGCAGTGGAAGCAGAATCATCAGGAGTGGAGGTCCTAGTTATTCAGAGCTTCATTCTGCTCACCAGCACCCATCTCTAGGTCATGCTGTATCATTTGGAAGTTCCTTTTAGGACTTCTTTCCTAATCAAAATAGCCCCATCAATTCTGATTTGGAAGAAGATGAAACAGAAGTCATCATGCAGCCTACCTACAGAATCAATAAGGATCATCCTATCTCTCAGATCATTGGCAATCCTGAAGCCCCCAGACATACAAGGTATACAATAAAGGAGCACAGCTTCATTGCCAACATCACCATGAAGTTCAATCATGACAACATGCAATGTTGTCTGTTCACTGCATTTTTGTCACAAGAAGAGCCAAAGAAGATTTTTCAGGCTTTAAATGACCCAAGCTGGGTTGAAGCCATGCAAGAGGAGCTCTTACAGTTTGACATACAAGAGGTTTGGATTCTGGTTGATTGTCCCAAATGGGCAAGGCCCATTGGGACAAAGTGGGTACTCAGGAACAAAAAGGATGAAAGGGGAATAGTTATCAGGAACAAAGCAAGATTAGTGGCACAAGGGTATACTCAGGAAGAAGGAATTGATTATGAAGAGGTGTTTTCTCCAGTAGCCAGGATTGAAGCTATTAGATTATTTCTTGCTTATGCCTCATTCATGGACTTCACTGTTTTCCAGATGGATGTGAAAAGTGCCTTCCTATATGGAACCATTGATGAAGAAGTCTATGTCATGCAACCTCCAGGGTTTGAAGACCCAGAACATCCTGACAAAGTATACAAAGTGAAAAAGGCCATGTATGGACTTCACCAAGCTCCCAGAGCCTGGTATGGTACTCTCTCTAAATATCTCTTAGACAATGGATTCAGCAGGGGGAAGATTGATCAGACCCTGTTTACTAAGAAACAAAAGGGTGACCTTCTGCTAGTGCAAGTCTATGTTGATGACATCATTTTTGGATCAACTAACTCTCTGCTTAGCAAAGAGTTTGCCAAATTAATGCAAGATAAATTCCAAATGAGTGCCATAGGAGAGCTAAACTTCTTTTTGGGGTTACAAGTTCAGCAGCGGAAAGATGGGATATTTATCTCACAAGACAAATATGTGGCTGAGATTGTGAAGAAGTTTGGCATGTCTGATGGGAAGAAGGTGTCCACTCCAATGGACAAGGATCATCCATGGGGTAAGGATGGTCCTGGAAAGCCTATAGTTGTCAGGAATTACAGGTCTATGATTGGGTCTCTTATGTATCTCACTGCTTCAAGACCTGACATCATGTTTGCAGTCTGCTTATGTGCAAGATACCAGGTGTCACCAACAGAGTGTCACTTATTTGCTGTGAAAAGGATTTTTAGGTATCTAAAATGTCATCCCACCTTAGGACTCTGGTATCCAAAGGAGTCACCATTTGAGCTGATAGCCTATTCAGATAGTGATTATGCTGGTGACAACAATGATAGGAAGTCTACAACAGGGGGATGCCAATTTTTAGGAAGCAGACTTATATCTTGGCAATGTAAGAAGCAGCCAATCATGGCAACATCCACAACTGAAGCTGAGTATGTAGCAGCTGCTGCATACTGTGGCCAAGTTCTTTGGGTGCAAAATCAACTGCTTGATTATGGGTATAACTTTCTTAAAACCAAGATATTCATTGACAACAACATCACTATTTGCATTATAAAGAACCCTGTTTTTCATAGCAAAACTAAACATATTGAAATTAGACATCACTTTATCAGAGATTGTTTTGAAAAAGGACTGATTATCCCTGAGAAAATTGATACAGAACTTAATGTTTCTGATCTTTTAACAAAAGCTTTTGAAGTAGGGAGGTTTCAGTATCTGGTTGCAGGGATTGGAATGGTTACTCCTTAAAATCTGATGTCTATTTTTTCATGTATGATCAGGGTTGCTTCACTGCTGTTGTTGTATGACTGTTAGTCCATTTTTCCATCACTTTTTATTCCACTACTTTTTAAACATAGATTCCCCTGCTGGGGGTTCATTCCCCCTGCTAAAAGAGAAATTTTTTTTTTGTCTTAAGCTGGGTGTGTTCTTTTTACAAAAGTGGTTATATGTGGTTTTAGACTAACAATGCAGAGGTTCATATGGTACATACTATTCTCATTGGTGGATCAGGTATATACTCTATGTTTCAGGGGGTTAGGTCACACCTTTAGGACTCAGGGTATCCTTAGGATACTCATATATGATCTTAGATCATATCCACTAGTGAGTGAGGGTTCAGGGTAATGATGACTTGCTGCAAAGCTTGTCAGAACTCTGAAACCTTGAGGCACTGTAGTGTGTGCTTACATCTCTCTATTACACCAGCTTGCTGTTCAAATACAGAGGTGTGGCACACATTGCCAAAACTGCCTGACCATAGGTAAGGGACAAGGTTGGGATGGTGATTGGGGTATGCATGTTTTCTTGGGATAACCTGGTGTAGGGGGACTTATGTATTGACTTTTTGTATTGGGACCATTGCTGAATAGAGGACTCTTGAGTTTCTATGTATCTATCTTGTGTATGCAAGTGTGTGCATTAGAACAGAGCTAGTTAGCATTAGTCTCTCCATGACTAGTCCAATACCCCTAGGAAAGTTTCCCCTGCTTTTATCTTTTTATTCCCCTGCTATCATAACATTCCCATGTTTGACCGTTGACCGACAATACCGTTACCCTGTTCATAGCCGTTGGGCCTGCTTGCTTAAATTTTGGTTAGGGAATATTTTATTATTTTTAAAAGATATTTAAGGCGCTTTCTTTGCTGATTGGTAATCTTTTCCTTTTATTTCAAATAAATTAATTTTTTATCAAGATTTATATTTGATATTTTTGCAATTTGAAAATTTTGGTCCATCTTTCTTCCTCGACTTAATCCCACTTACCTCTCATCTCTATAAACCTTCAAACTATTTTCAAAATTCATCATGACTCTTAAAATTGCTCCTAATCATAACCAAATCGCTTTGCTTCATGATGAACCAGCCGAGTTTGCTGATGCTGTGGCCTTTCTAACGTCTTCATACTTCAGAGTGGCCCTTCTCATCAATCCTCGAATATATACCTCACACATTCAACAGTTCTGGTCTAAAGCCATGACCAAAACAATGAATGGAGAGGTTATAATTCAAAGCACGGTTGATGGTTATTCCAAGGTGGTTACACTTGCCTCCATCAGGGAGAATCTTCTCCTTGATGATGAGGATGGGATAACCAACTTTTCTGAGGCTGAAATTTTTGCAGGTCTTGTTAAATTGGGGTACAAACTTTCTGAAAATCAAAAATGTAAGTTTGCTAAAGGCCAGTTTGCCCCTCATTGGAAATATTTGATTCATACTATTATGCAATGTTTGTCACCAAAAACCACTGCTTTTAATGAAGTTGGTAGTGAGATAGCTTCTGCCCTGATCTGCTTTGCAACAGGGAGGAAGTATTGTTTTTCTCAAATGATTTTTAAAGGCATGGTTAAAAATGTTTCAAGCACCTCAAAGTTTTGTACGTATCCAAGGTTTATAGAAATTCTGCTGAATATGAGTGATCATGGTCCCATTAAACACATAAACTATT
Organism: Glebionis coronaria; assembly: GCA_025667525.1. Taxonomy (NCBI): domain Eukaryota; kingdom Viridiplantae; phylum Streptophyta; class Magnoliopsida; order Asterales; family Asteraceae; genus Glebionis; species Glebionis coronaria. The sequence continues at coordinate 21,618,947 of CM046874.1, forward strand.
TTTCAGCAACCCAACACACCACCAAACTCTTCACCACACTACTTGCACCATCACCTCTGTTTTCTGGCAAAAACATTCCACTCACTTCAATTATGATGGACCAAATCAGACGAGAAGAAGCCAAAAATCAAACAGCCATAAATCAACCTTCTGATTCCCCTGCCAGGAACCTACCACCTGCTGATCCACAACAAGAAAGGCGTTCAAAATCCAGGTTTGCCAGGTCTCCCTTGCCTGGTGAATCTTCACAAGCAGCAGAGAGGAGAGTCTCCAAGAGTTTGGAGCAACTTGGGGGTTTGGCTGGCACTACTGTCTCATCCTCAAGGGGTGAGCAGGATAGTGACACCATCAATAAGTCCTCTACCTCACTCCATGATATCCAAAAAGGGGAGAAATTCCCTTCTAGGATTGAGAGCAGTATGAAATCTTTGACTAATTTGGAATTGACGAAAATGTGTATGAGTCTGAAAAGGCAGAATGCACAACTGGTACAAGATGTCAAAAAGCAAGGTCTGGTTATCACTCACTTGGAAACCAGGCTTGCCACTCTTGAGGGGAGGAGAAAGCCCAGACTGATTCTTTCAACAGATGAGGATGCTTCCAAAGGGGAGGAAGTTCCAAATACACAAGGGTCTACTGAGTACTATTCATATCCTGGTGAGGTACATGGAAAGACAACAAGTGCTCAGAAAGGGATAGAGAAAGGAAGTGCTGATAAGGGAAGTGACAAGGGGAGTGATACCAAAGATATTGCTCAAACATTGCTCATCATGGGCAATCCAGAAGAAGCCCCTGCTTCAAAAGTTTCCCCTGCTGTTGCTGATCCCACTGCTGTAAGTTTATCCCCTGCTAAGAATATTACTCAAACATTTGTTAGGAAGAACAAAAAGCAACCAGTTCAGAAGGGGATTAAAATCAAAGAACCTGCATCTAAAGCGAAACCAGCACCAGCAGTAGATCCAAAAGACAAAGGAAAAGGAATCATGGTGCAACAGCCAAGAGAAAATACAAGCATCTAACTCCTGAACAGCAAAGGGCTCAAGAAGCACATGATGCACAAGTAGCTCTCAAGCTACAATAAGAGGAGATGGATATGCAGGACCAAAGAATGGAGAAGATGAGACCCAAAGATATGCTCAAGCAGGTTGAGATTATGCATAGAGAACTAGATGACAGGGTACCTCATGTTGGAGAGTTTCTTGATCAATGGGAGAAGGAGTTGAAAAATGCTCCTTTGGAAGACAGGTATGAGTTGACTTGCCTTGTTTACAAATATCAAACTGAGTATCTGGAAAGAAGGGCAATTCAAATTTAGAGTGAGAAGTATCTAACTTCAGAGAAAGGACAACTTGATCACTACAAAGTTCTGCTTAAGAGACATAGAAAGTGGAAGGATGGTGACTTCAGTGATATGAGTTTTGAAGCCATAAAAAGAGCAGTCAGACCAGTTCTAAAATTGTATGATGTGGAAGATTGGATGACTATCAACACTCCTGAGGAAGCTGAGTATCTTAGAAGACAAAGTGAAATGCTACAGAAAGCTAGAGAATCAAAGAAAAGAAAAGCTGGAGAGACAACTTTGGAAACTACACAAGCAGGTGCATCATCCCAAGCAGGGGCATCGCATCAAGCAGGTGGAAGTTTTCCATAAGTACTTGAGAAGTCTGTACTTAATGTACAAAGAGCAGCAAAGAGACTCAAGAGAATGGAGAAAGTAGGCATAGTTACTAAAGAGTCTCAAAGGCCTTCAAATGATGAGATTGATAAACAGCCAATTCTGCAGGAAAATGATGATATTTCACCTAGTGAACTTGGAAAGAAGTTTGCTATCATAGAGTTTGCTGTTTATGAACACAAAGGTAGGACTTGGTGGAAGCTTACAAGAGCTGACAATACAGCACAGACATTTCTAAGTCTAGATGTCATGTTTCAAATTTTAGATAGTGAAGACTTAGAAGATCTGTGGAAAATATTGAAGAAAACGTTTGCTGCAAAACCTCCTACCATGGATGGTGTGGAGAAGGATTGGGTAATCTGGGAGTGCATGCATAGGATGTATGAGCATGAGTTATTTGATCCTATATTTGATGCAGTGAACAAAGGAGATTTGTTGTATTAGAAGCTATTTACTAATTATGGGGTTTATGAGGTAGTGATGGAAGGTGTGAGTGTGTACTTGCTCAATCATAGGTATTATCCCTTCTCTCAGGACACCTTGAAGAAACTGGCACAGGCTAACCTAATTGTAGATGCTAAAAAGCCTGTTGCTTATGATCTGGTAAGAATGGTTCATAGTCAGATTTGGCCAGAGAGTTTGTAAGCATTCTCATCAACTAGCATTTATTCAGAAACTTGTCTTTAGGGGAAAGCACAAGTTTAGGGGAGGATTGTTGGGAATAAATCTATGCTTAGTTGTTTCCCCTGCTAGTTGATTATTCGTACCCCTGCTAGAGTAAGTTCCCCCTGCTAAATAACAAAGGCAAGGGGATTGGTTCCCCTGCTGAAGTCAAAGGCCCTGCTGTCAAAGATAAACATGGAATAGATTTTTATGCATTTCAGTTATTATTCATTAATACTTTCCATAGTTTGTTAGTAGTGATCTTGTACGTGAGTCCTTGTGCCTATAAAAGGACTCACTAGGTTAGCATGCAAAGTGTGTCTTTCTCATTTGTCTTTCATTATATTACTTTAAGGTTTTGTAAACCCTAATACCATTTTGGGTATTCGTATATCATTGATATATTAAAGTTCAACGTTTCAATCACATTTGTTCTTGTGCTAAACATTACATTCCGCATCTTGTTTAGTTACTTTGCTTTGCAAAGTTTCTCTAGTGTTAGATTGAATTCTTTCTTTCTATCACAACCCTTAAACAAGCTATTAAGGTTTAAGATCTGACTTTGGGATCAACAAGCCATCATTAAGAATCCATTTAGTAACGCATCTCCTTTAATTTAAGTGGATCGTTTCAATTAAACTTAATTTCATTATAAATAATTATGCCTATTTTGCCGTCATTCTTTCGAATCCGGTGGTTACCACTTCTCAAAGGAATTTGCACGTTTTGATAATCCTTTAGACAAAGCTAATCATATTTAATTAATTTTAAGTTTATATTATAATAAAGATTTGGTAACAACATATTGAGGTTGGTGTATCATTTTGTATTTGAAATCTCTTGCGCATCTTTGTTTTTCCCGAATTATCTTTTTAATTTTTTTTAATTGTTTTAATTAAAAAACTTTAATTGTTGACAAAAAATATTTTATTAATTTGTTATCAAATGCGTTTTTTAGTTCTAAACTAGGTTTCGCTTTCGTATATTAGTTCGCTTTTAAAATTTTACAGTGAACCCAATTCTAAGAGCATACTTAATGGAGAATGTTTTTAAAGACTTGGTGCTATTTCAAAAAGCTATTTTTAGTGGTTTTCATCATTGTAGCAAAAGCTTTTTGGGCTAGTTTTTTACAATGACTTGATGAATGCCAAGTCTTTGATAAAAGCTCAAGTATTGAATGAGTTTAGCATTTATAACATTTAATGTATCAAGTTTTTATAACTTGATGCATTGTAGATGCTCTAATATTCTTGTTTTTTTAATAAAAATACTGTGATTTTTTTATATATTATAAGCAAGGTGATGATGTCACTAGTATAACTTTAGTGAATCCATAGTTAGATGCTTTGATTTTTATCTCTTGCACATTTCTTATACATAAGTTTGCATATGTTAACTAAATTCTAAATTTACTTAAAAAGAGGCACTACAGAAAAACAGGTACACAAAAAGTTGAAAAATACATGTGCATGCTTTAAAAATATATGTGCACATCTAAAATTATATGTATGTTTTGATAAGAGTAGTGATTTAAAATAACATTTATGGCTCTGATATAACTTTCCAATAAGATTAGTTACTTGGCTACACTGTGATCTCTGAACATGCTTTTCTGGTTATGTGATTCGCAGGACGTAATTTGACGTCATTCGACGCAGTTATGCAATGAAAGGTGTTGGATAAATGGTTAGTGTTGGTGCATGGATACACTCTCACACGTGATAAATGTCGAATACACGTACCTGCACGTCCGATAAATGTCATTCGCATACCGAAAAGGATATGTTGCTCATTCATAGGTAAAAAAGATCGATGTGATGACGGAAGATGGTGTCTACACACGTGCATATGTATTTTGAAGACACATGTAGGCGTGACAACATAAGGTGGAAGTCATGGATGAAAAAATAGTGTGTGCACACATGCAATAGTTTTAAAATTCATATATATTGTTGTTAGAAAATTTGTAACTTGGTTGGAATATAATTAATACTTATTACTGTTTTAGGAAGCCGGGAGATTTTTTTTATTAATATCGCTTCATTTTGGCGGGAAAAGATTTATCCCACATGTCCTTGGTTGATAAACACGTATGTGTATACGTGTTTTTCCCTAAAATATTAACACATACACACACAACACATCTGCTGCCATATTCTTTTTCCTCCAGAAACTTCACCCTATCAACCCTAATATCCATGTCTTAATCTGGGTTAGGGCTAACTATATTTTCCTTGATTTGATGTTTTTTTGGTTTAATTGTTTCTTCCGTCTAATCATCTTAATTAATGTTATGGCTATGCAGATTAATTGGTGAGTTACAGCTTCCCCAAATCATCCGACAACCTCTTTACACCACACAGTGCCTATCGATGGGTAATTTCTTTTGGAGATATATGCGGATTTAATTTTTCATTTTTCTCGATTTTTTATTTGGGTATATTGTGAAAATTGTAAAGATTTGCTGTAACTTTTTTTAATGATAATAGGTTTCACCAATTCTGGGTTCCGGCGAGATAGAATTTTGTGTTGCGAACATAGAACTGAAAACAATGGAGGTAAGTTCATGTTACGCAAGTTTTCCCTCAGTTAATTGTATACAGTTTTCTGTGATATTAGAACTATGATTTGGCAGGAGATGATGGAAGGCAAGTGGAAGCTAATGTTGAATTCGAAGCAAATTGAAAGAGGCACCTTGAGTCGAAACACCACAACAGACATATTGAAGGTATTAATAACCATCTTATTTTTTGTGTGTGTAAAAAACATGATAAGCACTTCAATAAGCAATTCTAAACACATGCTTTATTTCATGGAGTAGGTTGGTGTGCATCGTTAGATTCGAAGATTGTTTGGTTTTTTTTGTTGTTGTATGAAGTGGTGGCTATTTGATGCATAAGAAATTGGTGCGGGTTCTTTGAGGGTGGTGTATTCGGGGCGTCACTGTGCCAAAATGTTTTCGTGTGGAAAGATAAATATAGGCTAAGTTGGCGTAAGAGTTGATGATGTTGTAACAGGGTACTTGAACTGGAATAAGTGAAAATGAAACCTATGTTAGGAATCAGTAGCGGTTTTAAAGTTTTTTCCTTCTTAATTTCATGTTATTTGTAATGTGATATCGAATTCCAAGATCATATTATAAGCTGCAACTTCTTAAAATAGTGTTTCGACGTGCATCTGTTTGATGTTGTATTCATAGTGTTTGCTTACTTTTGGTTATTACATAGTAAACTAGGCTAAATGACCAGAGTGACATGCCGCAAAAGCCGTTTCATGAAGACACTAGAAGTTTCTGAACTTATGTTTTAGGATAGGTAAAATTTTCTACTTTTAATCTAATTTGCATCAGCTAAGTAAGTTGCCTTACATGTTCTATATCTACTGCATATGCCTCAAGAATTCTTGAAGCATTTGTTTGGTGATTACATATCTTTTTTTTATTACGGGAACGACATGCTATAAATGGGATGAGCAAAAGTGAATCAAATCGGTTTCACGCTACGGTTGGCGGTTAAGTACGATTATATACAAATATGTGCAAGTCAGCAAACAGAAGAAGAGAATATGGCCTACAATGTAGGCAGGCCGATGTTGAGTGTTATCAGCATACAATGCAACCTATTTTCGAGAGAGGTAATAATGACTACTACTTTAATTAATTGATGTGTAATACCCAACTTTATAGTATTAATACAGCAACTTTATGAGGTTCCAAACGACCATAAGATATTTTCTCCTTATTTCCATGAGTTTAAAGATCAGAATACAATAAACAGTTGTACCATAGAATAAACAAAAATGGATATTATGAGATGACATAATGAAAGTAGAACTATCTTGAATTAAGCTTAAAGGTCAGAGATAATTTGTAAATTTAGTTTACCATGAAATAGTTAGTTTCACTCATAATCTATGGTTTACCCGAAAAAAATACTTAGTTCTACTACAACGAGTGTGAAATACCCAACTAGGTTTATCAATGTCATGGTCCTCAAAATAATTAGGTAACAAGAAGTGGAATGCGTATATCTAAACATTTATAGCTGATGATCATTTGATCGTCAGATCACTTGCCCTTTTTAGAAAAGTTTAATTTCAAACTTTGATAACATTACTAGACAATACGAGGTTTTTGTCAACCGGTTTGGATGGTGTAACCGCTTCGATTACAGGAAGGAGGGGAAACCACTTAGGATACTCGAAAATCCTACAAAGTCCTAGAGAAAAATTAATCTCAATATCCAAGTTCCGTTGATACAAAAATACATTGCTAAACAATTTGATAATGGATTTTGGGTAATTAATTTAATTGGAGCTTTATATTAGACTTTGGACAATTTCATACGAGTATTGCTGGATCTGTTTATGGTCCATATTATCAATTACAATGAGCCATATCATGAAAGGAAATGGTCAATATGTAAAATGAAGTCGTATTTTTAACTTAAATGGTTTACATTCTTTGTTGCAAGATATTAGTATAATGTTGTAACAGTGGCCTTATTCCTATTTTATTTGGTTAGAATGATATAGCGATTTAGTTGGTATAAATGGCATGCAAAATATTTATGTTACTGAAGTAGTGAGTAACTCAGGAGATGAGTAAGGTTATGATGATAAAATTGTTCTTGAGAAGTAGTAACTCAGGAGATTGTAATTTGATTCGTAAAAAAGATAATATTTTGATTTCCGTCCTCCGAGTTATTTGTGGTTGGTGCACCTACCAGAAGCATATTATACGACTAGGTACAAAGTTAACAATCATTAGTTTACTGTTCATAAAACAAAGATAGGGTGTCGCATGTATCAGGCTGCAACAAGGTAAAAATGTTCTTAAAAGCGTGGTTATGATACGTTGTTCGAAGTAGTAATTAAGAGCCTTAAAAAGAACCTGATGAAAGTAATAGCCACAAGTACGAACCTGAAGCAACATAAAGATGTCTTAGATATGAGATCAGAAGCTTTCTTGCAGAAAGACGCGTCATATTGAAGTGCAGTTTCAATGGGACGCTGAAAGTAGCCATTGAAACAAATAGTCACTCATCATGACATGATACAATGCAGGGAAGATGTGAAGGTAAGTTTTTTCTTCAGTTGTGTTACATAGATCATGTCGTTGATACTGCAAGAAAGATGGAGAATCTCATCTAATCAGTCATATTTTAAATCATAGAATTTTGATCTTTTATGCTTAAGTAGAATATATACTACATACGCTAGGGTAGATCCACTTACTGTTACTGAAACTTATACGCTGACCCGACCCAATTAATTCATTGATGCAAAGTTGCTTGCAAGAGACGGTAATGAAACTCAAAGAACGTTACATGACTTGACGAACCCATACACTAAATTATGTGTATATGTGCGTACATGAAATATTTTTTCGTTTTTTTTAAATTGTGCTTATTTGTTTACGACTATATCTTTTTAAATATGATCTCTTAGACATGTAGTTTAAAAATAACAATCAAGTACGTAACATCTGCTTTTGTTTTTCAAGGTCGGTTTGGTTTGTGCGTACAATGCGCGTTCCTCCTCTAATTTTCTAAGTGTGGTTCCCGTGAGATCGGTTGTCCCTATAAAGTACGAGCTTTCGATAAATACTTTTACTTAATTGGGATGACCGATCTACGGGTACCGTTGTCATAAAATTAGAGGAAGAACAAACATTAGTAGCGGAGACGTACTCACACACTATTGGTGGATTGACATCATGTGTTTTCTCGCATGTAGTTGAATTTTTTTGAGGTATAGTACTTAATCGTTACTACTAATGCAAGTAATGTATAGGTATTGTAATGCTTTAGAATTGTTTATTTTCCATCTTACAGGAACATGGTCGATTGATTTACTTAAACTTTGATTAGGTTGCTTTTGTTTCTATTTGGAACTTTATAAAGACTTCAAAAAGAAGAGGCTCAAACCGAAACATCCATGAAAGCCGTAGAAAGGAGCATCTTCTCGGAAGATCAGCCACGACAAATGAAGAAAAAGAAAGACTAACTGACAAGAAACTACTATAAAGTGTCGGTTAAAGGATCTTATTTATGTTTACATATTTTGAATGAGAAGCTATCTGCAACCTCGAACCCCACCAAACCATTTGTACAATTCTCAGGTTCCAAGCGTTGTCTAAGCATCTTACTTTTATATTTAGTTTTGAATTAGAAATTACCAAAACTTGGAACGTCACCTCAGGTTCCAGCTATGTAGCTTTATTTGTATGAAAATAGTATATGCCTGCAATAGTTGCACCTTTTTGTATAACATTGAAATTCCAGCTACAAATGTTTCTGTAAATCAATAATGTGCAACAGGAAACGCGAACTCTACTACGTGACATAGTGACACACGAAACTAAAAAACAGCCACCCGCAGCGAAGCGCGGGTCGACCTACCTTGTTCATACTGTAATATGAATTGTTTTTTTTAAGATAGCATATTTACATGCATTGGATTTCAAATATTTTAACCTGTCATTTATCCATTCATTAATTTATTCTTACCCCTTTTAAATAATCATGCACATATGCATGCACGACTATTATATAAAAATTTGCATCAAAGAATATGTTACAGTAAATTTTATTACAATAACACATTTAGAAAAAAATATTAAAGAATATGTATAAAAAATTTGTATCTCTCTCTAAGAAAAAAATGTTTTTTTAGTTCGATATAGTTTCCTAAAATGAAGGACCGACCAAAATACTTTAAACTGAAAATAAAACTGAAAGTGCACATTACCATAAATGCCCTTTTGATTAAAAATTATTTTTTTAATATTGTAAAATATATGATTGGTTAATGTTGGTTCTCGCAGTTCTGTACATTTATTTGGTTCTGAAAATTACCTCACCTTATATATATATATATATATATATATATATATATATATATATATATATATATATATATATATATATATATATATATATATATATATATATATATATATATATATATATATATATATATATATATATATATATATATATATATATATATATATATATATATATATATATTAATTTGTTTAAAACAAATTATATATATTAAATCAATTTGACTTGGTGAGGTGGATTTGACTTGGGTTGGGTATAAGGTTAAGTTGGGTATGGATATTGGGTATGGGTTGGTGAGTAAATGGGTGGGCTGTTGGGATTTAATGATGGGTAAGGTTAAGTAATTAGGTTATGTGGAAATTTAAGTCCCCCTCCGTTATGTGACCATTCATTAACTTTGCATACTCAGTCCTTTTTCCTTCTCACAGTTAGTCCTTCTCCATTTGCACCATTAGTCCTTTAGCATTAAAAAGGATCTAATATGTAACGTCTTCAAACATAAAGGCTGATTTTTGACAAGTTATCATACTAGGGACCCCAAAGTACTTTTGAGATTCTTAGGGGTATAAAGTGTCAATCTTCAAAACTTGAGGGTCCAAACTTATACAATCTTCAAAGTTCAAGAGTATTATTGTAAAATTCAAAATTCGGGTTTGGTTCATTGTGCGACTTCGTTTCTCGTGTTCGTTTTTGATTGATTCTTGTGATCTTTTTGTCTTTTTTTGATATCCATGCCTAAAACATGCAACAAACGAATACAAGTATATTCACGGTATTTTATGACATATTTAGGTATTTTAAGCCCGTTTTAGACGATGAGACCATGTATAATTGCGGTCTCATCACCTTTATTCTCTAGTTTATAGGAGGAGAGTCTTCAATACATGTTCCAAAACCTTCAACCCGTTAATAGCTAAATCGAACTATTATTAGGGTCTAGATCGGAAACTGAAATTAGTTAATTAATTTCTTACCAATGTGTTCGAACACAAACCACCGTTGCTGAAGTGTTGATAAAAGGGGTAGAAGTTGTTTGTGTCATTTTAGTTTAGTTTGTGGATTTGATGAATTAAGGGACACGTGGTTAAAAATGGGGATTTGGTGAATCAAGGGACACGTGGTTAAAAAATGGGATGAGAATGATATAGTACTTCGTACTCCGTATATAGTAAAACACATATGTAAGGTACGTGTCCTGTGGTGCTGATTTTCCACCCAAATGAATAAAAAAATATAAACCACTGTAGCAAGATTACCATAAACTGTATAAAGTAATAATTAGTAATGATATATCTACATTTTTTATATAAAATGAAAAGTACAAAACACAAAGTCACGTGAGTTGGACTGTTGCACAAATATATTTCAAAATTTAAATCGCTTTCACAAGGTCGGTATTTATCACATGGCTCATAAGTTAAAACTCATTTCGTCTCAAATTAATTGTCTCCGACAAAAAACACACAATTTAAGAAAACTATGTAGAAAAATAGGATATAAAGATCTAAACGTTTTATATTTATCAAAATAACCAACTGGGAATCAAAGATCCAAAAAACAATAAACATCCACCACAGGATAAAGCTGGCGTGGATCTATTACCTACTTATGATAATAGTTTTACAAGATTAAAAGTAAAGAACAAGCTGAACAAATCCCAGGTATGAAGGTAGAGAGTATTTTGCCTTGACGGCTAACACACATACACACTGAACCCTTAATCCTAACTCAAAATGAGTTAAGTTATTATACAATATGTTGCAACGGTCATAAACCCAACAACAACAAGATGGGCCTTCATCTTCTTAAGCCCAAAAGCCAAGCCCAGAGACCAAGATCTCATAAGCACTTCTCAAGAGTGGCAGAACAAGTCCCTGCAAAATACTCAAATGCTAAAATAAGAATAAATACTTTCAATATTAGATTACAAAGGATATTTTAACATCCCCCTTAATCTGATATTTTAAACGGATCAACCATGACTAGGTTTTTAACCAGGTTTTCATGTTGTATTGTATCCAATCCTTTGGTTAGGATATCTGCAATCTCATTTGAAGTTTCTACCTTTTTGGTTCTAACAACACCAATCAAGAAATTTTCCCTCACAAAGTGAAGGTCAATCTCAAGATGTTTAGTTATTTCATGAAATATAGGATTGGCAGCAATCTTAATTGTTGAATTAGTATCAAAATATAGATCAACAAGCAAAAGATTATAGCATTTTAAATCTTTTAAGATTTTCAACATCCATACTCAGTTGTAACAGAAGCAAGAGCTCTATACTCCGCTTTTGCAGATGATTTAGAAAGAGTATTTTGCATCTTACTTTTCCAAGAAATCAGGTTATTATTCAGAAAACACAATAACTAGCGACATACTTTCCGGTAACAATGCATTTAGCCCAATCAACATCAGAAAAGGCTTTAAGAGACATACCAGAGTTCTTTGCAACATGAATACCAAGACCTGGAGAACCCTTTAGGTATCTAAGAATTTTAAATGCAATTTTCAGATGTGATTCCAAAGGTGAATGCATGAATTGACTTAGGCAATATACAACATAGGAAATATCAGGCGTAGTATTGGTTAGGTAGATTAATTTTCCCATAAGTTTCTGGTAATCAACTACATTCACAAGTAAGGGATCACTCTTAGTAGGCTCATTAGAAATTGACAGTTTGGTTAATAAAGGAGTCTTAGATGGTTTTACAGACAGGCATACCATATTCAGACAAAAGATCTAAAACATATTTTTTTTGGTTCAAGCACAAACCAGAACTGGTGTTATCAACTTCAATACCCAAAAAGGTATTCCAGTTTTCCCAAGTCTTTGATTTTGAATTTTCCATTTAAAAAACTTTTGAAACTGTCTATTTCATTCTCATCATTTCTAGTGACAATAATATCATCCACATAAACAAGAAAAGCAACAAACTTATTATCCATAGACTTTGTGTAAAGAGGATAATCAGACTTGCTTTGAACAAACCCGTTTTCAACAAGAACAGATTTAAGTTTAGAGTTCCACTGTCTAGGAGATTGTTTAAGTCCATAAATCGACTTTTTTCAATCTACAAACAAGATTATCATTTCCAGTATAGAACCCTTGAGGTGGTTTCATATAGACATTTTCATCCAACTCACCATACAAAAAAGAATTATTGATGTCAAGTTGATAAATAGGCCAAGATTGATTAACAACCAAGTTAAATAAACACTTAACAATCACCATTTTAACAACAGGGGAGAAAGTTTCCTCATAGTCGATTCCCTCCTTTTGAGCACAACCCATGGCAACAAGTCTAGCTTTACACCTTTCAATTTCACCACTGGATTTAAGCTTACGTTTCCAAACCCACTTAGAAATTAAATCAGTTCTACCAACAGGTAATTTAACTAAATCCTAAGTATCATTCTCAAGCAAAGCCACGAATTCTATGTTCATAGCATCAACCCAATGAAGGGGCTTCAAAAAAATTCATAGGTTCACTACTTTTATTCAAGTGATTAACAAAACATAAAACATTCCCACTGAGTTTAGAGTACCCAACAAACTTTTCAATCCCTTACTTGACTTTAGAATTAACAACAAAATCATTATAATTTTTTGGAAAATCAGAAGGTCTTGAGGACCTTCTCAAAACTTGAATACCCTGAGCATTTGTATTAGAATTTATGACAACCCACAAATTTCACAAGCATGATATATGATATGTTTAATGGAAGTGGAAATTCTATTAGAAATTTTAGTTTTTTATGCATTACTTGGTAAGATGAACTACTTCTCCCAACCTGAACTACTATATCAACATATTACTATATGTTGTAAATACAACAAATATAAGTTTATAAGTGATTTAACAAGTACATTTATGAATAAGAACATTTCAAGAAATATAATGATATCCTAAATTCCCTTATAAACCCTAGAATTCCTATAAATAAATAATGAACTTAAAAATGGTAAAGGTATGAATACATAATACATATGAACAAGTAAACCAGGAAGAAGAACAAGGATTATACTATCATATAGAAAGTATAAAGTTATATAAAGAATAAGTAAGTATAAGCTATACAAAGCTAAAGTACAAATAAGTATACATAATAGTCTAGATCATCACCTAGAAACCTTTATAAACAATAATTCAAGCAGTATAATTATACAACAACTCTGAATCTATACAATATACTAATTCTAGTCTATCATATAGAGAAAAGTTAAGCAATCACAAAGTACTAATATTGACTAATCTTAAGCTAATTACAAGAAAATGACTTAAAACTAAGATTAGCATATAAAATCCATTTTATTATGAGCTAAAATCTAATCTTTTGCAACTACTTATAAAACTCAACTAAGTGTCATATTAAAGTAATACATTTGTAATAAGTTAAGTTACAAGTTAATAAAGCATAATGTACAAGTTATCAAAGCATAGGACCTTAAGCTCCTATAATTAACCCACGATTATGATTACCCTATATAAACCCCTAAACTAAGAATGTAGAGCCCATAGAAGTCATAAGCATACTATATAAGACTTAGAATAAGCTTACATTAAGATATAGACCCTAGTTATCCAAAATAGATAGTCATTAGGCTTAATGATATAGAAACCCTTATATTAAGAAATCTACAGGAAATCATTACCTAGTATTTTAAGACAAGTCTAAAAATACTCATAGGACTTCATTAAGGTTATAAGATTATGATAAGACAATTTACAAGTACCCTAATTCACAAGGTACAAGATTTCAATGCATGACTTGTAAATTAGGTCAAAATAGGTATTTTTACTCTTTAGACATGTTTACCTAAACTAAACCATTAAAACAAGTGTAGTAACTCTTTGGACACTTAAAACAAAATGTATAGGAACTAAATTAAGTTTACATTAGTAGCTAATTGAAGGATAAAGCCTTTTACTAAGATTTAAACCTAGATCATTAGAAAACCCTAATCTACATAAGTATACTTCCCATTTTCACATCAAACCTTTGTTAAAATTCAAACCAAGAACCCAAATCTCTTAAATAGAATTTATAAAACCTAATTAAGCCCTAATAATTCACTAATAACTTTCCGAATTCCCTAAACACCAAAATCACAAACCATAAGTTACAAGCCATAGTTTTTAAACCCGGTTTTGTTATTTACCTCCAAAACTCATTTCAAACACTTTCCCTCCCATTATAAGTTTAAAATTCAGATGTTTTAAGTATCATATGGTATTTTTGTCTACCTGGAAGTAGGTGAATCACCTCCTTGCTTGCTACACATCACTATTCTTATCCTAATGTTGTCGTGGCATATTTAGAGCCACAAGTGAAGATTGGAATGAAGCTAGGAGCTATAAAATTTTTTAGAGCTTCACTAGCTATCCTTAGTCATTCTAATAACATATAGAAACAAAACTTGGAACCTAAGTGTTGCTACAAGTATAAATAGAGTCGTATGGCATACCTTCAAGACTTACACCCCGTTTTCTCTTAACCTCCTACCCATTCTTCATATTCACTTATATAAACGTCCTAGGACATACCCCAAGACCAGAAAACAGGTCTAGAAGGAAGCCATTGAAGATTTTGAAGCTTTGAAAGCAAGTAGTGTTCATAAGAAGTCATAAGGAGCCATTTTGGAGCTACCTAGGTATTTCTTACGTTAAGTAAGCTTTGATCTTGTTATAATGATATATTTTACTTGTTATAATGCCAAAATATTGTTAGAAATATAATCTAATAATAACTAAGTCATTTCATCAATTTAAATGAAAGTTATAAGCTAAAGATGTCTTAAAACCCTAGTTTTGTATTTAACATGAAATAATGAGCAAAAATCCATTTCAAAGCTATAATTCTAATGAAATGTTGTTATCATACTTATGTGGTTTTTAAACTTTTTTTTTTTAAAATCCTAGATCATTTGGTACATTTTTAAAGAAGTTATATTATATTTACAAGTATAGGGACTAAAACTATCATTTTTAAAACTATTTAACATTTTGGGCCAAAAGTATCAATTTATGAAATTTAAAGCTATAATAATAAATGTTGAAAAGTTTGAGACCCTAAATTTAAATATTGAGGGTTGAAATTGTAAATATTAAAACTATACACTTAAAGGGGTAAAAGTGTAAATATGCTAAACTTATAAAATTAAGTGTTAAAAAGATAATTAATCTAAAATTATAAAATTAAAGGATTATTTTAGTCATTTATACAACTATATGGATAAAAACTGTTGATCCCTTTGATTAGATCTATATCCTGTAGAGGATTTGTACAATAGCTTGTAATCAAACTAGAGCACTTGAGAACTCTTACTCAACTAAATAAGCTATAAGGAATCTAAATTATAAAGCAAAGAAGAACAAAATTACTCTAACTATTCGATCTCCTATTAATCGACTTTGGCAAAGGTACTTACAATCTCATCGTACATGTGTTCCTTTTATGTAAGGAACCCTAGAATATTCTATTATGATAAGTATATCACACACGATATATTATCAATATTCTAAACTATTTAGTATATCACATAAGATATACTCCTATTATAACTATGACATATCTTTACTAAAGATATACTCGTGCTAATACCCTTAGCAGTACTTACATTAACACTAACAATACTTTCTATATACCGCGTTAACACTAACGGTACTTGCGAACACTAATAGTAATTGTACTTGTACTAATGGTACTTGGTACTTTACAATAATTCCCAACAATCCTCCCCTAAACAAGAATGATAACTTGTTGTCTTCTTGTTTCTCTATGTGTTGAATATATAAGACTACATGTCTTCAAACTTCACTTCAATTCTGGATTAAACTTGGTAATCTTGTATCTGTATACCAACTGAATGTATCCAAACACTTATGCATATCTTCTTCTGATATGATAATCTTCAAATCTTCATGAATTTTTATCTTTGTCTCCAATGTATGTTCTTCTGTGTCTTTTGACCATTCTTTGCAACAACTATGTTGTCTTCACATATAGAACTCTATCATCTTTAAGATTGTAGCCTAACAATCTTCCCCTATTTGATGATGATAAAACTTCTTTGTGATCTTCTTGATCTTGAACATAAATGTATCTCTTGAACATGTTTGTTTATGAATCAACACTCCTGCTTATATCTTCCATCCTGAAATAAAACAGTTAACAACAAACCAATCTGTATTGGCATCATGATTTTTAGCAAATCATCAGCTATCAACGGATTTGTTTATTCTTTACCAGTTAGCCGTACACTCTGGAATATCCAATAATTTATTCATAAAGAATAAGGTGTACTTATAACCTTACAATTTTTGGTAAACTGTCAACCATCAATGGATTTGATAATTTCTTTACCTAGTACCATTTGCCCTAGGACTAGCCAACTCTTTGTCTCAAAATATGGTGAGTTAGAACTATATAGTTTTTAGCAAACTACCAGCTGTCAACGGATTTGAGAAGTCTTTACCATAAACCATTTGCTTATAGACTAGCCAGTTCTTATGTTGGTTAGACATGGTGAACTGAGAACCATTTGTGATGTGTGACTAAGAGTCAAACACTTAAGGCTCTTTCCCAGCTTCTTCTTCTCTTTCTAAATCCTTGAGTTGCTGTTTAATCATTTTGAACTTTTTTTAAAAATCCTAGATCATTTGGTACATTTTTAAAGAAGTTATATGATTTTACAAGTATAGGGACTAAAACTATCATTTTTAAAACTATTTAACATTGTGGGCCAAAAGTGTTAATTTATGAAATTTAAAGCTATATTAATAAATGTTGAAAAGTTTGAGACCCTAAAGTTAAATATTGAGGGTTGAAATTGTAAATATTAAAACTATACACTTAAAGGGGTAAAAGTGTAAATATGCTAAACTTATAAAACTAAGCGTTAAAAAGATAATTAATCTAAAATTATAAAATTCGAGGATTATTTTAGTCATTTATAAAACTATATGGATAAAAACTGTTGGTCCGTTTGAATACATCTATATCCTTTAGAGGATTTGTACAATAGCTTGTAATCAAACTATTGCCCTTGAGAACTCTTACTCAACTAAATAAGCTATGAGGAATCTGACTTATAAAGCAAAGAAGAACAGATTTACTCTAACTATCCGATCTCCTATTAATCGACTTTGACAAAGGTACTTACAATCTCATCGTACCTATGTTCCTTTTATAGTGTAAGGAACCCTAGAATATTCTATTATGATAAGTATATCACACACGATATATTATCAATATTCTAAACTATTAAGTATATCACATAAGATATATTCCTATTATAACTATGACATATCTTTACTAAAGATATACTCGTCCTAATACACTTAGCAGTACTTACATTAACACTAACAATACTTGCTATATACCGCGTTAACACTAACGGTACTTGCTAACACTAACAGTACTTGTACTTGTACTAACGGTACTTGGTACTTTACAATAATTCCCAACAATCCTCCCCTAAACAAGAATGATAACTTGTTGTCTTCTTGTTTCTCTATGTGTTGAATGTATAAGATTACATGTCTTCAAACTTCACTTCAATTCTGGATTGAACTTGGTAATCCTGCATCAGTATACCAACTAAATGTATCCAAACACTTATGCAGATCTTCTTCTGATATGATAATCTTCAAATCTTCATGAATTTTATCTTTGTCTTCAATGTATGATCTTCTGTGTCTTTTGACCATTCTTTGCAACAACTATGTTGTCTTCACAAATAGAACTCTATCATCTTTAAGATTGTAGCCCAACAATCTTCCCCTATTTGATGATGACAAAACTTCCTTGTGATCTTCTTGATCTTGAACATACATGAATCTCTTGAACATGTTTGTTTATGAATCAACACTCCTGCTTGTATCTTCTATCCTAAAATAAAACAGTTAACAACAAACCAATCTGGATTGGCATCATGATTTTTAGCAAAACATCAGCTATCAACGGATTTGTTTATTCTTTACCAGTTAGCCGCACACTCTGGAATAGCCAATAATTTATTCGTAAAGAATAAGGTTTACTCATAACCCTATAATTTTTGGTAAACTGTCAACCATCAATGGATTTAATAATGTATTTACCTAGTACCGTTTGCCCTAGGACTAGCCAACTCTTTGTCTCGAAACATGGTGAGTTAGAACTATATAGTTTTTAGCAAACTACCAGCTGTCAACGGATTTGAGAAGATCTTACCATAAACCGTTTGCTTATGGACTAACCAGTTCTTATGTTGGTTAGACATGGTGAACTTAGAACCATTTGTGAAGTGTGACTAAGAGTCACACACTTAAAGCTCTTTCCCAGCTTCTTCTTCTCTTTCTAAATCCTTGAGTTGCTATTTAATCATTTTGATCAACTCTAAAGCACCATTAGTGTGACAATCCGTCAATTTCAGGTCGTTATTTTAATCTCGACTATTACGTATTACATGTTTACTTTAATGAGAATTTTAAATTATAGGCTAACCGAGAAGGTTATGACTTGAAACTTAGCGTAAGAATGTCTATTAGTGGAAAACCGGCAAGGAATACGTTAGGTATCGATATTATATTATCAATTTATCATAAGAATGATTTTTATTGTATTTATCTTTATTTCTCGTACTTTACGTTTTAACGAGTGACGAGAACTACTAGTGATCGTGATACCGACAGATGCCAAAAAATTTATGTTTTATTATCGATTGTCTCGATATTTATTATTTTTAACGTTTTCGATTTAATTACGTTTTAAGTCGTGTCGAAACTTTATTATTATATTTAAGAAGCGTTTTAACTTTTGAAAAGTATTTTTACGAAACGCGAGTCCCGTAAATATTTTTAATTTTGACTAATAGACCTTTTCTACCCTTTTAAATTATTTAGTTACTTTTTGGTCCAAAACTATACAACTTTGGCAAAAACTATCCTCCACTACCTCATATAAAAGGAAAATTCACCTAACTTTTCACATAGTAAACTAGCTAACTAAAATTTTTTCTCTACCCTCTCTCTTTGCCTCTCTTTTTCCGTCCTAAGCAACAAACAAAAACCCCCTTGATCTTTAATTTTAAGATTGAACCATTCAAAAATAAATCAAGACTACCTCTTATAATTTAAAGATGATCATTGATACAAGGCTTTTACCTAGTAAGAAAGTTAAGTTCGTTGTGTTGTTCTAATCGAATTGATCTAGGTTCTCTATGTGTGACTCAGTTTTATTTTGGTGGAACAAAGATGTGTCGTTGTAGTGTTTTAAAATTAAAGGTGCAAAACAATTAAAGTAAAGGTATAAAGATTAAGATTAAAGTTCGTATAAAGATTAAGATTAAAGTTCGTGTTCTCGGTATCTTAACGAATTGATCTAGGCTCTCTATATGACTCTATTGTTTTTGGTGGAACAAATATTTTTGGTTGTTTTTAATGAAATGTGCAAAGACTTAAAGTAATGGTGCTCTTAAAATAAATCTAAGTCTAATTAAAGTAAAAGTGCAAGTATTTAAAAACGTGACTGAAATTAAAGGGCACTAAAGTAAATGATGCAAACTTAATTCTAATTAAGGAAAACTTAAAACACGACTAAAACTTAAACTAAGGCAAGACTAAAATAAAGCTAAGGCAAATAATCTTAAAGTGCAATTAAATAAAAGGCAGGAAAAATAAAGCTTGAAAATAAAAATCAAAGACAAAAGCTAATAAGAACCTGAATACAGCTCATTCGGAATAAACCTTCGTTTGGAATAATCACTTGTCCGGAATGTCACCTTCGGTTGAAATGATTCTTCTTCGCTTGGAATATTCCCAAAATCCTTGATCCAGAACAAATTGATCTGAATATGTCACTTATCCAAAACAATCCTTCGTTCGGAACTTTGCTGATTCGGAACTTTTGATTACCCCTTGATTCGGAAGTATGTTCGGAACTTTTAAGTTCCGAATGAACAACCTTGGTTCGGAACTTCGTTCGGAAGTTTCGTTCGGAAGTTCGTCCGGAACTTCGTTCGGAAGTTCGTTCGGAACTTTCGTTCGGAACTTCGTTCGGAAGTTGTGTTGATCCGGAACTTTTGAGTTCCGAATGAGTCGCTTGATCCGGAACTTTTTAAGTTCCGAATGAAGGTCTTGACCCGGAACTTTTGAGTTCCAAATGAACTTATCCTTGACTCGGAAGTTCTCCTTCGTCCGGAACTTTGAATGTTCCGGATGAAGAGTCTTGGCTCGGAACTTTTTTTACCTGGGAAGATCAGAAACAAGAACAACCTTTCCGAAGAATAGGGGATACAGTAACAGCAGAATAATAACAAAGATTAATCAAAATAAACACAAACGATTTAACAAAACTATCAACGAATCAACAGTAACATAAACAAACAGTTTAAAACAAGAAATCAAACAACTTTAACCACAATAATCAACAATCACTTGGATCAAAATAAAAGCATGAACATGAACATAAACATAAACACATAAATCAAAGATTAAGAAAGGTAGATAAGAGATTGACAAGATAAAGTAAAGATTGACAATAATTAAAGGAAAACTTACTTGAAATTAAATGAATTTAAGGTGCAAGACAAGGTATTTAAATTTGACAAGAAAAGTAAATGACAAGGTATTTAAATCGTAGAAGAGCTAATTGTCACACTTAGCCAACAAAATGAAAAGTTAACAACTAATGGCTATTTATAGGGGAGGATTAGGAAGCTTCCTCCCCTCTTTCATTTCTTCTTAATTACAAGCTTAAGTCCCTCCTTTTATTAATCTTCATTAATTGCGTCATTAGTCCTTTTCTTCTAATCTTCTTTAAACTTGGACTTAAGGGACTTTTGGCTTCGGGATTTCTTCGAACTCGTCTTTAAATTCTTCAATAAAATAGACTTGAATTCTTCGGCTTTTGATAAACTTCCGTCTTTTGACTTTTTTTTCGATAAATCTTCAGAATTGGTCGTGGACTTCCGTTCTTTTTGCACTCTTGACTTCTTGACTTCGTCTTTCATCCTTTTCTTCAATAAAAGTCCGTAAATGCCCGTGAATGTCCGTGTTTTCTCCACTTTTCACCTTTTCATCCTAAATCACAACAAAAACACAAACCACTCATAATTCCGACATAAAAGACATAAAATACACGTTTTGGTCCGGTTATTATTGTAATTAAGTGGTAGAAAAGATGGGTGTTTACACACCTATCAAATCCCCTACACTTGACCATTGCAATGTCCTCATGCAATGCATTAGTTACAAAGCAAGATTACATTTTTCATCATAATCAACCCACGTTGGCCTTTATTAAAGACATAGAAAATTAAAGACATGAAGAAATCAAAAGCATACCTTGGATTTTGAAAGTGTTATGAATAATCATCATCCTCAAGTTTTCACTTTCTCCAAACCAAGCTTAAAAACGAGATCATTGTTATTATAAGTTAGTAGACTATCACGAACTCATGTGGGCCAATTACTCACTTAGACTCCCTTATTCCTAGGTGTATCTCTTATATTTTATTATTTGTCTTGAATGATCACGAGGATGCATTTTTGACTTATTTCAATAGTTATTAAGTCTGAAAATAAGGTGCACGATTTAATCAATAGTTAGCGAAAGGACCAAATCTTTTAAAACTGCTTCTCGGGACCTCATAAAGTTCATATCTTGGCATAACTCGCTTCGCGATTTGAGACCTTTCTCGGACCGATATTTGGCAGCGACTTCATACTTCAAACCTTGAGAGACGTTCATGAAATAATGGTCTTCTCTTCATATAGGAATTTCTTCACTTGAAGTTTTGAGAGATTCATACTTGGACCACGACTTCTTCATTTTTCTTCAATCTTTATTTTGGACTTTGATATACAACGATCCGCCTCCTTTTATGACTTGGATCTATTTATCCTCATACCTTGTTAGGGTCTTTTCGGATACACTTCTCCATGACTTTTGGGGAGTTTTGCTTTACGTCGTGTGTCTCGATCCTTCATATTGATTTTCGATAAATGATTCTTCACATCACTTTGGATCTTTAGCAACAAAATATAGCCCTCATGCCTTGTTAGGGCCTTTTCGGACTCGCCAATCTTCGCGTCCCGCTTCAATAAGTTATGCCTTGGCTATGAACTCTAATCCATATCGAGCAACTTTTAAACGATCTGGGGCTAGAAGCTAAGTAACTTTTCAAATCGTACAACCTTATTTATTAGCAGATAGATTATTTAGCAAGTGATGGGAGAATAGGCTCATAATTAACTCACATAAATTCACGAAAGAATACCTGACTTATAATTGGCTCTATCATCTCTCGTTCTCCACAGTTTAAAATCTCAAGTAATGAGACTCGTGGATGCTTAGCCTATTAAATCAAAGTTTTGGGTTTTCGAATCGCCTATAGGATCTTGCAAATTCTTAGACTTTTTCAAGTTTTAGAAATCGCATTTTAAAGTTCCCTTGATAAACGACTCTCTAGGATCAATTATAGGAACTTGCGAAAAGTTCTTGTTCTTAACCCGTGAGAGTTAAGACTTTCGCGTTGTACAGCTCCCTATATAATAGCCTAGCAAAACTTGACTTAAACACGTTAAGGATACTAGCTAGAGTAAACTCGGATTGAGTCAAAAGATTCACAACGTTTGAAAATTAAAACCACTTATTAAACATTTATTCTAATAAGGAAAGGAAATAACTATACAAAGGTAAAAATTAATAGGCCAAAATAGATCAAAAATTTTGAAAAATGTCGAAAAATTGATTTTCCGGTTAAAATGAGGACAAATAAAAGGAAAAGACCACTTAACTTCGATAGAAGTCCCCCCTACACTTAAGATAAACATTGTCCTCAATGTTTAAGCATGTGGGAGTAAACTCCCCTACACTTAGGACATTGTGCACTTTGTTTAAATCTTGCTAAGGAAAGGACAACTAAAGAGATTCCTATTTTAATATTGAGAAAATATAAAATAGTGAATCGAAAAGAGTTTAGGATAGAACCGGGATGAAGTGGAATACGGAATCACGGATCGTCAAGAATCATCAAAAGTGGATCATTGAAGCTCGAATCCCTGATTAAGAAGTGAGGAGAGGAAATAGCAAACCAAAGGGTCCCCCCTACACTTATGGTAAAGAAAGCGAAAAGATAGATGCATGGGTTGCCTCCCAAGAAGCGCTTGGTTTTTGTTTACCGAGTCGTGAGCCTGACTCGACCTTGATCATCAATGGAAGAAGCATAAAACATATCCACCAGGATCGAAGACATAGTTTTCATCCATCAAATAACACAAGCTTAAGGCGAACAAGGCAAGCCAAAGAAGAAGTGGCAAGGTTCCCTTAAGCAGCGATTGAGCATGGTGGAAGGAAGGGTGAAGTGCAAGCATGTCTTCAAAATTTCCAAAGATTTTTCCTTTTATTTCATCAGGTGGATACTGAGATGGCTTAAAGACTTCAATACCGGGGTCGAACACCTTTTCCTTTAGGGGAAAATAGCACTCAGGCTCAGCCGAGTGTGAAGAAGATCCGCAAAGAAGCACAACCTCGTCCTCAGCAGGGGGACAAAGAGGTGTCAAATCATAAGTGCAACGGATTTCAGTGTCGATCGGTTTCTTCTCCTTTGAAAGAATGTTCTTCAAATCCAAAGTAGGATCAAGATGATAATCTTCAAAATCATAAGGAGGAGCATCACTCTCATTAGGGAAGTATGTGTTGAGAAATTCAGAGAAATCTTCCTCAAATGAATAATCGTCCAAAGTAGGATCGTGTGATGGCGGAGGATCTTCATCATGTGAAGAATCGCTCGAGAGAGTATCAGCCTCATCAAAATCATCGAAAGTGGGCAGCTCGGGATACTCAGAAGTACAATCAAAATCATCCGAATCTGAGCTAGAATCATTGTCATCATAAGCATCGAAGATCGGTGGCGAATCATAAATGGGAGAAGCGTCCAAAGTAGGGAGAGAATCATCCACATTATCTTCAAAGAGTGGATTATCAGTGGAAGACTCGAATAAAGGATTGTCGTAGACGGTAAAGTCATCGAGCACATTTATCATATTCACTGATTCTCGGCCTCCAAAGGATTTGCCTGTAAGCTTCCCCATTTTAAAAACTTTTGAATCATCCCCGACTCGTAAGATTAACTCACCTTCGGCCACATCTACTAAAGCACGTCCGGTTCTCAAGAATGGCCGACCAAGTATTAAAGGAATAAGAGGGTCCATTTCATAATCAAATACGACAAAATTGACCGGGAAAGTAAATGTGCCAACTTTGATAAACACGTCTTCGGCTATACCAACGGGGTAAGCGAGAGTGCGATTTGCAAGTTCGAGAGTCATCTTTGTTGGAATGAGGTCGGGTAATGATAGTGTTTTCCAAACACTCAGTGGCATCAAATTAATACTAGCCCCGAGATCAGCAAGGGCAGTAAATTCTTCAGTTTTGTTGAACACGCAAGGCAACACAAAACGACCAGGATGTCCAAGTTTTTCCGGAAGTTCTCTAAGAAGGAATGCAGAGCAGTTTTCATTTAATCGTGTGTTGGCGAGTTCAATCAGCTTCTCTTTCTTGCTAAGCAATTCCTTGAATGCTTTGACAAATTTCGGCATGTGGCAAAGTGCTTCAACAAGGCTAATGTTGATGGTCATTTTAGATAGCATATCCACATATTTCGATACTTGACAGTCATTCTTGGTTAGCTCGTTGGTCTTGCCTATGCGAGAAGGGTATGGGATTCTGGGTTGATAGGGAGACGGTGAAGGTGTAGTTGGTGAAGGTTGTGATATTGAAGGGTCCTTCCGAGATACATCGTCATGACGAGGCGGAGACGGTAATGGTGTACTAACACTAGGTGTAGGAGGAGTAGGGATACATGGTGGTGGAGGAGGTGTAGATGATGGTGGTGGGGTAGGTGGATTGACAATGGTGATTCCACTACGCGTAGTTATAGCACTCACATTAGCTCGCGGATTAGTGACGGTGTTCGAAGGTAGAGAACCCGAAGAAGAAGGTTGAGCTTCGGGAAAGAAACTAGCCAACAGATTCTTTAATTCAGTCGTTTGAGTGCTGAAGGAAGATTGGATATTATCACGAACCTCGGTTCTGATGTCATTTCCTTGCTTCAAGATATCTCCTTTCAAATTGATTATTTGGCTCTGTAGATTCTTGATTTGCTCACCTTGAGTTCTCATGATGGCATCAACATCGGGATTAATGGGTGGGTGTTGTTGGGTGGGTGGTTGATAAGGGTTAGAAGCTCTTGGTGGGATTTGGTTGCTTCTATTGTAGTTGGTGGCGGGGTTTTGGTTTTGAGGAGAAAAACCGGGTGAAAGGTAATTGTTGGAACGGTAACTCAGCAGATTTCTATCCCCTTGTTGTCTAGCTTGGTAATTTTCCGGTGAATAATTACCGTAAGTAGCATACACATTTTCCGGATTTCCTTGTGTCGAAGGACAATCGGTGTATGAGTGAGGACCGCCACATGTTTCACAAGAATTAGCAACCGCTTTAACTTGTTGTTGTTGTTGGTTTGAAGCGAGAAGCGTAATACTTTTGCTCATTTCAGCCATCATGCGAGTGAGTTCGGTCATCTCAGGGTTTGCTGAGGTAGAGGAAACATTGACTCTCGGGTTGTTCCTAGAAGAAGCAGAGGAATCCCAGTTCTTGTGATGAGTAGTCATGTTCTCTATTAGCTCTCTACACTCCTCGGGTCTCCTTTTCATGAATGTGCCACCGGTGGCTGCATTAATCGTATCACGATCTCGAAAAGTCAATCCGTTGTAGAAAGTATCAATCAATGTGACGGGAAGCATGTTGTGGTTTGGACAACGGTCGATCAAGACATTATATCTCTCCCAAGCGTCAAAAAGAGATTCATCGGGATCTTGCATGAAACCGCTGATCTGATTGCGAAGGCTTATGACCATGGATGGTGGAAAGTAGCGCGATAAAGCGTTGAGTCATGTCATCCCAAGTGTGAATAGAATTCTTCGGTGTTGATCCCAAACTTAGATCGATTAGCTTTGTGTATACGAGATTAGATCAAGTATAACACGTAGAGAAACCTTTGTTATATGCTTTGTGAATCTAAGTATTATGCGGAATTTAATACTTAAACAAGAACACAAGATGTAAACAAAACTTTCACTTTGATTATGAATGTCGAACTTGCTTACAATGAAAGATGTTTACGAATGAAAACTTATATAAAACTTGATCCTAAACATTAACCTAAAGGCCTTCTTTTATAGACTAAGAAGCCTTGTACAATAAGCTACGTATCAACTATTCTAGGTAAAGATAAACATAGAAAATACATTGTCGTTTCTATCCTTACTAGAAGTATTCTAGAATATAATAAACGTGTAGCTCACATCTTCCATCAGTGCTTGTCTTCAATCTGTCAACGCTTGACTTTAACTTGTCAACGCTTGAGCTGTCAGCGCTCAATTTGTTCTTGTCAACGCTTGAGTTGTTCTTGTCAGCGTTCAAGTGATCTGGCCTTAATTTATTCCCAACAATCCTCCCCTAAACTTGATTGTCACACCCCCAAATTCACCGCAGCGGAAGACTTGCTTTGGGGACTTGTGACTTCATGAGTATTCGAGAGCTTGATCCGAGAACGACCTCTACATGCCAAGAACCACAAAGAAGACTCCAAATAATCCACATAGTCAAGTACCTGAAATACATGCTTAAAATGTCAACATAAAGTTGGTGAGTTCATAAGTTTGTTTTAAAACGTTTATGAAAAATTAGAGTTTTACCGACCACTGCACCTTGCAGTAAAATATAAGAGTTTAAAAATCACAGTTTCTGTTAAATAAACTTTCTTTGATAATTTCAAAGTGTATTGATAAAGACAGAGTTTATTTATAAAAGCCGAGAGTTTACTGATATAACAAAGCTCACTAAAATAAGTAGAGTTTCTGATAAGACAAAGTTCGCGGAAAATAAATTGAGTTTTCTAATAAAACAGTATTCACATGAAATAAATAGAGTTTATAGATAAAACAGAGTTCACAGATAATAGTTAGCGTATTCTGATAAAAGCAAAGCTCACTGATAAATAATAAAGTTTTCCAATAGAATAAAGTTGTTTAATGAACCACAAGATTTTCCAACCACTTGGTGACAATATAACAAATACAAAGTCACTAAATAAAATAAGGCATTTATTATTGTCTAAGCTCATGACACCGAAGCGTTAACAACACCGGTAGTATAATCACATAATGCAGCCCCTACGGATGCCTAACCCACGACATCCGTCCACAGACTCAAATGAAACTGTGCCCGCTTGTCCTCTGTTGGACCAAGCCGGACAGGGGCGTCAACCCCGATAGATCTATCCATAACATTCGCGCTTTCGACCGGTCATCCGGTCTGAAATTAACGGTTCATGATAATGGGCCAAAGTAATTGGGTTAAAGTGGGACTTAGACCAATACATAAAAGAGATATGCACTTGTGTTCATTCTTGCAACCATTGTCTCTACCCGAGAACCAATAAAAAAACAGTTAAAGTTTTGGGCTATGAAAATCACAATAGAAATTTTAGTATCAGCATTCATATGTATAACAATTATAGGAGTTGACCACTCAGCACGTAACAATTAAACCAGTTTAAAGATAGTTTATGACCAACCAAGTAAGCTTAACATTAGCTTATGACAATCAAGTAATTTATAAACAGTTATAGACAACCAAACAAGTTTAATGTCAGTTTCTGACAACCAAGCAAGTTTATAAGTAGTTTATGACCCAGCATGTACCTCCCCCAAAGAGCAATTATAAAACATTTATAGCTCAATTCAAAGCAAGAAAAGGTGGGGTATGAACTCACCTCGACGAAGTAGCGCGAATAATAGTGATGCTAACAATACGCTCAGTAGAAACGGAAATCGATACGGCTCGGTCATGGTGTTGTGGTTTAACTAATCGGCTAAATCCAATAACTTAAGAAAATGTATATTTGAGTTCTCGATACATATGTACATTAACGTGACCCGTTGATAAAATAGTTAAGTTCTAAATTATAATAGTTCGGTGGTTGGTTAAATAAAATTAATAAATTAGGCACACACCAAATATGTAATGTATTCCGTACACATTTCGTATAACCAGACGATGATATAATTCTTACGTTGAATTATATAATAGAGACAACCATCTTACAAAATAAATCAAAGTATATATTTATTTTGTATTTACAGTATAATGATCGTGATAAAAAAAATAATTAGACAACATAGTTCGACACATTTTAAGAAAATCACCACTTAAGTTAATTGTCACTTTTAAGTAAAAAAAATATATAACTTTTATTGGTTTATCAATACAATCGAATTTATTTATTTTACCGGTTTACAATTATTATAATATTTATTTATTTATCGTTTACAAATATAATAGTAGTTTGTACCATATAAAATATGAAGTATAGAATTTTATAGAAATTTTGACATGGCCTATTCGTTTGTACAATATTTTCCATATTCAATTAATTCTCAATATTCTCTATTTTCCAAACAATCTATGTTACACAAATCATGTTTTAACATATATCCAATTAGGCTATTTAATCACTATAATTAGATAAACCAAACACAACCTATGTGTTATAATTTAAAAGCCAAACTCCCGATTTGAGCTCTTTAAACACATAATTAAACATATAATTGTTTATAATTCTCGCAATAATGATCGTGTTCGACATATTTAGTTAACCATTAATAATATATACTTATATATGTATACTACTATTTAATTCGTTTTAATTAAATATTAATGTTATATACGCTATTAGCCGATTTCTAAACCACAACAAACCACGAATTTGTAATCGCGCCTGGTACTCTAATCCCTTGAAGTCCGGCGTCCACATAACCCAAACGCACCCTTATCGGTGGGCTGATAAACCCGACCGCACCCTAGCTGTTTACTGTCTATCCCAAACACCCCGTAACTTTCTGCTGTTTGTCCCAAACGCACCCGTATATCCTGCTGCTATCCCAAACGCACCCTGATAGCCTTTCTGCTGACCCAAACGCATCGGCTGCAGTGTTTATCGCTTAATCAAACGCCCCTGCTGTCGTGTTAAATAGCGAACCAAACGCCCCTGCTGCTGTTAAACGACAAACCAAACGCCCCTTCTGTTTAAACAGCAATCCAAACGCTCCCCTGCTGCTGGTATACATCTAACCATACGCACATTCGCTGGTCATTTTGTCAATCAAACGCACCTCGTTGGTCGTTTTCTGCCCGATAAAAACACACCTTCGTGGTATTCTTCTTGCTGAACTAAACACACCTCTTGGCTACCAAATCGTGGCTGAGGTGATGAAGGTTTCGTTGAGGTGGTGGATGTGTGGGAATAGATATGATAATACATGGTGGTGGCGTCGTGGTGATAACCACGACGGTGGTTGTGGTGATGGTTACCCATTGGTGGCGGCTGATGATAGATCCGGTGGTGGTTCAAAGTTTTGATGGGGTTTTCGTGGTGGTGATGTAGTACTGGTGTAGGGTAACTGTGGGTCTGGTGTTGGAGCGTGGATGGCTATTGGTGATGTATGTAGCGGTTGGCAGCGAGGCTGCGGTGGTGACTACACAAGGTAGATCCGATGGCAGTTTGGTGGCGTGAGTTGGTTTAGAACGTGGCTAGTGGTCAAGTATTGGAGTGGTAATATATATATAGATCGGAAAATGAGGGTTCTTTTGGTGGGACGGCGGACGACGGTGGTCAGCGGTGGCCGGATAATTTTTCGGCGGCCGGAAATTGGTGATGGCGGCTGCCATGAATATGAGAGGATGAGTGTGTGTAGAAAAGTAAGTTTAGGTTTAGGTTATGATGAAAACCTAATTTCTAAGCTATATATATCTATATCTAAAAGTTTCAAAACTAAGTGTAACATTTAAAATAGTTGGGGGTTTGTATTGTAACTTATTTACTTATATTTCTCGTCATCTTTGCTTAAGCATAGTTCGGGGATCGTTTGAGTTAGATAAAAATCTGTTTCGGTTTTAGAAGTTTGCGCCATTCAATTTAAAATAATTTTTTTTTCCAATAAATTAGAGTATTTACTTGACAAATTTCGTAATTGTCTACATTTTATTTAAAATCGTTAATATTTATCGTTTAAGTCGAATAGTTGTGTTCATGGGAAAATAAAATTCAACTTGAATGTTCTCGTTTTCAACGTATGCTATAAAAGCTAAAATAAAAGTGTCCGATAATTTAATAAATCTTTTTATCAATATTTATGAATAATTAAATACAAATTTAATATGTATCGCGTCAGTTCTCAGATTTCGCGCAGTCTTTTACGATATGAAAAATAAACTCCCGTTTTTGAATCAACTAACTTTGATATCTCTCGAAAACGAATTTCGATTAATAAATAATATAATTTATTATTATTTAAAGTCTAGAAAATTCCCGGTTGTCACATTGATATCCACTCTTATGATCAAGTTTCTGAATAAACATTAAGAACTTGGAGGAGTCTGACAAACCTTATCATATTGGTAATAAATAAATCTGATCAAATTCTTTGCCACGTCACTTGTATAGTCTATCTCCAACTGGGTGTCCTTCATCTTTTCCAAAACAGCCTTGGATATGAAATATTGAGCATCCACTAGTAGATACTCAGCAAACTTTGTAGAACTCAAATGGTATACACCAGCAGCTGAATATAACCTCCATTGAAGACCACTGAGTTCATCTTCAAGATCCTTCCATATTTCAGGATCTTCCTCATTTGTCCCACACATTCTTTTGAATGTGGTCCAAAGTTTTATTCCATTAGCTGAAGTTGGTGCTTCAGCCTCATACTTGGTCTCCAGCAACCTCCAAAGGTCCACCAAGTCTTCTCTATCACAACTTGCAAATAAAGATATGAGAGTGGTAAAGGTGTGTACCTCCTTGCCATATCTTCCAATCTTCCAGAATCCACATTCATCCTCATCATAACTCACAATCGGATTCCTGGAATCTAGTGGTAACACCTACACCATATCTGAAGCTTCCAATGGGGAGAGCTTGAGGCTCTTTCTAATAACTGCTTCACTTGGATATAGTTGATTCATATCTTTTGGAAACTCAAGTGTAAATCCCTTCTTCACTGGCCTGGGAACTATCATAGCTTTCTTGATTTCCATCTCTTCTGCAAGTTGCTCATTTCTTTCATCTGAAAGAAGTCTGAAAGTGTTTTCTTCCTGCACTTTCACCCAAATAGGATAAGCCCTATGTTCCAACTCATCAAATGTCAAAGCCTTCAACTTCTGATGTGTCCATCCAACTCAATGACATCTGAGCAACATAAAGTAGAGCTTCCTTCTATCCCTTTTCATCTCAGAGAGAATGTTGCTTGCCTTGTGCTTCAAAATCACCTTACAATCCTTCTGAACTCTAAGAAGAAGCTCCAAACCCCATATTTGATCTGAAATGGTCAAGTCTGGATTATCCATGCAGCTTTCTTCCCAAGAATTGTACATCTGAACCACCTCTGGCATGTCAAAGTCAATCTGCAACTTTAAATCTCTCAACTTTTCCCTAGCAAGCTCATCACCATACTCAAGCCTTTCTGGTTCAATAATCATCACACTTGAGTCTGAGCTAGCTCCATCACTTTCTTCTTCAGAAGTCACAACAAATGGTGACTTTTTCTTTTCACCTTGTTCCATCATTTGCTAAGCCAATCTTCTATCAAATTCAACTTGGGCTGCATTCTTTGGAACAATTTCTTCTACCAATTTACCCTTACCCTTATCTGATGGTGCAATGGTTGGTAAGGTAGATGGTAATACCTGAGTAGGAACTTCCTTGATGATAGATGATGACTGGAATACATCACCTTCATGTGCAGATCTGTCAACGCCCAAATTTCCTCTATCAGCGCCCAAAATACTTCTATCAGCGTCCAAACTTGTCTTGTCAACGCTCAAATATTTTCCCTCAGCGCCTTGTGTAACCTCTCTCAACATAGCTGTAAATGATAAATTTAGATTGGTTGGAGAGATTAAGGACGTATCAAAACCTGTTTGTTCCTTCAAAGTAGTAAGAGCTTCAGCAACATCCATTGATCGACCATCTTGACTGCTCTTATCACTCAGATTTCTTTGATCTTCCTCCCCTTTGGAAGACTCCTCCATACCTCTCCTAGCATGATCACTCTCCAAAACAACAATCCTCTCCCTCAATTCCTTGAGTTCAAGGCCTTGTGAGCTGACAATTTGTACTAAGTCTGCATTTTGCTTTTGCAAGCGAATGCAGACTGCCGTCAATTCCAAAAGAGTCATTGGTTCCATACTGCCCTCTTCTGAAATGGGGATTTGACCTCCCAAGTCAGGTTCATTGGGCATGGATGAGGACTTAATTATGGTGGGACTGCCTTGGCCAGCTTCTAAGCCAGAACCAATAGTCCCAGCCTCATCCAGGTCACCAGCCACACTTGTGGTGGTGGTTCTCTCTGCTTCATGGCTAGGACTGTGACAATCCGTCAATTTATGGTTGATATTTTATTCTCAAATATTATTTAAAAACATTATTTTAATGTTACAATATGAACTCACTTATTTTTGGGAAGAAATTTGGATTTACGTCTTGGAGTAGCATCGACTACGTCTAAACCGGAGGATTCAACGTTACGTGCTTACGTTTACATAAACCGTTTTGGTGACAGTAGGACATTTCAAAAAAATAAATTTATCCGTGAATATTATTTTGGAGTTTTAAATTTGTGTTGGTTCATAAACTCACAAATTTACTAGAAGAGATTAGGAATTACGATTTTATTTTAACGTCCTTTACGACTAAACCGGAAACCCTAGGATTACGTATTTACGTTTTCGAACTCCTTTTTTGATGAAACAATTTTTATTGGATTCGTTTTATGACGTTGATTCATAATTTATAAAAACGTTTTTCGTAAAACGACCCGAGGGCACGCAAATCGAGGAACCTAGAATCGAGGAGTACCCGTAAATAAATGGGGATGAGACAAGTGGGACACTTGTCCCACCCCCATCAAAACCGGCCAAACCATGGACTCAACACCCTTAGGTGTCAAGCCTTAAACAAGTAGCAACTTAAAGCTTACACTTGTAAGCTAAGCTTACAAGTTAAGCTTACCATCCAACAAAACTAGCAAACCAATACCACTTTTCATTTGCAACATGCAAATCTACTCAAAACTCTCTCTCCCTCCTCCATTCTTGCCGTCCACTTTCACCATAAACACCCTAATTTGATCAAAATTTACCACAAAATCCTATGTTATACTTGCATATGTTGAAGCCCTTTTGAAACCCTATTGATTGGTGGTACTTATAACATCCAAGGAGGAGTTTTCATAGTGTCTTGAGGCTGATTTTCCACAAGGAGATTAGGAAGATTGGTGGTCATGAAGATGGTCTTGGTGCATCACAAGTTTCACCATCAAAATCCATGTTTTGATCACAACCTACATCATCATGGTGGTATAAAGATTGTCCTCCTCAACTTCTTGTTATTTTGATTATGTAGACATGTATTTTATTTCCTATTGTATATGTATATGATGATTATATGATGATAAAAATGTTATGTGGGGATTTGTTGATAAATATGATTAAAGTGGTGAAAAACTATAAGAAACAAGGTTAAAATCATGGTTAATTTACATGGCTGTATAAAACAGTAAAGAAACAGGTCATGGACTGATAAAATGATGAAGTAGAATGGATTTACAGTAAGCTATGGGTCTTGTACACATGTGAGAGTTGGCCATGCAATGGAATCAAAGTAATGAGTGACATATGATCAAAACAAGTTTAGGGTATAAATCTGAGGTTACTGTTTTGGACGATTTTTAGAAAATATTTAGAAGATTATTCAACAGTAGCCATAGAAGAGTTAAATGTAGCACATATCATGTAGTTTATGTGATTAAAATTTGAGCTTCTATCTCCATGTAGAACTCAAGATATGGCATTTTTGGTGAAAGTAAAGATAAAAATCAGATTTTTGGAAATTAAAGAATAATACTATTATATAAGCACTCACATTTTAATGTATAAAATGTAAAATAAAAACCCACTAACTTATAAAACTTATTTATATAAATATATAAAAGGTTAATTAAATGGATAAATTATATAAATGGTGGTGAAATAATATTTATAGGTAATAAAAACTATAAACTTGATTTTTACGACTTTTTCGGCTATCGCCGTAAAATTAACGTTTTTCACCAAATAAAACTTAGACGGTTGGACCCGTCTAATGAAAACTTTATAAAAACTTATATACTGATATATAGACATGTATAACAAGTAAAAACCGATAAAACCCGAACTATAAGAAATACGGACATTTACGAGCTAACTAAACATATTGGACTAATAATTGGACTTAATAAGATAAATACTTGTAAAAAGAACTTATTGGGCTTAACCCATTTGGGCCCAACATGGAAAGTATACATACTGATAAAATAAGTGTAACAAGGATTAAAACAAGTTAAGGAACTTATAATAAGTTTATTGTACCTAAAACACGTAAATAGGTAAAACGAGAAAACTAGTATAAAAGTTATCAACACATAACTCTAAAATGAGTACACGAGAATATGTAAACCCACTTGATCATCATATATATATAATCATCATATGTATACATACTTGTTATTTTTATAAAGTCACTGGACAAACGTCTAAGACCGATTATTATTTGTCTAGGTTTCCGTGATTGAAGCACGTACCGTACATCCAAATCGCCGATAATCGCCTTCCCACATCAACGTGAGTTCATAGCCTCGCACTCTTTTAAATGTTTTTTTATAAATGTTTTATAAACCCGCGAGGGAGATAACATGTTAGTTTTATAAAATAGGACACCATTTGTCCCGATTGTTTGTTTATCGATTTTGGACCCGAATGATTGAATGACCCGATTATATGACCCGATAAATGATTAATGGACCCGATAGATGAAATAAAATGGATTATTAAAGTTAGGTTATGTCACTAAAAGTCCCATTAGCATGAATTATGAACTACCGGGAGTTGGTAGACGCTTATGCATTTAATAGTACTATTTGGGGACGATCACCCCAGTTCGCGCCTTGACGGTTGATCCCCGTCGTGCCACATTGATTGGTAAGCGAATTTATGTATGAGAAGATTCCATAGCGTGATCTTTGTGACGACACGCTACTTTAGATGGGCAAAATTGGTATCGGGTTAGCTACCCGTTGTTGGTTTAGTAAGGTAACAATGTCATGCGGCTTGTAATAATCCAAAATTAACGAAATACTTATAGACGCTTCAAATTACGATGTATTGCCTGACTAGCAATACAGGGTCATACTATTGATATTTTGTTTGTGTTTTGGTTTTCATAACCATATTCATATAACGGTTTTTATTTGATTTTATACAACGTCATAAGACGTATTGTATGATGTTTTTACGACATTGGCTCGTATAATGATTTTTAAGGAAAATGCCTATATTATGATTTTCGATAAGGATTTGTATAAAATGACTTTGGCTAGTTTATGGCCCATTACAAAGATTTGTATAAAATGATTTTGGCTATTTTACGGCCTATTACAATGATTTGTACGAATTGATTTTTGGTACTAATTTTATACCAAAGTTATATTGATGGAATTTATTAAACTCTATGAATTCACTCGGCGTTATCGCTGACCTTTTCTTTTAACATGTTTTATCTCAGGTACTTGAAGGTAATTCTCGGGAAGACGACAAGAATTCATGGCCCGCACCTAAACTATATTTTCCATTCAAATACTTTTTAAAACCTTGTATGAAATATAATGACTTGGGACCGATGTAACTTTGATATTTATGAATGGAAATATTTTATTAATAAACGACGCGATTTTCATGCGTTGTCTATGATGTGAGTAATGTGCTATCCCGTAACACCAACGAGTCTTCCGCTGTATTGAGTTGTATAAATTTGGGGGTGTTACAGTTTGGTACCAGAGCTCTCGTTATAGAGAACGAAAGATTTTTAAAACTAAGGTTTTGAATAAAACATTTCAAAATCTTTTTACTAAAAACATTTTTCTAAAAATGTCTAAAAATCTTTTGACTATAACGGTGCCGAAGAATTCCCGATTTACCGACAAGGCCAAGACTGAGAAGTGTTATTTTAATATATATATATATAACTTGGATTATATATATATGATGTAATTTTATTACATGATTGTTTGATGATTATTTTGATATTTATACGAGGTATTTATACGACGTAGATTGTCACAATGTACCCTAAATCCCCTATTAAATTAATCGAAGCTATTCTCGAAGGAATTCTAGCTATCCTAGATCTAAACCAAGTTGTGGATATTTATGATCCCAACAAAATGATTGATATTCGTAGAAATGTAGATATTAGTTGATTGTGATGTTGAAAAGAATTGGCGAGATTAAATCTGATATCGATGTCATGACGATCTTTCCTTATAGAGTGGAGTTTGACAAAACATTACCACCTAGAAAGATGTCATCTAATTCGTTGTCATCCAATTCTTAAATTTGAAATCGAAAAGGGTGAATGTTGCACTTGAGGCTGTTATTGGAACCATTACCCAAAAGCCTCACGCCACTAGTACCTTTCCGAGAAGTCTAGTTGAATGATCAAGTCATTTCATACTAGTGACTCATTTGATAATTATTGTTGTAAGAGCTATAGGATTGGAAATTAAGTGTTGATTTATATTGAGATTGTATTGCCTTTACAAGGCCGAAGAATAAGATTGAAAGTATTGGAATATGAGGTAGGATATTGAATTGAGTATAAAATTGGTTGAAACTTGAATAAAGTAAAATTTAACCCATATGGAATATGAGATTATTAATAGAAGTCGTTAAGTTGTGTGATTGAATTATAAGGTTTTAATTGATTGTTGATTCGTGTTAAGTGTTGTTCCTAGGCCATTGTCCAATAACGAGGATGCCCAGTGTCCAAGAAATAAATTGAAGAAATCTTCTTCTGAATTGAGACCGATGGATCTTCTAGGACATGTGGAACACCTAATGACTCTTGTAGATTAGTATTCATTGTGGTATCTTTTAAAAATAATCCCTAACTTAACTGAGATATCAGTTGGTACGATGAGTTCTGAGAATTGTATGACATAGTGACACGTAATGTGTTACGGTACAATTTTGACTTGTTTGTGATTAATGAAAAAGACTACCTTTGATTACTAAATTCTACATGTATCGATGTTATCTATCCTTTATTGCTTCATCCTAATGTTCGCATTAGTGATGCAACCATTGAACAAGTACTCATCTTGATTTGAGTTACGTTGTGAATCATTCTTCGTGAGTGCCATCGAGGTCATGAACCTCATGATTAATCGGCTAAGCTCATTTCCTATTATATTGTAGTTAGTTCTTGGTGAACAAGCTTTCATCACTCTTTTGCAGATCACATATTGTTTTTATAAAGTTAAAACGGTATCCTTTGAGAAAATTTAATTTTCATCACCATAAGGATTATTCAAAGTGAGATTTATAAGTGATTGTTATCGAAATGAAGTTGTTTATAAAACACTTTGGAAAACTTAATTGTTTTCATAACAAAGAAAATCTTTGAAAATTTATTTTTGATTCTTATTTAAGAATTAAGCATGAAAATGATTTTACTATAAACATGGATGATAAAATTTTGACGAACTGAGTATTGCATCGTTAATCTTGAAATTGTATATAGTTGCGCGCCTACATACAATTTGGAATGGACTATGCAAGACTGATTAGTAGTCACCATAAAACTAATGAATAAACACTACATTTTCTTTGAAGATTGTGAAAGATTAAATTTTATGAGATCTGCAAGAAGTGAAAAATAAGGACATAGTGTTAGGGACACCTACATATGTGCCTTTAGCGTCTATTCTTCTGAGTTGAATTTACTCATCTGTGGAAATTGTCTTATTTGACAATTGACAATTCTTCTTGTCCAATTCTCCCGTAGTGAGATTCTTCGGAAAAGTATCTGATTACCGAGTGTTGATACCCGACTGGATGTATTGACGTTCTTATCATTTCTTTTGATTTGATTTCATTTGAATGACCTGGGTAACGATCCGAGGAGCTTTCGAATGCGTACTCAAATTATGAAAACATGGGATATATTCATATTCGTTAAGTGTTTTCGTCTGCGTCTGATTTGAAATTTTATCGCGTAGATTATGCGTTGACCTTACTCTTTTAATAATAGTTGTGTCTCCATATATCCTTGAATTTGTGAAGGATTATGAGTTATTATTAGTCTTTTGAGAAGTTCACATCTTATCGACGGCAATGAAACTGGAAAGTTGATAGTGCCAGTAGAATGGATTGATTGATTATGACATGACAACATTGTCTTAATTGATGGGAACTCGGATAGAATTCCCCTAAATGATAAGATGTTGATTATCAAAAGTGATCTAAATAATTCTTGACGGATGCCCGTATCCTGCATTTAGACTTGAAA
Organism: Glebionis coronaria; assembly: GCA_025667525.1. Lineage (NCBI taxonomy): Eukaryota > Viridiplantae > Streptophyta > Magnoliopsida > Asterales > Asteraceae > Glebionis > Glebionis coronaria. Next base: position 21,657,618 of record CM046874.1, read on the forward strand.
TTATACCATGAATGGTTCTGAACTAGTTATAGATATTGTAATCTAGAAGAACCTAATATGAATGTATTAAAAGATGTTTATGTTATCTAAAACTTTAGTAAGTATTTGTTGATGAGTTACCTAGACTTTCTCCATTAAGGCAGATTGAAATTGGTATTGATTATATTCCCGGTGCAGCATCGGTGGCATGTGCACTGTACGTCAGCACCATCTAAATTAAAGGAATTACCGTACAACTGAGAGAGTTGTCGGAGAAAGATTTTATTATACCAAGCCTGTCATCCTGAAGAGCTATGGTGTTATCATTCCTTATATTTATAGATTATTGTGAACTGAGTAAATTGACAATCGAAAACGATATCCATAACTCGAAATGGAAGATTTGTTCGATCATTTACAAGGTTCTAGCGTATGTTTTAAATATTTGACTCACGGCATGGTTATCATCAACGTCGCGTCCGCGAAAAAGATTATGTATTCCAATCACTACATCCGGTACTTGTAATGAACATTATGAGTTTCACGTGGTGACGTTTGGATTGACTAATGCACATGTAGCATTCATAAATTTGGTGAATCACGTGTGTAGGCTGTAATTTGATAAAATCATGCTCGTGATCATTAAGGACTATTTATTTGTTTGTTTATAAGAATAAGAATGAGTTAATAATTATTTATAAGATTGCCCTGAACTGGCCAAACAATGAGAACCTGTACCTTAAATATTTAACATGTGATTAAAGACTAAATCCTCTATATGATTCAACCGTGTGATTAATAGATAATGGAATATAAATTGAATCTTAAAAATTTAGAAGTCATCTAAGACTTTGAGTTATACTAAAAAGAAAGTGCAGATATAATTTGACAAATGTTTTAACAAAGGATTTTTAGGGATTATTCCCTTATACACAAACCATTTAACAAAACTTCTGTTTAGGGGTAAATGTTTGTGTATGCCTCAAGATAACTTAAGAGGAATTGAGGAAACCTTTTAAATCATGACTTGAAATTCGAAACGACACATTTTGCTTTTCAAACTAAGAAAATTTTGACCACGGTATAACCAAAGATTTTTCGAACATTTACGCATCTTATTAACTATTTTAATTATTTTCGATAAATCAACAAAAATCTTGTTAATTAAATTCAAATTTAATTTTGAACATTTTATATAATTGGATGGACTAAGAAATTTAAAATCTTTACGTTTACGTTTCATAAAAATTTAATAAATAATTATTTAATTAATTATAATGATTATCGACGCTTTAGACGTCGGATTGAGTAAAAACAGATAAAGATAATAAGTGGAGACGAAACTAAAACATAGAAGATATGAAGAAAGAATTTTGAATAAATACGGTTGTGATATTTATTTCATCAGGAAGGTGAACGTAATTACTAACGCATAATGTAGAAAGAATATCTAAGTGAATTGCGGACATGATAATTATATCATCGTGAGAAGTGAATATAGATACCGACGCATTATGTAGAAAATGTAAAGAACCAGTTAGGACATGTTCCTTAATAATGAAGGTGCAAAATAAATTGTCGAACGATATAAAAATAAACGATGTTTGTGAAGAAGGATAATATAAATAATAAAAAGGGGTTCGCGGATAATGTGAACCATTAAAATTGAGAAGCCGATAGCGCTAAATGTTTTAAAGACCACTTATGGTTGCCTAAATATGGAGGATTGTGAAATATAGTTATGTTGGAATTTGTAAGTATAAGTATTCTATTTATGTCATTTATGACTAAAAGTACATTTGTCTGAAGAAGTTGTACTGATGGCAATTATGAAGGCAGACATCGCCTCATACATTAGTAAACGTCTAGCTATTGCAAAGGTCATCATCTGACTATTGATTCGATTTGGGTCATCATCGACAGACTGACCAAATCTGCTAATATCATTCCCGTTAATGATAAATGCAAAAGAGTTATGTAAACATAGTGAGCCTGTATCGAACATCTTTATCAAGATCCTCGCTTCGCATCGAATTTCTAGAGATTTGTTTAGAAATCATTGAGAACGAACCTTGATGAGAGTACTATGTAACACCCCAAATCGAAGGGACGAGGTAAAGTAACGATACAAAATACTATAAGCGCTGTTCTATGTTTGAGCGATTGACCTTTGGTGATAGACTGTAAAATCGTTTTCCTTTGAAGAGATTATCATTGATAATTATCGTATTAGGATCGAGATCTAATCTTGTTAGGATCTAAATCTTAGAGCATCTGTAAGCAAGAGTTGATATGAAGACACCCGACATACACCCATTGTGAGTTGGACATGTCTCTTAGGTTTAAGGTTTCCTATGATGGCGAACCTATCCTTGCAAAATACCCGACCCGCGAGATCTGAAATGAATATTGAAATTAGGATTTGATTATTGACAGCCGGTAGTGGGCAAGAGGTTATGTAAATATGAAATGTAGATCTTGAAGTGCCAAATGGGTAGCGAAGTTATGCCACAATTTTTAACCTTGGAAAAATGAATTCATGATCTGACAAATCATGGGATATAAGTCCCCGTTGTTTGGGACCATTGAGATGATATAAAAGATTGGTTTGAAAGGCATATAAGCTGGATCTACCCTAGGACTTCAAAGACTGCGTGAATTATGTTTCGTATATCGAACTTGATGGAATATCTATCAAGTGAGAATCTGATTATTCTTAGTAGAGCTTAGATCGGCGAAAAGTTGCATTCATCAAAAACCCGTGAACATCATGGATAGAGAAAGTAAGTCAACATTAAGCCTGATCTTATTCTCGTAGTTATGTTTGATGAAACTCGCGTATTATAATGGATTATACTTGTGAGAAAAGACCAAATGTGGAGGAAATACCCACATGGCTTTAACTCTATAAGAAGCGAGTAGTAAGATGATCTTTGAGGACAAAGATCCTGTTTAGGGGTAAATGCTGTGACAATCCGTCAATTTATGGTTGATATTTTATTCTCAAATATTATTTAAAAACATTATTTTAATGTTACAATATGAACTCACTTATTTTTGGGAAGAAATTTGGATTTACGTCTTGGAGTAGCATCGACTACGTCTAAACCGGAGGATTCAACGTTACGTGCTTACGTTTACATAAACCGTTTTGGTGACAGTAGGACATTTCAAAAAAATAAATTTATCCGTGAATATTATTTTGGAGTTTTAAATTTGTGTTGGTTCATAAACTCACAAATTTACGAGAAGAGATTAGGAATTACGATTTTATTTTAACGTCCTTTATGACTAAACCGGAAACCCTAGGATTACGTATTTACATTTTCGAACTCCTTTTTTGATGAAACAATTTTTATTGGATTCGTTTTATGACGTTGATTCATAATTTATAAAAACGTTTTTCGTAAAACGACCCGAGGGCACGCAAATCGAGGAAACTAGAATCGAGGAGTACCCGTAAATAAATGGGGACGAGACAAGTGGGACACTTGTCCCACCCCCATCAAAACCGGCCAAACCATGGACTCAACACCCTTAGGTGTCAAGCCTTAAACAAGTAGCAACTTAAAGCTTACACTTGTAAGCTAAGCTTACAAGTTAAGCTTACCATCCAACAAAACTAGCAAACCAATACCACTTTTCATTTGCAACATGCAAATCTACTCAAAACTCTCTCTCCCTCCTCCATTCTTGCCGTCCACTTTCACCATAAACACCTTAATTTGATCAAAATTTACCACAAAATCCTATGTTATACTTGCATATGTTGAAGCCCTTTTGAAACCCTATTGATTGGTGGTACTTATAACATCCAAGGAGGAGTTTTCATAGTGTCTTGAGGCTGATTTTCCACAAGGAGATTAGGAAGATTGGTGGTCATGAAGATGGTCTTGGTGCATCACAAGTTTCACCATCAAAATCCATGTTTTGATCACAACCTACATCATCATGGTGGTATAAAGATTGTCCTCCTCAACTTCTTGTTATTTTGATTATGTAGACATGTATTTTATTTCCTATTGTATATGTATATGATGATTATATGATGATAAAAATGTTATGTGGGGATTTGTTGTTGATAAATATGATTAAAGTGGTTAAAAACTATAAGAAACAAGGTTAAAATCATGCTTAATTTACATGGCTGTATAAAACAGTAAAGAAACAGGTCATGGACTGATAAAATGATGAAGTAGAATGGATTTACAGTAAGCTATGGGTCTTGTACACATGTGAGAGTTGGCCATGCAATGGAATCAAAGTAATGAGTGACATATGATCAAAACAAGTTTAGGGTATAAATCTGAGGTTACTGTTTTGGACGATTTTTAGAAAATATTTAGAAGATTATTCAACAGTAGCCATAGAAGAGTTAAATGTAGCACATATCATGTAGTTTATGTGATTAAAATTTGAGCTTCTATCTCCATATAGAACTCAAGATATGGCAGTTTTGGTGAAAGTAAAGATAAAAATCAGATTTTTGGAAATTAAAGAATAATACTATTATATAAGCACTCACATTTTAATGTATAAAATGTAAAATAAAAACCCACTAACTTATAAAACTTATTTATATAAATATATAAAAGGTTAATTAAATGGATAAATTGTATAAATGGTGGTGAAATAATATTTATAGGTAATAAAAACTATAAACTTGATTTTTACGACTTTTTCGGCTATCGCCGTAAAATTAACGTTTTTCGCCAAATAAAACTTAGACGGTTGGACCCGTCTAATGAAAACTTTATAAAAACTTATATACTGATATATAGACATGTATAACAAGTAAAAACCGATAAAACCCGAACTATAAGAAATACGGACATTTACGAGCTAACTAAACATATTGGACTAATAATTGGACTTAATAAGATAAATACTTGTAAAAGGAACTTATTGGGCTTAACCCATTTGGGCCCAACATGGAAAGTATACATACTGATAAAATAAGTATAACAAGGATTAAAACAAGTTAAGGAACTTATAATAAGTTTATTGGACCTAAAACACGTAAATAGGTAAAACGAGAAAACTAGTATAAAAGTTATCAACACATAACTCTAAAATGAGTACACGAGAATATGTAAACCCATTTGATCATCATATATATATAATCATAATATGTATACATACTTGTTATTTTTATAAAGTCACTGGACAAACGTCTAAGACCGATTATTATTTGTCTAGGTTTCCGTGATTGAAGCACGTACCGTACATCCAAATCGCCGATAATCGCCTTCCCACATCAACGTGAGTTCATAGCCTCGCACTCTTTTAAATGTTTTTTTATAAATGTTTTATAAACCCGCGAGGGAGATAACATGTTAGTTTTATAAAATAGGACACCATTTGTCCCGATTGTTTGTTTATCGATTTTGGACCCGAATGATTGAATGACCCGATTATATGACCCGATAAATGATTAATGGACCCGATAGATGAAATAAAATGGATTATTAAAGTTAGGTTATGTCACTAAAAGTCCCATTAGCATGAATTGTGAACTACCGGGAGTTGGTAGACGCTTATGCATTTAATAGTACTATTTGGGGACGATCACCCCAGTTCGTGCCTTGACGGTTGATCCCCGTCGTGCCACATTGATTGGTAAGCGAAATTATGTATGAGAAGATTCCATAGCGTGACCTTTGTGACGACACGCTACTTTAGATGGGTAAAATTGGTATCGGGTTAGCTACCCGTTGTTGGTTTAGTAAGGTAACAATGTCATGCGGCTTGTAATAATCCAAAATTAACGAAATACTTATAGACGCTTCAAATTACGATGTATTGCCTGACTAGCAATACAGGGTCATACTATTGATATTATGTTTGTGTTTTGGTTTGCATAACCATATTCATATAACGGTTTTTATTTGATTTTATACAACGTCATAAGACGTATTGTATGATGTTTTTACGACATTGGCTCGTATAATGATTTTTAAGGAAAATGCCTATATTATGATTTTCGATAAGGATTTGTATAAAATGACTTTGGCTATTTTATGGCCCATTACAAAGATTTGTATAAAATGATTTTGGCTATTTTACGGCCTATTACAATGATTTGTACGAATTGATTTTTGGTACTAATTTTATACCAAAGTTATATTGATGGAATTTATTAAACTCTATGAATTCACTCGGCGTTATCGCTGACCTTTTCTTTTAACATGTTTTATCTCAGGTACTTGAAGGTAATTCTCGGGAAGACGACAAGAATTCATGGCCCGCACCTAAACTATATTTTCCATTCAAATACTTTTTAAAACCTTGTATGAAATATAATGACTTGGGACCGATGTAACTTTGATATTTATGAATGGAAATATTTTATTAATAAACGACGCGATTTTCATGCGTTGTCTATGATGTGAGTAATGTGCTATCCCGTAACACCAACGAGTCTTCCGCTGTATTGAGTTGTATAAATTTGGGGGTGTTACAAGGACCACCAGAGGAGAACACTCCAGTAGTCCTTTGGCGTTTGATCAACCTATATTCAGGTGGTGTGGAAGATGGTGTGGAAGAATGGGTAGATGTGGGTTGGTTAAGGGGTGTTTGGGATTGTGATGGTTGGGTGTCAGCGTGGGAAATAGGCACATCAACGCCAACATTTGATGTGTCAGCGTCAAAGGGTTCTTGGTCTATTTGCATTTGTTCAGGTGAGGGTAAGGGTTCAGGAATAGGTTCAAGTTGTGGGTGAGGGTCAATTTGAGGTTGGGGGTCTTGTTGGGGTTGTGCTGCTGCAATAACAGCAAGCATGGCTGGGGTTAAAGGTAAGTCTCTATGGGGTGGGGAATTCATCTTTGTAAAAATAGCTTTCTTTTGTTCAGGGATTTTATAAAAATCATTGTGATCCCTTGAACAATATCTTTGATCATCAAAAATCATTTGCAGAAAACGGGGATAAGCCAAAGTCATTTTTGTCCCCTTGTTTTTACACATTCCTTTAAAAATCATTTTAGAATAGTTATATTTTTGCCCTGTTGCAATGCACACAATAGCAGTTGCAATGGATCTATTGATCTCATTATGTGCAGTACATTTGGGACTCAAACATTGAAGGAGAATGTGAATGAGGTACTTCCAGGCTGGGGGAAATTCCTGCTTATGGTACTTATTAAGAGTACCTTCATCAGGAAATGGATATCCCAAAGCCCTAAGTCCTTGTTCTATTTCATTTATGGGAAGGATGGTTATACCATCAGCATCAGCAAGATGCAAGGCCTGGCGTACCAAGGCCTCAGTAACCACCCAAGATCTCCCATGAACAATAGAAGTTAATGTGGTCACTCCATTAACTGTTTAGGAACTAACAGTGTTCCAAAACTGTTTAATGTGTGTGACTGGAATGAGTGGTGCATGAGAAAGAGCATACCTTAATGGGGATGCGTTCAAATACGCCACCATTTGTGTGTATTGAGGAAACAAATCATTATCAGCAACAAGATAAGCAATCATGTTGTGTTGAGACTTGAACCCCAAATCCAATTCTGCTTTTGAATGGCCTGCACATAAAGAAAACAAATTAGTTTTCTTTGGGAACCCAAGTCTCAGAAGACTTGGATTTATCTTGTTGTTCAATAAGAACAGACTTAGTTCTCACAGCAACCCCATTCTCATCCTTTTTAGGATGAAATACCCAGTTAACCCTAATTGGTTTTGTAATGACCTTTGAAATGTAATTAAACCTGTTGCAAGTCATTGAAATTCCATTATTATTAGGGTTTTGATCTTTCTTGGGTCTCCATGTTAAGCTTGAAGAAGCTTTAGACCCCTTACCTTGTGGCTGCAAATATTTAGCTCTGGTCACGTTTCTGTCAGCGTTGGATTTTGTCCTGTCAACGCTGAAATTACCCTTGTCAGCGTTGAACCTAGGGTTTGCTACAGGAACCCATTGCCTATTTGACCAGGTATTTGTCTTTTGAAAAGGTCTTTGTCCATGAGTGTTAGACCTTCTAGAGAAGAATGGGACAGGTCTAATCACTTGTGGACTTTGCTGCACACAAGGTCTGGGTCTGACAACGTTTGACTTCCTAACAACGTTGACTTTCTTTCTATCAGCGCTGAAATTGTTCCTATCAGCGCTAGCTTTGGGAGCGTTGACACACTTGTATGCCAAATGTGAAAAGCTACCACAAGTATAACAGGCTTTCTTAGACACACTCTTAGGTCTAGAAGCGAAGAAACCTGTTCCATAATTGTTAACTTGGCTCTTGGGTGACCTATTATTTCTATACATCTCTGCATATTTAATGGTAGGTCTTCTAACAGTGTTTGAGCCTAGGTCAACAGCTTTACCAGTAACTGGGTGAGTAACCTTAATGGGTGGTGATTCATTGGGACTTTCACATAGCAAACCTCCCTTAACAAATAAAGTAGGGTTAGCTTTCTTCCACTCATTTAGGTCAGTCAGTTTTTGTTGATACTCTTCTACTAGGGTGACAACTCTTGGTGGAGGAGAGAATTCCTCTTCTTGGCATTCTGGTATACCAGTCCAAGACAAATCCTTTCTAAGGACACCATAGAAGTCACCAGCTGGTGGTGGAACCAGAGAGTAATCATTCATCCCAATCCCAGTCATGTCCTTAGGATCCCTTTTTTAGCTACACAGTCTCCTAAGGCTTGGGTGGCTTTATCAAATCTTTGAATCTTGAGGTCAACATTATCTTTATTCTTAATGGCCTCATCTAGCTTAGCCTGAAGGTCTCTATTGACCTTTGTCATGATATTTCTAATATCCATACTACCCTCTAGCTCATGTTTTAAGATATTTATCTTATCTTTTAAATCAAATTCCATTTTCTTGTATTCAGAAACGGTTTTCTCAGTTTCAGTAAGAGCTAGTTGGTAATTGGACAATTTACACCTTTCAGTGCTCATATCATCTTTTAGTTTTAACACCTCTTTGTTAAGTCTATCAGTGTTTAGCCTACAACCTTTGCTACAAAAAGCATCATCATATACCTCATTATCAGATGAAGAGGAGGAGTGTGCTATGAGAGCATATTCAACATGCTCTTCTTCTTCAATATCAGCAATCAAAGCTTTGTCCTCTTCAGCATCCTTAGCCAGATAGCTCCAATCCCATCCAGTACCATCAATTCCTTGAACTGCAACCATGGGTTTTGATTCTTGAGCTTTAACAACCTGACTTGAGGGTTTACCAGCATCAGATCTTCTAGGAGATCTGCATTCCCTCATGAAGTGCCCCATGCGATGACAGTTGTAGCACTCAACTTTGGATTTGTCAAATCCAGCAGTGTCTTTAGCATTGAAGGTCATCTTCTTCTTGAACCTTCTATTCCACCTATTTGCTCTTATACTAGCAAGAGCCATGTTCCACTTGATGTCCATCTCTTCCAAGTGTTCATCACTTATCTTCTCAAGGTCCTCATATGTAATCACTGAACCATTGGGCAAAGAAGCAATGTAAGCACACACAGTATCCAAATCCAAACCAGCAGGTTTAACTCTTGGGGAGTCATTCATGAATGTGTCAGCGTCTGAGAAGGAGACGTTGACAGGACTTGTTCCAGCGTTGACAAATGATGATCCAGTAACTGGATGCATAAAAGAGTCCTTCTGATTGAATTGACCTTCACTATGAGAGAAGAAGGCCATGTTGCTGGTGCTAGCTTTGCTTCCATGTGCTGAAAGAGTTTCATCTTCCAACAGTCTTAGTTTGTTGTAGATGTCATCAAACGAGGAGCTCTTGTAAGTATTATTGGCAAGAATAGATCTTGCCTCAATCTTCCATGCCTCACCAAGACTTTTCAGAAAGGTAGCATTGGTGTCAACATCACCAACTTGTGTCCCCATGAAGGACAACTTGCTTGTGATGTCAAGCAATCTTCTTCTCACACTACTCAGTTTCTCATTGGGCTGAGCTTTGAAGACAGCATAATCATGCAGAAGTTGCTTTTTCTTTTCTTCCTTAGTGTCTGCATTACCACCATATGCAACTTCAATTGCTTCCCAAAGATCCTTAGCAGATTCATAGCCTCTATATTTGTGCTGATTTTCTTGTCCCAAAGAGACTTTCAGAATATTTAGGGCTTTCATATCAACCCTTTTCTTTGCAATATCTTCAGCACCTACAGCTCTACCATCTCCAGGTTTTTCTTTCTTATCTTCATCAGGACATCCTTCAACAGCTGATCTTGCAATAATGGCATCCTGAATCTTTGAGCCTTATTGAATGAGTTTCCATATGCAATAATCTCCCAGAGTGTGTAATCAAAGATCCCCAGATATTGTTCAAAGTTGAACTTCCATAAGTCAAAGTTGGTTGCATCAAGCATGGGAATCTTGATGTTTGGTAATGGTGAGGAGGAGGAGGTTATTGCTTCAGATATGATGTTTTTAGGATTTTCTGAAAATTAGGGTTTTGGAGTTCGTGTATCGTTCTGGTGTTCTTCAAAGATCAAAAGTTCCTCAACAAGCTCTGATACCACTTGTTGATCCCAAACTTAGATCGATTAGCTTTGTGTATACGAGATTAGATCAAGTATAACACGTAGAGAAACCTTTGTTATATGCTTTGTGAATCTAAGTATTATGCGGAATTTAATACTTAAACAAGAACACAAGATGTAAACAAAACTTTCACTTTGATTATGAATGTCGAACTTGCTTACAATGAAAGATGTTTACGAATGAAAACTTATATAAAACTTGATCCTAAACATTAACCTAAAGGCCTTCTTTTATAGACTAAGAAGCCTTGTACAATAAGCTACGTATCAACTATTCTAGGTAAAGATAAACATAGAAAATACATTGTCGTTTCTATCCTTACTAGAAGTATTCTAGAATATAATAAACGTGTAGCTCACATCTTCCATCAGTGCTTGTCTTCAGTCTGTCAACACTTGACTTTAACTTGTCAACGCTTGAGCTGTCAGCGCTCAATTTGTTCTTGTCAACGCTTGAGTTGTTCTTGTCAGCGTTCAAGTGATCTGGCCTTAATTTATTCCCAACATTCGGGAGACGATCAAACCATTTCTCGGCATGATGCGATAAAGTATGTGGGAAGAGTTGTAGGCGAAGTACATCCATTGTGGCACCAGGCAACTTCATGCTTTGGGTGATTGTAATGAACTTGTCGAGGTGTTTGTTGGCATCATCATCAGGCAATCCTCTAAAAAGGTTTGTTTGTACTTGCTGAATCATGTGGTGCTTCAACGAAAACTCAGGAGCGTTGATTTGCATCGGCACAATCGGTCCTCCTCGTCCAAACATTGTTGGTTGACAAAGTTCCTCCATGGTCCGAAGATCGGGCTGTGGAAGAGCATTGTTGTTATTATTATTATTTTTGAGGTACGGTGGAATGTTGTTGTTGTTAACACCTGCCATATCTAAATCTTCTTGAGGCTCGGGCTCTTGATAATTAGAAGATCTAGTATGCATACACCTGAAAATGCAAAAGAAAACAAAACCAAACGCAAAGACAATATATATACACAATAAAAATAAAATCTTTTTGGATTTTTGAAATTTTTAATTTTTATGGTTTTTTATTAATTTTTAATTTTTATGATTTTTTGAATTTTTTATGCAAGAAAAGTAACGCTCACAAGTGAACGGATCCCAAAAAGCAATGTGTCTCTCACAGAAAACCGTTAATCTTTACGAAAAGAGCCGGCAGCGGCGCCATTTGATACAAGGCTTTTACCTAGTAAGAAAGTTAAGTTCGTTGTGTTGTTCTAATCGAATTGATCTAAGTTCTCTATGTGTGACTCAGTTTTATTTTGGTGGAACAAAGATGTGTCGTTGTAATGTTTTAAAATTAAAGGTGCAAAACTATTAAAGTAAAGGTATAAAGATTAAGATTAAAGTTCGTATAAAGATTAAGATTAAAGTTCGTGTTCTCGGTATCTTAACGAATTGATCTAGGCTCTCTATATGACTCTATTGTTTTTGGTGGAACAAATATTTTTGGTTGTTTTTAATTAAATGTGCAAAGACTTAAAGTAAAGGTGCTCTTAAAATAAATCTAAGTCTAATTAAAGTAAAAGTGCAAGTATTTAAAAACGTGACTGAAATTAAAGGGCACTAAAGTAAATGATGCAAACTTAATTCTAATTAAGGCAAACTTAAAACACGACTAAAACTTAAACTAAGGCAAGACTAAAATAAAGCTAAGGCAAATAATCTTAAAGTGCAATTAAATAAAAGGCAGGAAAAATAAAGCTTGAAAATAAAAATCAAAGACAAAAGATAATAAGAACCTGAATACAGCTCATTCGGAATAAACCTTCGTTTGGAATAATCACTTGTCCGGAATGTCACCTTCGGTTGAAATGATTCTTCTTCGCTTGGAATATTGCCAAAATCCTTGATCCGGAACAAATTGATCTGAATATGTCACTTATCCAAAACAATCCTTCGTTCGGAACTTTGCTGATTCGGAACTTTTGATTACCCCTTGATTCGGAAGTTTCCGAATGAAACCCCTTGATTCGAAAGTATGTTTGGAACTTTTAAGTTCCGAATGAACAGCCTTGGTTCGGAACTTCGTTCGGAAGTTTCGTTCGGAAGTTCGTCCGGAACTTCGTTCGGAAGTTCGTTCGGAACTTTCGTTCGGAACTTCGTTCGGAATATGTGTTGATCCGGAACTTTTGAGTTCCGAATGAGTCGCTTGATCCGGAACTTTTTAAGTTCCGAATGAAGGTCTTGACCCGGAACTTTTGAGTTCCAAATGAACTTATCTTTGACTCGGAAGTTCTCCTTCCTCCGGAACTTTGAATGTTCCAGATGAAGAGTCTTGGCTCGGAACTTTTTTTACCTGGGAAGATCAGAAACAAGAACAACCTTTCCGAAGAACAGGGGATACAGTAACAGCAGAATAATAACAAAGATTAATCAAAATAAACACAAACGATTTAACAAAACTATCAACGAATCAACAGTAACATAAACAAACAGTTTAAAACAAGAAATCAAACAACTTTAACCATAATAATCAACAATCACTTGGATCAAAATAAAAGCATGAACATGAACATAAACATAAACACATAAATCAAAGATTAAGAAAGGTAGATAAGAGATTGACAAGATAAAGTAAAGATTGACAATAGTTAAAGGAAAACTTACTTGAAATTAAATGAATTTAAGGTGCAAGACAAGGTATTTAAATTTGACAAGAAAAGTAAATGACAAGGTATTTAAATGGTGGAAGAGCTAATTGTCACACTTAGCCAACAAAATAAAAAGTTAACAACTAATGGCTATTTATAGGGGAGGATTAGGAAGCTTCCTCCCCTCTTTCATTTCTTCTTAATTACAAGCTTAAGTCCCTCCTTTTATTAATCTTCATTAATTGCGTCATTAGTCCTTTTCTTCTAATCTTCTTTAAACTTGGACTTAAGGGACTTTTGGCTTCGGGATTTCTTCGAACTCGTCTTTAAATTCTTCAATAAAATAGACTTGAATTCTTCGGCTTTTGATAAACTTCCGTCTTTTGACTTTTTCTTCGATAAATCTTTAGAATTGGTCGTGGACTTCCGTTCTTTTTGCACTCTTGACTTCTTGACTTCGTCTTTCATCCTTTTCTTCAATAAAAGTCCGTAAATGCCCGTGAATGTCCGTGTTTTCTCCACTTTTCACCTTTTCATCCTAAATCACAACAAAAACACAAACCACGCATAATTCCGACATAAAAGACATAAAATACACGTTTTGGTACGGTTATTATTGTAATTAAGTGGTAGAAAAGATGGGTGTTTACACACCTATTAATCATATCCATATAAAAATTTCCCACATGCAACAAGTTTTTAAAATTTTGTTATGAACTTGTTTTAGATGATGATTTGGTGATCTTGCATGTGTTATCTAATGATAATCATGTGTAGATTATTTAGTTTTGTTGAAAGAAAGTTATTTTTAATTTTGGGTTTTATTTATTTGATTCATACAAGTGTTAGGATGATTATATGTTGTTATTAGGGATTTAGGATGATGAGAAAAATAATTGGAATTGCTTGAAAAGTTATTTTTGTATGAGTTTGAGATGGTTGATTTAGATCAATAGGTAAAAGGCTAATTTTGGGTACCTTAAGGTTAAGTATTTGTTAAACTAATAAGAGGGTTGTAGAGAATTCTATTAGCTTTGATTTGATATAAAGTAGGACTTCTAGCTCCAAACGAGCGACAAGATATGATATTTTGATTATTCGTGTACCGGGAGACGAGTATCGACACAATATATAGTTGTTGTCGATATTTGGATTGAATCTCGGGGACTATAGAATGAGTTATGAAAATAGTAAAGGGCTGTTTTCTGTTTCTAAACCTCAGGTCATGAGTCTATTTTCAAACCCGAGTGTCGGTTTTCTAAAGGGAATTGTTTAGAGTTGTCAAAATAGTTTCACAAGTCGAAGGTGTAAAACTGTCCGGTTTTTGTAACTCATAGATGTGTCGGGCAGAAGACGTTAGAAGTAATATTTTTGAATGAAGCTTAAACTGATTCTTATTCATATTATGTGTGAGTTTGTCACCAAGTTTCGTCGAAAACAGAGTTGTTTAAGTAGGGTAAATGAGCTTGTACATTTGGTATGTACCGACATATTTTTATCGAGGGTATAGTCTAATAAGGTAAACATGTAGAGGGTATAGAAGTACACTTGTATTGTTAATTTTTCGGATTTTTCTTGGTTTGTAATCTTGAGCTTTGTATTATTTAAGTATGGTTTATACTTGAGTCATATATTAACGAGTGCACCTTATTTGATAGGTTGCACTTTTCGTATTTGACGGGCATCACTTATCGTCGGCGATTGTCTCTTTACTACTATTGTACTAAGGTGAGTCTATAGCCTCCCTTTTATACTATCTTGTAAAGCATTTTAAAACCCGCGAGGGGGATAACATGCTTGTTTTAAAATAGAACACAAAGGACCCGATTGTATGCTAGATGAAGGTTATTTACATAAGTTTGCTTATAGCCTTGAAAGACCTATTGAATCATGAATTGTTAATCGAATGAATGCTAATACTATGGATAGATCTATCGGGGTGACGCCCAGTCTGGTCGTGACTAACTATCGCGTGGTGTAATGAAACACTAGTAATGAAACATCGGATGCATTTGTATAAGAGAAATATACGCACTTGGCTAGGTGTGTTGGGTTGAAATAATATATGTTAACGTTCAATGTCATGAGGCTTATGTAATAACAACGATGATTATGTCTGATCCACATGATTGTCTACCATGGAAGGTTTATTCAGAACACTTGTGTTCGTTTATTTAATTTAAACTCTATAGATTCACTCAGCAAATTTTGTTGACTTTATAGCATGTTTTATCTTAGGTCCATGAAGAAGGCACTCAAAGGAAAGCGGTTTCGTGTAGCTTGCATCTTTGAAATGTTTTGGTCTGCTTTTCTAAACTATGTCCATTCAAGAAACTTTTATCGTTTATTATGTTGTGTAAACTTTAAAACTATTTGGGACCGTGTGTGAACTCTTTTATCTTTAAATAATGAATGGATGGATATTTTAATAAAACGTCTTCTTTTGAGCCGTTTTCTATGATTATGAGCTTGAATCATGTTAGTAACACCCAATGACCCTTCTGCTGCCATGACCCGAAATTGGGGGTGTTACAAATTGGCATCAGAGCTCAAGTTATAGAGAACGAAAAGATTTTCCAAAAATAAAATTTTGAAATCTTTTGACTATAACATCTGCAAGCGAAATGGATTCCATTTATTTATTTATAAATACTAAATATTTGATTATTATAATACTAATACGTAATTTACAAACGAGGCAGACTGTGACACCAGAAATTCCTTTCTTTTGACTCATTCCTCGTGAATCTTCGTTCCTTGTCTAAATTCTATTCTTTGTTCTATTATCCTTTCTTGTTTCTCTTCGTCTATCTAATTCTTAATCCGTGTTATTCATGTTTTGCTATCACAAACGTTGAATGAATACTCATTTTGATGTGAATTGTGTAACAGGATCATGCCGCCAAAACAAATGACTGAGGCACAGTTACGTGCTATAGTAGCTGATCAATTTGAGATCTCTATGAATAAATATTTGGAAAATATGAATAATGGAGCTGGTGGATCTGGTGGAGCTGGTGGATCTGGTGGAGCTGGTGGATCCGGTGGAGCTGGTGGATCCGGTGGAGCTTGTGGATCCGGTGGAGCTAGAAATACTAGAGCTGGCAATACTAGAGCTGGCAATGCTGGAGCTGGCAATACTGGAGCTGGCATTACTATAGCTGGCAATACTGGAACTGACATAGCTGGTGCCAGAACTGGTGATGCTGATAGACCAGTGATTCCTGAAAACAAGAAGTGTACTTATACCTCATTCATGAAATGTAAACCTCTGACTTTTAAGGGTACTGAAGGTGCTGTTGGGTTAATGCAGTGGTTTGAAAGACTATAGTCCATGTTTCGATTTAGTGGAAGTGAGGAAGGATACAAAGTGATGTTTGCCTCTGCTACTCTTCAAGGGCGAGCATTGACTTGGTGGAATGGAAGAATGGTGTCTGTAGGGATGGATGCTGCTTATGCTACACCTTGGGTTGAAGTGAGAAGGTGGATGACCGAGGAATTCTGTCCAAGGAGTGTTATTCAAAGGTTAGAGCAGGAACTGTATCAGCTGAGACTGAAGGGTACTGATATCGATGGATACACAAATAGATTCCATGAACTTACTCTACTTTGTCCAAACAAAGTGAACCCAGAATATTTGAAGGTGGAGCCGTATATTCGAGGCTTACCTGCTAACATCCGTGGTGATGTGGCCTCATCCAGACCTGCTAATATTGATGAAGCTGTTCGAATGGCCTACCAACTGATGGGACAGATTATCCAAGATAAGGCTGATGGTGTTGCTGAAGTTAACAAAAGAAAGGCGGAAGTGGAAAGTGATGATCGAGGTGATAACCGTCAATCTCACAATAGGAATCAGAACCGAAGAATGGGTAATGCCAATGCAATGACTGAAACTGCACCTGCTAATAAGGGATCCCGCTGTCAATGCTGCAAAAGGTCTCATACTAGTGATTGTACTAGGTGTAACAAGTTGGGTCACAAAACTGAAGACTGTTGGGGACCAGGAAAGAAAGGAGTGACATGTTTTAACTGTCAAGGTAAAGGACACATGTGGAATCAATGCCCCAAGCCGCAGAAGAATGCACGTGGTGGAAATAACCAAGGAAAAGCCTATCAACTAGGTGAAGCCGATGCTAAGCAAAACCCAAAAGTTGTCACTGGTACGTTTTTACAGAATAACCGTTACGCTACAGCTTTATTTGATTCTGGTGCCGACAAAAGCTTTGTGTCTACAAGTTTTAGTACCTTAATTGATATCAAACCGGTCGAATTAGACGCGAGTTACGAAGTAGAACTAGCTGATGGTAAATTAGTGAGTACCAATAGTGCGCTCTTAGGATGTTCTCTTAATCTTCTGAACCGTATTTTCGAAATAGACTTGATGATCGTCGAATTGGGAAGTTTTGATATTATTATTGGAATGGATTGGTTGTCCAAGTATAATGCACTATTTTGTGTTGAGAAAAGAAAGTTAGGATTCCTTTAGATGACAAGACCTTAGTTATCGAAGGTGACAAAACTAATTCTCAACTGAAAATCGTTTCGTCCATTAAAGCTCATAAGTATATCGAAAGAGGTTTTGAGTTATTCCTAGCTCATGCATCGGAGAAGGGATCGAAGTAGAAGCGTGTAGAAAATGTTCTAGTCATTCGTGACTATCCTGAAGTGTTTCCGGAAGATTTGCCAGGGCTTCCGCCTCCAAGGAAAGTAGAATTCCAATTTGATCTGATTCCTGGTGTTGCACCCGTGGCACGTGCGCCATATCGTTTAGCACCATCCGAGCTGAAGGAGTTATCTGTGCAGTTGCAAGAACTATCTTATAAAGGTTTTATACGACCGAGTTCGTCACCTTGGGGAGCTCCTTTTTTATTCGTTAAGAAGAAAGATGGTTCGTTCCGTATGTGTATCGATTACCAAGAGCTGAATAAGCTAAAGATCAAGAATCGTTACCCGCTTCCAAGAATTGATGATCTCTTTGATCAACTTCAAGGTTCTCGTGTTTTCTCCAAGATTGATCTTCATTATGGTTACCATCAACATCGTATACGCAAGGAAGATATTCCTATTACGGCGTTTAGAACTTGTTATGGTCATTATGAGTTTCGTGTCATGCCTTTTGGTTTGACTAATGCACCTGCTGTATTCATGGACTTAATGACTCGCATTTGTAAGCCGTATCTTGATAAATTCGTGATCGTTTTCATCGATGATATTCTAATCTACTCTAAGAGCAATGAAGAGCATGCCGAACACTTAAGAATTATCTTGAACTTGTTATAGAACGAAAAGTTGTACGCTAAATTCTCATAGTGTGATTTTGGCTTAGTTCCGTACAATTTCCCATACATCTGATTGATAAAAGTGGGGTACATGTTGATCCTGCGAAGATCGAAGCCATCAAGAATTAGAGTGCTCCAACTACTCCAACTGAAGTGCGACAATTTCTAGGTTTGGATTGTTATTACTGAAGGTTTACTGAAGGATTCTCTTTGATATCGAAACCATTAACTAAGCTGACTCAGAAGAATAAACCATATGTGTCGGGCGATGATGAAGAAGAAGCTTTACAAACCTTGAAGATGAAACTCTACAGTGTGCCAATCTTATCGTTACCTTAAGGAAGTGAAGACTTTGTTGTTTTTTGTGATGCATCTCTTCAAGGATACGGTTCTGTTCTCATGCAACGTGAAAAGGTGATCGCATATGCCTCTAGACAGTTAAAGAAGAATGAGGAGAACTACACTACCCATGACTTGGAATTGGGCCCTGTGGTTTTTGCTCTGCGACTTTAGAGACATTATCTGTATGGCAGGAAGTGTACTGTATTCACTGATCACAAAATCCTACAATACATACTGGATCAAAAGGAGCTGAATATGAGGCAACGTCGATGGGTTGAACTCTTGAGTGATTACGACTGCGAAATTCGTTATCATACAGGAAAGGCGAACGTGGTAGCTGACGTGTTAAGTCGAAAGGAAAGGGAGAAAACGATTCGAGTGCGTGATTTGGTGGTGACAGTTCATAATAACTTACCTGAGCAGATTCGAAACGCACAAATCGAAGCGTGTAAGAAGGAAAATATTGCAGCCGAAATATTTAGAGGAGAAGGTGAGCCGTTTGAGACGCGAGCCGATGGTGTCAAATGTTTGAGAGGTCGAATCTGGTTACCATTCTACAATGGACTGAGAGACTTGATCATATTAGAATCTCATAAGTCTAAGTATTCTATTCATCCTGGATAGGACAAAATGTACCAAGACTTGAAAAAGTTACACTGGTGGCCGAATATGAAAGCTGATATTGCATCATACGTCGCGAAATGCTTAACGTGTGCAAAAGTAAAAGCTCAATATCAGAAGCCGTCAGGATTACTTGTCCAACCCGAAGTTCCAATCTGGAAATGGGAGTGAATTACGATGGACTTCATCATAAAACTCCCAAGGACACCTTCTGAATTCGATGCAATCTGGGTTATTGTTGACCGTTTAACTAAATCCGCTCATTTTATTCCAATCAACGAGAGGTTCGGTTTGGAGAAACTCGCTGACCTTTATCTGAAGGAGATCGCGTGTAAGAATGGTGTTCCTATTTCAATCATTTCTGATAGAGACAGTCGTTTTTCTTCTGGATTTTAGAGATCACTTCAGAAATCTGTAGGAACCAATTTGGATATGAGCACAGCCTATCATCCGCAAACTAATGAGCAAAGCGAAAGAACTGTTCAAACTTTAGAGGATATGTTGCGTTCTTGTGTGACAGACGTTGGAAGTAGCTAGGATAAGCACTTACCTTTGGCCGAATTCTCGTACAATAACATATATCACGCGAGTATTAAAGCTGCACCTTTTGAAGCACTTTATGGGGGAAAATGTAGATCACCCGTTAGCTGGAGTGAGGTTGGTGATGCTCAACTCACTGGACCAGAGATGATTAGAGAGACGACGGATATGATTGTGCAAATCAAGAATAGGCTGTTGTCTGCGCGAAGACGACAGAAGAGTTACGCAAATGTGAGAAGAAAACCATTGGATTTTAATGTGGGAGATAAGGTTATGCTAAAGGTATCACCATGGAAAGGTGTTGTATGTTTTGGAAAACGTGGGAAGTTGAGTCCTCGTTATATCGGACCATTCAAGATTATATCAAGAGTAGGTCCCGTGGCATACCAACTCGAACTACCATAAGAGCTGTATGGGATTCATAACACTTTTCACGTGTCGAATATGAAGAAGTGTTTATCCGATGAAGAACTCGTTATACCGTGGGATGAAGTTAAGGTTTATGAAAAGTTGCACTTTATTGAAGAACCAATTGAGATCATGGATCGCGAGGTCAAGCAACTGAAACAAATCCGAATCCCTATCGTCCAAGTTCGATGGAACTCTCGGAGAGGACCGAAGTATACCTGGGAAAGAGAAGACCAAATGTGGAAGAATTACGCTCATCTCTTTGATTTCAACAAGCGATCAGGAAATAACGCAAGTTGATCTTCGAGGGCGAAGATCCTAATTTGGTGGGGATAATGTGACAATCCGTCAATTTCAGGTCGTTATTTTAATCTCGACTATTACGTATTACATGTTTACTTTAATGAGAATTTTAAATTACCGGCTAACCGAGAAGGTTATGACTTGAAACTTAGCGTAAGAATGTCAATTAGATGAAAACCGGCAAGGAATATGTTAGGTATCGATATTATATTCTTAATTTATCATAAGAATTATTTTTATTGTATTTATCTTTATTTCTCGTACTTTACGTTTTAATGAGTGACGAGAACTACTAGTGATCGCGATACCGACAGATGCCCAAAAATTTATGTTTTATTATCGATTGTCTCGATATTTATTATTTTTGACGTTTTCGATTTAATTACGTTTTAAGTCGTGTCGAAGCTTTATTATTATATTTAAGAAGCGTTTTGACTTTTGAAAAGTATTTTTACGAAACCCGAGTCCCGTAAATATTTTTATTTTTAACTAATAGACATTTTCTACCCTTTTAAATTATTTAATTACTTTTTGGTCCAAAACTATACAACTTTGGCAAAAATTACCCTCCACTACCTCATATAAAAGGAAAATTCACCTAACTTTTCACATAGTAAAGTAGCTAACTAACTTTTTTTCTCTACCCTCTCTCTTTGCCTCTCTTTTGTCATCCTAAACAACAAACAAAACCCCCCCTTAATCTTTAATTTTAAGATTGAATCATTTAAAAATAAATCAAGACCACCTCTTATAATTTAAAGGTGATCATATCCATATAAAAATTTCCCACATGCAACAAGTTTTTAAAATGTTGTTATGAACTTGTTTTAGATGATAATTTAATGATCTTGCATGTGTTATCTAATGATAATCATGTGTAGATAATTTAGTTTTGTTGAAAGAAAGTTATTTTTAATTTTGGGTTTTTTATTTATTTGATTCATACAAGTGTTAGGATGATTATATGTTGTTATTAGGGGTTTAAAATGATGAGAAATATGATTGGAATTGCTTGAAAAGTTGTTTTTGTATGAGTTTGAGATGGTTGATTTAGATCAGTAGGTAAAAGGCTAGTTTTGGGTACCTTAAGTTTAAGTATTTGTTAAACTAATAAGTTAGGGTTGTAGAGAATTCGATTAGCTTCGATTTGATATAAAGTAGGACTTCTAGAATGAGTTTTGAAAATAGTCAAGGGCTGTTGTAAGTTTCTAAACCTCAGGTCATGAGTCTATTTTCAAACACGAGTGTCGGTTTTGTATACGGAATTGTTTAGAGTTGTCAAAATAGTTTCACGAGTCGAAGGTGTAAAACTGTCCAGTTTTTGTAACTCATAGATGTGTCGGGCAGAAGACCTTAGAAGTAAATTTTTTGAATGAAATTTAAACTGAGTCTTATTCATATTATGTGTGAGTTTGTCACCAAGTTTCGTCGAAAACGGAGTTGTTTAAGTAGGGTAAATGAGCTTGTATATTTGGTATGTAACGGCAGATTTTTATCGAGGGTATAGTCTAATAAGGTAAACATGTAGAGGGTATAGAAGTACACTTGTATTGTTAATTTTTCGGATTTGTCTTGGTTCGTAATTTTGAGCTTTGTATTATTTAAGTATGGTATACTTGAGTCATATATCAACGAGCACGCCTTATTTGATAGGTTGCGATTTTCGTATTTGACGGGCATCACTTATCGTCAGCGATCGTCTCTTAACTACTATTGTACTAAGGTGAGTCTATAGACTCGATTTTATACTATCTTGTAAAGGATTTTAAAAAACGTGAGGGGGATAACATGGTTGTTTTAAAATAGAACACAAGGGACCCGATTGTATGCTAGATGAACGTTATTTACATAAGTTTGCTTATAGCCTTGAAAGACCCATTAAATCATGAATTGTTAATCGAATGAATGCTAATACTATGGATAGATATATCGGGGTGACGCCCAATCTGGTCGCGACTAGCTATCACGTGGTGTAATGAAACACTAGTAATGAAACATCAGATGCATTTGTATAAGAGAAATATACGCACTTGGCTAGGTGTGTTGGGCTAAAATAATATATGTTAACGTTCAATGTCATGAGGCTTATGTAATAACAACGATGATTATGTCTGATCCACATGATTGTCAACCATGGAAGGTTTATTCAGAATACTTGTGTTCGTTTATGTAATTTGAACTCTATAGATTCACTCAGCAAATTTTGTTGACTTTATAGTATGTTTTATCTCAGGTCCATAAAGAAGACACTCAAAGGAAGGCGGTTTCGTGTAGCTTGCATCTTTGAAATGTTTTGGCCCGCTTTTCTAAACTATGTCCATTCAAGAAACTTTTATCGTTTATTATGTTGTGTAAACTTTAAAACTATTTGGGACCGTGTGTGAACTCTTTTAACTTTAAATAATGAATGGATGGATATTTTAATAAAACGTCTCGTTTTGAGCCATTTTCTATGATTATGAGCTTGAATCATGTTAGTAACACCCAATGACCCTTCCGCTGCCATGACCCGAAATTGGGGGTGTTACAATTAGATTCCTCTGAAACTTCTAATTGTTGTTCCAACATTCTTTCCAACAATCTTCTTCCAAAAGGATATCTTTTCTCTTAAAGCATATAGTATGTCACATCATCTACATCCAGTGTATGTATACCACATTATCTATAATATCTCCAGTAAGTAGGAACCCGATTCTCTAAATCCTTCAATATTTGTTGATCACTGTCATAGGGCTCATACATAAACTTCAATTCTCTTCACAATAGTGATATGTCTTCTTGACCTTCACTCCCTCCTTAAACAAATCTGTTGAGGTCTTGAATGTCTTGTCTGTCAAGAATATGAAGAATGTCTTCCTATAACCTGAACATTCTAAATGTACCGTCTGTTCTAGTTATTCCATGAGCTTCCAGTCCTTGTTTTATAGCACATGTCCACCTTATGATTGATGACTTCTTTCCAAAGATTTCTTTATCAATACATTGGTCTTCAAATTTTACTATCTTCAAGTGCTTCCTGCAGCTCTTATCATCATCACTATCTTGATATGTAGATTTTTCCTTTTT
The DNA here is from genome assembly GCA_025667525.1 of Glebionis coronaria. NCBI lineage: Eukaryota > Viridiplantae > Streptophyta > Magnoliopsida > Asterales > Asteraceae > Glebionis > Glebionis coronaria. The sequence continues at coordinate 21,681,262 of CM046874.1, forward strand.
CTTAGCTTCTTGCTTTTTCTTGGTTGATCTTTTTCTTTTAATACCCTTGGAGACCTTGTCTTGATCTGACACATCAGAATCTATCTCCAAATCAGTATGTATTGTTTCTTTAGTATGTATTGTTGACTGTGTATGTACTTTTTGTACATTCTGAATCCCTTCAACACTTTGAGCTTTGCTTCCATTTTTCAACTCTTTAGCAGTCTTTGCTTCCTTTAAACTCTCTTTCACCTTTTTATTCTTCCTAACATAAGTAGTCTTGATAGTTGGAGATGTTCATTCTTGTCTAGCAGTACTTGCATCAAGTCTGGGGGTACTTCCAAATTGTCTTTGTTGTTGAAGATATCTTTTGGCTTCTTCAATGGCTATTTTATCTGCCTCAGAACCAATCTCAACAAAATGAAATTCAGTTATCTTGTGTTGTTCATACAAAGCCTTGATTTCTTCAAAAGTCTTCCTGACTAATTGTGAATGAGTAAAATGCTTGACCTTCTTGAGGTAAGACATCATCTGATTCATGATTTGCATAGTAGTTGGAGGCTTAATTCTTTCTTTTCTTCTCTTTTCAGCAAAGAATCTCTGTTGCCTCCTTACCAAATCATCAATCAATTTATCCTTTTCTTCCTCATCATAAGCATTCCTCTCTTCAGCTATTAAGGATTCTACTAGAAGTTCACTTGCCTTTAGTTTAGTCTGAATTCTATCATACTCTTTTATGTTCCATTCTTGCTGCACTCTTTGAGCTTCAAGCAATTGTTGATTGGCTACAAGTTCTTCTTGTAACTCTTCTTCACACATGTTTTCTTGTAGTCTAAGAGCTACCTCTTCATCATGCTCCATTTGATGAAATTTGTTCATGACTTTGCTGATATCATCATCAACTGACTCACTTTCACCTTCAGACTCAGATAATAATTTATTTTTGCCCTTATCCTTTGGATTAATCTTAGGTAATTTCTTCAATAACCTTGAAGGCATTCAGTTTCTTCATCCTGATGCATCTGAGCTTTTGCTTCTTAAGATTAGCTTGCTGAATTGCCCTGTGGTGCCTCATCCAAGGAGTAACTTTATTCCTTAGCTTTGTCAAATTGGCCTCCAATGCTTCAATTTTCTTATCATGTTCAAGCTTCTCCTTTTGCAAAACCTATACCTGTGTAGACAAGCTTGTACACAAAGCAGTTAAATTTGCAACACCCACCACCTCTGTTTCTCTGGCTTGGGGTGAACCACTAGCAGCATGTGAAGCAGCAGGTGTATGGATCATCTCATCAGAGTGAGGTTGATCACCATTATAATGAGAAGAAGATTGTGAATCTTCAGAGGGTTGGGGTCTCTGGTTAGAAGGAGTTTGCTGAGAAGCACTAGCTGAGCTATGTTCCTCACCTTCTTAATTAGCTGGGTGGGCTAACATATTAGCAAATAATGATGTTACTGTCCCTGAAAAGAGCTACCATTCTTTAACAAGAAAGAAAAAGTTCTCTTGGTGAAAGAGGGAACATCCCATGTATTTATTTAGTCTGGTAGGTTGGGGATTTGGTCTTGGAATAAAGCCTGAATGCATCTTGGATACATTAAAAACGTTTTAGAACCTTCCAAATTCCTAGTCATGCCTTCAAAAATTAACCTAGAAAAGTTAAAAATTCTTGTTTTTTGCTAGACAAATGCCAGCTGATGCCAAAGCAGCAGGAATTTAATCAAAAGATGTACTTTTTGAACTTAAACAATGAATTTTAACATGAAAAAGTAATTTCCTTTGTTATGAAAATAAACCTTTTAAGAAAGTAAGACTTTCCCTACCAACCTATATCCCATGGCTGCAAGGCCATCATGTATCTCAGTGTTGGTCAACATACTAGTCCCATTTGCATCATTAAGCCTTAAAATTGCCCTAAGTAGTACTTCAGTCACATAAATATTTCTACCATGAACCCCAGCTCTTATACAGGGTTGGCCATGACGTGTACCTACTACAACAGTATTCCAAAATTGTGTGACAAGAGGAATGGAAACAACAGGACATACAGTGAGTGCAAAGTGTACGTGACTTTGAGACAAAAAGTGAAGTATCTCATGAAAACCAAGTGAATCATCATCCTGAGTGAGGTTAGCAACTTGATTGTGTTTAGAGATCACTTGTAGAGCAACCATTGATTTTTTTTGATTAACGAAGATTAGAACAAAGGTTATAGAATCGAGGTGTAAAAATAAAAGATTAGGTAAATCAATTTTGTAATTGGGGTTGGTATTTATAGGAATAGATAACCCAAACACGAAGAAACCGCCAAATTTACAAAAGAGATAGAACATACACGGTACTTCAAATTAGCTTGGCGGTACTTGGTTCCAAAACGGTACCTCAAAGATAAGACCGATACATGCATTCCACTATCATTGTAACCTCTTTTATCTTAATCTATGAACCTATAATCACATCAAAAACAAAAACAAACACTATACAATAAAAATTAGCATAGAAATTGTACAACTGTTACCTCCCCTTAACATATGCAGCAGTTATTGGTTGAGCATACCAATATGTGTTACCAAGAACTCAAATCTATTTGTGTCAAATGCCTTAGTTAATAAATCAGCTACATTTTTATCTGTATAGATCTTCAAAAGCTGAGTAAGCCTTTTGTCATAAGCATCTCTTATAGAGTGATGTCTTATTTCAATATGCTTGGTTTTGGAGTGAAAAACTGGGTTCTTGACAATGCATATAGTACTTTCATTATCAATGCGTATTTTGGTATTCGTGAAATTGAAACCATAATCTAACAACTAATCTTGAATCAAAAGTACTTGTCCACAACAATGAGCAGCAACTACATATTCAGCTTCAGTTGTAGAAGTGGCAACAATGGTTTGCTTCTTACACTGCCATGATATGAGTCTTCTGCCTAGGAATTGACAACCTACAGTTGTGGATTTCCTATCATGATTAGCTCTAGTATAATAACTGTCTAAATAAGCTTCCAAATCATAAGTAGAATCTCTAGGATACCATAAGCCTAAGTTAGGTTGTCCTTTAAGATACTTAAAAATCCTTTTCACAGCATGTAGATGTGAGACCTTAGGATTGACTTGAAACCTTAAGCAAGCACACACAACAAACATAATATCTGGCCTAGAAGTAGTAAGATACATCAAATGAGCCAATCATTGATCTATACAGGTAAATATCAACACTTTAACCATGTTTATCTTTTGACATTATTGGCTTCAAAAGGTGTACTTGTACTCCTTGTATCCATACCTGAGAATTTCTTTAAGATTTCAGCAACATATTTATCTTGGCTGATAAATATTCCATCTTTCCTTTGTTTGACTTGAAGTCCTAAAAAGAAAGTAAGTTCTCTCATAGAGTTCATCTGAAATCTTTCCTTCATTAAACCTTTAAACTCTTCACACCATGACTTCTTGATTGAACCAAAAATAATGTCATCAACATAAACCTGTACTAAGATAATGTCCTTAGCATCTTTCTTTATGAAAAGAGTCTTGACAATAGTCCCTCTCCTATATCCATGTTTCAAGAGAAAGTTAGACAAAGTTGCATACCAAGCCCTTGGAGCTTGATGGAGACCATAAAGAGCTTTAATCACTTTGTAGACTCTATTGGGGAACTTAGGATCTACCAAACCTGGAGGTTGTGAAACATATACCTCCTCTGAAATAGTGCCATAAATAAAAGCACTTTTCACATTCATTTGATAGACTGTAAATCCCATATATAATGCAAAAGCTAAAAATAAGCTAATGGCTTCAATCCTTGCTACAGGTACAAAGACTTCATCATAGTCTATCCCTTCTTCCTGTCTATAGCCTTGAGCAAAAAGCCTTGCCTTGTTCCTCACAACAACGCCTCTTTCATCCTTTTTGTTTCTGAAAACCCACCTAGTACCAATAATCTTTTTCTAGAAGGGAGATCCACAAGAATCCAAACCTTTTGTAGCTCAAGTTGCATTAACTCTTCTTGCATGGCATCTACCCAAATTTCTTCATCTAGAGCTCGAGAAATATTCTTGGGCTCTAATTGTGATAAGAAACAAGCAAACAAACAGTGTTGAGTATCCTTATGATTTGTTCTCTGCTGTTGTTTGACATAACTCACAAGTGCATGAGTTCCAATATTAGCTTGAATTTGTCTTCTGGTTTGCACAACAGACTCTGGATTTCCAATGATTTGATCTGTAGGATGGTTGTTGTTGACTTTATGAGTGGGAATAGGACTGACCTGTATTTCTGTTTCCAAGTTATTGAAGTTAGTCACTACACCCTGCTCATCATAGGAAGATTCTAAGAAGATTCCTTCCTTTGGACTAGTAAAAGCATTTTCATTATCCATTGCTTGAAGAATGAATTCTAGATAATCAACAGACTTTGTAGAGTTAGGGTTAACAGTACTTGCAGATGAAGTACCACTAGGTTCACCATGTACTGCTGAGCTTTGTGAGTTCAATGGTTCTTCTCCTGAATTCTTAGAATTAGCTTGAGATTCTTTTCCTTATCCATAAGCCTCTAGAGTTCAGTATGTGAGGCTTGATCATCATTTGGTGGTGCTTGTGGCTTCTGTTGTGGGATGAAAACTATAGGAGAGACAATAGGTAAACTTGGTTCAGATATATGAACATCATCATCATCTTTTGAATCTGATGAAGAACTTTCCTGAGTACTTGTAGATGTTGTACCAGTCTCTTTTCCTTCATTGTTAGTTTGATAATATTTTTGCACCGGATAGTAATCCATGGATTTAGTTAGATAATCCAAATCAAACATCCAAGCATAACCTGTTCTTGGGACATTGAGTTTATTCACTAAGAAATTGACATGGGCATTCTCCTCAACCCTTTTAGATGTCAAATTATAGACCCTATATGCTTTACTTTGCAAAGAATATCCTACAAGATATCTTGAATTAGATTTCCCATCAAACTTTCCCGACTGATCAAGAGTATTTAAAACAGACACATGACAACCAAATGGTTTTAAATGACTTATTGTTGGTTTAATACCAGTCAAAAGTTCATAAGGTGTTTTGTTCTGAGGCTTGGTTACTAAGACCCTATTTAGCACATAACATGCAATATTGATTGCTTCTGCCCAAAAAATGTTTGGCAAAAGAGAATCAGCTAACATAGTTTTAGCAGCATCAATCAATGTCCTATTTTTCCTTTCTGCTGCTCCATTTTATTGTGGAGTCCTAGGATTACTAAATTTTCTCTTGATTCCTTTAGACCTACAAAATTCATCAAATTTAGCATTCTTAAATTCTGTCCCGTTATCTGTCCTAATGATTAAGACTTGTTTAGTGAATTGCTTCTCAACTAAAGTGACAAAGTCCTTAGGTAATTCACTGGTCTCATTTTTATGTGACAAAAAGAAAACCCAACTGAATCTACCAAAATCATCAATTATAACTAGGCAAAAGGTCTTGTGACTAATACTCTTAACAGAAACTAGACCAAACAAATCCATATGTAAGAGTTGCAAAGGTTTAGTCACTTAGTTGACAGTCTTGGTGCTACAAGAGGTTCTATGTTGCTTACTCTTTTGACAAGCAGTATACGTGAGATCATTTTGAAAAGATTTGTTAGGTAACCCTCTAACCAAATTTCCCTTAACCAGTTTATTAAGGTTCTTAAAATTCATATGTCCTAACCTCCTATGCCATAAATTGGACTCATCATAAGAAGCTTTGGCTAACAAGCATGTAATACCACCTGTTTGAGTAATAGTGTGAAGATTAAAGGTATACATGTTTTCTTGCCTAGGCACTTTAAGCAGTACTTGATATTCCTTGTGGATCTCAAAATATTTGGAGAGTACCAAGCAGTCCGTATCTATGAAAAGTACCTTGTTCTTTTTATCACACATTTGTGATACTGAGAAGAGATTGAACTCATTCAATTCCTTAACAAAGAACACATCTTCAAACTCCAATCTTCCTGTGTTAATCTTTCTTTTTCTAGTAATCCTTCCTTTACTCCCACCAAAGGCTACTGGTCCACCTCCGAATTCTTCAAATTCAGCAAGGAAATCTTTATTCCCTGTCATGTGCCTTGAGCATCCACTATTTTAACACCCCCAAATTTACACGCAGCGGAATACATCTTTGGGTGTTAAACAATGATACAACAACACATAATTTATAAAGAACGACTCGAAAAGAGACGTTTTAAATTTATCGTTCCTAAAACATTCGTCAGAGTAGCGTAGTCCCAAGTAATCGTTACCAAAAGATAAGTTAAAACAACATATTAGTTTGTTTTAAAAATGGAACGATAAATAAATCAAAGAGTTAGAACAACAAAAGCAGTGCACAACTTCATTCCCGTGACCTCCAAGCTTCCACTTCTTGATTACCTGAAATACATGTGAGTAAAACAATCAGCAAAAATGCCGAGTGAATCTATAGGTTTATGTAATCAATTTGAACACAAGCAAAGATTATAAGTTTGTGGCATGCTTAACAAGCATCAAATAATAATTTGCATCAACAATAATAATTTTATATAGCATAAATTGCAATAAGCTCATGGAACCGAGCCCTTAGACACTCTGTTAGGTCTAATAAGACAAGAGATTTATTAATTGTCGTTACCTCCAGGTTATTGGTACATTGCCGTATACCTGACTTCTCAATACAATATGTTCAAACAGTGCGGAGGTCGGGCCTAAGCTTCTGTGACAAGTCCACACAAACTGAACCGGGGCGGCTTCCCCCATAGATCTATTAATTGTACTAGCGGTTAACCCATCATAGGTTAATTAACGGTCCATAATTGAGGCTTTAACAATGTCAATCACTTAATGCAATTTAAAGGCAACCACGGGTCCATTCAAAGAGGGACAAAGCATACCATAAAAATCTTGTGTTCTAAGTTTATAAAAACATGTATTCCCCCTCGCGGGTTTTTAAAAATATTTGAATGAGCTCAAACGAGGCTATAGACTCACCTTAAGTAGTAGAAGTAGTTGAAGACGATCGCCGATGATAGTAGATGCCCGATAAACACGACAACTGCAACCTAGCAAATAAGGTGCGTACATTAATAATCGACTCGAGAAATAAATGATACATAATAAAATCAAACTCAAGTATAAAATCACGACAACTCGAGAGAAAACGATACAAGTGGTTCTATTATACTCTCTTATACGTTGACTTTATTATTCTATGCCTTTAATAAAAATCTGCCGGAACATACCGAATGTTCAAGCCGTTTTACCATACTTAAACATATCAACTTTTTATGATACTACTCAGAGAACTTACTTACTATATGTATAAAGTCCTCCCAAGAGCCCATTAAAAGATTTTACTTCTAAAGTTCCCTGCCCGACTCATCTTTGAATCACAAAATCCGGACAGTTTAGCGACCTTGACTTACGAAACCATTTTGACCATTCTAAACAACTCCATTTATAAAACCGACACTTGATTCTAAAAATAGACTCAAAATACTAAACTTTGAGCCTGAGAACAGCCCTTGAATAATTTTGAAACTCATTTTATAGTCTTCGAGATTCGATCCAAATATCGACAACAATTTTCGGATTGTGTCAACACTCGTCTCCCGGTACACGAAAATCAAACTAGTGTATCTTCCACCTCGTTTGGAGTTGGAAGGCCTACCTTATATCAGATCAAAGCTAACGAAATTCTCTACATCATAATCCCATAATATCAATCTATATTCAGACTTAAGACCCCCGAAATTGGCCTCAAACCTACTGCCTAAAATTGACCATTTAAAAACCATACAAAATCAATTTTTCAACACATTTTACCCATTTCTATACCACTAATATGATCATTCCATCAGTCCTACACTATGATCAAACCTCTAACACACTTGCATGTACAAATCTAATAAATCAAACTCAAAAATTCAAACATGCAAACACTCCACTATGTAATATAATAAAATTAACACCCATTTATTCCTTCAAAATGAATCAAACAAGTATAGTTCATCAAGAAAATATTTTTTTTTGGAAAAATTAGTGCATGTTGAAGAAAATCATACCAATGTGTAGCCCTTTGAAAATCTAGGATGTGACTTGTTTTGTTTTTGGATGGATCAAAGTTGATCATCAAAATTTTTGATGATTTGGTGTGTGGTGGTGTACGGCCAACAAAGAGAAAGAGAGGAAGAAAATGGATTTTTTTTGTTTAAATGATTTTTATAATAAAAATGAGATAGTGGAATTTATTTATATAGTGTAAGGTTAGGATAGTTTTTGCCAATTTGTAATAGTTTTGGTCCAAAATGTAATAAAATAGTTTAAAAGGGTAGAAAATGTAAATTGTAAATTTTGAAATATTTACGAGACTCGGGTTTCGTAAAAATACTAAAAAGTTTAAACGCACACGAAAAATAATAATATAACGACTCGATACGTAATTACAACGATATCGTCGAAAGTATTAAATATCGAAACGATCGATAATAAAATATAAAATTTTAGGCATCCGTTGGTATCGCGATCACTAGTAGTCCTCGTTACTCGTCAAAATATTAAAATATAATATTTAATTTCGGTTTCAACTTAAACCGTTAAACATAATAATATTTAACGTTATAAAATACTTCAAAATAATTGAAAATAGAATTAAATTATGACATTATTTTTACGGGTTTTACATCCTCACCACCTTAAGGGGCGACGTCCCGGCGCTCAACTCGCCTCATACACGAGTTGTTCACTACCCGGAAGGATGAGGGCATTCCTTATAAAGAAGTCTTCACGTTCCCATCTGAATCTCGATCCACGATCTCCACTGGTTCTTTTACAAAACGCAACTTGTCGTCAAGTTGTATCTCACCAAAAAGGAATAAGTAAATCCTTATCCACCAATCACCCGTCAAGCTCGACACATGAAAATTTTATGAATCACACGAAGCTCATTCGACGACAAGAATAAATGACAGGATTTTCTGGTAAGTCCAGTTAAGAGGAATGTTGCAAATTAAAGGATATCCATCGGCCGGATAGCCATGGACACACATCAAAAGAACTAAAAAGAAAAACATTTTCGTCATTGGAGGGTGCTCACACACGGATCCATTCTCAAAAAAAATAATACTAGGACACAATCTCATTTCCGCTTCATGCGCAGTCAAAGACTCGATAAACATCGTCGTTGTAGGTCAAAAAGATATTACATGATACGTGTTCTACATGATCGGACGTCATCGGATGATGCCGTCTCAAGTTCTCACAACTTACGATCATCTGACTAGATCACATACCACATAAGTACATAAAAAGAAAAAGGTCGAACATAAACATCAATTATAGATCTCCACCGTTAATCATCGATAAAACCTTGAACGAACCCTTGATAATAACCAATTGATCTCAAGAGTCTTTCCACTTGCGGTGTCGGCTTCAACATACTCCTCGAGGTTGTAACGAATTTATTAACTCCATTCATTAAGAGATTCGGTCTTCAATCATTCCACAAGTACACGCATAAATCCTGGTGACACTTATCGTTTCTTCTTATACACTGCTTCCCGAGATTCATTTTAAACTCAGAATAAAATAGTGATCTTCAATACGAGGAACAGAACGAGATAAAAATAAATTCAGTAAACGTATAAACGGACAAGATGTGGTAAAATGATTTAAGGTTGACGATTGACGAGGGATCTCGACTCACGTAACGGTAAAACATAATAATTCACAATACTAGAAAAATGAGAGCGAAGAATGAATTAAATATTAACATTAAAATAACGTTTGTCACAATTATCCGTCCTGGATTTGTATTACCTTAAAACTCAGTTGAGGTACTTTCTTGATAAGGATGATATATCAAAATAGGAGTTAAATAGCTTCATAATTTATTTTGGTTGTCTTAAGAAACTTTGAAAGAAAGACATGAATTTATTTATTAAACTCATATTGATGGTTACAATTAGAAAATATAATTTCAAAATTAAATCATTATTAGGAATATAAATTAAACCGATAATTTCATTACATTTAAAGTAAAGTATGATATGTCAATTAGTTCAAAAGGTAGAGCATAATTTCATTTTAAACATTAGTTTTAGTTATACAAAATATGATGTATAAATTAGACATTTTTTTATGATGGTTATTTCGATAATTGAAAATCATTGGAAAATGTATAAAGTTCCATAAAAATTTTATAATACGTTATAGAAGTACATAAAGGTGTTTATTATTTCAAAATAAATATGAGATATATTCGGGTTTCGAAATGTGACAAGATAACAAACGAAATAGTCAACAATTAGTACGAAATCAATGGTACAAAAGGGGACGAAACAATTGTCGTATGAATTCTTAAAGAGAATAATAAAATAAAGGTGTTGATGGTAAGATGATAAGAAACAGTAGATTAAACAAGTTGTAAATTTTGTTAGTGCGGTCGGTGGTTCACCAATATCAGTTCGTTAACTTAGCGGTTGTCGATACATGATCGGAAATAAGATCCATACAAAAATTTTAACCAAAGAAAATTCCTAATAATCACTTGTAATTAAAACAAATCAAATGAACGATGTTAGTGTTTAAAGAGAGAAGTCAAAGCACGGTTCACAAGAGTGGATTTCAAGTCAAACGAGAGTGACGGACGTCATCCCAGATATATGGAAGTCACTCTAGTGATATTTCATTATTCACGTGCGGAGACATTCCAAAGATCTACCCAGTCACATAAAGAAGATTGGACGAGAAGGAAGGATAAAACATCGAGACTTTCAAGTCATTTATCAACAGTCAGTAATTAGACGAACGGTCAAAAGAAATCAGTTACAAGACAAAATGAAGTAACAAGTGGAAAAACGATCGTCGAGTAAAAACGTATTCGTAAGCGCGTAATTCGTTCAAGAAAAGGCAATATAACGTATGCGGATGCATAGAAATTGCGCTACTTGCATAAAATATAAAGGTTTTCAAAACTTCTTTTCACTTTATTTCATTTTATTTTTCTTTATCATAAATACAAGTAAAAAGTTGATTATTATCAAGATTTTTAAGGTGACTACCATTCAGCCTAGCATGGCTCCTTCTAAATTAGACATAGGTGATCAGGCCTGTATAATTTAGGGCTAGCAATGCAGTGCTTCATTTCGTCGAAGAGTATTACGTTCCTTATGTTTATATATAGACCATGCTATTTGTAAAATGGAATTTAAAAATAGTTTATAAATTTATAGGATACAAGTAATTTGTGAGATACTCAATAAGCAACTATTAATGTTACGAAAAGTATTTAATAAGACCAAAGTAGAAACAATTGGTGAAAATAATCGTAAAACATTATCAGATTTAGTTATAAGGAGACATTATGGCAACGTATAAAGTAGCCAAAGGTTTGCAAAAAGAATGGCAAATAGTAGCTCATAAGAAAACCAATGAAATGGTTACAAATTGTTAAGGTTTCAAAAGGTTATAAGGTTTAGACGAAAACGCCATGAGACACCTGATAAGAATATTGACGAAGAATATGAAGGCAAAACTTCAAAACTCAACCCAAATCAGTTGAAGGTTAGAAGAAAACAAAAATAAAATAACATCGAATGACAAATGAGTAAAATATATAAAAAGAATAAATCAATCCATATGTGTATTCTATGTAAGATACTCGACACAACATGCTTTTAAGAAAGTATATTATTCATTTTTAAATTACACCATTAATCCGGTAATTGTTAATCATGTAATGTTTCTATTTTTAAACATTTTCACACGCAACTAGTATTCATTAGTTGTAAAATAATATTTGTTAAAATTTTACGATCTCAAATGAAATCAAAACTGCTTATAAACGTTTAAAACTCATGTTCTAAATTTTTTTATCAGATTTAACTTTTAATATGAGCCGATTAATTGACCCGATAAACGACATCTCCAAGACTCGGAGTCTAAAGCATTTTGATGCAAAACAATGTTTCAGACGACTTTCTAGTTTTCCCCGAGACCTGAAACCCAATATAAAATGACCAAAATACCCCTGCAAGTTCTGTACAGGTTTGACTATTTTATTTTAAAAATGCATGTTTTACTTTTAAGGTTTGACCTGTTTATACAGACCCTGCAGTTTCTCCATTAAATATATTTTTCAACACTTCCTAACGGCTCAAAATATATATACACACATGTCTTGTGGATTTTACAACAATGAAAAATAAATCTCATAATGAGCATCAAATAAAAATATAGCATAATGAATAACAGAAGATGCTTCGAGGTATTCAACACGAAATTTAGGAAGCAAAACGGTGAATGACGTTCGTAATTTAAGTTTCAAGGTGCAATGTAGGCAAATCTCCTTGGTGCCACGATTGTCCAAAACACAACACATAACAAGAAAAGAATGGAACATCATAGGTTGCGTTCCGGGAGCAAGAAAGTTAATGGGAGAGGATAATACGAGTTTATAGATGTAAAATCGTATTTCAATCTAGCGCCATAATCTAGACGATGATTTATAAAATGACGATGACGTTACCGAGATATAAGCGAACAATACACTTCGGAGTCGATACATATAAATGTCAACGAATTAAATCTTCGCATGCCGTGTAAAACGGTGATAAAAATTAACAAAATATTATGAAAAACCATGATATTATTCAACACGATTATAGGAAATGTTTCAAAATATGTGACTCACTAATACATAGCTTTTGGCTAAGTATAAAATCTTATCGTCCGAATCTTTTCTAATTGACTATTGGTAGAAAGTGCGACTCAATTGTTCTTGGTGGAATAATAAATGGTTTGGTTGATTATCTATTTTAAACTAATAGCAAATAAATGTAAATGTCGTAGAGTAAAGTAAAAGCTTTAAAGATTAAACTAAAGTAACGAGTGAAAAGTAAATGATTGAAAACTTAAAGAAAAGATTAGAAAAATACTAGAAAACTTAATGAAACTAACACTTGAAAACTTTGCAAAAACAAGAAATTAAGTCCGTCGGAACCCATGGTCGGAATCCCGTTGGAATATGCTGATCGGAATAGGCTGATCGGAATACACCCTAACCCTCGTCGGAATACTGCTGCAATCGGAATTCCTGATCAGAATCCAGTAAAAGAAGGTAATCGGAATATGGTAAAATTGCCCAATCGGAATGATTAGGAAATAAGGCTAATCGAATCACCACAATCGGAATATGCAAGAATCTCCTAGATCAGAATACCAAGGTGCAAATCAGAAAGTTATAACCCTAATCCGATCAGGGTGATCGGAATGAGGGGGTAGACGTCGGAATACTCCAATCGGAAAAGGGTTTACCCTTTTCCGATTAATAAGGGATTCGAAAATAAGCTAGGCAATAAGCTATTAGGAATAAGCTATCACCAAAACTTGAACGAATCTAAAGTGAAACGGACTAAATAAGCACAACTAACAACTTTTTCAACTTAAAATAAGCAATCTTATAAATCAAACTATAAAAAGATAAACTTTTTAAGAAAACTTTTAAAAAGTAAATAAGCTAAACATATAAACAAGCCAATAAGCACAAAGATCTTAAAGCTTATTCGTATGAAAACTTAAGTAGGAATAAAAGGATTAACTTTTAGGCACGAAAACATTAAGAACAACACGGATCAAATAGATTTCACACCAAAAGTCAACTAAAATCAAAGAAAGGTAGAAGGAGATGAAAGATTAAAAACTTAACTTGAACTTGATTAATGAAATCCAAATACAAAAGGTTTAATCTTGAAAGATTAAAAGAAAGAAAAGATGAAAAATTAGTGAGAGAAAGTTGAGAACTTTCTCTCTCTAAAACTAGAAAGAAAAATGAAAAATGAAACTAACTACTAAAAACTAACCAAAAACTAACCAACCCTCCTAATGTGTATTAGGAGGGTATTTATAGGGAAAATGGGAAGGTGTGCATGTGTTGCCTCTTCTTTCTTTCTTCACGTCTTCTCGACTCGATTTAATTCTTTGTCTTTTCTCGACGTCGTCTCGGGATTTGAACTTGTCTTAATAATTTTCTTCTTTAATTTAGACTTGAGTTCTTCGACTTCATTAAACTTCCGTCTTTAGACTTTTTCTTCGATAAATCTTCAGAATAGGCCTTGGACATCCGTTCTTTAAGCACTCTTGATCTTTTGACTTCGTCTTTTCTTGTTTTTCTTCGATAAAAGCCCGTGAAAGCCCGTGTTTTCTTCATTTTTCTTCTTTTGGTCCTAAAACACAATAAAAACACAAACCACGCATAATTCCGACTTTTACGACATAAATTACACGTTTTGGTCTTGTTATTATTGTAAATAAGTGGTAAAAGGATAAGTGTATTCATACTTATTAAATCCCCTACACTTGACCATTGCAATGCCCTCATGCAATGCATTAATTTTAAAGCACGGTTTTACATTTTCCATCATAAATAACCCACCTTGGCCTTTATTAAATACAAAACATTTATGGAAAGTAAAAAGATAAAAAAGTAAAGAAATCAAAGACTTACATTGGGTTTTGGCAGCCATGAACGTTTATCATCCTCAAGTTTCACGTTCCCCATACCAAGCTTAAAAACGAGATCATTGTTATTATAAGTTAGCGAACTAACGCGAATTCATGTGGGCCAATTATTTACTTAGACTCCCTTATTCCTAGGTGTATCTCTTTTTTTTATTTTTGTCTTGAATGATCACGAGGATGCATTGTTTGACTTATTTTGATAGTTATTTAGGTCGAAAATAAAGTGAACGATTTAATCAATAGTTAGCTAAAGGACAAAATCTTTTAAAACTGCTTCTCAGGACCTCATAAAGTTTATATCTTGGCATAACTCGCTTCACGATTTGATACCTTTCTCGGACCGATATTTGGCAGCGATTTCATACTTCAAATCTTTGAGAGACGTTCTTGAAATTATGGTTTTCTCTTCATAATAGGAATTTCTTCACTTGATGTTTTGAGAGATTCTTCATCTTTGGACCACGACTTCTTCATTTTTCTCCAATCTTTATTTTGGACTTTGATATACAACGATCCGCCTCCTTTTAGGACTTGGATATATTTATCCTCATACCTTGTTAGGGCCTTTTTGGATAGACTTCTCCATGATCTTTAGCGGAGTATTTGCTTTTCGTCGTGTGTCTCGATCCTTCATATTGATTTTCGATAAATGATTCTTCACATCACTTTTGTATCTTTAGCAACAAAATGTAGCCCTCATGCCTTGTTTGGGCCTTTTCGGACTCGCCAATCTTCGCATCCCGCTTCAATAAGTTATGCCTTGGCTATGAACTCTAATTAATACCGAGCAACGTTTAAACGATCTTGGGCTAGAAGCTAAGTAACTTTTCAAATCTTACAACCTTATTTATTGCAGATAAATTTATTAACAAGCGATGGGAGAATAGGCTCATAATTCACTCACATAAATTCACGAAAGAATACCAAACTTATAATTGACTCTATCATCTCTCGTCCTCCACAATTTAAAATCTCAAGGAATGAGACTAGTGGATGCTTAGCCTATTAAATCAAAGTTTTGGGTTTTCGAGTCGTCTATAGGATCTTGCAAACTCTTAGACTTTTTCAAGTTTAGAAATCGCATTTTAAAGTTCCCTTGATAAACGACTCTCTAGGATCAATTATAGGAACTTGCGAAAAGTTCTTGTTCTTAACCCGTGAGAGTTAAGACTTACGCGTTTTATAGCTCCCTATATAAAAGCCTAGAAAAACTTGACTTAAACACGTTAAAGATACTAGCTACAGTAAACTTAGATAAGTAAACTCGGGTTGAGTCAAAATGTTCACGACTAAGAAAAATTTAAAACCACTTTATTTAAGCAAGGAAAGAAAATAATCATAACAAAGGAAAATACAACTATACAACTAGGCCAAAATAGATTAAAATTTTTGAAAAATGTCGAAAAATCAAATTTTCCGATTAAAATAAGGGCAAATTCATGGAAAAGACCACTTACTTCGGTAGAAGTCCCCCCTACACTTAATATAAACATAGTCCTCAATGTTTAAGCATGTGGGAGTAAACTCCCCTACACTTAGGACATTGTGCACTTTGTTTAAATCTTGCTAAGGAAAGGACAACTAAAGTGATTTCAATGTGAACATATAAAATATGAAATATTGAATCACAAGAGTTTAGGATAGAACCGGGAAGATGGGAACACGGGATCACGGTTCGTCAAATGTCATCAAGAGTGGATCATTGAAGCTTGAATCCCTGTAGAGAATAAGAAACAAGACAACAAACACATGCGGGGCTCACCCCTATACTTATTATGAAAGCAGTAAAGGATAGATCACGGGTTGCCTCTCGAGAAGCGCTTGTTTTTGTTCACCGAGTCACGAGCCTGACTCGACCCAAAAATTAGTTCATGGGAAACGTGGTGAGGGATGGAATCATCTCATGAGAGATGTCCTCACCAAAGTACAGCTTCAAACGCTGGCCATTCACCTTGAAATTGGGCCCATTTGGCTGAGAAAGCTCAATGGTCCCATATGAAAAGATTTTGGCGACGGTGAATGGACCAGACCAACGGCTCTTCAACTTGCCCGAGAAGATCTTCAACCGAGAGTTAAAAAGTAAGACTTGATCACCAACATGGAACTCTCGGTTCTTAATCCTTGCATCGTGGATGATCTTGGTCTTCTCTTTGTAGATCAGCGAGTTCTCATAAGCTTCATTCCTTAGTTCATTTAGCTCATTGAGTTGAATCTTCTGAAGATCACCGGCTTTGTTGATGTCGAAGTTAGCCCACTTCAAGGCCCAGTACGCCTTGTGTTCCAGCTCGATAGGGAGGTGGCATGCTTTCCCGTGCACAAGACGATAAGGTGTACAACCGATCAGTGTCTTATAAGCAGTACGGAAAGCCCACAGAGCATCATCTAACTTATCGGCCCACGCGGCGCGATGCTCTTCCACAGTACGCTCCAAAATTCGCTTCAATCCACGGTTCGACATTTCGGCTTGACCATTGGTTTGAGGATGATAAACGGTGGAAATACGATGATTAACACCGTACTTAGCCATGACTCTTGCAAATTGATCATTGCAAAAATGAGTCCCGCGGTCACTGATTATAGCACGAGGAACGCCGAATCGAGCAAAGAGCTGCTTCAAAAAGTTCACAACCACCCTCGCATCGTTCGTAGGGAGAGCCTTAGGTTCAACCCATTTAGAAACGTAGTCAACGGCTACGAGGATGTACTTGTTCCCTTTGGATGATGGAAAAGGCCCCATAAAGTCGATGCCCCATACGTTAAAGATTTCACATTCTTGTATGAAATTCTAAGGCATCTCATCTTTATGTGTGATCTTGCCTTGTCTTTGGCAAGCATCACAATGTTTAACCATATTGTGAGCGTCACGATAAATGGTGAGCCAATAGAATCCAGAGTCGAATACTTTCTTCGCGGAGTAATTGGGACCAAAGTGACCACCGGTGGGTCCTTTATGGCAAGCATCAAGGATTTGAACCGCTGCTGGCCCATCAACACATCGACGAATAATCAGATCAGCACATTGTTTGAAAAGGTAAGGGTCGTCCCAGAAAAAATGTTCAATATCTTTAAAGAACTTTTTCTTTTGTTGGGACGTGAGCCCTTCCTTGAGAATCCCACCCGCTAAGTAGTTTGCAATGTCCGCAAACCACCAGGTGTCATCGAGATTTGGATTGATAGACATTAAGGCCTCAAGGGGAAACGAGTCATTGATCTCTTTGTTCGGATGATCCCCTTGATAAGGATCCTCAAGTCTACTGAGATGATCCGCGGCTAGGTTTTCAGCTCCCCTTTTGTCACGAATTTCAATGTTGAATTCTTGAAGGAGCAAAACCCAACAAAGAAGTCTTGGCTTAGAATCTTGCTTAGTTAACAAGTACTTCAACGCGGAATGGTCGGTATACACGATGGTGGTGGAAAGGACAAGATAGGGGCGAAATTTCTTAAAAGCATAGACAACAGCTAAAAGCTCTTTTTCGGTTGTCGTATAATGCAATTGAGCCCCCGTCATTGTCTTGCTAGCGTAATGGATTGGTTGGAAGTGTTTATTCACTCTTTGGCCCAAAACCGCTCCAATAGCAAAGTCGCTAGCATCGCACATCAATTCAAAAGGTAGCTCCCAATTAGGGGTAACCAAGACGGGTGCCTTAGTTAGCTTATCCTTGAGAAGATTGAAGGCTTCAAGACACTCTTTGGAAAAGATAAAAGGAGTATCTTTTTCCAAGAGGTGGGTCATCGGGCGAGCGATTTTAGAAAAATCCTGAATGAAACGACGATAGAAGCCCGCATGACCGAGGAAACTTCTCACACCCTTCACGGTTGAAGGTGGAGGCAATTTAGCAATAACATCGACTTTAGCACGGTCCACTTCAAGACCGGCTTTGGAGATTTTGTGTCCTAGCACGATGCCCTCTTTTACCATGAAATGGCATTTTTCCCAGTTTAGAACAAGGCGAGTGTCTTCACACCGCTTAAGCATACGTTCTAAATTGGCAAGGCAAGCAGAGAAAGAATCGCCATAAACCGAGAAATCATCCATGAAGACTTACATAGTTTCTTCAACCATGTCATGGAAGATAGCCATCATACACCTTTGGAAAGTCCCAGGAGCATTGCATAACCCGAAAGCCATTCGTTTGTAGGCAAATTTTCCATAAGGACAAGTGAATGTGGTTTTCTCTTGGTCTTTGGGATCGATGGGAATTTAAAAATACCCAGAGAAACCGTCTAAAAAGCAGTAATAGTCATTACCCGCTAGACGTTCAAGCATTTGGTCCATGAAAGGAAGGGGAAAATGATCCTTTCTCGTAGCATCATTGAGTTTGCGGTAGTCTATACAAACTCTCCACCCTGTAACGAGACGAGTAGGAATCAACTCGTTGTTTTCATTGGGAACAACGGTGATTCCGCCTTTCTTAGGCACACAATGGACGGGACTAACCCATGGTGAATCCGAGATAGGATAAATCATTCCCGCATAAAGAAGTTTGATAACCTCTTTTTTGATAACATCATGGATCTTAGGATTCACCCTTCGTTGGCTTTGAATAGTGGGTTTAAAGTTGTCCTCCATGAGAATTTTGTGTGTGCAGAAGTGAGGATCAATTCCACGAATATCAGAGATCTTCCAAGCAATCGCTTTCTTGTGATTCTTCAGCACGGCGATAAGTCGGGATTTTTCTTCTTCTTTCAAGTCCTTAGCGATGATGACCGGTAACGTCTTGTTGTATTCAAGGAAAATGTACTCAAGATGAGACGGTAGGTCCTTAAGCTCTAAATCCGGAGGATTGTCCACGGAAGGCGTAATCAAATTCGGATCATCGGTAGAGATAGACTTAGGAGACTGCGGAGAAATATGGTCCTCATTGAGAAGTTTCTCAATGGTACGAATATCTTCATCCCAATCGGTGGGAGAATCGTTATACTTAAGATCGAGAGGACCCAAGCTAGCTTCAAAATCATCTAAGTCACTTTCTCCAAAAGGAGTCAATGACGGAGCAATTGAGGCAACGGTCTCAACAATGGGTAGAGAAGAAGAATAACCACTTTTACAAGCGTCTTTGAAATGTTCTTCACAAGCCTCATCAAGAACATCAATGAAATTAACACTCTCGTTTTTTGAAGGCTGCTTAGAAAGTTTACCCATGTTGAATACGATTTTATCGTCACCAACTCTCATGATTAATTCGCCAGCGGCTACATCAATGAGAGTGCGACCGGTCCTCAAGAATGGACGTCCAACGATTAATGGAACACGGGGGTCCATCTCGTAGTCAACGATAACAAAATCCGCCGGGAAGGTGAATTTGTCGACACCAACGAAGACGTCTTCGGCTATCCCCACTGGATAAGCAACCGTACGGTTGGCTAATTCCAAAGTCATTCGTGTGGGGAGTAGCTCGGGGAGAGATAATTGCTTCCAAACACTTAATGGCATTAAGTTAATACTAGCACCTAGATCGGCTAGGGCCATGCAATTCTCTACTCCCGGGAAGTTGCAAGGAATCAAGAAACGACCCGGATCACCAAGTTTGGTTGGCAATTTCCTTAAGAGCACTGCTGAGCAATTCTCATTAAGTTGGGTCTGAGCAATATCGAGAAGTTTCTCCTTATCACTGAGAAGATCTTTAAACATTTTAGCATATTTGGGCATGTGAGCGAGAGCCTCAGCAAAGGAGATATTGAAATTCAGTTGTTTGAACATTTTAAGAAAGTTCGAAACCTGAATATCATCCTTGTTCTTCAATTTCTCTTTCCTCAACCTCAAAGGATAAGGTATATTGGGTTGAGATGAAGGCTTTGGGAAAGAATTCTCACTCACATCCTTGGGTGGAGGAGGGGTAGAAGTAGAAGGTGGTGGAATTGGAGAAGTAGAAGTTGGAGGAATCGGAGAAGGAGACTCGTTTTCCTTTGTCAGAATCACCGGTGTAGGTGTAGGAAGCTCGGGTTCCTTTAAACCTTTTCCACTGCGAGTGGTGATTGCTTTCATCTCCCCTCTTGGATTAGCAACGGTGTTACTCGGAAGAGAACCCAATCCAGAGGCTTGATTACTAGGGAAGAAACTAGCCATCATATTCCTCAAGTCATTCGTTTGACTTGCCAAAGTGTTTCGCATATCAGCTCGAAGATCATTCCCTTGCTTCACCATATCCGCTTTCATGTTGGCCATTTCCTGCTGAAGATTTTGCACGATCACATCATTAGTCCTCATGTAGGTTTCAACATCTTGGTGTAAGGCTGTAGGTTGGTTGAGAGGAGGAGCATGGTAGGCGGGTGGTTGATAAGCAGGTTGTTGGTAAACTTGGTTGTTTCTTTGAGGTGGATATGGGTTTCTTTGGTTTTGATATGGAGTTGGAGCACGTGGTTGGTTTTGATTGTTGCGATTGTGGTTGTTCGGGTTTTGTGGGGGGAAACCGGGTGGTGAAAGAAAGTTGTTTGAGCGATAGCTAAGCAAGTTGTGGTCACCTTGAGGACGTGCTTGATAGCTTCCTGTAGCATAGGTACCGATGGCGGCATACACATTTTCCGGATTGTCGTGAGTCGAAGGACAATCGGTGTATGAGTGAGATCCCCCGCATATATCACAAGATTGGCTCAAAACATTAGCTTGGGCATTGAATTGTTTGGTATTGTTGGCAGTTTGTAAAGCAGATTCCACAAGCGAAGTAAGCTTATCAATTCTTTTGTCGGCATCACTAGTACTAGCACTTGCTACATTAGTTCTAACACTCTTGGTTTGTACTCTAGATTTGTTCTCAATAATATCCCAAGCAGCATTAGAAGACTTAACCAAAATATTACCCCCCCCCCCCCCCGAGGCACTGTTTATTGAATCTTGGTCATTCATGCTTAAACCATTATAAAAAGTATTGATTTGATGTACTTTTGTTAAACCATGTTGTGGACACTTTCTTAAAAGTTCCTTAAAACGGTCCCAAGATTCACTAAAAGACTCACCGTACTTTTGTTCAAAGGTAATTATTTCATTCCGCAAAGCGGTAGTACGTGAGGGTGGGAAAAAGTAGTTGATAAACTTGGTCTCTAAATCCGTCCACGTAAGAATACTTTGTGGCGGTTCCTTATCAAGCCAATTACGGGCTTGTCCCTCTAAAGAGAAAGGAAAAAGTTGCAAGCGAATCAGTTCTTGTGATACCCCATTGTACTTAACCGTATTGGTAAGCTGAAGAAACCTTTTAATCTGGTCATGAGGATCATCAAGTGAGCGGCCCAAGAATGGTTGAGCAGAGACCATTTGTATAAAGCCAGATTTGAGTTCAAAGTTGTTGGCTCCAATCTCAGGGATGACAATTGCATCGGTGTTGCCTTCTACGTGCGATTGCAAAAGCTCGATCATTGGTTGATTGTCCATGGTGACAATTGGTTGAGTAATGACTTCGGCTTGAGCTACTCTCTTCTTACGAGCACGAGTACGCATGCACACCTACAAAAGGATTAGAAAGATAGAAAAGAAATATTTTTGGTTTTTATGGTTTTTCAATTTTTTTTGTATTTATGAAAATTTTATAGCAAGGAAAATAATGTTCAAAGATGAACGGATCCCAAAATCCAACGCGTCTCTCACTAAAAACCTTTAATCTTAACGAAAAGAGCCGGCAGCGGCGCCATTTAATACATAGCTTTTGGCTAAGTATAAAATCTTATCGTCTGAATCTTTTCGAATTGACTATTGGTAGAAAGTGCGACTCAATTGTTCTTGGTGGAATAATAAATGGTTTGGTTGATTATCTATTTTAAACTAATAGCAAATAAATGTAAATGTCGTTGAGTAAAGTAAAAGCTTTAAAGATTAAACTAAAGTAACGAGTGAAAAGTAAATGATTGAAAACTTAAAGAAAAGATTAGAAAAATACTAGAAAACTTAATGAAACTAACACTTGAAAACTTTGCAAAAACAAGAAATTAAGTCCGTCGGAACCCCTGGTCGGAATCCCGTCGGAATATGCTGATCGGAATACACCCTAACCCTCGTCGGAATACTGCTGCAATCGGAATTCCTGATCGGAATCCAGTAAAAGAAGGTAATCTGAATATGGTAAAATTGCCCAATCGGGATGATTAGGAAATAAGGCTAATCGGAATGTAACACAAATCACCACAATCGGAATATGCAAGAATCTCCTAAATCGGAATACCAAGGTGCAAATCAGAAAGTTATAACCCTAATCTGATCAGGGTGATCGGAATGAGGGGGTAGACGTCGGAATACTCCAATCGGAAAAGGGTTTACCCTTTTCCGATTAATAAGGGATTCGAAAATAAGCTAGGCAATAAGCTATTAGGAATAAGCTATCACCAAAACTTGAACGAATCTAAAGTGAAATGGACTAAATAAGCACAACTAACAACTTTTTCAACTTAAAATAAGCAATCTTATAAATCAAACTATAAAAAGATAAACTTTTTAAGAAAACTTTTAAAAAGTAAATAAGCTAAACATATAAACAAGCCAATAAGCACAAAGATCTTAAAGCTTATTCGTATGAAAACTTAAGTAGGAATAAAAGGATTAACTTTTAGGCACGAAAACATTAAGAACAACACGGATCAAATAGATTTCACACCAAAAGTCAACTAAAATCAAAGAAAGGTAAAAGGAGATGAAAGATTAAAAACTTAACTTGAACTTGATTAATGAAATCCAAATACAAAAGGTTTAATCTTGAAAGATTAAAAGAAAGAAAAGATGAAAACTTAGTGAGAGAAAGTTGAGAACTTTCTCTCTCTAAAACTAGAAAGAAAAATGAAAAATGAAACTAACTACTAAAAACTAACCAAAAACTAACCAACCCTCCTAATGTGTATTAGGAGGGTATTTATAGGGAAAATGGGAAGGTGTGCATGTGTTTCCTCTTCTTTCTTTCTTCACGTCTTCTAGACTCGATTTAATTCTTTGTCTTTTCTCGACGTCGTCTCGGGATTTGAACTTGTCTTAATAATTTTCTTCTTTAATTTAGACTTGAGTTCTTCGACTTCATTAAACTTCCGTCTTTAGACTTTTTCTTCGATAAATCTTCAGAATAGGCCTTGGACATCCGTTCTTTAAGCACTCTTGATCTTTTGACTTCGTCTTTTCTCGTTTTTCTTCGATAAAAGCCCATGAAAGCCCGTGTTTTCTTCCTTTTTCATCTTTTGGTCCTAAAACACAATAAAAACACAAACCACGCATAATTCCGACTTTTACGACATAAATTACACGTTTTGGTCTTGTTATTATTGGAAATAAGTGGTAAAAGGATAAGTGTATTCATATTTATTACTCACACAATAGCGGTTAGTCTATTCCAAGGACACATTGAGTTAAACAATGGTCTAGAGACTACGTTTCAAGACGTCCAAGCACAAACAGCCGGAAAGCGATTTGGATATCTATATGGATATCTCAAAGGGTTAAACAATGAACATAGCACACACAGATGAAGGTATGTAAGGTCATAATATAAAATTTTTACAATAAAGCAATTTAAATACTTCAAAAGTAAATACAGAAAGATCTTGCAAATTCATTGTATTTATTTAAGTTAATCATTAATAAATGATAAACTTTTATCGAAAAGTTTAACGACATAAATATATATCGATAAATGGATCCTAGATATAAATATATATCCATAAATGGATCAAAGCATTTATTTATAAATACTTGTCAATAAGGTATACGTAATAACGTATACGAAAATTGTAATCTCGGAAGTAGCTTGAACCTGAAGTCATGCGAAGTTATGTGCACCGACTCTTTGAAAAATTAAAACAGACAGTTATAGTTTAGGTTTTTAAAATAAAGACCTAGTTGTCTATAACTCATGGCTCTGGTACCAATCTTTAACACCCCCAAATTTTCACGCAGTGGAATACATCTTTGGGTGCTAAAGAATGATACAATAACACATAATATAACACCCCCAAATTTATACAACTCAATACAGTGGAAGACTAGTTGGTGTTACGGGATAGCACATTACTCACATCATAGACAAGGCATAAAAATCGCGTCGTTTAATAATAAATCATTTCCATTCATAAATATCAAAGTTACATCGGTCCCAAGTCATATTATTTCATACAAAGTTTTACAAAGTATTTGAATGGAAAATATTGTTTAAGTGTGGGCCATGAATTCTTGTTGTCTTCCCGAGAATTACCTTCAAGTACCTGATATAAAACATGTTAAAAGAAAAGGTCAGCGATAACGCCGAGTGAATTCATAGAGTTTAATAAATTCCATCAATATAATATCAGTATAAAATTATTACTGAAAATCATTTTGTACAAATCATTTTAATAGGCCATAAAATAGCCAAAGTCATTTTACACAAATCTTCGTCAAAATCATAATATAGGCATTTGCCTTAAAAATCATTATACGAGCCAATGTCGTAAAAACATCATACAATACGTCTTATGACGTTGTATAAAAATAAAAAAAACCGTTATATGAGTATGGTTATGAAAACCAAAACACAAACATAATATCAATAGTATGACCCTGTATTGCTAGTCAGGAAATACATCGTAATTCGGAGCGTCTAGTAGTATTTCATTAGTTTTGGATTATTATAAGCCGCATGACATTGTTACCTTACTAAACCAACAACGGGTAGCTAACCCGATACTCAATTTGCCCACTTAAAGTAGCGTGTCGTCACAAAGGTCACGCTATGGAAATCTTCTCATACATAAATTCGCTTACCAATCAATGTGGCACGACAGGGATCAACCGTCAAGGCGCGAACTGGGGTGATCGTCCCCAAATAGTACTATTATATGCACAAGCGTCTACCAAATACCGGTAGTTCACAATTCATGCTAATGGGACTTTTAGTGACATAACCTAACTTTAATAATCCATTTAATTTCATCTATCGGGCCCTTTAATCATTTATCGGGTCATACAATCGGGTCATTCATTCATTCGGGTCCAAAATCAATAAACAAACAATCGGGACAAATGGTGTCCTATTTTATAAAAACTAACATGTTATCTCCCTCGCGGGTTTATAAAACATTTATAAAAAACATTTAAAAGAGTGCGAGGCTATGAACTCACGTTGATGTGGGAAGGCGATTATCGGCGAATTGGATTCACGGTACGTGCTTCAATCACGGAAACCTAGACAAATAATACTCGTCTTAGACTCTTGTCCAATGACTTTATAAAAACAACAATTATGTATACATATGATGATTATATATATATGATGATTAAGTGGGTTTACATATTCTCATTAACTCGTTTTTGTGTTATGTGTCGATAACTTTTATACTAGTTTTCTCGTTTTACCTTTTTACGTGTTTTAGGTCCAATAAGCCTATTATAAGTTCTTAACTTGTATTAATCCTTGTTATACTTATATTATCAGTATCTACACTTTACAAGTTGGGCCTAAAAGGGTTAAGTCCAATAAATAAGTTTATAAGTGTTTTTAGTCCATTTTTGTTGTATTATTAGTCTAATAACGTTAATTTAGTCCGTTAACGTCCGTATGTCCTATAGTTCGGGTCTTATCGGTTTTTACTTGTTATACATGTTTATATATCAGTATATAAGTTTTATAAAGTTTAAATTAGACGGTTCCAACCATCTAAGTTTTATTTAACAAAAACGTTAATTTTACGGTAATAGCCGAAAAAGTCATAAAAATCATGTTTATAGTTTTATAACTTATAAAACTTAACAAGTTACCATTTTTATAAAATGTCCACTTATTTACCATTGTACATATTTATATAAATGTATTATATAAGTTAGTGGGTTTTAATTTATATTTTATACTATTAAATTTTGAGTGCTTATATAATAGTATTATTCTTTAATTTCTAAAATCTGATTTTTATCTTCACTTTCACCAAAACTGCCATATCTAGAGTTCTATATGGAGATAGAAGCTCAAATTTTTATCACATAAACTAAATGATATGTGCTCCATTTAACTCCCATATAACAACTGTTGAATCATCCTCTAAGTATTTTCCAAAAATCGTCCAAAACAGTGAACTCATATTTGTACCTTAAACTTGTTTTGATCATATCTCACTCATTACAATGATTCCATTGCATGGCCAACTCTCACATGTGTACAAGACTTATAGCTTACTGTAAATGGATTCTACGTCATCATTTTATCAGTTCATGACATGTTTCTTTACTGTTTTATACAGCCAACATTTTTAAGCAAGATTTTAGCCTTGTTCTTTTTAGATTTTTCACCTTTTTAATCATGTTTATCAACACCAAATCCCCACATAACATTTTTATCATCATATAATCATCATATAAATATACAATAGGAAATAAAATACATGTTTACACAATCAAAATAACAAGAAGAGGAGGAGGACAATCTTTATACCACCAAGTTGATGTAGGTTATGATTTGGACATGGTTTTTGATGGAGAAACTTGTGAATAACCATGACCATCTTCTAGACCACCATTCTTCATAAACACTTTGTGGAAAATCAGCCCTACTACTCCATGAAAACTCTTCCTTTGATGTTATAAGCACCACCATTCAATAGGGTTTCAAAAGGGCTTCAACATATGTGTATATAACATAGGATTTCATGGTTAATTTTTGATCAAAATGGAAGTTTAGGGTGGAGTATGGACGGCATAAACAAGAAAGGGGGAGAGAGTTGTAGCTAGTTTTGCATGTGTGAAATGATGTGTGTGAAGGTTGCTAATGGTTTTGGCAAGTTAGTGGAAAGTTAGCTTAATGTGTAAGCTTAATGGACAAGTGTCCATATGGAGTGAAAAGTTTTGCCACCAAGGGTGTTAAGTGGCTTACTTTGGCCGGTTTTGATGGGGGTGGGGCAAGTGTCCCACTTGTCTCATCCCCATTTATTTACGGGTACTCCTCGATTCTAGTTTCCTCGATTTGCGTGCCCTCGGGTCGTTTTACGAAAAACGTTTTTATAAATTATGAATCAACGTCACAAAACGAATCCAATAAAAATTGTCTCATAAAAAACGGAGTTCGAAAACGTAAATACGTAATCCTAAGGTTTCCGGTTTAGTCGTAAAGGACGTTAAAATAAAATCGTAAGTCCTAATCTCTTCTCATAAATTTGTGAGTTTATGAACCAACACAAATTTAAAACTCCAAAATAATATTCACGGATAAATTTATTTTCTGAAATGTCGGACTTTCACCAAAGACGGTGTATGTAAACGTAAGCACGTAACGTAGAATCCTCCTGTTTAGACGTAGTCGATGCTACTCCAAGACGTAAATCCAAATTTCTTTCCAAAAATAAGTGAGTTCATATTGTAACATTAAAATAATGTTTTCAAATAAACATTCGAGAATAAAATATCAACCATAAATTGACGGATTGTCACAGCATTTACCCCTAAACAGGATCTTTGTCCTCAAAGATCATCTTACTACTCGCTTCTTATAGAGTTAAAGCCATGTGGGTATTTCCTCCACATTCGGTCTTTTCTCACAAGTGTAATTCATTACAATACGCGAGTTTCATCAAACATAACTACGGGAATAAGATCAGGCTTAATGTTGACTTACTTTCTCTATCCATGATGTTCACGGGTTTTTGAAGAATGTAACTTTTCGCCGATTTAAGCTTTACTAAGAACAATCAGATTTTCACTTGATATATATTCCATCAAGTTCGATTTACGAAACATAATTCACGCAGTTCTTGAAGTCCTAGGGTAGATCCAGCTTATATGCCTTTCAAACCAATCTTTTACATCATCTCAATGGTCCCATACAACGGGGACTTATATCCCATGATTTGTTAGATCATGAATTCATTTTTTTTCCAAGGTTAAAAATTGTGGCATAACTTTGCTACCCAATTGGCACTTCAATATCTACATTTCATATTCACATAACCTCTTGCCCACTATCGGCAGTTAGTAATCAAATCCTAATTTCAACAATCATTTCAGATCTCACGGGTCGAGTATTTTGCAAGGATAGGTTCGCCATCATAGGAAACCTTAAACCTAAAAGACATGTCCAACTCACAATGGGTGTATGTCGGATGTCTTCATCTCAACTCTTGCTTATAGATGCTCTAATTTCTAAATCTTAACAAGATTCGATCTCGATCCTAATACGATAGTTATCAAGGATAATCTCTCCAAAGGAAAACGACTATACGGTCTATTACCAAAGGTCAATCATTCAAACATAAAACAACACTTATATTACTTTGTATCGTTACTTTACCTTGTCCCTTCGATTTGGGGTGGTACATAGTACTCTCATCAAGGTTCGTTCTCAATGATTTCTGAGCAAATCTCAGAAATTCGATGCGAAGCGAGGATCTTGATAAAGATGTTCGATACAGGCACACTATGTTTACATAACTCTTTTGCATTTATCATTAACGGGAATGATATTAGCAGATTTGGTCAGTCTGTCGACGATGACCCAAATCAAATCAAATTCAGATGATGGCCTTTGCAATAGCTAGACGTTTACTAATGTATGAGGCGATCTCTGCCTTCATAATTGCCATCAGTATAACTTCTTCAGACAAAAATACTTTTAGGCATAAATGACATTAATAGAATACTTATACTTACAAATTCCAACATGACTATATCTCACAATCTCCATATTTATACAACCACAAGTGGCCTTTAAAATATTTAATGCTATCGGCTTCTCAACTTTAATGGTTCACATTAGACGCGAACTCCTTTTATTATCTATATTATCCTTTTTACAAACATCGTTTATTTTTATATCGTTCGGCAATTTATTTTGCACCTTCATTTTTAAGGAACATGTCCTAACTGGTTCTTTATCTTTTCTACAAAATGCGTCGGTATCTATATTCACTTCTCATGATGATGTAATTATCATGTCCACAATTCACTCAGATATTCTTTCTATATTATGCGTCGGTAATTACGTTCACCTTTCTTCATATTTTCTAAGTCTTGGTTCTATCTCAACTATCATTTTTATCAGTTTTTCTCAATCAGGCGTCTAAAACATCGATAACTATTACAATTAATTAAATAATAATTATTAAATTTTTATGAAACGTAAACGTAAAAATTTTAAATTTCTTAGTTCGACCAATTATATAAAATGTTCAAAAATAAATTTGTATTTAATTAACAAGATTTTTGTTGATTTATCAAAAATAATTAATAAGATTCGTAAACGTTGAAAAATCTCTGGTTATACTTTGGTCAAAATTTTCTTAGTTGAAAAGCAAAAATTATTGTTTCAAATTTCAAGTTATGGTTTAAATGTTTTCCTCAATTCTTCTTAGGTTATCTTGAGGTATACACAAACATTTACCCCTAAACAGAAGTTTAGTTAAATGGTTTGTGTATAAGGGAATAATCCCTTAAAACCCTTTGTTAAAACATTTGTCAAAATATATTTGCACTTTCTTTTTAGTATAACTCAAAGTTTTAAATGACTTCTAAATTTTGAAGAGTCAATTTATATTCCATTATCTATTAATCACATGGTTAAATCATGTAAAGGATTAAGTCTTAAGTCATATGTTAAATATTCAAGGTACAAATTAATTTTTTTTTATTCGACCAATTCAGGGCAATCTATTAATAATTATTAACTCCTTCTTATACTTATAAACAAACATATAGTCCTTAATAATCACGAGCATGAATTTATCTAATTATAGCCTACACACGTGATTCACCAAAAATTATGAATGCTACATGTGTATTAGTCAATCCAAACGACATCACGTGAACTCATAATGTTCATTACAAGTACCGGATGTGGTGATTGGAATATATAATCTTCTTCGCAGATGCGAAGTTGATGATAATCATGTCATGGATCAAATCTTTAAAACATACACTAGAACCTTGTAAATGATCGAACAAATCTTCCATTTCGAGTTATGGATATCGCTTTCGATTGTCA
Organism: Glebionis coronaria; assembly: GCA_025667525.1. Taxonomy (NCBI): domain Eukaryota; kingdom Viridiplantae; phylum Streptophyta; class Magnoliopsida; order Asterales; family Asteraceae; genus Glebionis; species Glebionis coronaria. The sequence goes on from CM046874.1 coordinate 21,711,651, forward strand.
ATTTACTCAGTCACAATAATATATAAATATAAGGAATGATAACACCATAGCTCTTCATGATGACAGGCTTGGTATAATAAAATCTTTCTCCGACAACTCTCTCAGTTGTACGGTAATTCCTTTAATTTAGATGGTGCTGGCGTACAGTGCACATGCCACAGATGCAGCACCGAGAATATAATCAATACCAATTTCAATCTGCCTTAATGGCAAAAGTCTAGGTAATTCATCAACAAATACTTACTAAAGTTTCAAATAACAGAATTATCTTTTCAACAAATTCATATTAACTTCTTTCTAGATTATAATATCTATGACTAGTTCACAACCATTCATGGTAAAATTTTCAAGTCTAAATGCAGGATATGGTCATCCATCAAGAACTATTTAGATCACTTTTGATAATCAACATCTTATCATTTTAGGGACATTCTACTCGAGTTCCCATCAATTAAGACAATATCGTCATGTCATAATCAATCAATCCATTCTAATGGCACTACCAACTTTTCAGTTTTCATTACCATTGATAAGATGTGAATTTCTCAAAAGACTAATAATAATTCATAATCCTTCACAAATTCAAGGATATATATGAGACACAACTATTATCTAAAGAGTATGGTCAACGCATAATCTACGCGAGAGAATTTCAAATCAGACACAGACGAAAACATTTAATGAATATGCATATATCCCATGTTTTCATAATTTGAGTACGCATTCGAAAGCTCCTCGGATCGTTACCCAGGTCATTCAAATGAAATCAAATCAAATGAAATGATAGGAACGTCGATACATCCAGTCGGGTATCAACACTCGATAATCAGATACTTTTCCTAAGAATCTCACTACGGGAGAATTGGACAAGAAAGAATTGTCAATTGTCAAATAAGACAATTTCCACAGATGAGTAAATTCAACTCAGAAGAATAGATGCTACAGGTACATGTGTAGGTGTCCCTAACACTATGTCCTTATTTTTCACTTCTTGCAGATCTCATAAAATTTATTCTTTCACAATCTTCAAAGAAAATGTAGTGCTTATTCATTAGTTTTATAGTGACTACTAATCAGCCTTGCATGGTCCCTTCTAAATTGTATGTAGGCGCGCAACTATATACAATTTCAAGATCAACGATGCAATACTCAGTTCGTCAAAATGTTATCATCATGTTTATAATAAAAACATTTTCAGGCTTAATTCTTAAATAAGAATCAAAAATAAATTTACAAAGATTTTTTTTTTGTTATGAAAACAATTAAGTTTTCCAAGGTATTTCATAAACAACTTTATTTTGATATCAATCACTTATAAATCTTACTTTGAGTAATCCTTTTAGTGATGAAAATTCATTTTTTCTCAAGGAATACTGTTTTATCTTTATAAAAACAATGAGTGATCTACAGAAGAGTGATGAAAGCTTGTTCACCAAGAACTAACTACAATATGAAAGGAAATGAGCTTAGCCAAATAATCATGAGGTTCATGATCTCAATGGCACTCAAAAGAAATCCACAACGTAACTCAATTCAAGATGAGTACTTGTTCAATGGTTGCATCACTAATGCGAACATTAAAGACAAGTAAGAAAAGATAGATATCATCGATATATGTAAGATTTAGCAATCAAAGGTAGTCTTTTCATTAATCACAAACAAGTCAAAATTGTACCGTAACACATTACGTGTCACTATGTCATACAATTCTCTGAACTCATCCTACCAACTGATGTCACAGTTAAGTTAGGGATTATTTTTAAAAGATACCACAATGAATACTAATCTACAAGAGTCATTAGGTGTTCCACATGTCCCGGAAGATCCATCGGTCCCAATTTCAGAAGAAGATTTCCTCAACTTATTTATTGGACACTGGGCATCCTCATTAGTGGACAATGGCCTAGGAACAACACTTATCACAAACTAACAATCATTTAAAACCTTATAATTCAATCACAGGACTTAACGACTTCCTCTTATCAATCTCATATTTCATACGGGTTAAATTTTACTTTATTCAAGTTTCAACCAATTTTATACTCAATGCGATATCCTACCTCATTCTCCAATACTTTCAACCTTATTCATTAGGCCTTAATAGGGCAATAAAAGCTCGATATGAATCAACACTTAATTTCCAATCCTATAGCTCTTACAACAACAATTATCAAATGAGTCACTAGTATGAGATGACTCATACATTTAATTAGACTTCTCGGAAAGGTATTAGTGGCATGAGGCTTTTGGGTAATGGTTCCAATGACAGCCTCAAGTGCAACATTCACCCTTTCGATTTCAATTTATGAATTGGATGAAAACGAATCAGATGACATCTTTCTAGGTGGTAACGTTTTGTCAAACTCCACTCTATAAGAAAAGATCGTCATGACATCGATATCAGATTTAATCTCGCCAATTCTTTTTCAATATCACAATCAACTAATATATACATTTCTACGAATATTAACCATTTGTTGGGATCATAAAGATCCACAACTTGGTTTAGATCTAGGATTGCTAGAATTCCTACGAGAATAGCTTCGATTAATTTACTAGGGGATTTAGGGTTTCTTGTGACAATCGACGTCGTATAAATACCTCGTATAAAAATCAAAATAATCATCAATCAATCATGTAATAAAATTACATCATATATATATATATATAATCCAAGTTACATATATATTAAAATAACACTTCTCAGTCTGGCCTTGTCGGTAACTCGGGAATTCTTCGGCACCGTTATAGTCAAAAGATTTTTAGACATTTTGGGAAAAATGTTTATAATAAAAAGATTTTGAAATGTTTTATTCAAAACCTTGGTTTTAAAAATCTTTCGTTCTCTATAACGAGAGCTCTGATACCAAACTATAACACCCCTAAATTTATACAACTCAATACAGCGGAAGACTAGTTGGTGTTACGGGATAGCACATTACTCACATCATAGACAACACATAAAAATCGCGTCGTTTAATAATAAATCATTTCCATTCATAAATATCAAAGTTACATCGGTCCTAAGTCATATTATTTCATACAAAGTTTTACAAAGTATTTGAATGGAAAATATTGTTTAAGTGCGGGCCATGAATTCTTGTTGTCTTCCCGAGAATTACCTTCAAGTACCTGAGACAAAACATGTTAAAAGAAAAGGTCTGCGATAACGCCGAGTGAATTCATAGAGTTTAATAAATTCCATCAATATAATATCAGTATAAAATTATTACTGAAAATCATTTTGTACAAATCATTTTAATAGGCCATAAAATAGCCAAAGTCATTTTACACAAATCTTCGTCAAAATCATAATATAGGCATTTGCCTTAAAAATCATTATACGAGCCAATGTCGTAAAAACATCATACAATACGTCTTATGACGTTGTATAAAAATAAAAAAACCCGTTATATGAGCATGGTTATGAAAACCAAAACACAAACATAATATCAATAGTATGACCTTGTATTGCTAGTCAGGCAATACATCGTAATTCGGAGCGTCTAGTAGTATTTCGTTAGTTTTGGATTATTATAAGCCGCATGACATTGTTACCTTACTAAACCAACAACGGGTAGCTAACCCGATACTCAATTTTCCCACTTAAAGTAGCGTGTCGTCACAAAGGTCACGCTATGGAAATCTTCTCATACATAAATTCGCTTACCAATCAATGTGGCACGACGGGGATCAACCGTCAAGGCGCGAACTGGGGTGATCGTCCCCAAATAGTACTATTATATCCACAAGCGTCTACCAAATCCCGGTAGTTCACAATTTATGCTAATAGGACTTTTAGTGACATAACCTAACTTTAATAATCCATTTAATTTCATCTATCGGGTCCTTTAATCATTTATCGGGTCATACAATCGGGTCATTCATTCATTCGGGTCCAAAATCAATAAACAAACAATCGGGACAAATGGTGTCCTATTTTATAAAAACTAACATGTTATCTCCCTCGCGGGTTTATAAATCATTTATAAAAAACATTTAAAAGAGTGTGAGGCTATGAACTCACGTTGATGTGGGAAGGCGATTATCGGCGATTTGGATGTACGGTACGTGCTTCAATCACGGAAACCTAGATAAATAATACTCGTCTTAGACTCTTGTCCAATGACTTTATAAAAATAACAATTATGTATACATATGATGATTATATATATATATGATGATCAAGTGGGTTTACATATTCTCATTAACTCGTTTTTGTGTTATGTGTCGATAACTTTTATACTAGTTTTCTCGTTTTACCTATTTACGTGTTTTAGGTCCAATAAGCCTATTATAAGTTCTTAACTTGTATTAATCCTTGTTATACTTATATTACTTATTATACATGTTTATATATCAGTATATAAGTTTTATAAAGCTTACATTAGACGGGTCCAACCATCTAAGTTTTATTTAACAAAAACATTAATTTTACGGTAATAGCCGAAAAAGTCATAAAAATCATGTTTATAGTTTTATAACTTATAAAACTTAACAAGTTACCATTTTTATAAAATGTCCACTTATTTACCATTGTACATATTTATATAAATGTATTATATAAGTTAGTGGGTTTTAATTTATATTTTATACTATTAATTTTGAGTGCTTATATAATAGTATTATTCTTTAATTTCTAAAATCTGATTTTTATCTTCACTTTCACCAAAACTGCCATATCTAGAGTTCTATATGGAGATAGAAGCTCAATTTTTTATCACATAAACTACATGATATGTGCTCCATTTAACTCTACTATAGCTACTGTTTAATCATCCTCTAAGTATTTTCTAAAAATCGTCCAAAAAAGTGAACTCAGATTTGTACCTTAAACTTGTTTTGATCATATCTCACTCATTACAATGATTTCATTGCATGGCCAACTCTCACATGTGTACAAGACATATAGCTTACTGTAAATGGATTCTACTTCATCATTTTATCAGTTCATGACATGTTTCTTTACTGTTTTATACAGCCAACATTTTTAAGCAAGATTTTAGCCTTGTTCTTTATAGATTTTTCACCTTTTTAATCATGTTTATCAACACCAAATCCCCACATAACATTTTTATCATCATATAATCACCATATACATATACAATAGGAAATAAAATACATGTTTACATAATCAAAATAACAAGAAGAGGAGGAGGACAATCTTTATACCACCAAGTTTATGTAGGTTATGATTTGGACATGGTTTTTGATGGAGAAACTTGTGAATAACCATGACCATCTTCTAGACCACCATTCTTCATAAACACTTTGTGGAAAATCAGCCCTACTACTCCATGAAAACTCTTCCTTGGATGTTATAAGCACCACCATTCAATAGGGTTTCAAAAGGGCTTCAACATATGTGTATATAACATAGGATTTCATGGTTAACTTTTGATCAAAATGGATGTTTAGGGTGGAGTATGGACGGCATAAACAAGAGAGGGGGAGAGAGTTGTAGCTAGTTTTGAATGTGTGAAATGATGTGTGTGAAGGTTGCTAATGGTTTTGGCAAGTTAGTGGAAAGTTAGCTTAATGTGTAAGCTTAATGGACAGGTGTCCATATGGAGTGAAAAGTTTTGCCACCAAGGGTGTTAAGTGGCTTACTTTGGCCGGTTTTGATGGGGGTGGAGCAAGTGTCCCACTTGTCTCATCCCCATTTATTTACGGGTACTCCTCGATTCTAGTTTCCTCGATTTGCGTGCCCTCGGGTCGTTTTACGAAAAACGTTTTTATAAATTATGAATCAACGTCACAAAACGAATCCAATAAAAATTGTCTCATCAAAAACGGAGTTCGAAAACGTAAATACGTAATCCTAAGGTTTCCGGTTTAGTCGTAAAGGACGTTAAAATAAAATCGTAAGTCCTAATCTCTTCTCATAAATTTGTGAGTTTATGAACCAACACAAATTTAAAAATCCAGAATAATATTCACGGATAAATTTATTTTCTGAAATGTCGGACTGTCACCAAAGACGGTGAATGTAAACGTAAGCACGTAACGTAGAATCCTCCGGTTTAGACGTAGTCGATGCTACTCCAAGACGTAAATCCAAATTTCTTCCCAAAAATAAGTGAGTTCATATTGTAACATTAAAATAATGTTTTCAAATAAATATTCGAGAATAAAATATCAACCATAAATTGACGGATTGTCACACATAATTTATCAAGAACGACTCGAAAAGAGACGTTTTAAATTTATCGTTCCTAAAACATTCGTCAGAGTAGCGTAGTCCCAAGTAATCGTTACCAAAAGATAAGTTAAAACAACATATTAGTTTGTTTTAAAAATGGAACGATAAATAAATCAAAGAGTTAGAACAACAAAAGCAGTGCACAACTTCATTCTCGTGACCTCCAAGCTTCCGCTTCTTGATTACCTGAAATACATGTGAGTAAAACAATCAGCAAAAATGCCGATTGAATCTGTAGGTTTATATAATCAATTTGAACACAAGCAAAGATTATAAGTTTGTGGCATGCTTAACAAGCATCAAATAATAATTTGCATCAACAATAATAATTGTATATAGCATAAATTGCAATAAGCTCATGGAACCGAGCCCTTAGACACTCTGTTAGGTCTAATAAGACAAGAGATTTATTAATTGTCATTACCTCCAGATTATTGGTACATTGCCGTATACCTGACTTCTCAATACAATATGTTCAAACAGTGCGGAGGTCGGGCCTAAGCTTTTGTGACAAGTCCATACAAACTGAACCGGGGCGGCTTCCCCCATAGATCTATTAATTGTACTAGCGGTTAACCCATCATAGGTTAATTAACGGTCCATAATTGAGGCTTTAACAATGGCAATCACTTAATGCAATTTAAAGGCAACCATGGGTCCATTCAAAGAGGGACAAAGCATACCATAAAAATCTTGTGTTCTAAGTTTATAAAAACATGTATTCCTCCTCGCGGGTTTTTAAAAATATTTGAATGAGCTCAAACGAGGCTATAGACTCACCTTAAGTAGTAGAACTAGTTGAAGACGATCGCCGACGATAGTAGATGCCCGATAAACACGACAACCGCAACCTAGCAAATAAGGTGCGTACATTAATAATAGACTCGAGAAATAAATGATACATAATAAAATCAAACTCAAGTATAAAATCACGAAAACTCGAGAGAAAACGATACAAGTGGTTCTATTATACTCTCTTATACGTTGACTTTATTATTCTATGCCTTTAATAAAAATCTGCCGGAACATACCGAATGTTCAAGCCGTTTTACCATACTTAAACATATCAACTTTTTATGATACTACTTAGAGAACTTACTTACTATATGTAGAAAGTCCTCCCAAGAGCCCATTAAAAGATTTTACTTCTAACGTTCCCTGCCCGACTCATCTTTGAATCACAAAATCCGGACAGTTTAGCGACCTTGACTTACGAAACCATTTTGACCATTCTAAACAACTCCATTTATAAAACCGACAATTGATTCTAAAAATAGACTCAAAATACTAAACTTTGAACCTGAGAACAGCCCTTGAATCATTTTGAAACTCATTTTATAGTCCCCGAGATTCGATCCAAATATCGACAACAATTTTCGGATTGTGTCAACACTCGTCTCCCGGTACACGAAAATCAAACTAGTGTATCTTCCACCTCGTTTGGAGTTGGAAGGCCTGCCTTATATCAAATCGAAGCTAACGAAATTCTCTACATCATAATCGCATAATATCAATCTATATTCAGAGTTAAGACCCCCGAAATTGGCCTCAAACCTACTGCCTAAAATTGACCATTTAAAAACCATACAAAATCAATTTTTCAACACATTTTACCCATTTCTATACCACTAATATGATCAATCCATCACTCTTACACTATGAACAAACCTCTAACACACTTGCATGTACAAATCTAATAAATCAAACTCAAAAATTCAAACATGCAAAAACTCCACTATGTAATATAATAAGATTAACACCCATTTATTCCTTCAAAATGAATCAAACAAGTATAATTCATCAAGAAAATATTTATTTTTGAAAAATTAGTGTATGTTGAAGAAAATCATACCAATGTGTTGCCTTTGAAAATATAGGATGGGACTTGTTTTGTTTTTGGATGGATCAAAGTTGATCATCAATATTTTTGATGATTTGGTGTGTGGTGGTGTACGGCCAACTAAGAAAAAGAGAGGAAGAAAATGGATTTTTTTGTTTAAATGATTTTTATAATGAAAATGAGATAGTGGAATTTATTTATATAGTGTAAGGTTAGGATAGTTTTTGCCAATTTGTAATAGTTTTGGTCAAAAATGTAATAAAATAGTTTAAAAGGGTAGAAAATGTAAATTGTAAATTTTGAAATATTTACGAGACTCGGGTTTCGTAAAAATACTAAAAAGTTTAAACGCACACGAAAAATAATAATATAAAGACTCGATACGTAATTAAAACGATATCGTCGAAAGTATTAAATATCGAAACGATCGATAATAAAATATAAAATTTTAGGCATCCGTCGGTATCGCGATCACTAGTAGTCCTCGTTACTCGTCAAAATATTAAAATATAATATTTAATTTCGGTTTCAACTTAAATCGTTAAACATAATAATACTTAACGTTATAAAATACTTCAAAATAATTGAAAATAGAATTAAATTATGACCTTATTTTTACGGGTTTTACAACTATCCACTATGCCTTTGTCCTTTAATACATTTATTAGATGCTCATGCACATAGACAAAACACATTAGTTTTTAACAGGGACCCAGGCCACATTTGGCTCGGATCGTGTAGGACCTACATACTTAAGAGTCTGATAAGTAGTTTTACTAGTAAGACTACATACACTCTTATATTTCATGGTTCCAGTTAAATAGTCAAAAACATAAGTTGGTTCATTGTCCTTGGACCTTTTTGACTTAGGTACTGTACTAGCAGTACTTGCCTAAACATATGATTTTTGTCCCTTGGGTACCCACACTTGCATTGGTTTCTCATAAGACCTATCTCTAGGTGTCTTGGTAATCTCAAATAAATTCCTAGAAGCTTTATGGGACTGTGCTTTTCTTGACCTTTGACCAGCCATATTTACTTTTGGTCTAGTAGTACTTACAGTTCTAGGTTTGCTTGTACCTGGCTTTCTAGACTCTAAAGGTACTTAGACCTTGTTTCATAATAATGCTCTTGGTACAAAGTCCTTGTTGGAGTGAGGGTGACTAATCTTATTGATCTTATTAACCATCTGAGCATGACCAAACTTAGGTTTGTCATCTTTTGGTCCCACTTGTCTTTTTACCTGTGCAGGTTTCTCATTACCTTTCTTTGTGACTCTATGTGCAGCCTTAAGGTTAGCAATTTTTTCTTCATGCAAAGTACAATCTTTGATAAAATGATTTAAGCTACCACATACATAACATCCTTTTTTTAAAGAAGATCCAAAAGGTGATTCTGACTTAGTGTTTTTAAAACCTAGCCCACCCCTCTTAGTACTACTATGATATTTTGTATTGCTTTCTAATGCCTTACTAGGAGGTTTCACCTGCTCAGTAGTAGAACTAGTTGTAGGCATATATCCTTCAGGCACAAAAGTGCTCATCAAAGGTGGATAAACAACCTTTTTGGTCACAATAGGCTTTTCTTGGGTTAAAGTACTAGAGTTTGACTCTGAATCATTAGACTTTATTACCATAAACAGCTTTTGACTCATCTAACTCTATACTTATATCATTATTGGGGGGAGGGGCATGAAAATTCCTAACAAGGGTGGAGGAAGTGCTTTCATTCCTTTATCATACCTATCATTTTCAGGAGTATCAACTGAATCACTAGAACTATCAAAAATCCCTTTTGATAAGTCCTTATCAATTAAAGTTATCCCAGGTTGGTCTTCTATATATCCTAGGCCTGTTTTATCATAATACCCCATTTGTGAATTAATCAGCTTACCTGTGCCTTTTGAAGATTTTTTCCATTGATTAATTAATTCTCTTTCATTAAACAAACTAGCTTTTAAAACTTCATTTTCTGCTGTTATTTTCACAAGTTGTTTTTCAAAAGCTTTGATGGCTACATCTTTTTCTCTCATTAGAAGAGTTAGAATCCTAATTTTCTCTTCATAGTTTTGCTGACTCTTTTGATACAAAACTATATTTATAAAACCCGCATGCTTTTACCATGAATAGTACCCTTAAGATCGTACGTACTAGATTAAAACTTTCCTAATATAGCATGATTACGATTACGTGTTAGGATTTTACGTATTATGTACGTGTTAGAACACGATAAGTATTTACTACGCACGAGCACGTAATAATTATTTGACAATAATTAATCACGAACATGCGATCATGAAATCATGGACGTAATTAAAACACGAACTATTATTAATTACGTATATATATTTATTACGAGCGTAAATAAATATATTAGATCACGATAATTACGTAACGAGAACATATAAAACGCGAACAAAAATAATCATGAACGAATAACTAAACATCGAGACACGGAAAAAGGTACGGGTACCCCATGTGGGGCCCCCTACCCGCGGCTACAAGGAACAAATGGGCCAAGCCCATTTCAATTTTTCACTAAAAGGGGTTAAGGAAATAAACACTACTCATTATTGTTTTTACAGAAGATTTTAGAAAAACCTAAAAGTTTTTCCTCATCCTTATTTTCCTCTTTTTGGCCGCCACCTTCAAAACACCAAAAGGGGTGTTTGTTGATCTTAGATCTTGGAATTCTTGTTGGTGTTCGTGTTTGTTCTTCGTTCTTTAGATCCACGTATTTGGTAAATCCTTTTAAACCTTTTTCTTTTGATTTGATCTTTTGTTAATTAAGAACATGTTATGTTTTTTTTCTTAAAACCTAATTAAATCATAGATCTAACATGAATTAGGTTTAAATAAAATCAAAAGTAATGTTTTAGGGGTGTTTTGTTTTGGCCGCAGCCTACACCGAACCCGAGAGGGTTTCAGTTTGGCCACTTGACCACCACCGAGACCATATGGTCCCGGTTGGTTGGTGTGGGTCCCACGGCAGCAACAAGACAAGGGGAACCCCGATGTGGTTCGGGGTACGGTGTCGATTTCATGTCCGATTCATGGTTTTTAGTCTAGATCCGGTTCATGGTGTATGTTTAGTTTTTTTTATTTTTTTATGATCTTATGTTAAAATTAAATTAATAACATGACATGATTAATTTAATAACATGACTTAGGTTATTTTAATTATTAATAATCATGAAATTAATTAACCTAAGTATTTTTATATTTTAGACTTATAATTAATTAATTATTTAAAAACCATGGTTATAATTAATTAATTAACATGACTTAGGTTATATTATTAATAAATAATAATACATGTTTTAACCTAAGTATTTAACTTTATTTAATTAAAAACATGTTATACTTTAATTAAATATTTTAACCTATAGTTTAATTTTATTACATGAAATAATTATTAAACTATACATTATATCATATGACTTAGAAAATAATCATGAAAACACTTAGGCTTATATACTTAGCTTATTTAACCAGCTTATTTCTAATTATGGAAACTTTCTATTTTTATAAACTTAATTAAATAAGGAAGCTGATCTTTTTGTGGAAACTTTCTATTTTTAGAAACTTATATATTTTAAGCAGTAATTCTATTTCTGGAAACTTTATATTTTTGGAAACTTCCTATTTTTGGTAACTTTCTATTTTTGGAAACTTTCTATTTTTGGAAACTTTCTATTTTTGGAAACTTTCTATTTTTGGAAACTTTCTATTTTAGGAAACTTGCTATTTTTGGAAAGTTACTTATTATTACACAGTAAGTATAATAATACATGAAATACCAGAAATACTTAATCAGATTAAACAGAATATAAGATAAACATAATTTAACGCTTTAAACAGTAAAACATGGTAAGAACATATAAAATAAGCTAAGACATGACATAAAACCAGCTACGTATTTAGTAAGCAGATACTTATTCATGTATGTATTTATGTAGCACTAGTGATACGGAAGTAGGATTCCTCTCAGTTCATCTTCTTCGTTCACTGGACATAAGGTACGGATTCCCGTCCTTTCAGTATAAACATTCTTTCCTTATTAGGATTCCCCGTATGCAACCAAATGTTTTCCTGTAGTATATGTATGTGTTTGAATTGCTTATGTTTAATTTAGAATACCTATAGCCATATACATGCATGACCAGTTTCACCTAGTTATGGAGGTACCATAACCATAACATTAGAGGCACTGATGTTATGACTTCACCACGGCGGAGTGATTGCTCGTAGCGTCCCTTCAGCTTTTGGCCATTTATTATATTTTTCATGTGGGGCGTATGGGTGCATCCTAGTTACATGTTTTCAGTCAGGATTTCATGGTGAATGTGGTGTGTGCCTTGCATCCTTCACAAGGAGCTGATCCCTCCTACCCAAAACCAGTATATTAAATTAGAGGCAGCCCCTCTAATTTGCATGATGAGGTCACCCCTCCAAGTATTCATGTACGGTGGATTTTCATGACCTATATTGGCTAATGGTAAAATATGATAAACAGATTTTACAAGATAAACATAAGGCTTTTCAAACTATAAAACCAGTTTTATCAAGACTTAATCAGATTACTCGGGAATTAGTTTCTTCCGCTGTTATATGTTATATGCTTATCCTATTCATTCTTTATTGTACATCCGTGCACTGAGCGTATTGCTCAGTCGTTTTCCTTTTCTATGTTCCCAAAACGGCAGGTACTCAGGGACACTCGTAGACTTTAAGAGTACGTGCATATGGACTGGAAGCTTTCTAGCCTTTCTTTACTTTATGCATTTCCTTTCTTTTGATACATTGCTATGGACATTGTTTAGTCCTTTCCTTTACTATACTTATGTTTGTGTGTGATGAGCTTTACTTTTGGACTACCGATGTTTGATTCCAGTATTTTCCTTTTATGGTTATGTAATGTTTAGACATTTTTCCTTGTATGCTTTGATGACACGCCATAATTGCATGTGACATTTTCATTATCAAAATGGGGTGTTACAATTATGGTATCAGAGCCAAGGCTTCGACCTGTAGGCTCTCAAATATGACCTGTGATTAGTGGGTAGTCACTACGGTCTTCCTAGAACTGACAGTTGTTTTCATGTATTCATCATTTTTTTAAGTATACATATACATGTCATTGTCGCAGATTTTTGACTAAGTAATGGTTGGTACAGGACTGGCCCTATTTAGTCACGTGTGTTTTATCGAAACTTTTAAATTTGGGACCGACCCAATGGCGTACCCTCGCTATGTCTTTTGTTTTGGATGAACTGACCAGAGGCGTTCACTCTCGAGCATACAAAAGTTTTCATAAAACTACATCATGCATACATACAAAAAATTTTCTTGCATAAAATTTTTCTCGTGAAATTTTGGTATAACTTTTTTTTTCATGTATATATAGATTTTATGTTTTGATCTGTTTAATCATATGTTTTATGTTATACTGTCAGATGGTTCTCACACGCGAACAGGAGCAGCTCAATGCTGCAATTCAAGCTGCTATGCAAGCTTTACTTCCTCAACTGAGGAACGACATCAGGGCTGAAGTTCAAGCTGCCAACAATCAGCATCATAATCAGGCACCTCCTCCTCCTCCTCCAGTGACATTAGCAGTATGGATGGAGAGATTCAACAAGCTCCGCCCTCAAGCTTTTAAGAAGACAGATAGCCCCAACGATGCTGAAAGCTGGTTGGCTCACATCGAGAAGATTTTTAATGCTATGGGCTGTGACCCCGCATACAAGGCGAGGTTGGCATGCTATCGATTCGAAGGCGATGTGCTAAACTGGTGGTTAGCATTGATGCAGTCCGAAGGTGGTGACGAGTGGGTTGCTGGTTTGACTTGGGCTCAGTTCAAGGACAGGGTGATGGAGCAGTTCTTTCCCAAGGCTGAGCAAGACAAGCTCAAGAGAGAGTACCATGGGATCCAACAGAGAAGCTGGGGAGAATAGCAACGAGTTTATGCAGCGCTTTCTTCGCTTAGCTGGTTTCCTTGGTGCGGCAGCAGGTACTCCTGAAGAGCAGGCACATCACTTTAGATGGGCTCTTCGCACATCGTTCGCAAACAATCTGGTGTGTGCTACGTTCAACACTGTAGCACAAGTGGCCGATGAAGCACGTAAGCTGGAGATGCTGCAGGAGAGAGATGAGTTCGGGGAAGCTGAAAGACCCGACAAGAGGTAAACATTCGTATTCAAGAGGTGATCAATCCGTATACTTTCCATATATGTCAAGTATTCATCTCTTTAAATGTATCTTCCTGGCAGAAAACTGGGGACCGGTCTCAGCCGGCTACTCAGCAGCAGCCTCATCAGCCAAAGGAAACGGTCAGACTAACGACCATTCTGCTACGGATAGGCGTGGCGGTAATGATAATTACCGTAACAACGCTGGACACTCCAACAGCAGCAGGTCCTAATACTTACGCATTTCCTTATGATTTCATGTTATAACTCATATTCTGACACTTTAGCAAAACTTCTACCAGGAACCATGGAAACGGTAGGGACCAGAACCAGAGAGGTTCGCAGCCTAGCCGTCCAGCTATCACTGGTATTCAATCTTACGATTATCCGCTTTGTCCTTTGTACCCAATTATCATGTCTTATGTAAAATGTTTTATCAGGTTCCCAGCCAGCCAGAGCACCTGCTGGAGGATTCACTCATCCTCTTTGCTCTACTTGCCACCGTAGGCACCCAGGGCCATGTCGCCGTAATACTGACGCGTGCTTCAAGTGTGGTCTTCCTGGCCATATTATGAAGGATTGCCGTAAGGGCGAGATGGAGGGTACATCGGGACATGCTGATACCAAGCCGCCTCCAACTACCAGGCGTGTCTACACGACAACTCGAGACCAGGCCAACAAGTCTACAGGTACCATCACTGGAATCTTGTATATGTATGGTCAATCTGCATGTGTTCTTTTCGATACGGGTGCTACTCACTCGGTTATTTCTACTTCTTATGCTAAGAACATTAGGATGCTCCCCTTGCCACAAGAAAATAGGCTTACTATTTCCACGCCTTTGAGGGACTCTGTATTAATCACTCATGTATATAAGAGTCTTCCCCTAGAATTTGACGATAAGGTTCGACCTGTTGACGCACTTCCGCTAGACATGAATGACTTCGACATGATTTTGGGCATGGATTGGCTGTAACACCCCCAAATTTATACAACTCAATACGGCGGAAGACTCGTTGGTGTTACGGGATAGCACATTACTCACATCATAGACAACGCTTAAAAGTCGCGTCGTTTTAATAATAAAGCATTTCCATTTAAAAAGATCAAAGTTACATTGGTCCCAAGTCATTTGTATTTAATACATGTTTTTACAAAGCATTTGAATGGAAATAAGTATTTATGTGCGGGCCATGAATTCTTGTTGTCTTCCCGAGAATTACCTTCAAGTACTTGAGAAAAAACACGTTAAAAGAAAAGGTCAGCGATAACGCCGAGTGAATTCATAGAGTTTAATAAATTCCATCAATATAACTTTGGTATAAAATTATTACCAAAAATCATTTCGTACAAATCATTGTAATAGGCCATAAAATAGCCAAAGTCATTTTTATACAAATCCTTATCCAAAATCATAATATAGGCATTTGCCTTAAAATTCATTATACGAGCCAATGTCGTAAAAACATCATACAATACGTTTTATAACGTTGTATAGATTAAATAAAAACTGTTATATGAATATGGTTATATAAAACCAAAACACGAACATAATATCAATAGTATGACCCCGTATTGCTAGTCAAGCAATACATCGTAATTCGCTGCGTATAGTAGTATTTTGTTAACTGGATTATTATAAGCCGCATGACATTGTTACCTTACTAAACCAAACAACGGGTAGCTAGCCCGAAACTCAATTTGCCCATCTAAATTAGCGTGTCGTCACAAAGGTCACGCTATGTAAATCTTCTCATACATAAATTCGCTTACCAATCAATGTGGCACGACGGGGATCAACCGTCAAGGCGCGAACTGGGGTGATCGTCCCCAAATAGTACTATTATATGCATAAGCGTCTACCAGATCCCGGTAGTTCACAATTCATGCTAATGGGACTTTTAGTGACATAACCTAACTTTAATAATCCATTTTATTTCATCTAGCGGGTCATTTGATCATTTATCGGGTCATACAATCATTCGGGTCCAAATCAATAAACAAACAATCGGGACAAATGGTGTCCTATTTTATAAAACTAACATGTTATCTCCCTCGCGGGTTTATAAAACATTTCATAAAAACATTTAAAAGAGTGCGAGGCTATGAACTCACGTTGATGTGGGAAGGCGATTATCGGCGATTTAGATGTACGGTACGTGCTTCAAAAACGGAAACCTAGACAAATAATACTCGTCTTAGACTCATGTCCAATGACTTTATAAAAATAACAATTATGTATACATATGATTATATATATATATATGATGATCAAGTGGGTTTACATATCCTCATTTACTCATTTTAGTGTTATGTGTTGGTAACTTCTTACTAGTTTACTAGTTTTACCTATTTACATGTTTTAGGCCCAATAGGCCCATTACAAGCCCAATATATTATATTAGCCCAATTATACTTTTATTATCAGTATCACACTTTACATGTTGGGCCAAATGGGTTAAGCCCAATAAATAAGTTTATAAGTGTTTTAGCATATTTTGTTGTATTATTAGTCCAATAACGTTAACTTAGCCCGTTAATGTCCGTATGTTATATAGTTCGGGTTTTATCGGTTTTTACTTGTTATATATGTTTCTATACCAGTATATGAGTTTATAAAAGTTTACATTCGACGGGTCCAACCGTCTAAGTTTTATTTAACAAAAACGTTAATTTTACGGTAATAGCCGAAAAAGTCGTAAAAATCATGTTTATAGTTTTATAACTTATAAAACTTATCAAACTACCATTTTTATAAAATGTCCATTTATTTATCCTTATACATATTTATATAAATGTATTATATGAGTTAGTGGGTTTTAATTCACATTTTATACTATTTTTATTTGAGTGCTTATATAATACTATTATCCTTTAATTTCCAAAATCTGATTTTTATTTTCATGTTCACCAAAACTGCCATATTTAGAGTTCTATATGGAGATAGAAGCTCAAATTTTTATGACATAAACTACATGATATGTGATCCATTTAACTCTTATATAGCTACTATTGAATCAGCCTCTAAGTATTTTCTAAAAATCGTCCAAAACAGTGAACTCAGATTTGTACTCTAAACTTGTTTTGATCATATCTCACTCATCCTAATGATTCCATTGCATGGCCAACTCTCACATGTGTACAAGACATATTACTTACTGTATATCCATTAATCTATGCATTTTTATCAGTTCATCATATGATTCTTTACTGTTTTATACAGCCAACAATTTAAACAAGATTTTAGCCTTGTTTCTTATAGTTTTTCATCTTTTTAAGCATGTTTATCAACACCAAATCCCCACACAATATTTTTAATCATCATTCATCATCATATACATATACATAAGTAAAAGAAATACAAGATTACATAATCAAAAATAACAAGAGGATGAGGAGAACAATCTTTATACCACCATGATGATGTAGGTTGTGATCAAAACATGGATTTTGATGGAGAAACTTGTGAATAACCAAGACCATCTTCAAGACCACCATTCTTCATGAACACCTTGTGGAAAATCAGCCCCAAGACTCCATGGAAACTCCTCCTTGGATGTTATAATCACCACCAATCAATAGGGTTTCAAAAGGGCTTCAACATGTGTGTAAATAACATAAGATTTCATGGTTGATTTTGATCAAGGAGGGTGTTTGATGGGTGAGATGGGACGTCAAATTTGTATTAGAGAGAGAGACGAAAGTTGTTTTTGCATGTTGTAAATGAGAAGAGTGGTTTGAGGTGGTGGTTTTGATGTGCATGTAGCTTACAAGTTAAGCTTTAAGACATGTGTAAGCAACTTAGCTTACACTTGACACCAAAATTGGTGTGGTGTAGCAAGTTAGCCGTGGGTTTGTGGGGGTGGGGAAAGTGTCCCACTTGTCTCATCCCCATTTAATTACGGGTACTCTTCGATTCTAGTTTCCTCGATTTGCGTGCCCTCGGGTCGTTTTACGAAAAACGTTTTTATAAATTATGAATCAACGGCACAAAACGAATCTAATAAAAATTGTCTCATCGAAAACGGAGTTCGAAAACGTAAATACGTAATCCTAAGGTTTCCGGTTTAGTCGTAAAGGACGTTAAAATAAAATCGTAAGTCCTAATCTCTTCTCGTAAATTTGTGAGTTTCTGAACCAACACAAATTTAAAACTCCAAAATAATATTCACGGATAAATTTATTTTCTGAAATGTCGGACTGTCACCAAAGACGGTGTATGTAAACGTAAGCACGTAACGTTGAATCCTCCGGTTTAGACGTAGTCGATGCTACTTCAAGACGTAAATCCAAATTACTTCCCAAAAATAAGTGAGTTCATAATGTAACATTAAAATAATGTTTTTAAATAATATTCGAGAATAAAATATCAACCATAAATTGACGGATTGTCACAACATTTATCCCTAAACAGGATCTTTGTCCTCAAAGATCATCTTACTACTCGCTTCTTATAGAGTTAAAGCCATGTGGGTATTTCCTCCACATTCGGTCTTTTCTCACAAGTGTAATTCATTACAATACGCGAGTTTCATCAAACATAATTACTGGAATAAGATCAGGCTAAATGTTGACTTACTTTCTCTATCCATGATGTTCACGGGTTTTTTATGAATGCTACTTTTCGCCGATCTAAGCTTCATTAAGGAATAGTCAGATTTTAACTTGATAGACATTTTATCAAGTTTGATATACGAAACATAATTCACGCAGCTCTCGAAGTCCTAGGGTAGATCCATCTTATATACCTTTCAAACCAATCTTTTACATCATCTCAATGGTCCCATATAACGGGGACTTATATCCCATGATCTTGCAGATCATTAATTCATTTTTCCATAGTTAAAATTTTTGGCATAACTTCGCTACCCATTTGGCACTTCAAGATCTACCTTTCATATTCACATAACCTCTTGCCCACTACCGGCAGTCAATAATCAGATCCTAATTTCAACAATCATTTCAGGTCTCGCGGCTCGAATATTTTGTAAGGTTAGGTTCGCCATCATAGGAAACCTTAAACCTAAAAGACATGCCCAACTCACAATGGGTGTTTGTCGGGTGTCTTCATCTCAACTCTTGCTTACAGATGCTCTAATATTTAGATCCTAACAAGATTCGATCTCGATCCTAATACGATAGTTATCAATGATAATCTTTCCAAAGGAAACGGTTATACGGTTTATTACCAAAGGTCAATCGTTCAAGCATAAAACAACACTTATAGCATTTTGTATCGTTACTTTACCTCGTCCCTTCGATTGGGATGGTACACAGTACTCTCATCAAGATTCGTTCTCAACGACTTCTGATCAAATCTCTAGAAATTCGATGCGAAGCGAGGATCTTGATAGAGATGATTGATACGGCACACTATGTTTTCACAACTCCTTTAAATACAAAGAGTCAATTTCTTGATCAAAAATTTATCATTAACGAGAATGATATTAGCAGATTTGGTCAGTCTGTCGACGATGACCCACATCAAATCAAATTCAGATGACGACCTTTGCAATAGCTAGACGTTTACTAATGTATGAGGCGATGTCTGCCTTCATAATCTGCCATTAGTACAACCTCTTCTGATAATGATATATTAAATCAGAAATGACAGGAATAGAATACTTATACTTACAAAAATCTAACATAACTATATCTCACAATCTTCATATTTAGGCAACCATAAGTGGCCTTTAAAACATTTAACGCTATCGGTTTCTCTATTTTTGATGGTTCACATTAGCCGCGAACCCCTTTTTATTATCTATATTATCCTTTTTACAAACTGTTTATTTTTATATCGTTCGGCAATTTATTTTGCACCTTCATTACTAAGGAACATGTCCTAATTGGTTCTTGATCTTTTATACATAATGTGTCAGTAATTACGTTCACTTTTCCTAGATGGAATAATTATCATGACCGCAATTCATTCAGAATTTCTTTCTTCATATTTTCTAAGTTTTAGTTTCTTCTCAACTATCATTTTTATCCGTTTTACTCAATCCGATGTTTTAAAGCGTCGATAATTATTACAACTAATTAAATAATAAATATTAATTTTTTTGAAACGTAAACGTTAAAAGTTTAAATTTCTTAGTTCGACCAATTATAATAAAATGTTCAAAACAAATTTGAATTTAATTAACACGATTTTTGCTGATTTATCGAAAATAATTAATAAGATTCGTAAATGTTTGAAAAATCTTTGGTTATACTTTGGTCAAAATTTTCTTAGCTGAAAAGCAAAAATTATCGTTTCAAATTTCGAGTCATAAATTATATAGTTTCATCAATTCTTCTTAAGATGTCTAGAAGTATACACAAACATTTACCCCTAAACAGGAGTTTAGTTAAATGATTTGTGTATAAGGGAATAATCCCTCAAAAGTTCTTTTTGATAAAACATTTGTCAAAACATATTTGCACTTTTCTTTTTAATAATACTCAAAGTCTTAAAAGGGCTCTTAATTTTTGAAGAGTCAATATAAATTCCATTATCTTATTAATCACACGGTCAAATAATGTAAAGGATTAAGTCTTTAATCATATGTTAATTATTTAAAGTACAGGTTTTTATTGTTCGGCCAGTTCAGGGCAATCTATAAATAATTATTAACTCATTCTTATTCTTATAAACAAACAAATGGTCCTTAATGATCGCAAGCATAGATTTTTCAAACTACAGCCTACACACATGATTCACCAATTTATGAATGCTACATGTGTATTAGTCAATCCAAATGACATCACGTGAAACTCATAATGTTCATTACAAGTACCGGATGTAGTGATTGGAATACATAATCTTTTTCGCGGATGCGAAATTGATGATAACCATGCCGTGGATCAAATTCCTGAATATACGCTAGAACCTTGTAAATGATCGAACAAATCTTCCATTTCGACTTATGGATATCGTTTTTGACTGTCAATTTACTCAGTTCACAGTAATCTAATAACATAAGGAATAATAACACCATAGCTCTTCAGGATGACGAGCCTGGTAGAATAAAATCTTTCTCCGACAACTCTCTCAGTTGTATGGTAATTCCTTTAATTCAGATGGTGCTGACGTACAGTGCATACGCCACAGGTGTAGCACCGAGAATTTAATCAATACCAAATTTAACTTGCCTTAGTGGCGAAAGTCTAGTTAATTCATCAACAAATACCTCCTAAAGTTTTAGATAACGAAAACATCTTTTAATAAATTCACTTTTAAGTTCTTTCTAGATTATAATATTTATGACTAATTCACAACCATTCACGGTAAAATTTAAAGTCTAAATGCAGGATATGGTCATCCATCGAGAATTATTTAGATCACTTTTGATAATCAACATCTTATCTTCCAGGGAAATTCTACTCGAGTTCCCATCGATTAAGACAATGTCGTCATGTCATAATCAATCAATCTATTCTACTAGCACTATCAACTTTTCAGTTTTATTGTCGTCGATAAGATGTGAACTTCTCAAAAGACTAATAATAACTCATAATCCTTCACAAATTCAAGGATATATGGAGACATAACTACCCTTAAAAAGAGTAAGGTCAACGCATGATCTACGCGAAAGAATTTCAAATCAGACACAGATGAAAACATTTAACGAATATGAATATATTCCAAGTTTTCATAGTTTGAGTACGCATTCGAAAGCTCCTCGGATCGTTACCCAGGTCATTCAAATGAAATTAAATCAGAAGAAATGATAGGAACGTCGATACATCCAGTCGGGTATCAACACTCGATAATCAGATACTTTTCCTAAGAATCTCACTACGAGCGAATTGGACAAGAATGGGAATATCAATTGTCAAATAAGACGATTTCCACAGATGAGTAAATTCGACTCAGAAGAATAGATGCTACAGGCACATATGTAGGTGTCCCTAACACTATGTCCCTATTTTTCACTTCTTGCAGATTACATAAATTTAATCTTTCACAATCTTTAAAGAAAATGTAGTGTTTATTAATCAGCTTTATGGTGACTACTAATCAGCCTTGCATGGTCCATTCCAAATTGTATGTAGGCGCGCAACTATATACAATTTCAAGATTAACGATGCAATACTCAGTTCGTCAAAATTTTATCATCATGTTTATAATAAAAACATTTTCATGTTTAATTCTTAAATAAGAATCAAGAATAAATTTACAAATATTTTCTTTGTTAAGAAAACAATTAACTTCATTTCGATAACAATTATTTATAAGTCTCATTTTAAATAATCCATATGGTGATGAAAACCCAATTTTCCTCAAGGGATGCTGTTTTAACTTATAAAAACAATGAGTGATCTGCAAAAGAGTGATGAAAGCTTGTTCACCAAGAACTAACTACAATATGATAGGAAATGAGATTAGCCAATTAATCATGAGGTTCATGACCTCGATGGCACTCAAAAAGAATAATCCACAACGTAACTCAAATCAAGATGAGTACTTGTTCAATGGTTGCATCACTAATGCTAACATTAGGATGAAGCAATAAAAGATAGATAACATCGATACATGTAGAATTTAGCAATCAAAGGTAGTCTTTTCATTAATCACAAACAAGTCAGAATTGTACCATAACACATTACGTGTCACTATATCATACAATTCCAAGAACTCATCCTACCAACTGATGTCTCAGTTAAGTTAGGGATTTTTAAAAGATACCACAATGGATACTAATCTACAAGAGTCATTAGGTGTTCCACATGTCCCGAAAGATCCATCGGTCCCAATTCAGAAGAAGATTTCTTCAATTTATTTATTGGACACTAGGCATCCTCATCATTGGACAATGGCCTAGGAACAACACTTAACACGAATCAACAATCAATTAAAACCTTATAATTCAATCATATGACTTAATAATTTCCTCTTATCAATCTCATATTCTATATGAGTTAAATTTTACTTTATTCAAGTTTCAACCAAGTAATACTCAATGCGATATCCTACATCATTCTCCAATACTTTCAACCTTATTCTTAGACCTTAATAGGGCAATAAAAGCTGGACATGATCAACACTTTAATTTCAAATCCTATAGTTCTTACAACAATAATTATCAAATGAGTCACTAGTATGAAATGACTCGATCAGTCAATTAGACTTCTCGGACAGGTACTAGTGGCATGAGGCTTATGGGTAATGATTCCAATGACAGCCTCAAGTGCAACATTTACCCTTTCGATTTCAAATTTAAGAATTGGATGACAATGAATCAGATGACATCTTTCCAGGTGATAACGTTTTGTCAAACTCCACTCTATAAAGAAAGATCGTCATAACATCGATATCAGATTTAATCTCGCCAATTCTTCTTCAAGATCACAATCAACTAATATCTACATTTCTACGAATATCAACCATTTTATTGGGATCATAAATATCCACAACTTGGTTTAGATCTGAAATAGCTAGAATTCCTACGAGAATAACTTCGATTAATTTACTAGGGGATTTAGGGTTCCTTGTGAAAATCTACGTCGTATAAATACCTTGTATAAATATCAAAATAATCATCAAACAATCATGTAATAAAATTACATCATATATATATAATCCAAGTTATATATATATATTAAAATAACACTTCTCAGTCTGGCCTTGTCGGTAACTCGGGAATTCTTCGGCACCGTTATAGTCAAAAGATTTTTAGACATTTTGTGAAAAATGTTTATAGTTAAAAGCTTTTGAAATGTTTTATTCAAAACCTTGGTTTTAAAAATCTTTCGTTCTCTATAACGAGAGCTCTGATACCAAACTGTAACACCCCCAAATTTATACAACTCAATACAGCGGAAGACTCGTTGGTGTTACGGGATAGCACATTACTCACATCATAGACAACACTTAAAAGTCGCGTCGTTTTAATAATAAATCATTTCCATTCATAAATATCAAAGTTACATTGGTCCCAAGTCATTTGTATTTAATACATGTTTTTACAAAGCATTTGAATGGAAATAAGTATTTAGGTGCGGGCCATGAATTGTTGTTGTCTTCCCGAGAATTACCTTCAAGTACCTGAGATAAAACACGTTAAAAGAAAAGGTCAGCGATAACGCCGAGTGAATTCATAGAGTTTAATAAATTCCATCAGTATAACTTTGGTATCAAATTATTACCAAAAATCATTTCGTACAAATCATTGTAATAGGCCATAAAATAGCCAAAGTCATTTTTATACAAATCCTTATCGAAAATCATAATTTAGGCATTTGCCTTAAAAATCATTATACGAGCCAATGTCGTAAAAACATCATACAATACGTTTTATAACGTTGTATAGATTAAATAAAAACCGTTATATGAATATGGTTATATAAAACCAAAACACGAACATAATATCAATAGTATGACCCCGTATTGCTAGTCAGGCAATACATCGTAATTCGGTGCGTATAGTAGTATTTTGTTAACTGGATTATTATAAGCCGCATGACATTGTTACCTTACTAAACCAAACAACGGGTAGCTAGCCCGAAACTCAATTTGCCCATCTAAATTAGTGTGTCGTCACAAAGGTCACGCTATGGAAATCTTCTCATACATAAATTCGCTTACCAATCAATGTGGCACGACGGGGATCAACCGTCAAGGCGCGAACTGGGGTGATCATCCCCAAATAGTACTATAATATGCATAAGCGTCTACCAAATCCCGGCAGTTCACAATTCATGCTAATGGGACTTTTAGTGACATAACCTAGCTTTAATAATCTATTTTATTTCATCTAGCGGGTCATTTAATCATTTATCGGGTCATACAATCGGGTCATACAATCATTCGGGTCCAAATCAATAAACAAACAATCGGGACAAATGGTGTCCTATTTTATAAAAACTAACATGTTATCTCCCTCGTGGGTTTATAAAACATTTCATAAAAACATTTAAAAGAGTGAGAGGCTATGAACTCACGTTGATGTGGGAAGGCGATTACCGGCGATTTGGATGTACGGTACGTGCTTCAATCACGGAAACCTAGACAAATAATACTCGTCTTAGACTCATGTCCAATGACTTTATAAAAATAACAATTATGTATACATATGATGATTATATATATATATGATGATCAAGTGGCTTTACATATCCTCATTTACTCATTTTAGTGTTATGTGTTGGTAACTTCTTACTAGTTTACTAGTTTTACCTATTTACATGTTTTAGGCCCAATAGGCCCATTACAAGCCCAATATATTATATTAGCCCAATTATAATTTTATTATCAGTATCACACTTTACATATTGGTCCCAAATGGGTTAAGCCCAATAAATAAGTTTATAAGTGTTTTAGCCTATTTTGTTGTATTATTAGTCCAATAACGTTAACTTAGCCCGTTAATGTCCGTATGTTATATAGTTCGGGTTTTATCGGTTTTTACTTGTTATATATGTTTCTATATCAGTATATGAGTTTATAAAAGTTTACATTAGACGGGTCCAACCGTCTAAGTTTTATTTAACAAAAACATTAATTTTACGGTAATAGCCGAAAAAGTCGTAAAAATCATGTTTATAGTTTTATAACTTATAAAACTTATCAAACTACCATTTTTATAAAATTTCCATTTATTTATCCTTATACATATTTATATAAATTTATTATATGAGTTAGTGGGTTTTAATTCACATTTTATACTATTTTTATTTGAGTGCTTATATAATACTATTATACTTTAATTTCCAAAATCTGATTTTTATTTTCATGTTCACCAAAACTGCCATATCTAGAGTTCTATATGGAGATAGAAGCTCAAATTTTTATGACATAAACTACATGATATGTGCTCCATTTAACTCCTTTATAGCTACTGTTGAATCAGCCTCTAAGTATTTTCTAAAAATCGTCCAAAACAGTGAACTCAGATTTGTACTCTAAACTTGTTTTGATCATATCTCACTCATCCTTATGATTCCATTGCATGGACAACTCTCACATGTGTACAAGACATATTACTTACTGTATATCCATTAATCAATGCCATTTTTATCAGTTCATCATATGATTCTTTACTGTTTTATACAGCCAACAATTTAAACAAGATTTTAGCCTTGTTTCTTATAGTTTTTCATCTTTTTAAGCATGTTTATCAACACCAAATCCCCACACAATATTTTTAATCATCATCCATCATCATATACATATACATAAGTAAAAGAAATACAAGATTACATAATCAAAAATTACAAGAGGATGAGGAGAACAATCTTTATACCACCATGATGATGTAGGTTGTGATCAAAACATGGATTTTGATGGAGAAACTTGTGAATAACCAAGACCATCTTCAAGACCACCATTCTTCATGGACACCTTGTGGAAAATCAGCCCCGAGACTCCATGGAAACTCCTCCTTGGATGTTATAATCACCACCAATCAATAGCGTTTTAAAAGGGCTTCAACATGTGTGTAAATAACATAAGATTTCATGGTTGATTTTGATCAAGGAGGGTGTTTGATGGGTGAGATGGGACGGCACATTTGGAGTAGATAGAGAGATGAAAGTTGTTTTTGCATGTTGTAAATGAGAAGAGTGGTTTGAGGTGGTGGTTTTGATGTGCATGTAGCTTACAAGTTAAGCTTTAAGACATGTGTAAGCAACTTAGCTTACACTTGGCACCAAAATTGGTGTGGTGTAGCAAGTTAGCCGTGGGTTTGTGGGGGTGGGGCAAGTGTCCCACTTGTCTCATCCCCATTTAATTACGGGTACTCCTCGATTCTAGTTTCCTCGATTGGCGTGCCCTCGGGTTGTTTTACGAAAAACGTTTTTATAAATTATGAATCAACGACACAAAACGAATCTAATAAAATTTGTCTCATCGAAAACGGAGTTCGAAAACGTAAATACGTAATCCTAAGGTTTCCGGTTTAGTCGTAAAGGACGTTAAAATAAAATCGTAAGTCCTAATCTCTTCTCGTAAATTTGTGAGTTTATGAACCAACACAAATTTAAAACTCCAAAATAATATTCACGGATAAATTTATTTTCTGAAATGTCGGACTGTCACCAAAGACGGTGTATGTAAACGTAAGCACGTAACGTTGAATCCTCCGGTTTAGACGTAGTCGATGCTACTTCAAGACGTAAATCCAAATTACTTCCCAAAAATAAGTGAGTTCATAATGTAACATTAAAATAATGTTTTTAAATAATATTCGAGAATAAAATATCAACCATAAATTGACGGATTGTCACATTGGCTATCCAAACATCATGCTACCATAGAATGCCATTCATATCGAGTTATCTTCGGTGATGTTAATGCACCAGAGTACATTCATAACGGGTTCATACCCGGACGGTCTGTACAAGTCATATCTACCCTACAAGCACGTGCACTACTGTCACATGGCTGCGAGGGTTATCTAGCTACGGTTCACGACATGGATGCTGAATCCCCATCAATTTAGGATCAACCTATAGTCTCGGAATTCCAAGATGTTTTTCCAGCAGAACTTCCGGGCATACCACCTGTACGAGAAGTGGAATTCAGTATCGAACTTATTCCAGGAGTTGAACCAATCTCCAAAGCTCCTTATCGCATGGCTCCCATAGAGCTGAAGGAGCTAAAGGATCAACTGCAAGAACTTCTTGAACGAGGTTTCATTCGACCGAGCGCATCTCCATAGGGCGCACCGGTCTTGTTCGTTAAGAAGAAGGACGACAGTATGCGTCTTTGCATAGACTATCGCGAGCTCAACAAGATTACCATTCGGAATAGATATCCACTGCCACGTATTGACGATCTGTTTGACCAACTCCAAGGGGCCAAACACTTCTCCAAGATTGATCTTAGGTCAGGCTATCATCAGCTACGGGTCAAGGAGCAGGACATCGCTAAGACTGCCTTTCGTACCCGCTATGGCCACTACGAGTTTGTAGTTATGCCATTTGGTCTGACAAATGATCCAGCAGTGTTCATGGATTTGATGAACAGAATCTTCCATGAATTTCTGGACAAGTTCGTTATAGTCTTCATCGATGACATCCTGATTTTCTCAAAGTCCAAGAAGGAACACGAAGACCATCTTCGTACAGTACTACAGATTCTTCGCTAGAAGCGGTTGTATGCTAAATTCTCCAAGTGTGAGTTCTGGTTAGACAAGGTGGCATTATTAGGTCATATTGTATCAGCAGAAGGAATCACGATGGATCCAGCGAAGGTTGAGGCCATTACTAAGTGGCCAAGGTCGACATCAGCGACGGAAGTCCGTAGTTTCTTAGGCTTAGTTGGCTATTACCGTAGGTTCGTGGAGAACTTTTCCCGCCTAGCACTACCATTGACCAAACTGATGCGGAAAGGGGAGAAATTCGTCTGGACTGAAGATCGAGAGAAGAGCTTTGAAGACCTGAAGCAGAAGCTAGTATCTGCACCTATCCTTACTCTACCATCTGGTACGGGTGGATTTCAAATCTACAGCGATGCATCGGGGAAGGGACTTGGCTGTGTTCTCATGCAACATGGGAAAGTGATCGCGTACGCTTCACGGCAGCTTAAGCCTCATGAAGAAAATTACCCCACGCATGACTTAGAACTTGATGCAGTCGTGTTTGCATTGAAGATATGGAGGCACTACTTATATGGAGAATCATGTGACATTTTCACGGACCACAAGAGCTTGAAGTATATCTTCACTCAACGTGAACTGAACATGAGGCAGAGGAGAGGGTTAGAGCTATTGAAATATTATGACATTAATCTACAGTATCATCCCGGAAAGGAAAATGTAGTAGCAGATGCTCTTAGCAGAAAGTCCGGAATGATCAACGGCATTAAAATCGAAGAGGAAATCATAAGAGACTTGGAGCGACTAGACATCGAGATCATGGTACGTGGACAACATGGTTACTAGGCTAATCTTAGAGTAGAACCCGAGTTACTCTCTAAGATCAAGGAAGCTCAGAAGGATGACGGAGAAATCTGGGCGATAGTACAGAATTTGGAGATACAGACAGAATTCAGAGTAGATGCAGATGGTATCGTATGGCAGGGCACGAGACTTTGTGTTCCTGATAACCAAGAACTCCGGGAAGCCTTGTTAGCTGAAGCTCATAGCTCCCCATTCTCTATACATCCTGGTTCGACTAAGATGTACCATGACATCAAGCAGTACTTTTGGTGGAGTGGTATGAAACAGGATGTGGCCACTTACGTCTCCAAATGTCTTACCTGCCAGCAGGTTAAGATCGAGCATCAGCGATCTGGCGGTCTCCTTCAACCGTTAGATATTCCAGAGTGGAAGTGGGACAAAATCACCATGGATTTTGTTACTGGTCTTCCGCCTACCAAGAGGAAGCACGATGCAATTTGGGTTATCGTAGATCGACTTACCAAATCAGCTCATTTCTTACCGATCCGCAAGGAAGATCCGGTAAGTAAACTCGCCGATACGTATAGAAGAGAGATCATGAGACTCCACGGTGCACCATCCTGCATCGTCTCAGACAGAGATCCTCGATTCACTTCGCGCTTTTGGAAGAGTCTGCATAAAGCTTGGGGTACACAACTTAAGCTTAGCACGGCTTTTCACCCTCAAACGGACGGACAATCGGAGTGAACCATTCAGACATTGGAAGATATGTTCAGGTCATGTACGTTGGAATGGACGGGTGATTGGGACGATTACATCTGTTTGGTGGAGTTTGCATACAACAACAGCTGGCACGCAAGCATCAAGTGTGCTCCTTTTGAGATGTTGTATGGCAGAAAGTGTCGCCCCCCAATCTGCTGGGATCAGGTTGGCGAGCGAACACTTGAAGGACCAGAAATCATAGAGATGACCAATGAGAAGATCGCGGTAGCTAAGCAGAAAATTCAGGAAGCACGGTCACGTCAGAAGAGTTACGCCGATAAGCATCGTAGGGACATACATTTTAACATAGGAGATCACGTCTTCCTTAAGGTTTCGCCGGCACGTAGTGTTAGACGCTTCGGGATTAAAGGGAAGCTCAGTCCTCGTTTCATCGGACCGTTCGATATCATTGAACGAGTCGGTGAAGTATCTTATCGATTGGCGTTACCTCCGCAGCTTTCGCATGTGCACAATGTGTTTCATGTGTCCTTACTCAGAGGGTACCAGTATCATCCCCTTCACATGGTTCAGTATCCACTGGAACAGATACGTGAAGATCTCACTTTTATAGAAGAACCCGAAGGAGGGATCATACCGAGCGGGAAGCCACTTGGGAAATAGAGGAGTCTATCCGGGCTTCTTACCCTCATTTCATATTTTGAATTCGGGTATGTTCTTCTTTTCTAGTTTACTTTATCTATAATTCAGGGACGAATTATTCTTTTTAGGGGGGAAGAGTTGTAAAACCCGCATGCTTTTACCATGAATAGTACCGTTAAGATCGTACGTACTAGATTAAAACTTTCCTAATATAGCATTATTACGATTACGTGTTAGGATTTTACGTATTACGTACGTGTTAGAACACGATAAGTATTTACTACGCACGAGCACGTAATAATTATTTGACAATTATTAATCACGAACATGCGATCATGAAATCATGAACGTAATTAAAACACGAACTATTATTAATTACGTATATATATTTATTACGAGCGTAAATAAATATATTAGATCACGATAATTACGCAACGAGAACACATAAAACGCGAACACAAATAATCATGAACGAATAACTAAACATCGAGACACGGAAAAAGGTACGGGTACCCCATGTGGGGCCCCCTACCCGCGGCTACAAGGAACAAATGGGCCAAGCCCATTTCAATTGTTCACTAAAAGGGGTTAAGGAAATAAACAATACTCATTATTGTTTTTACAGAAGATTTTAGAAAAACCTAAAAGTTTTTCCTCCTCCTTCTTTTCCTCTTTTTGGCCGCCACCTTCAAAACACCAAAAGGGGTGTTTGTTGATCTTGGATCTTGGAATTCTTGTTGGTGTTCGTGTTTGTTCTTCGTTCTTTAGATACACGTATTCGGTAAATCCTTTTAAACCTTTTTCTTTTGATTTGATCTTTTATTAATTAAGAACATGTTATGTTTTTTTCTTAAAACCTAATTAAATCATAGATCTAACATGAATTGGGTTTAAATAAAATCAAAAGTAATGTTTTAGGGGTGTTTTGTTTTGGCCGCAGCCTACACCGAACCCGAGAGGGTTTCGGTTTGGCCACTTGACCACCACCGAGACCATATGGTCCCGGTTGGTTGGTATGGGTCCCACGACAGCAACAAGACAAGGGGAACCCCGATGTGGTTCGGGGTACGGTGTCGATTTCATGTCCGGTTCATGGTGTATGTTTAGTTTTTTTTATTTTTTTATGATCTTATGTTAAAATTAAATTAATAACATGACATGATTAATTTAATAACATGACTTAGGTTATTTTAATTATTAATAATCATGAAATTAATTAACCTAAGTATTTTTATATTTTAGACTTATAATTAATTAATTATTTAAAAACCATGGGTATAATTAATTAATTAACATGACTTAGGTTATATTATTAATAAATAATAATACATGTTTTAACCTAAGTATTTAACTTTATTTAATTAAAAACATGTTATACTTTAATTAAATATTTTAACCTATAGTTTAATTTAATTACATGAAATAATTAGTAAACTATACATTATATCATATGACTTAGAAAATAATCATGAAAACACTTAGGCTTATATACTTAGCTTATTTAACCAGCTTATTTCTAATTATGGAAACTTTCTATTTTTAGAAACTTAATTAAATAAGGCAGCTGATCTATTTATGAAAACTTTCTATTTTTAGAAACTTATCTATTTTAAGCAGTAATTCTATTTTTGGAAACTTTCTATTTTTGGAAACTTTCTATTTTTGGAAACTTTCTATTTTTGGTAACTTTCTATTTTTGGAAACTTTCTATTTTTGGAAACTTTCTATTTTTGGAAACTTTCTATTTTTGGAAACTTTCTATTTTTGGAAACTTTCTATTTTAGGAAACCTGCTATTTTTGGAAAGTTACTTATTATTACACAGTAAGTATAATAATACATGAAATACCAGAAATACTTAATCAGATTAAACAGAATATAAGATAAACACAGTTTAAGGCTTTAAACAGTAAAACATGGTAAGAACATATAAAATAAGCTAAGACATGACATAAAACGAGCTACGTATTTAGAAAGCAGATACTTATTCATGTATGTATTTATGTAGCACTAGTGATACAGAAGTAGGATTCCTCTCAGTTCATCTTCTTCGTTCACTGGACATAAGGTACGGATTCTCGTCCTTTCAGTATGGACATTCTTTCCTTATTAGGATTCCCCGTATGCAGCCAAATGTTTTCTCGTAGTATAAGTATGTGTTTGAATTGCTTATGTTTAATTTAGAATATCTATAGCCATATACATGCATGACCAGTTTCACCTAGTTATAGAGGTACCATAACCATAATATTAGAGGCACTGATGTTATGACTTCACCATGGCGGAGTGATTGCTCGTGGCGTCCCTTCAGCTTTTGACCATTTATTATATTTATCATGTGGGGCGTATGGGTGCATCCTAGTTACATGTTTTCAGTCAGGATTTCATGATGAATATGGTGTGTGCCTTGCATCCTTCACAAGGAGCTGATCCCTCCTACCCAAAACCAGTATATTAAATTAGAGGCAGCCCCTCTAATTTGCATGATGAGGTCACCCCTCCAAGTATTCATGCACGGTGGATTTTCATGACCTATATTGGCTAATGGTAAAATATGATAAACAATTTTTACAAGATAAACATAAGGCTTTTCAAACTATGAAACCAGTTTTATGAAGACTTAATCAGATTACTCGGGACTTAGTTTCTTCCGCTGTTATATGTTATATGCTTATCCTATTCATGCTTTATTGTACATCCGTGCACTGAGCGTATTGCTCAGCCGTTTTCCTTTTCTATGTTCCCAAAACGGCAGGTACTCAGGGACGCTCGTAGACTTTAAGAGTACGTGCATATGGACTGGAAGCTTTCTAGCCTTTCTTTACTTTATGCATTTCCTTTCTTTTGATACATTGCTATGGACATTGTTTAGTCCTTTACTTTACTATACTTATGTTTGTGTGTGATGAGCTTTACTTTTGGACTACCGATGTTTGATTCCGGTATTTTCCTTTTATGGTCATGTAATGTTTAGACATTTTTCCTTG
Organism: Glebionis coronaria; assembly: GCA_025667525.1. Classification (NCBI taxonomy): domain Eukaryota; kingdom Viridiplantae; phylum Streptophyta; class Magnoliopsida; order Asterales; family Asteraceae; genus Glebionis; species Glebionis coronaria. The sequence goes on from CM046874.1 coordinate 21,745,059, forward strand.
TATGTTTTGATGACACGCCATAATTGCATGTGACATTTCCATTATCAAAATGGGGTGTTACAATATTAGCTTCTAACTTAGCAACACCTTGTTTAAAAGCATTTACTTCTACGGTACATGTGTTTACCTTTTGTTATTGTTCCTCAAGTTCTACTTTAAGACTATTAAACTTAAGAATACAATCTTTAGAACAGGGATGTACCTTAGTGTCTTCATGTGAGAGAGCCATCAAACCATGCTCTTCTTCTTCAGTCCAGTCAACCACTCCATCTTTTGTAACCAATGCTTTAGTTCCTTCGGGACATCTGCTATCTCCTTTTGGAAAGCTTTCACTGACTCTTGGGGTGGTCCTATAGCTATTCTTGGACTTCTGACTGCTTCCTTCAGCCTTCTTCCTAGTACACTCCCTTGCAAAGTGTCCATTCCTTCCACAGTTATAACATTCAACTTTAGACTTGTCATACCCTAATGGTTCATTAGGATCAACATTCGTCTTTCTTCCTGTCCTTTTGTAGAGTCTGTGGATCTAACAGAGACCATAGCAGCTTGCCATTTGAGATCCATCTCTTCAATGTCAGCATCATCCATTTGGAATAAGTCATTGAGAGTAAACCTTGGTCTATTGTCTTGTCCAGCAAAGAATGAAAAGGCATCATTGTCACTAAACAGTGATGAGGATCTTCCTTGTGGATTCTGAGACATAGATTGACTGCCTTCAAGACTTTGAGAATAAGTACTGTGATTGTGGTAAAAATACACCTTTTAGGAAAAAGGCGTAAAAGCGGTGAGTATTAAACAAATGATTTAGGAAAATCAAGTCTTAATGACCCAATTAAGTTCATTTCCCAAGGAGGTATATGTGTGTGACTAAGATGTAAAGATATTTGAGATTAATATTGAGAAACAAGGGGATGAGAAAACAGAATGACGGAAACGTGAAAATTATTACTACGACGACTAAATTAAAAACCGTAAAAAGTGCTAAAATAAAAATTAATTCTAAAAATTCCCAAAAAATTAGCAAAAATGAATTAAATAAACTAAGAGTTTACAAATGATCAAAACTTTTTCAAACCTTTTAATTAATTAAATATTAATTTTAAAATGCTAATTAAAGCCCTAAAAATCAAAATAATTATTAAAAAGCCCAAATAAAATTTTTTCACTTTGTAAACCTCTAAAATGACTAAATAAGAATAAAAACTATTTTTATAAATTTTTAAACTAATTAAAACTATTTAAAATGATTAAAAACTATTAAAAACTATTAAAAACTATTAAAAACTTAAAATAATTCTAGAAATTAGAAAAATGATGATAAAATAAATCTAAGAGTTGCAAAAATTCTATTTTAATGTATTAAACCTAAGAAAAATGTAAAAAGTGCTAAATATGAAAATTGGAATTTAATAATAAAATAATCTTAAAATAATATAAAAAATCCAAAAATTATAAAATATTCTAAAAACTTGCAAACTAGTTTATTTTAACCTAAATAAACAGAAAATGAAAGTGAATTTACCAAAATACCCCTAATGGTCCATAAATGGGCTAAAAATGAAAACAGTCCACTTAAATGGGCTTTTTGGCCCAATAAAATCAAACTTGTCCAAATAAGCTGAAAATCCCCAGTCTGACTCAAAAACTGATTTTAAGCACAAAAGTCAAAAGGCCCAAAAGTTGAAAATGTGCTTATCACAGCTTAATAAGTCAACAGCTTATTCTTAATGGGCCAATAAGCCCATTAAGCCATAAGCCAATGCCATAAGCTCTAATTGAACACACAACATCTTATTGAGATTCTAAACCAATCTGCAAAAAGAAATTTTGAAAAAGCTCAAGTAATAAGCCAAAACTTTGAAAAGAACTTTTTCACTAAACGACAAAATAGTCGGGTTAGAGTTCTAGGACGTTTCAGAAGCTGATTCTTTTAGCAAAAGCTCACAAATAGCTTAACTAAGAATAATCAACAAGAAAAATCACAAAAAGCCAAGTAGAATAAGCTGTATAAGCAAATAAGCTGGATGAAAAAGCAAAATAAGCTAGTTTCCTAGAAAAAGCTTAACCAAAAGACTTGTAACTTCTCAAAGATGATATTAAGCTGAAAAAAATGACACCTATCACAAAAACCAAGTTGTTGCATGTACCAATAAGCAGTTCTGAAAAATAAGCCAAATTATGCTTATTTGACCAAAAGTCAAAGTCCACCAAAAGATACCAAATGATCAAGGATTGATTATAAGCTTCTTTTAAGCAACTTTTGTGAAGAACTCAAGGTTGAGCCCTTGTGAATCAAGTGGTCAGTTGACCAAACCTTGACAGATTTTGGCAAAATTAGGCCAATAAGCCAGTTAGCTTATAAGCCAACAAATAAGCAAACCAGATAGCAAATAGCACTCACAAGCAACACAATAACAAGTTCCAAGAAGTTAAACAACTAGGCATACACTAGAACAACAAATGCAAGCCCAAATTGAGGTGCTCACTTTGCTGATGCAAATGACCACTTTAGCCAACTTTGATAAGCTCTAGCACCCACAATAAGCCACAAAATTCAACAAACAGATATTGCACAGATAGCTTATCACCTAAACTCTTCCCAAACCAAAATTCAGACCTTAGATCCAACAAATAAAGATTCTATTGGATCTGATGTGTTTGACCAATTTCAAACCAATATTTTCAGATTTTTTTCAAAACTTTGAAATCCTTATCCAAACAACTTAAGACTTAACCAATGACCAAAACCAGTTGAAAATGACTTGTTTACACTATCCAAACCCTAAGAACCAAGGGCACAAGGCCACAAGGCCTTATGATCCCAAAAACCAAACAACCTTGTTTTAGCCCCTTTTCAAACAAACTCTTTGATTTTACAAACAACCTACTGATTTTATGATCCAAATACCTTAACTAGGTGACAACTAAGAGAAACAAACAATAAAACACAAAGCACAAACACAAGAACACCAAATCACATGGCAAAATACATAACAGTCATGAACATGAATTTTTTTAGAGGAAACTTAAAAAGAGCTTATACCTATCCCCCACAACTTCCTAAGGAGATCAGCTATGCTCCTTGGACCACTCTCAACAACTAGAGAGTGACCAAGGTCCTTGAACAAAGGAGATGATATGTGCCTTGGCTGATGGTTCAAAGTAGAACCTCAAGGACTTGATTTCTTCAGCACAAGCATCAAACAACCTATCCAAAGGTCGATAAACCTTCACTAGATTGGTGTCAACAAGCTTGCAAAGGCTTATAGCTTTTGGATAAGGGTTAGTACAAGAAAAATAGCAAAAACAGATGACTGATTTCAAGCTTTTTTTAAACTTGAAAACCTTACCAAACATAAACGTGCTTTAACCACAAGATCAAAACACCTTTATAACATCAAATGGAACTCAGAATCACTCTTAAACAACACCAACTTTCAAAAACATAAAAAGGAATTACAATTTTTTCAAAATACCAACTTTTATAAATTTTAAAAAGGAATTACAATGTTTAAAGAGTAAAACTGGAACAAGGCTCTCTCACAGGTTGAGGAGTCCTTATATAGGCCACAAGGGCTGAGATTACAATGAAAACCGTAGCTACAAAGTCCCTAAAATGCAATTGAATCTTCTAGACATTTTTGGTGTTGTGAGCTGTCCCAAATGATCTTGATCGTTCCTTTTGTGCGTATGGAGTAAGCATGAGGTGTGGGCTGTTGATTGAGCCACGTGGCATTCCTTAGAGGCTAAGTTGTTCATTCATTGGCTGTGGTGAGAATGGGTGGGGACCATGAGTGAAGTGGTGTAGGATTTTCAGTGTGGGAATTAAGAGTGGGATGGTTAATCAGAGTTGGGTTAGGGTAATTTTAAGTTACCCTTTGTTTTAAGTGGAGTAGTAACTAGGTAGGGACGGTGAATAGTAACACTTTTTGATCTGTTTTTGTAGGAGTGGTGTTTTGTTTGGCGCAATTTCTTTTTGAAAGTTTCATTTGCCCACATTTAGCCCTTGTCTTTTGGAAAAAGTGGTAAACAATGTTTATTCAGCCCAAAAACGACTTTCCTTTGTTAAATAACTTTTGGTTTTCACACATTGGCCACCAAACTTTGTAACAAGGGTTTCAAGGGTTTGTTTTGAACATTTCTTGATTTTCCAAGGGCTGATCTTATACTTTCTTGAACTTTGAAGGTCTTCTAAGTATGTTTGACTTCATGGAGGACCATTGTTGATAATTTTGAATCTTGAGGGACTAAACTTGCCAAATCTTTAAAGTTGAGGGACCATTTTGTACTTTTGACAAACTTAAGGGACCAAACTTGTAATTATTAATATACAAGGGTATTAAGTGTCATTTCTTCATAGATTAAGGATCATTCTTATACATCTTTAAGTCTTCAAGGGTTTTTCTTTGAGAAATCATGAACTAGGGCCTGGTTCTTTGTACGGCTTCGTTTCTCGTGTTCGTTTTTCCTTGTTTCTTGTGATCTTTTGTCTTTTTCATGATATCCATACCTAAAATACACAAGTAAACAAACGTAAGTATATATATGGTATTTTTATGACATTTTATGCATTTAAAGCCAAAAAAGAACGATGAGATCAAGTATAAATGCCATCTCATCACTCCCCCATACTAAGCCATTGTCGTGCCCTCACGCAATGCTAGAATAAAGTATCTAAGCATCTCCAAAATTCAATTTTATTACCCTTTATTGAAAAGTAAAAGAGTTGCAACAATACTACGAAGATGTGTAAAGACATAATGTGTGATTCTCATCACGTGAGTGACTTTTATGGTCAATGAATAGAAACAAGTGAATGTCCCATAGAGTAAAGTTCGTCATCCTTGATTGTCATACATTTCATGCTAAGTGCAAAAACGAGATCATTGTTGGTACAAGTCACAATGCTAGCACTACTCATACGTCCAAATTGTGTAATTCTTTTTCTCCCCGTAATCCTAGTTATTATGAAAGGAAATGGGTTTCTAGAACTTTTTAACTATTTGAAGGATATGTAAATCTTGCTTATGTTTTAGAGAGAGAAAGATAGATGATTTCACACTTCTAAAGAGAGAAAGTTTAAGAACTATGTGTTATTTGAAATGAAATCACCACCCTCTCCATCAAAGGAGAGGGTTTATATACCCAAGCCCATGAGATGGGCTTGGGTTTACATTTGGCCATCGGGCCATACAATTCATGGGCTCGGTTTTGGGCTTTGTTTAATAAATGTAAATAACTAAACTACGAGCTATTACATGGACTATTGTTGGAGTGACCGATCCTTTCTAATACGTAAAACGTATTTCCAACAATCTCCCCCTAAGGGAGGTCACTCCAAACAAGGGCGTTACCCAAGTTACAATAATAAAGCTAGCATACTATACTTGTCTTGAGCTCGTAGTCTTCGTCTTTCTTTTCTTTTTCTTTTTAGGTGAACATGCTGATGTGATCATTGATATCAATCTTGAGCATTAATCTCTTGCGTTGATCTTGTGCATCCATCACTTGTGATCTTCGCCTCTTCGTGACACCATGTCCCACATACTTATACCTTTATAATTCTTGAAAGCTTTAGAGTTCGATACAGCGGAAGACTTAACTTTTAGGCTTTCTTGAATTAGATGAGGTATTAAGTACATAAAGTATAAGCATGCGGGGACGACTTCTTCTTTTAAGAGATATCTGAGTTAGCTGGGATGGGTTGTGCATTGCATCACTGGGTCCATGATGTCTATCTTCAATATCAATAATCATTAAAAATGATCTCAATAGCATATGTATTGACCCGGTTTCTGCCTAAGGTTGTAAGGAGGGCTTATTTCTTTACACCCTTTATATTTTCAATTCTTTTTCATTCTTCAACCCCTTCAATGCTTACCAATACGTCATAACTAGCACCTTGTTGTGATTGTTCCAGTGCTAACTTAAGTACTTGGTCGGCATTCAACTACGTTCACAATCTTTCTCCATCTTTCCTAAGGACTACTATTTCTAGCTATGGAATGTCCTTGGGAAGATTCCTCCGGTTTAAGAAGAATCATTGGACTTAACCTGTCCTACCATCCTTATGTCACCACAATCTTCATCGTCGTGAAATAAATGGGTTTTGGGTAAGTATATGTCACCATGAAAATCCATTTTGATATGCAAATCCGTTTTGCTCCCCCTTAACATATGCCACGATATTCGAAAACATTTCGCATATGTCGGGATGAGCCAGCACATAAAGTCAAACCATTTGTGATAATTTCCCATATTAAATCACATTTTCTCTCCCATATTAAAAATATTAACCCAATCGATGTTTTTAATATCAATTGATTTAATGAAGTTTTAACAAAGGTTTTGGGAAGAAAAATTCAAGTCCGTTTTATCTTCATGATACCAAATGTATGAGATATGATACCGATTTGTAACATGATCACATATTCACCATATTAGAAGAAATTGACAAGGTTGGACCTGATTGATGAGAACATCATATGATAAGATAAAATGGTTCTTGTCAGCATATGTTGGTCACCTCGTCACTACTGAAGTCATCTCTTGACACCATGTGTGCGATTGGTATTGTTATCTTGACACCAATTAGTGAGCTTGGCACTTTCGACATCGAAGATTCTGAATGCTTGACAATTGCTCCCCCTCAATTGTTGACCCGCGTTCTACTGAAAGAGCTGTAGTCATCGGTTGAGTAGTCGCATCGTCGAGTATGTAGATACCAATTGTAGATTGCTATGTTTGTAGAGATGATAGCTTCATAAAAACAAGACTTCTCTTGTTTGGACAAATAAATGCACTGAAGCGTACATAAATCCGTGTTAGACCAAGTTATAAAATAAACTTGATCCCTTACAAGGTTTTAAAGTAAACCTTGCCCGAGAAAATTAATTCCCGTTGTGAGCCAAAGCTTTCATAAGAAATACTTGACTTTAATGGTGAAAAGCGGGTTGTAGTCTGAAATAACTACAAGCCATAAGGGCATGTTTTATGAAATATTTACAACTTTTATACGAACTCTATTTATGGGGAATATTAATCGACATTTCTAAGGCCGTAAATATTATCGTACCAAAAGACATGCCTTTGAAAAATAAAGTAAAAATATTTTTGGATTTTTCGTAGTTTTCAATTTTTATGGTTTTTATATGGTTTTATATTTTTCTATTTTGCTTTTGTGGATAAAAATATAAACAATTTATATGAATGATCACCAAGGATACGGAGAATAGTTTACCACCACTATTCTTTCGCTTCATCTACCAGTTCCTTTAGAGTCTCAGGCGAGAATGTTCTCATTCCTAGCTTGTCGGCCAAAAATTCCATTCGAGCGCGATCTAAAGCCTTCATGAAAATATCCGCCAATTGATACTCAGATCGGACAAAGTAAAGCTCGATCACTCCATTTTCCACTTGCTCCTTGATAAAGTGGTAGCGAATGTCATTATGCTTCGACCGGAAGAACTGAACATTGTTGCAGCATAAGGCAATTGCACTTTTGTTGTCGCAGTACATCGGAATTTTGTTGAAACCTAGACCATAGTCGGTTAATTGCGATCTCGTCCAAAGAATTTAAGCACTGCAACCGGACATAGCTATGTATTCTGCTTCCGTACTTGAAATTGCAGCGCTTTTCTGCCTTTTCGATGCCCAACTGATTAGCCAATCTCCTAGTAGTTGCAAAGTTCCACTCGTGCTACGCCTTGTATCTTGACAACCCGCGTGATCCGCATCTGCATATGCCATAAGTGCAATAGAAGAGTCCTTCGAATACCAAAGTCCCCGATTCATGGTTCCTTTAAGATACCAAAAGATCCGTTTAACAGTAGATAAGTGTAACTCAGTAGGTCGAGTTTGATACCGAGCAAACATACATATAGCAAACTAAAGATCAGGTCGACTGGCTGTGATATACAGAAGAGTACCTATCATTCCGCGATAAAGTGTCGGATCAACGGCAACTCCATGTGGATCTGCATCAAGCTTAGTTCGTTCCACCATTGGAGTATCCACGGGGTCGCAAGATTCCATCTTATACTTCTTTAGCGATTCAAGGGCATACTTGGATTGATTGATAAAGATGCCTCTGGGACTCTGAGATATCTGAAGACCTAAGAAGAATGATACCTTGCCCATCATTGACATCTTAAACTTGGAAGACATGAGTTTCCCAAATTCGTCGGATAAAGTTTGGGTCGAGGCTACAAATATAATATCATCAACATATATTTGTACCATAATCATATCTTTACCTCGTTTCTGAATGAACAGCGTGGGATCCACCTTGCCTTTAGCGAAGCCTTGTGTAATGTGGAATTGTGACAGTAGATCGTACCATGCGCGTGGAGCTTGCTTCAACCCATAGAGTGCCTTCTTAAGCTTGTACACATGATTAGGATAATTAGGATTCACAAAACCATCCGGCTGTTGAACATATACATCTTCCTTGATTTCACCAATAAGAAATGCCGTCTTCACATCCATCTGATAGACGATCATACTCATGTGGGCTGCATAAGCGAGGAATAGTCTAATAGCTTCCAAACGGGCAACAGGTGCAAAGGATTCCAAAAAGTCGATGCCCATTAATTGCTTGTATCCACGAGCTACTAGTCGAGTTTTGTTCTTCAATATTCCGCCTAACTCATCAAGTTTCACCTTGTAAACCCATTTCAAAGTGAGTAACTACACTTGATCCGGGCATGGGACAAGTTCCCATACTTCAAGACGTATAAATTCATTAAGTTCTTCTTGCATAGCTTCTATCCAACAGGATTGAGTAAAAGCTTCTTGCCATGTCTTAGGTTTAACTTCAGTGAGGAAAGCATCAAAATGACAAAACATTGCATTTTCCTGTAGCTGACTTCGTGTGGATACCGGACGATTAGGGCCACCAATAATAGAATCTATAGGATGATCCTTTGTCCACTTGCTGTCATGTTCATGAATTCGTGGATTGGAGTAAACTATAGTAGGAGCTTCCTCTGAGGTGGATGACCCGGCTTGATTAGAGTTGGGAATAGGTACACCAAAGAATGGAAGTTCACGCATTTGAGCGAATTCCAAAACATGATCATCATCATCCTCTTCATCATCAATAGGCATGATATGGGTAGTTGAAACAGGTGTTGGTTGAGAATTATTAGTTGATGGTATATCTTGACCAATTGTAGGTGCAGACGTATCAGATTGTGCTTCGGTTGCTGGAGCGACAACTTTGGTTACCGGAGCTTTTTCCTCAGGTTCTGGAGCAACAATACTTGGAGGAGTAAAGAATTCATCAAAGAATTGTTGAAACAACGTATCCCACGCAGTCCTAGAAGGTGGTGTAAATGATGATGAAGTAGGGTTGTTTGGGACAAGACCATAACTAATGTTACTGGGTCCCATTTCATGAAGTGCGGGTTCAGAGCTGCTTTGCTCAGAAGCCATTGCTGTCAGCTCATCAAAATCAACATTCGTAGTTTCGAGGATTTTACGAGACTTACGATTGTAGATTCGGTATGCCTTCTTTGCGGGTGCGTAACCAATGAAAATACCAATATCAGCCTTTGGTTGAAGTTTTCTGAAATTGTCACCATCATTATTTGGATAGCAAAGAGAACCAAATACATGAAGATATGATAAATCTGGTACTTTACCATGGAGAAGCTCATAAGGTGTTCTACCATGGAGTTTACGAATTAGTGACCGGTTTTGGGTGTACACTGTTGTAGATACTGCTTCTGCCCATAAAAACACTGGAGCCTTTGCGTATATTAACATCGTTCGAGCATCTTCCATAAGTGTGCGATTTCGTCTTTCAACGACACCGTTTTGTTGTGGAGTGCGTGCAACGGATGTTTCATGAGATATGCCAACTTCTTCATAATAATCACGCAAGATTTGATTCACAAATTCGGTTCCATTATCTGTACGAATGCGTCAGACAATAGTGTTGAGACGCACTTGAATCATCTTGAGAAATTCGATGATGAATTTAGGTGCCTCATTTTTTGTTGTAAGAAATTTCACCCATGTAAACCGAGAGTAATCATCGACAATGACGAGGATGTACTTTTTACCACTAAGACTTTCAACACGCATTGGCCCACAAAGATCCATATGCAACAAATAAAGTTTCTCTTGGTTGGTGTCTTCAGTCTTGGGTTTGTATGATTTCTTAGTGCTTTTCCCCATTGTACACGCGGAACACAAATGATCCTTATGAAATGAAAGTTTAGGAAGACCACGAACAAGTTCATTTTTCACCAAATGAATAATAGCGTCAAAGTTAAGATGAGATAACCGTCGATGCCATAACCATGACTTAGTCTTCGATGCTTTGGAGAGAAGACATATGGGAGAAGCGGCCATCATGTCTTGTAGAGACAAAGAATACAAATTATTCCCTCGAGTACCTTTCAATAAATCAACCCCTTCCAAATTACGAATGAAGCAAGTATGCTCTTGAAAAGAAACTTCTAGGTTTGCATCACAAAATTGTCCCACAGAAAATAAGTTGTGACCGAGACCTTCCACGTAATACACTCTTGAAATTATAACATTCCCAATATGATATTCATCTTAACCCATTATCTTTGCAATATGATCAATTCCAAATCTAACCGTACCAAGAAACTTGCTGACGAAATTTCTGAGCTGAGAGCGATCTCCGGTCATATGCTTGGAGCAACCAGAGTCCAAATACCAGAGAACAATTTGGACCAACTGTTTTCAATAACAACAGTAGATAATGCATTGGAAACTATTGGTTCCTGAGTGTTAGCAGATACAGATATAAGATTATCAGAAGTGCTAACATTTGTGTGACCCTTAGATTTCCTGCGTTTTCTAATGTGAGTTTTAGCACTAACAGGTTTTACTGTTCCAACTTTCTTAGGTTTTAGATTATTCGCGGGCACTACAGTGGGAGTAGACCTATTTAAAGGGAACTTGGTTCCTTCAGTAGTGTCGGTGTTCCTAGTTAAAGGACACGTTTGTGTTTTGGTAGCCTTTGTACTCCTAGTTAAAGGGCACGCTTTCTTCGCTTTAGTGGGAGTGATCCTAGTTAAAGGGCACACATTTCCTACTATAGTGAAAGTTCTACCAGTGGGGCGCCACAACCAACCAACTTGGGTTAACACTTTCCCAGTCGGTTTCCATTCTAATCCATTTTTTCCGGGCATTCATCTCATTCACATGGTCAATAAGGCAAGAATCATGACGACTAGAGAACATACATTCATTGCAATTCCAACATTTCAAATTAGAATTCACAGTAGGCTTAGAACGCTGCACAACCGCATAGCTTTTAGGTTTAGCTACATGATTCTTTTTATTCAAAACAGAAATAACATTCCTAGGATGGACTTCTATTTTCTTCTTCACTGGACTACTAGATGGAGGCAAGATCCTATCATTCTTCTTGTTTCTTTTAAGCTTAGATCTTTGAGCCTTAGTAGTGGTGCTTACTCCTATAGAAGGCAACACGGGAATATTAGAAGCTGGTTTTGATTCCGCCTTATCTTTAGTGACCAAAGTTTGAGATGGTTTAGTCCTAGGGCCCTTATTAAACGGTGTGATGGCTATAATGTTCCTTTTGATTGCACTAGAAGACGATGCTGAGATAGTCGCTGCGTTATCCACAACATTCTTACCTTTTAGAGAAAGTGGCTGAGACAGTGTCTTAAACTTTCTCAAAAAGATAGTGGCTGCAGCCACTGTCTCAGCATTTGTAGGATATGTAAATCTTGCTTATGTTTTAGAGAGAGAAAGATAGATGATTTCACACTTCTAGAGAGAGAAAGTTTAAGAACTTTGTGTTATTTGAAATGAAATCACCACCCTCTCCATCAAAGGAGAGGGTTTATATACCCAAGCCCATGAGATGGGATTGGGTTTACATCTGGCCGCCGACCCATACAAATCATGGGCTCGGTTTTGGGCATAATTTAATAAATGTAAATAACTAAACTACGAGCTATTACATGGATTATTGTTGGAGTGACCGATCCTTTCTAATACGTAAAACGTATTTCCAACAATATCCCCCTAAGGGAGGTCACTCCAAACAAGGGCGTTACCCAAGTTACAATAATAAACCTAGCATACTATACATGTCTTGAGCTCGTAGTCTTCGTCTTTCTTTTCTTTTTCTTTTCAGGTGAACATACTGATGTGATCATTGATGTGAATCTTGAGCATTAATCTCTTGCCTTGATCTTTTGCATCCATCACTTGTGATCTTCGCCTCTTCGTGACACCATGTCCCACATACTTATACCTTCATAACTCTTGAAACCTTCAGAGTTCGATACAGCGGAAGACTTAACTTTTAGGCTTTCTTGAATTAGATGAGGTATTAAGTGCATAAAGTATAAGCATGCGGGGTCGACTTCTTCTTGGATCCCGCAACGCCACCGTCTTCAAATGCCGCAACATAAGTAGACACGAACAAAATGGCTTTGAACATTTCATTCTAATTCGGTAGCATTTTACCTCCGGTCGGTGAAGACCGTTGGACGATATAAAATATCGTACTTTTGGCAGGTAGATTTAATTAAAAATCTCCTTGACAAGATTTCGCGGGTAAACCCGTTCTCTTTACTCGACCGTCCAAAGCTGATTGCGAACGTAAAGACTGAATCATTTAGATAAAATTATCCGCATGATTGAAGCCGTCAATTCTGATTCCTGGAACAAGTTTGATTCATTAAAGAATCGCACCATCGTTGCTTTCCAGTTGTTACGAGCTTGATTCATATTGAATCTTGCAAGTTACCTACCAAGTGCTGTTTGAGGTTAACACTAGAAGGATTTCCACTCATCATTGTGAACACTAAGGTATCACTCTGAGTGTTCTGGCAAGATCACTAAGATATTGCGTAGAGGCCTGGAACGTGTTTAAATTCAGTTAAGAATTAAACCACTGTTGCTTTCCAGTTATCACAAGTTTGATTCATAAAGAATCATACAAGTCACCTACCATGAGCATTTTGATATTCGCTCAAGAAGGATTTCCATCTTCATTGTAAATACTTTCGTATTACTCGGATGTTCAGGCAAGATCATGAAGATTTTGCGTAGGACACTTAAGATATTTCTTACTTTTCACAATGTGTGAAGAAGCAAGGAAATATGGAAGTGTGTCCTAATGAGATATTTGATGATCTCAAATGTCTCTAGACTCGATCGTGCATTTTGGATTTTAGTGATCAGAGGCTGGAGAGGAGTGCCACCATTTCAATACCAATTTATTCGGAGTGAATAAATCGATAGATAACGTGTTGTCTCTGTGTGATTAAAACAAATATCTTTTAAGAGATATCTGAGTTAGCTGGGATGGGTTGTGCATTGCATCAGTGGGTCCATGATGTCTATCTTTAATATCAATAATCATTAAAAATGATCTCAATAGCATATGTATTGACCCGGTTTCTGCCTAAGGTTGTAAGGAGGGCTTCTTTCTTTACACCCTTTATCTTTACAATTCTTTTTCATTCTCCAACCCCTTCAATGCTTACCAATACGTCATAACTAGCACCTTGTTGTGATTGTTCCAGTGCTAACTTAAGTACTTGGTCGGCATTGAGCTACGTTCACAATCTTTCTCCATCTTTCCTAAGGACTACTATTTCTAGCTATGGAATGTCCTTGGGAAGATTCCTCCGGTTTAAGAAGAATCATTCGACTTAACCTATCCTACCATCCTTATGTCACCACAATCTTCATCGTCGTGAAATAAATGCGTTTTGGGTAAGTATATGTCACCATGAAAATCCATTTTGATATGCAAATCCGTTTTGCTCCCCCTTAACATATGCCATGATATTCGAAAACATTTTGCATATGTCGGGATGAGCCAACACATTAAGGCAAACCATTTGTGATAATTTCCCATATTAAATCACATTTTCTCCCCCATATTAAAAATATTAACCCAATCGATATTTTTAATATCAATTGATTTAATGAAGTTTTAACAAAGGTTTTGGGAAGAAAAATGCAAGTCCATTTTATCTTCATGATACCAAATGTATGAGATATGATACCGATTTGTAACATGATCACATATTCACCATATTAGAAGAAATTGACAAGGTTGGACCTGATTGATGAGAACATCATATGATAAGATCAAATGGTTCTTGTCAGCATATGTTGGTCGCCTCGTCACTGCTGAAGTCATCTCTTGACACCATGTGTGCGATTGGTATTGTTGTCTTGACACCAATTAGTGAGCTTGGCACTTTCGGCATCAAAGATTCTGAATGCTTGACAATTGCTCCCCCTCAATTGTTGACCCGTGTTCTACTAAAAGAGCTGTAGTCGTCGGTTGAGTAGTCGCATCGTCGAGTATGTAGATACCAATTGTAGATTGCTATGGTTGTAGAGATGATAGCTTCATAAAAACAAGACTTCTCTTGTTTGGACAAATAAATGCACTGAAGCGTACATAAATCCGTGTTAGACCAAGTTATAAAGTAAACTTGATCCCTTACAAGGTTTTAAAGTAAACCTTGCCCGAGAAAATTAATTCCCGTTGTGAGCCAAAGCTTTCATAAGAAATACTTGCCTTTAATGTGAAAAGCGGGTTGCAGTCTGAAATAACTACAAGCCATAAGGGCATGTTTTATGAAATATTTACAACTTTTATACGAACTCTATTTATGGCGCCGTGTCAATATTAATCGACATTTCTAAGGCCGTAAATATTATCGTACCAAAAGACATGCCTTTGAAAAATAAAGTAAAAATATTTTTGGATTTTTCTTAATTTTCAATTTTTATGGTTTTTATATGGTTTTATATTTTTCTATTTTGCTTTTGTGGATAAAAATATAAACAATATATACGAATGATCACCAAGGATACGGAGAATAGTTTACCACCACTATTCTTTCGCTTCATCTGCCAGTTCCTTTGAGTCTCAGGCGAGAAAGTTCTCATTCCTAGCTTGTCAGCCAAAAATTCCATTCGAGCGCGATCTAAAGCCTTCGTGAAAATATCCGCCAATTGATACTCAGATCGGACAAAGTAAAGCTTGATCACTTCACTTTCCACTTGCTCCTTGATAAAGTGGTAGCGAATGTCAATATGCTTCGACCGGGAGAATTGAACATTGTTGCAGCATAAGGCAATTGCACTTTTGTTGTCGCAGTACATCAGAATTTTGTTGAAACCTAGACCATAGTCGGTTAATTGCGATCTCATCCAAAGAATTTGAGCACAGCAACCGGACATAGCTATGTATTCTGCTTCCGTACTTGAAATTGCAGCGCTTTTCTGCCTTTTCGATGCCCAGCTGATTAGCCGATCTCCTAGTATTTGCAAAGTTCCACTCGTGCTACGCCTTGTATCTTGACAACCCGTGTGATCCGCATCTGCATATGCCATAAGTGCAATAGAAGAGTCCTTCGAATACCAAAGTCCCCGATTAATGGTTCCTTTAAGATACCGAAAGATCCGTTTAATAGTAGATAAGTGTAACTCAGTAGGCCGAGTTTGATACCGAGCACACATACATATAGCAAACTGAAGATCAGGTCGACTGGTTGTGATATACAAAAGAGTACCTGTCATTCCACGATAAACTGTCGAATCAACGACAACTCCACGTGGATCTGCATCAAGCTTAGTTCGTTCCACCATTGGAGTATCCACGGGGTCGCAAGATTCCATCTTATACTTCTTTAGCGATTCAAGGGCATACTTGGATTGATTGATAAAGATGCCTCTAGGACTCTGAGATATCTGAAGACCTAAGAAGAATGATACCTTGCCCATCATTGAGATCTTAAACTTGGAAGACATGAGTTTCCCAAATTCGTCGGATAAAGTTTGGGTCGAGGCTGCAAATATAATATCATCAACATATATTTATACCATAATCATATCTTTACCTCGTTTCTGAATGAACAGCGTGGGATCCACCTTGCCTTTAGCGAAGCCTTGTGTAATGAGGAATTGTGACAGTAGATCGTACCATGCGCGTGGAGCTTGCTTCAACCCATAGAGAGCCTTCTTAAGCTTATACACATGATTAGGATAATTAGGATTCACAAAACCATCCTGTTGTTGAACATAGACCTCTTCCTTGATTTCACCATTAAGAAATGCCGTCTTCACATCCATATGATAGACGATCATATTCATGTGGGCTGCATAAGCGAGGAATAGTCAAATAGCTTCCAAACGGGAAACAGGTGCAGAGGATTCCATAAAGTCGATGCCCAATAATTGCTTGTATCCACGAGCTACTAGTCGAGTTTTGTTCTTCAATATTCCGCCTAACTCATCAAGTTTCACCTTGTAAACCCATTTCAAAGTGAGTAACTGCACTTGATCCGGGCATGGGACAAGTTCCCATACTTCAAGACGTATAAATTCATTAAGTTCTTCTTGCATAGCTTCTATCCAACAGGATTGAGTAAAAGCTTCTTGCCATGTCTTAGGTTCAAATTCAGTGAGGAAAGCATCAAAAGGACAAAACATTGCATTTTCTTGTAGCTGACTTCGTGTGGATACCGGACGATTAGGGTCACCAATAACAGAATCTATAGGATGATCCTTTGTCCACTTTCTGTCATGTTCACGAATCCGTGGATTGGAGTAAACTGTAGTAGGAGCTTCCTCTGAGGTGGACGACCCGACTTGATAGAGTTGGGAATAGGTACACCAAAGAATGGAAGTTCACGCATTTGAGCGAATTCCAAAACGTGATCATCATCATCCTCTTCATCATCAATAGGCATGACATGGGTAGTTGAAACATGTGTTGGTTGAGAATTACTAGTTGATGGTATATCTTGACCAATTGTAGGTGCAGACATATCAGATTGTGCTTCGGTTGCTGGAGCAACAACTTCGGTTACCGGAGCTATTTCCTCAAGTTCTGGAGCAACAATACTTGGAGGAGTAAAGAATTCATCAAAGAACGGTTGAAACAATGTATCCCATTCAGTCATAGAAGGTGGTGTAAATGATGATGAAGTAGGGTTGTTTGGGACAAGACCAGAACTAATGTTACTGGGTCCCATTTCATGAAGTGCGGGTTCAGAGCTGCTTTGCTCAGAATCCATTGCTGTCAGCTCATCAAAATCAACAATCATAGTTTCGAGGATTTTACGAGACTTACGATTATTGATTCGGTATGCCTTCTTTGTGGGTGCGTAACCAATGAAAATACCAATATCAGCCTTTAGTTGAAGTTTTCCCAAATTGTCACCATCATTATTTGGATAGCAAAGAGAACCAAATACATGAAGATATGATAAATCTGGTACTTTACCATGGAGAAGCTCATAAGGTGTTTTACCATGGCGTTTACGAATTAGTGACCGGTTTTGGGTGTACACTGCTGTAGATACTGCTTCTGCTCATAATAACAATGGAGCCTTTGCGTACATTAACATCGTTCGAGCAACTTCCATAAGTGTGCGATTTCGCCTTTCAACGACACCGTTTTGTTGTGGAGTGCGTGCAACGGATGTTTCATGAGATATGCCAACTTCTTCATAATAATCACGCAAGATTTGATTCACAAATTCGGTTCCATTATCTGTACGAATGCGTCGGACAGTAGTGTTGAGACACACTTGAATCATCTTGTGAAATCCGATGATGAATTTAGGTGCCTCATTTTTTGTTGTAAGAAATTTCACCCATGTAAACCGAGAGTAATCATCGACAATGACGAGGATGTACTTTTTACCACTAACACTTTCAACACGCATTAGCCCACAAAGATCCATATGCAACAAATAAAGTTTCTCTTGGTTGGTGTCTTCAGTCTTGGGTTTGTATGATTTCTTAGTGCTTTTCCCCATTGTACACGCGGAACACAAATGATCCTTGTGAAATGAAAGTTTAGGAAGACCACGAACAAGTTCGTTTTTCGCCAAATGATTAATAGCGTCAAAGTTAAGATGAGATAACCGTCGATGCCATAACCATGACTTAGTATTCGATGCTTTGGAGAGAAGACATATGGGAGAAGCGGCCACCATGTCTTGTAGAGACAAAGTATACAAATTATTCCCTCGAGTACCTTTCAATAAATCAACCCCTTCCAAATTACGAATGAAGCAGGTATGCTCTCGAAAAGCAACTTCTAGGTTTGCATCACAAAATTGTCCCACAGAAAATAAGTTGTGACCGACACCTTCCACGTAATACACTCTTAAAATTATAACATTCCCAATATGATATTCAACGTAACCCATTATCTTTGCAATATGACCATTTCCAAATCTAACCGTACCAAGAAACTTGCTGACGAAATTTCTGAGCTGAGAGCGATCTCCGGTCATATGCTTGGAGCAACCAGAGTCTAAATACCAGAGAACAATTTGGACGACCTGTTTTCAATAACAACAGTAGACAATGCATTGGAAACTATTGGTTCCTGAGTGTTTGCAGATACAGATATAAGATTATCAGAAGTGCTAACATTTGTGTGACCCTTAGATTTCCTGCGTTTTCTAATGTGAGTTTTAGCACTAACAGGTTTTACTGTTCCAACTTTCTTAGGTTTCGGATTATTCGCGGGCACTATAGTGGGAGTAGACCTATTTAAAGGGCACTTGGTTCCTTCAGTAGTGTCGGTGTTCCTAGTTAAAGGACACATTTGTGTTTTGGTAGCCTTGGTACTCCTAGTTAAAGGGAATGCTTTCTTCGCTTTAGTGGGAGTGATCCTAGTTAAAGGGCACATATTTCCTACTATAGTGAAAGTTCTACCAGTGGGGTGCCACAACCAACCAAATTGAGTTAACACTTTCCCAGTCGGTTTTCATTCTAATCCATTTTCCGGGCATTCATCTCATTCACATGGTCAATAAGGCAAGATTCATGACGACTAGAAAACATACATTCATTGCAATTCCAACATTTCAAATTAGAATTCACAGTAGGCTTAGATCGCTGCACAACCGCAGAGCCTTTAGGTTTAGCTACATGATTCTTTTTATTCAAAACAGAAATAACATTCCTAGGATGGGCTTCTACTTTCTTCTTCACTGGACTACTAGATGGAGGCAAGATCCTATCATTCTTCTTGTTTCTTTTAATCTTAGATCTTTGAGCCTTAGTAGTGGTTCTTACTCCTGTAGAAGGCAACATGGGAATATTAGAAGCTGGTTTTGATTCCGCCTTATCTTTAGTGACCAAAGTTTGAGATGGTTTAGTCCTAGGGACCTTATTAAATGGTGTGACAGCTATAAGGTTCCTTTTGATTGCACTAGAGGACGATGTTGAGACAGTGGCTGCGTTATCCACAACATTCTTACCTTTTAGAGTACGAAGTGTTTCCTTTAACTCAGCCAAGGCCAGATTCTTATCAAAAATTTGTTCCCTCAAATCAGATATTTCTACCGACTTCTGATTCAATTGTTCAATCAATGATTGATTATGTGCAGTGGTATTAACACATTCGGGCTTTACTGAATCGAAGAATCGTGTATCTTTCTGTTTTAAGTTATCAACTTTGGACAAAATCTTGGAAACTCGATTATCTAGATCAAGTTTAAAATTCTCATCGGCCTCATGTACGTTCACACAGTTAAGCTCCTTAGATTTCTCTATGTCTATTGGCAAAGATTTAGCAACTTTGTCACTTGGCTGACGCTGTTTTGATTGTAAACTCAATCGAAAATTCTTTTCAAATTTTGCATCATCGATATTAACACCTTCGAATGACGTTTCAAAGATTTCTTGAATAAATTGTTTCTTGCATTCAAGTGAAATACAATGTGTTTGAATCTCATCAAAACGTTTTAAAAGCGAAGAATATGAATCTTGAAGCTTTAAAAATTCAGCGTCAGATTCGTGACAAATACTATCTACCACATTATCCACAGATTAAACATTATGCACAATAGAATCATTATCAACACTTTTATTCACACAGACGGAAACTATATCATGAGACATCACTTGCTTCAGAAGCTGATCATTTTGGCGTGAAACTGGTTCTATTTCAAGTAAACTGTTTTCATAAGCATCATCCATTTCATTGAAAACACGTTTAAATTCTTCTATTTCCAAACGCAAATCTTGATCAAGATTACTAAGAAAAGCTTTAACATTCTTTACAAACGGAACAATTTCGTCTCGGAACGCAGCTCTAGTGTGCTCAAAGTTCCATTCACCTTCCGTTATGGCCGTGGCCGTCGTACGTTCCAAAATGACCTTATCAAAATCGGCTAAGTATTGGTGTACCACTTTTAAGTTAACGGATGCCTTACTTACCGGTGGAATTAACTTTGTTAAATCCGTTTTGACATGTGTAGGAGACGTACTAGGAGGGTTTTCATTTGACAAACTTTGGGGCACAAGAACTGTTAGTTCAGCTAATTCCTTTTGTAAGCGAATACGTGTCTTTTTAGAAAGTTGATCTTTATTATGCTTATCATAATCAATCGTATGGAATTTTGAAAACATTTTAGAATGAGTTTCTTCCATAAGTGATTGTGTCTCCTTAGAACTACGAACATAAGGTGCTTCTTTCGATTTGCCAATTATGGTCATATCATAAAGACCGGGAATATATTCCTGAGCTTATTTTGCATAACCGGGATTAGGTGGTAAATTTTGAAGACGCTTAAGTTCGAGTTCTTTAAATGATTTAGTTAAAAGATGAACCTTTTCTGTGGAAGCGTATTGTTTTAAAAGCTGTCGTTCCTTGAATTTAAGAAGTTTGGTAGCATTAATTTCTGATTCAAACTTTTTAGACTCGAGAGTTTCGAAATCCATTTTAAGTTTCTGAAAATCATTGACAACCGACTCTTTTGCTTTTAATTCATTAGAAAGATTAGCTTTTAATGATTCTGTATCTTTCAAGTGTTCAATCTTTTCAAAACGAAATCGGTCAAATTCAGAACATGTTATTTTCTCTGCTTGAGGGACCATTTCAAAAGTTTGACCTTTTCTTTATGCAACGCAAGCTCAGCAGTTAGGGTGGAATTCGTATCTACGGATTGTCTGAGAGCCATATGCATTTGATCAATAATATGTTTAGGCACCATGACCAAATCATGTTGAGCATAAGACTCCATACCCGTCGTAGCATTTGGTTGAGGTTCACTCAAATGTGTAGGATTGGGTACCACATCATTTGAGTTACTAGTTCCCGAATGCTGTTCGAGGTTGCCATTTTCATGCCCAACTTGATGTGGGTTATCATCATTACCAAGAGAAAGTATGATAACGCAGCCACTATGATAAGATCAAATGGTTCTTGTCAGCATCGAATATTCTGAATGCTTGACAATTGCTCCCCCTTAATTGACAAGGTTGGACCTGATTAGAAGAAATTGACAAGGTTGGACCTGATTGATGAGAAGGTTAGACCTGATTAGAAGAAATTGACGCAGCTTCAACCTTGTCAATTGAGGGGGAGCAATTGTCAATTAACAAGGTTGGACCTGATTAGAAGAAATTGACAAGGTTGGACCTGATTAGAACATCATATGATAACCCAATCGATGTTTTTAATATCAACTGATTTAATGAAGTTTTAAAAAAGGTTTTGGGAAGAAAAATGCAAGTCCGTTTTATCTTCATGATACCAAATGTATGAGATATGATACCGATTTGTAACATAATCACATATTCACCATATTTGAAGAAATTGACAAGGTTGGACCTGATTGATGAGAACATCATAGGATAAGATCAAATGGTTCTTGTCAGCATATGTTGGTCGCCTCGTCACTGCTGAAGTCATCTCTTGACACCATGTGTGCGATTGGTATTGTTGTCTTGACACCAATTAGTGAGCTTGGCACTTTCGACATCGAAGATTCTGAATGCTTGACAATTGCTCCCCCTCAATTGTTGACCCACGTTCTACTGAAAGAGTTGTAGTCGTCGGTTGAGTAGTCGCATCTTCGAGTATGTAGATACCAATTGTAGATTCCTCAAATCAGATATTTCCACCGACTTCCGATTCAATTGTTCAATCAATGACTGATTCTGTGCAATGGTATTAACACATGCGGGCTTTACTGAATCGAAGAATCGTGTATCTTTCTGTTTTAAGTTATCAACTTTGGACAAAATCTTGGAAACTCGATTATCTAGGTCAAGTTTAAAATTCTCAGCGGCCTCAAGTACGTTCACACAGTTAAGCTCCTTAGATTTCTCTATGTCTATCGGCAAAGATTTAGCAACTTTGTCACTTGGCTGACGCTGTTTTGATTGTAAATTCAATCGAAAGTTCTTTTCAAAGTTTCCATCATCGATATTAACACCTTCGAATGACGTTTCAAAGATTTCTTGAATAAATAGTTGCTTGCATTCAAGCGAAGTACAATGTGTTTGAATCTCATCAAAACGTTTTGAAAGCGAAGAATATGATTCTTGAAGCTTTAAAAATTCAGCGTCAGATTCGTGACAAATACTATCTACCACATTATCCACAGATTCAACATTATGCACAATAGAATGATTATCAATACTTTTATAAACACAGACGGAAACTATATCATGAGACATCACTTGCTTTAGAAGCTGATCATTTTGGCGTGAAACCCGTTCTATTTCAAGTAAACTGTTTTCATAAGCATCATCCATTTCATTGAAAACACGTTTAACTTCTTCTATTTCCAAACGCAAATCTTGATCAAGATTACTAAGACAAGCTTTAACGTTCTTTACAAACAGAACAATTTCGTCTCAGAACACAACTCTAGTGTGCTCAAAGTTCCATTCACCTTCCGTTATGGCCGTGGCCGTCGTACGTTCCAAAATGACCTTATCAAAATCGGCTAAGTGTTGGTGTACCGCTTTTAAGTTAACGGGTGCCTTACTTACCGGTGGAATTAACTTTGTTAAATCCGTTTTGACAAGTGTAGGAGACGTACTAGGAGGGTTTTCATTTGACAAACTTTGGGGCACAAGAACTGTTAGTTCAGCTAATTCCTTTTGTAAGCAAGTACGTGTCTTTTTAGAAAGTTGATCTTTATTATGATTATCATAATCAATCATATGCAATTTTGAAAACATTTTAGAATGATTTTCTTGCATAAGTGACTGTGTCTCCTTAGAACTACGAACATAAGGTGCTTCTTTCGATTTGCCAATTATGGTCATATCATAAAGACCGGGAATATATTCCTGAGCTTGTTTTGCATAACCGGGATTAGGTGGCAAATTTTGAAGACGCTTAAGTTTGAGTTCTTTAAATGATTTAGTTAAAACATGAACCTTTTCTGTGGAAGCGTATTGTTTTAAAAGCTGTTGTTCCTTGAATTTAAGAAGTTTGGTAGCATTAATTTCTGATTCAAACTTTTTAGACTCGAGAGTTTCGAAATCTATTTTAAGTTTCTGAAAATCATTGACAACCGACTCTTTTGCTTTTAATTCATTGGAAAGATTAGCTTTTAATGATTCTATTTCTATCAAGTGTTCAATCTTTTCAAAACGAAATTGGTCAAATTCAGAACATGTTATTTTCTCTGCTTGAGGGACCATTTCAAAAGTTTTGACCTTTTCTTTATGCAACGCAAGCTCAGCAGTTAGGGTGTAATTCGTATCTACGGATTGTCTGAGAGCCATATGCCTTTGATCAATAATATGTTTAGGCACCATGACCAAATCATGTTGAGCATAAGATTCCATACCCGTCGTAGCATTTGGTTGAGGTTCACTCAAATGTGTAGGATTGGGTACCACATCATTTGAGTTACTAGTTCCCGAATGATGTTCGAGGTTGTCATTTTCATGCCCAACTTGATGTGGGTTATCATCATTACCAAGATTGGTTATGGTGGGTACCTCACTGACGATATCAGAACCGTGGTGAGAGAGATTAGCAACGAGAGCAGCTTGGGCAGAGTGAATGTCATCACAATCCGAATCATATGCGTCAATATCATCTGCTTGATAAGCTGCATTAGAAGTGGAAACGACTGAAATGCCTTCAGTATCTGCTGCCCCTGGGTCTGCAAGAAATGCTAAATCCTCTGAATCCAAAATCTTTCCCTTAGATTGAGCATCAACCAAATACATTTTCTCACGAAACTGCGCTTCATCCCTTCTCCTTTTCGGCTGAGTGCATTGCCTAGCCATATGACCTTGTCCTCGGCAATTGTAGCAAGTCACAACCTTTTGAGGACCAATGGGGCTTCCATTTCCTTTAGCTTGAGAATTCACAGCTTGAGCATTCACAGTCCTTGTA
Source organism: Glebionis coronaria (assembly GCA_025667525.1). Taxonomy (NCBI): domain Eukaryota; kingdom Viridiplantae; phylum Streptophyta; class Magnoliopsida; order Asterales; family Asteraceae; genus Glebionis; species Glebionis coronaria. The sequence goes on from CM046874.1 coordinate 21,769,222, forward strand.
GGAGGTCCATATGAATTTTGCCTTCCCTGAATAGGTTGCACTGTTACTTGACCATGTTGAACAGTAGCTTGTTGTCGAGGATTTGAAGAGGTGCGGAGCTGATTGTTTGTTGGTGGAAATCCTCTAGTTCCAACAAGTTTTGACAAGTAGGCAGTGAGATGGTTTGGAACATCAGCTGGCGTATCATTTGGAGTAAAGACCGGTGCTTGGATTGGTGGAAGTTCATTAGAGTAGAAGGCTTGTGCTGGTTGTGCTTCAATTGGAAAGTATCCTTGCTGAGGAGTATAGCCCATTGGAGAAGTGTTGGCTTGTGATGGTGATGTCTGATATGGTTGTTGCTGTGGAAAAGATTATTGATGAACACTTTGTTGAAATGCTTGTTGTGGCATCATTGGTGGTTGATAAGATGGTTGTTGTGGTTGCTGATAGGTGTGTGGTGGTGGCTGCTGCAAGTATGATGGTTGTTGATAAGTATAAGCCATGTTTTGTTGAGAAGCATACATGGCAAGTGGATCATGAACTTGAGGTTTAGACAACCGAGCCTCAATCACATGGCATTCGCGTTGTTGAAGAAAAGCTTGAAGTTGATCCACATTGGTGTTATGAAAGTCCTTAGCCAAATTAACATCCGTCACGTACTTTTACCATTCTAAAGGAAGAGTGTTCAAATACTTGGTGTTCAATTGAAATGTAGGAATTGCCATGCCATAGATATTTAGCTCATTCAACAATAGGGTAAATCTCAGATAGTAGTCGTTGAGAGTCTCCCCTGGCACATAGGTAAACTTATCAAAAGTATCATAAAGCTTACACTCTCATTCTTGTTTAGTTAACGAGGTGCCTTGCATTAGAACACGAATTCTATCCCATAACTCTTTGGAAACTTTATGTTTGCTGACGAGTTTGTAGACATCTAGAAGAAGGGCTTGGAGAATGATGTTTGTAGCATACTAATCACATTTGTCTTGAATCTTCATATCTCCAGTCAATTCACCCGTTGTGCGAGGACGAGTAGCTGTACCTTCCGTCACAGTACCATAATCTAATGGTCCATTGAGCACTGATGCCCAAATGAGATGTCCATTCTATTTGTTCAACATGTAAAGATCCATTCGGGAAGTCCAATCCTCGTACATAGATTTTTTCAACATTGGTGGACGATTATCCGTACCCGAGAGGATGGACTTATCCGTAAGAGATGTGTACTCCATTTCGATAAGTTAAGATTTACAAATATTGATCGAACAATGAGAGAAAGTAAATGTGTTTGTTGTAGTGTGTTAAAGCCGAGAAATAATGTTGAAATACCCTAAATTATGTTCTCGATAAACCAAAAATTCCAAGTCAAAATTACACACGATTTGAAATTTTTTAAGGAATAATTTTTGGGTTGTCGGAATGTTGATCGGAATAAGGATCGGAAAACTGTCGGAATACTAGTCGGAAAACCGTCGGAATAAGTCTATCGGAATACCCCTGATCGGAATGTCCCTAATTGGAATGTCCCTAATCGGAATGTCCCTAATCGGAATGTCCCTAATCGGAATGTCCCTAATCGGAATGTCCCTAATCGGAATGTCCCTAATCGGAATGTCCCTAATCGGAATGTCCCAAATCAAAATGTCCCAAATCGGAATGTCCCAAACCGGAATGTCAAAAGCAAACCTGTCGAAATATAGCCCTGTCGGAATGATGTTGGAATGACCCTAGTCGGAATGTGATCGGAAACCTTAAACCCTTTTCCGATGAGAATGATCGGAATAACTATTAGAATCCTTAAACCCTTTTCCGATGACACTTATCGGAATATATCCCACTTTTCTCGGACAAAACTCAACCAATTCGAGATTTTAAGCCAAAGAATGATCAAAACACCCAAAAATTTTGTGTTTTTAGCCAAAGTAACTATAACAAATCTCTACCACAACTATGTAGAAGATTTGTATCAAGAATAAACCATAAAAACACAAAAAAATTTGGTTCGTGTAAAATGGATCAAAATAGGCGTATGAATCAAGAACACAAGCACATAAACAATACAATCATCCCATGGCTCTTGATACCATTTGAAGGATATGTAAATCTTGCTTATATTTTAGAGAGAGAAAGATAGATTATTTCACACTTCTAGAGAGAGAAAGTTTAAGAACTATATGTTATTTGAAATGAAATCACCATCCTCTCCATCAAAGGAGAGGGTTTATATACCCAAGCCCATGAGATGGGCTTGGGTTTACATTTGGCCGCCGGCCCATACAATTCATGGGCACGATTTTGGGCTTTGCTTAGTAAAGGTAAATAACTAAACTACGAGCTATTACATGGACTATTGTTGGAGTGACCGATCCTTTCTAATACGTAAAACGTATTTCCAACACTATTTGTCTTGGATCACAAGTGTGATTCATATTGACTTATTTGAGTATTTTTTAGTCAACAATCTACCAAATCTCTCCTCGAATCAAACTCTTGATTAAAGAAGCCTCAAAAGAATGAAAACGATCACGTGGAGTGAACGCCTTCGAATGACTTTAGAACTTTGGTGAAAACCAAATTGTTCAAGAGGGTTTAATCACAAAGAAACCAAGCAAATATATATGATACATAATAATACTTTGGGCGGCAAAACCCTCGATTAGCCTTCAATCTCAAAATACTCACAAGCAAGCGGGGAAGAGGCGGCGCGAAGCACTTAAGTGCCTTTTTCCTTAGGGTATATTTTATAATACCCGCCTTATACCCACCTTATAGTTTGTATTTTTTTTTCAAAATTGAGTTTCACGAAAGTATTTATCTATTTTTGCCTTTTTCTTTTTGTTTGAGATTCGAATACAATAATTAGGAGATCAAATCCTAATTAAGCTTGTGTTTTCACACTTTTGGAGATATTTTGATTTTGTTGTGATACTTAATACAATATAGTAATAATAATTTCACAAGAAAAATGAAAAAACCGATAATACGTATTAGTAGAGTTCTACTAATACAAATACTTTTTATGGTTAATATTAAAAACAAAGTGACAAATTAATCACGACACACCTCCCAGGCGGCAGCGGCACCAAAATGATTGTGGTAAAAATACACCTTTTAGGAAAAAAGGCGTAAAAGCGGTAAGTATTAAACAGATGATTTAGGAAAATCAAGTGTAAATGACCCAATTAAGTTCTTTTCCCAAGGAGGTATATGTGTGTGACTAAAATGTAAAGATATTTGAGATTAATATTGAGAAAGAAGGGGATGAGAAAATAGAATGACGGAAACGTGAAAATTTTTACTACGACGACTAAATTAAAAACCGTCAAAAGTGCTAAAATAAAAATTAATTCTAAAAATTCCCAAAAAATTACCAAAAATCAAATTAAATAAACTAAGAGTTTACAAATGATCAAAACTTTTTCAAACCTTTTAATGAATTTAATATTAATTTTTAAATGCTAATTAAAGCCCTATAAATCAAAAAAATTATTAAAAAGCCCAAAAAAAGATTTTTCACTTTGTAAACCTCTAAAATGACCAAATAAGAATAAAAACTATTTTTATAAATTTTTAAACTAATTAAAACTATTTAAAATGATTAAAAACTATTAAAAACTTAAAATAATTCTAGAAATTAGAAAAATGATGATAAAATAAATCTAAGAGTTGCAAAAATCCTATTTTAATGTATTAAACCTAATAAAAATATAAAAAGTGCTAAAATGTGAAAATTTAAATTTAATAATAAAATAATATATAAATAATATTAAATATCCAAAAATTATAAAAAGTTCTAAAAACTTGTAAACTAGTTTATTTTAACCAAAGTAAACAAAAAATGAAAGTGAAATTACCAAAATACCCCTAACGGGCCCCCAAATGGGCTAAAATGAAATCCGTCCACTTAAATGGGTTTTTTGGCCCAATAAAATCAAACTTGTCCAAATAAGCTAAAAATCACCAGTCTCACTCAAAATTTGATATTAAGCACAAAAGTCTAAAGGCCCAAAAGCTGAAAATGTGCTTAACACAGCTTAATAAGTCAACAGCTTATTCTTAATGGGCCAATAAGCCCATTAAGCCATAAGCGAATGCCATAAGCTCTAATTGAACACACAACATCTTATTGAGATTCTAAACCAATCTGCAAAAAGAAATTTTGAAAAAGCTCAAGTAATAAGCCAAAACTTTGAAAAGAACTTTTTCACTAAATGACAAAATAGTCGGGTTAGAGTTCTAGGACGTTTCAGAAGCTGATTCTTTTTGCAAAAGCTCACAAATAGCTTAACTAAGAATAATCAACAAGAAAATTCATAAAAAGCCAAGTAGAATAAGCTATATAAGCAAATAAGTTGGCTGAAAAAGCAAAATAAGCTAGTTTCCTAGCAAAAGCTTAACCAAAAGACTTGTAACTTCTCAAAGATGATATTAAGATGAGAAAAATGACACCTATCACAAAAACCAAGTTGTTGCATGTACCAATAAGCAGTTATGAAAAAAGCCAAATTGTGCTTATTTGACCAAAAGTCAAAGTCCACCAAAAGATACCAAATGATCAGGGATTGATTATAGGCTTCTTTTAAGCAACTTTTGTGAAGAACTCAAGGTTGAGCCCTTGTGAATCAAGTCGTAAGTTGACCAAACCTTGACAGATTTTGGAAACATTACGCCAATAAGCCCCTTAGCTTATAAGCAAGCAAATAAGCAAACCAGATAGAAAATAGCACTCACAAGCAACACAATAACAAGTTCTAAGCAGTTAAACAACTAGGCATACATTAGAATAACAAATGCAAGCCCAAAATGAGGTGGTTACTTTGCTGATGTAAATGACCACTTCAGCCAACTTTGATAAGCTCTAGCACCCACAATAAGCCACCAAATTCAACAAACAGATATTGCACAGATAGCTTATCACATAAACTCTTCCCAAACCAAAATTCAGACCTTAGATCCAACAAAAAATTATTCTATTGGATCTGATGTGTTTGACCAATTTCAAACCAATATTTTCATATTTTTTTCAAAACTTTGAAATCCTTACCGAAACCCCTTGAGACTTAACCAATGACCAAAACCAGTTGCAAATGACTTGTTTACACTATCCAAACCCTAAGAACCAAGGGCACAAGGCCACAAGGCTTTATGATCTCAAAAACCAAACAACCTTGTTTTAGCCCCTTTTCAAACAAACTCTTTGATTTTACAAACAACCTACTGATTTTATGATCCAAATACCTTAACTAGGTGACAACTAATAATAACAAACAATAAAACACAAAGCACAAACACAAGAACATTAAATCACATGGCAAAATTCATAACAGTCATGAACATGAAATTTTTTAGAGGAAACTTAAAAAGATCTTATACCTATCCCCTACAACTTCCTAGGGAGATCAGCTATGCTCCTTGGACCACTCTCAACAACTAGAGAGTGACCAAGGTCCTTGAACAAAGGAGATGATATGTGCCTTGGTTGATGGTTCAAAGCAGAACCTCAAGGACTTGATTTCTTCAACACAAGCAACAAACAACCTATCCGAAGGTTGATAAACCTTCACTATCTTGGTGTCAACAAGCTTGCAAAGGCTTATAGCTTTTGGATAAGGGTTAGTACAAGAAAAATAGAAAAAACCAGATGACTGATTTCAAGCTTTTTTCAAACTTGAAAACCTTACCAAACATAAACGTGCTTTAACCACAAGATCAAAGCACCTTTATAACATCAAATGGAACTCAGAATCACTCTTAAACAACACCAACTTGCAAAAACATAAAAAAAGGAATTACAATTTTTTCAAAATACCAACTTTTATAAATTTTAAAAAGGAATTACAATGTTTAAAGAGTAAAACTGGAACAAGGCTCTCTCACAGGTTGAGGAGTCCTTATATAGGCCACAAGGGCTGAGATTACAATGAAAACCCTAGCTACAAAGTCCTTAAAATGCCCTTGAATCTTCTAGACGTTTTTGGTGTTGTGAGCTCTCCCAAATGATCTTGATCGTTCCTTTTGTGCGTATGGAGTAAGCATGAGGTGTGGGTTGTTGATTGAGCCACGTGGCATTCCTTGGAGGCTAAGTTGTTCATTCATTGGCTGTGGTGAGAATGGGTGGGGACCATGAGTGAAGTGGTGTGGGATTTTAAGTGTGGGAATGAAGCGTAGGATGGTTAATCAGAGTTGGGTTAGGGTAATTTTAATTTACCCTTTGTTTTAAGTGGAGTAGTAACTCGGTAGGGATAGTGAATAGTAACACTTTTTGATCCATTTTTGTAGGAGTGGTGTTTTGTTTGGCGCAATTTCTTTTTGAAAGTTTCATTTTCCCACATTCAGCCCTTGTCTTTTGGTAAAAGTGGTAAACAATGTTTATTCAGCCCAAAAACGACTTTCCTTTGTTAAATAACTTTTGGTTTTCACACATTGGCCACCAAACTTTGTAACAAGGGTTTCAAGGGTTTGTTTTGAACATTTCTTGATTTTCCAAGGGCTGATCTTATACTTTCTCGAACTTTGAAGGTATTCTAAGTATGTTTGACTTCATGGAGGACCATTGTTGACAATTTTAAATATTGAGGGACTAAACTTGCCAAATCTTCAAAGTTGAGGGACCATTTTGTACTTTTAACAAACTTAAGGGACCAGACTTGTAATTATTAATATACAAGGGTATTAAGTGTCATTTTTTTATAGATTAAGGATCATTCTTGTACATCTTCAAGTCATCAAGGGTTTTTCTTTGAGAAATCACGAACTATGGCCTGGTTCTCTATACGGCTTCGTTTCTCGTGTCCGTTTTCCTTGTTTCTTGTGATCTTTTATCTTTTTCACGATATCCATTCCTAAAATACACAAGTAAACAAACACAAGCATATATATGGTATTTTTATGACATTTTATGCATTTAAAGCCCAAAAAGAACGATGAAATCATGAATAAATGCCATCTCATCATACTGCTAGTTTGTCCTCCAACGGTATTTTGGAAGTAAGTACCGCTGCTTGATCCACCAGCGGTACTTTGAGAGTATGTATCGCTGCTTCCTTCTGATACAAAAGCCAAGTTAGACTTTGGTGCTGCTGCCTTGACTACTTCAACACCTTTAACATCCATCTCATATACTATATGATTGTTATAGAAATGATCAAAAGGAGTTACATCCAAGTCATCTCTAGTGATGAAGTGCATGGCCATTACTTTCCACTCTTGTGGAACACTTCTTAAGAATTATAGATTAGCTTCTTCATGAGGAATTACCAGTCCATGAACTGCTAATTGAATAAGAAATTTGTTGAACCTTCCATAACCACTATGGATTCCTTCTGTACTGGAAATTGAGAAGTTATCAAATTCTTGTTTCAAAACAATCTTCTTCATCTTCTTAGATTTGTCATTGCCTCCAAATCTAAGCTTGATGGCTGCCCACATAGCCTTTACATCCTTAAAGTGATGAAAGCTAGGTAGAATGTCTTCAGAAAGTGCCATGGCTAGAGATTTTTTGGCCTTTTTTTCTCTAATCTCAGCTTGTACCTCTTCAATAGTGACAACAGGCAAAGCATAACATGTACCATCAAGTATCCAATGCAACTTCTTAGGGGTATTCACATTCTTAATGACTTCCCACAGAGTATGATCTGTATGATTCAAATAGTGTTCCATAACCCATGTCTCATAGTTATCACTTTTGAGAATAGTGAGCTTCACATCAGATAGAGTATGGGAAGAAGGTGTAGTTGTTTAAGTAACAACAGAACCTGTAGTCTGTGCAACTGGTGGAGGTGGAGCTACTGGTGCTGGTTGCATAATTTGTAGTTGTTCCTGAGGTATGGGATCAAGGATTGGAATATCTTCCATGTGAGGATGTTCATCGGATTGAGACATTTGTTTTGTTTTTGTGAGTGGTGATTTAGGGTTTTGTTCTTCTTATTCAGAGTTTCTCAACAAGCTCTGATACCACTTGTTGATCCCTTTGAATAGATCTATATCCTGTTGAGGATTTGTACAATAGCTTGTAATCAAACTATAGCACTAGAGAACTCTTACTCAACTAAATAAGCTATGCGGAATCTAACTTATAAAGCAAAGAAGAACATAATTACTCTATATATTTGATCTTCTATTAATCGACTTTGGAAAAGGTACTTACAATCTCATCGTATATATGTTCCTTTTATAGTGTAAGGAACACTAGAATATTCTATTATGATAAGTATATCACACATGATATATTATCAATATTCTATACTATTAAGTATATCACATAAGATATACTCCTATATAACTATGACATATCTTTACTAAAGATATATGCGTCCTAATACACTTAGCAGTACTTACATAAAAACTAACAGTACCTGATATATACCGCGTTAACACTAACGTTACTTGCTAACACTAACAGTACTTGTACGTGTACTAACGGTACTTGGTACTTTACAATAATTTCCAACAAAAACTATATGATGAAACATATTTTCTAAAATATTATAAAGTATAAGGACTATTTTTTCCAATTATAAAACAAAAGGATAAAAGCTATAAATATAAATGAAATATACCAACTTTTGAAGAAATTTCTAAAAATATGTGACTATGTATCATGTTATTAGGGAACTTTGTACAAAGATGTTCCATCTCGATATTACGTTCTGACTAAGTGGTTGGGTTTACGATTTAAAGTGCCCTCGCTCCTCAAACATTTACAGAATGGCTTCTGAGTATAATAGCCCGAACAATGATACAATATTATCACAATTAAAGAATACATAAATAACATACAAGAATAATAAACCCAAAATTAAAGACTTAATACTATACCAAATATGTTAAAACAGGTTGGTGTAAGATCAAGTTCTTGTTTGTTAGCTCAAGTTATTCTGTGTGATATAAGCCTGACAAGATTTACTGGACCTAAGGTGAGTTCGTAGCCTCACTAAAGTATACTACTTTTAAATGATTTGAAAACTCGTGAGGGGAATATATGTTAAAATGGAATACAAGTTTTTTTGATATGCTTCTCAGAAATAATTATTGGCACTATGTTTATTGTTGCCTTAAAAGTCCCTTTTTAATTATGAACCATTAATCATTTCCTAGAAATGAGCGGTAATATTGTAAGTAGTACTATATAGAGACTAACATCTCCTGTATGTGCAAGTCGCACTTGCTAGGACCTCAGTGGTCAAACAAGCATACTTTAATTTGCTAAGCATGATAGTTTGGCAGACTTCCTCATAAGGGCAATTGTGGGTTTCTGATATGTCTAGTCGCGGTATCATAAGCTTAGTGCATTGATTAATTGATTACGAGCGAATAATAACGTAGCTCAGGAAAAAGAATATCGTATTCAAATTATTTTTAAACCTATGGATTCACTCAACCTTTGTGTTGACTTTAAGCATATATTTCAAGTTTTGATAATTGATAACATAGAGCAGCATAATGATGACGTGGAGAGATGTATACTTGGGAATTTTTGTCATTCAAACCTATTTTCTAGATCTCGGGAACTTGTGATATACAAAGTTTGTACAAGTTTTTTTATTGAAAATCTATGATTTTGAATGATAATTTATAAAGAATAAATAAAGTTTATTTAAACACTCTTTTGAGTTGTTTTTCTATAACTGTGCTTTTATATCATAAAGTAATACCCCAAAAATATTATTCCGCTGTGCCAATGTAAAAATAGGGGTGTTACAGAATTCCCCCCCAAGTTTTCTCCCATGTTTTGATCATGGGAGGGAAAGTTGAGATTGAATTCTATGTTTCCCTCAGAGTTTCGATTATCATCAAGTGTGGCAGCCTTGTCCCTATTCAAACTGGCACCATTGCTAAAGGGAAAGTTCCTAGTGTCACCTAGATTTGAAGGGTAGCTACTATCACTTGGTGACCTAAGGTCACCATTATGTTTTTCAATTTCTCTCTCATCACCATCAGGAAGCTCAGGGTTTTCTAAGTCAAAAAAGGTTAACACTTTATCATTTTGAAAAACATCAAGATATTTGTTATCACACTTCTTTTTGTTTGAAACCGAGCCCTTAAAAGGAAAAATAGATTCAAAAAACTTAACATTTCTAAATACAATAACTGATGTCTTTCAAGACTATAAAGTCTATAACAATTTTGAGAATTAAAAAAACCCATCATAACACATTTTTCAGACCTATTGGTGAGTTTATCATGACTATTTAAAATAGTGGCAAAACAAAGACAACCAAAAGTTCTAATATGAGAGAGGTTAGGGGGTGAATTATAAATCATTTCATAAGGGGATCTACCATTTAGAACAGAAGAGGGCAATCTGTTAATAAGATAAGTAGCAGTTAGAACACATTCAATCCAAAATCTCAAAGGTATTCCCCTTCAAACATAAGGAATCTAGTAACATTTAACAGATGCCTATGTTTCCTTTCAACCATTCCATTTTGTTGTAGGGTATAAGCACAAGAGGTCTGGTGTGAAATACCTTTCTCATTACAAAACTTATGAAAGTTTTGATTTACAAACTCAGTTCCATTATCACTTTTAAAAATCTTATATTCTTTTTAAATTGATTTTTTATGAGATTGTAAAAAACTTCAACAAAAGAACCAACTTAATCTTTAGATTTGATCAAATACACCCAAACAACTCTAGTGAAATCATCCACAAAATTTAAAAATATCTATGACCAGTGTGACTGACCATCCTATAAAGACACTACAAATCCAAATGAACAAGTTCACCAAGCATTTTTGTTTTATGACCACTTAAAGGAAATAGTTCTCTAGTTTGTTTTACTCTTTGACATAATTTAAAGAAAACAAATTGATCAGAATTATTTATATTCAAAGAGTTTATTAGAACATTTAGAGCAGGGTCAGCTGGGTGACCTAATCTACAATGTCAATCATATTTGGACAAAGAAAAAGTAAACATATTAGAATGATTCTGAAAGTCCCTAATCAATGCAAGAAACCCTAATCTTAACTTAATCAACACAAGGAATTATTTTTCAAACGTAATCTTATTATTGTATAATAAAGAATTACAAGTGTTATGGATAACACCGTTTGATGACAATGTGTTGTGCACACTTTGAACAACAATAAACCTTAACTTATGAATACAGTCGTAGTTGTTTGATTCACTAAGTTATACGCACTAATGTTCTTGATATCTCAAAGTGTTAAACATTAATGCATGGATACACATCCTATTTATAGTGTTACGAGTTTGACTTAAACAGTACTTGATGTCGACTACACAAGCTTTTACAAGTTCCCACATCAGTCACATGATGTCCTTCTATTCTTGGTAGTCTTCCATTATGCTTTAAGGAACAGTTGTCAAAAACAGTTTCCTTATTCTTCATATTCTCGAACACACAAATGGCATGTCCAAAGTGTGCTGAGAGTCATCAGGGTATTGCCACCCTTGTTAACTCTCAACCCCTCAGAGTCCCTAATACATCTTGGATGTTATCCATCACAGCCAAGGAGTATGTCTTCAGGTAATCTTCGACTTCCCTGACAATGTCTCTGACATGGACTCCTCTGAGGTTGCTCATCAGTTATGGACCTTTTAGTTTAACACCTTATAATGCTAACAACATCACATCCAGCTTCCTTGATAAGCGCTCAATATCAGATTGATGATGTATGGGCTGAAGATTCTTGATATTGAGGCTTTGCTGAGCAAAATCATCCCCCCTTGGAGTTAAGTCAAAGTTGGTCTGGGCTGGATGATCAAACATGAGGAATTCGGCTGTTGGATCATATGTTGGTGTTTGAAAGACTGTTGTTGCAGATGTAGCAGAGTTTGGAGTGTCAACAGCTTCCTTGAGAGGAGAAGTCTTGTCATCAGCTGGTGAGGACACAGCTATATCTTTAGGAGGAGAGGCTGACAGCTGGTCATCCTCATCTTCTTCATCCTCTTCATCAAACATTCCCTCAGGGAATTCATCTTCAGGCATGGGCTCAAACTCAGAGACATAATCTTCTACTGAGAGCATTTCTTCATCAGCATTGAGCACAGGTTCTTCTTCATTTGGATTTTCCTGAGTCATTGTTTCAGCCTCCTTTTTTGTGTACCTGAGATTCTTTGACTGGCTGTACAATTTCAGCCTGCAAGTTTGTTGTAATTAGTAACAGGGAAAAATATAAGGGGAATGGTCGCCATTTCGCTGTCCCAGAGAGGCTGAGGGTGATTACTCGGCCACTCCAAAGGATAAATCCTTGGGATTCTTTTAAGTGTGAATGAAGTGTTGTTAATGGTCGCCATTCGCTGCCCCTAGGAAAGCTGAGTGTGATTATTCAGCCCCCCCAAAAGGTAAAAAACCTTTGGGACTCTTTTGATTGTGAAACATATGTTGTTTAATGATCGCCAGTCGCTGCCCCTAGGAAAGCTGAGTGTGATTATTCAGCCCCCCCAAAAGGTAAAACCTTTGGGACTCTTTTAATAGTGAAACATATGTTGTTGTTGGTCGCCTGTTACGCTGCCCCTAGGAAAGCTGAGGGTGATGATTCAGCTCCCCCTGAAAGGATAAATCCTTTGGGACTCTTTTAAGGAGGGAACCAAGAGGCTGTGTGAAGTACAGCTGATCAAGGTTGAGACATTAATGTATTCAGGTTGTTGTTAGCCTGAATACTGTCTAGAGGGTTCAGGGTCATCGGGGTGCTTTATAAACACAAATGAATCATTCCCTGGTGCAAAGACAGGGTGTACAGAAGTCTTAAAGTATTCTAAGTGTAATGACAGACTTCTATGGGTCGAGGATTACCCTAACTTCACTACTCTCTCCTACAGACAAATGAGAGTGGTTGCTTGTGAACCTCTAAAAATGTACACTGATTACCTGTGAGATATCAGCTTGGTTTGGCTGGTTTCCTGTTGTCTCTGCTGACCTAGAGACACTAGACGCCTGTTGTTTGTCAGCCAAAGATTCTGAATCCACAAGAGTATCTGGACCAGAGGCGGTGTCAATCTTCTTTTCCTTGGCCTTACTAACAGCTTTGGAGTGGGAAGAAGAGGGGATTTTCTTCTTCTTTGGCTGTTGGCCAGATGAAGCCTTGGACTTAGTAGTGTGCTGCCCAGAGGTCAAAGACATAGACTTGTCAGCGACACTAGAAGTATTCACCTTCTCAGAGGAAGGGAGCAAGGGCTTCTCAGCGTTAGGTACCTGGTTGGCCACGTTCAGCATGTGTGCGGTGACAGGGATATCCTCAGCTCCTATTTCCTTGTAGATGGCGCCAGTGATGCGATAGGGCTTAAGGGCAGTCAAAGCCTTGTTGTGGTAACTTTCTCCCAGCAAACTCTCAAAGATCAGGGATAGGAAGCGCACATAACAGATGTTCTTTTCCCTGACCTGATTCCTTCCCTTCAGTTGTTCTACCAGGTTTGAGAATAGGATGCTTCCAACGTCAACATCAGCTCCCCAGATTAATCCATACGCAATAGCCTGATGATTAGACGACATCTGATCCTGTGATCCCTGCATTCCTCCCAGGGACTTCACAATGTGGGTGAAGAGGACACGCCACATAGGGGTGAAATACTTGATCTTCAGAGGGGATTTGGCGAGGACTTCAGCTGGTGTAAGGGCAGGATTAACATCATGGAAAGGGTTTAGTGTGGCCAGGGCTTCCTTGACAGCCTTTTTGTCAACAGTCTTCAAGCATTCATCTCCATGTTTTAGTCTGGCCACACTAGAAAAGTCTTTAAGGGAAAAGGCAAAAGGATGTTCATTGCATGAGAGGCTAAATGTAATGGTGTCTTCTACTACTTCAGCAGAATACCAGAATTCCCTAAGGTATTCTTGGTAAAAAGTGGATGGAGATTTGTTGAAGGCTTCATTTAGGTCACAATTCTGCATGAAATTTACCAGATCTGAATAGGTGCTGTTTGGTGCCTTAATCCATCCAATGGCGTTGTTGGAGGCGATGATGCTCTCGTTGATCTCGAAGTTCACATTGGAAGCTTTTGGAACGGGAAACGCCATTGATTTTAGGTTGAAGGTGAATGAAAATGGCGGATGGTTGAGAGAGATAAGAATTTAGAGAGAGAAGTTGATTTTAGAATGGTGGTGGGTGAGAAGAGAAAGAAGACAATATATTCAAACTTAAGTGAACAGTTATTCAACCGTATTAAATGCAAGGGCGAAAATGACTGCTCAAGTGGGTCCCCTTGACCTTTCAAAAAGTTTGTCTCCTCGTTATCTGAGAAATAAATGATTAAATATTTGAGAATGTTTTTTGCATTTACTTGGAAAGTAACTACCTAGTTGCATGTGAAAAACATTTAATAAACATTTAATATAGAATAAATCATTTAATGAACACATTTAATATCAAGCCACAGGCATTGAGATATTGAGCATCCCTAGCTCAGCAACTAGCCTGTTGAACGAAGGTTCAGCCAAAGGCTTTGTAAAGATATCAGCTAGTTGCAGCTCTGTGGGAACAAAATGCAGCTCAATATCTCCCTTCATTATATGATCCCTGATAAAATGATACCTGATATCAATGTGTTTGGTACGAGAGTGAAGAACAGGGTTGTTGGATATGGCAATGGCGCTGGTGTTGTCACAAAAGATTGGTACTTTGTCATACAAGATTTCATAGTCAGCCAATTGACTTTTCATCCAGAGCACCTGAGCACAACAACTGGCTGCAGCGACATATTCTGCTTCAGCTGAAGACATAGCCACAGAGTTTTGCTTCTTAGCACTCCATCCAACCAATTTTCCTCCTAGGATTTGACAGCTGCCTGAAGTACTTTTCCTGTCAATACAGCATCCAGCATAATCTGAATCTGAATAGGCCTTGAGATCAAAGCCTGATTCCTTTGGATACCATAGACCTAGGGATGGTGTTCCTTTGAGATACCTGAAAATTCTCTTAACAGCCACTAGATGGGATTCTTTTGGGTTAGCTTGGTACCTTGCACAGAGACTTGTGGAGAATTGGATATCTGGACGACTGGCTGTTAGATACATCAATGACCCAATCATGCCTCTATATAAAGTCTCATTGACAGAGACCCCTGACTCATCAGGGCCCAAGTTGTTGGGTGGAAGCATGGGGCATTTCACTGATGCACAATCAGCTAAGTCATATTTTTTAAGTAAATCATTAACATACTTTTCTTGACAAATAGAAATTCCCTTAGGACATTGTTTAATTTGAAAGCCCAAAAAGTAAGTTAATTCACCCATCATACTCATCTCATATTTCTTGGTCATTAATTTAGCAAAACGTTTACTAAGATTGACATTTGTTGACCCAAAGATGATATCATCCACATAAATCTACACAATGATGAAATCACTCTTGTCCTTGAAGGTAAAGAGTGTTTTATCAATAGAACCCCTGATAAATTTATTTTCAGATAAGAAATTTGAAAGAGTTTCATACCATGCTCTTGGAGCTTGTTTCAGACCATACATTGCCTTGTGAAGTCTGTACACATGGTTGGGAAACTCGCTGTTCTCAAATCCTTCAGGTTGTGCAACATAGACTTCCTCAGCTAAATCACCATTGAGGAAGGCACTCTTTACATCCATCTGATACACAGTGATGTTCATATAGGCAGCATAAGCAAGAAAGATTCTGATGGCCTCAAGTCTAGCAACAGGTGCAAAAGTTTCATCATAATCAATTCCTTCAGTCTGAGAGAACCCCTGTGCTACCAGTCTTGCCTTGTTCCTGATGATGTTACCAATTTCATCCATCTTATTTCTATAGATCCATCTAGTGCCTGTGATATTCTTTCCAGGTGGAGCTGGCACTAGTGTCCATACTTTGTTCCTTTTGAACTGACTGATTTCTTCTTGCATAGCAGCTACCCATCCTTCTTCTAACAAAGCCTCAGCAACTCTTTTAGGTTCAATTTGAGAAAGAAATTCAGCAAATAGACATTCATTGGCTGAGGCTGACTCTGAGTCTTGGATTCGCTGTCTGGTTGTGACCCCTGCATTTGGTTCCCCAATAATGTTGACAAGAAGAATGTGTTGATCTCTTAACCACTTATTTTGAGGAGCTGGGGATTCAAGAACAGGGGTACTTGAGGGCACAGCTGGTACAATTTGAGTCTCATCGTGCTGACTAGGGGGGCTTTCTTCAAAGACTACTTCAGTGTCAGAGTCTTCTTCAGCCATATCAAGGGAAGCTATTTCATTATCAGCAGGAGAATCTTCAGAGATTTGAAGAATTGGTGAGTCATCAATATCATGTGAAGGACCATCATAGATTTGAGGTTCTTCTTCATCAAGTTCCTGAGAGGTAGGAACTTCTATGTTGTGAGTAGACAGAGGGTCAAAAGCAGGAACATAAGGAGTGAGAGTGTTGGAGTGGTGATGACAGTTAGGTCTGGGTTCTGTGAACTCATCACTTGGGAAAGAAATATTTTCATTAAAATCTACTTCATCACCCTCTGTTCCTGTCCTCTGTATGACTTCATCATCTTCATTGAATCTGACATGGAAAGTTTCTTCTACTTCTTGTCTTCTGATGTTGAATACTATGAAGGCTTTGGCTGTTGGAGAGTATCCCAAAAAGAATCCATCATCAGCTTTTTCATCAAACTTTCCAAGTTTATCCCTGTAGTTATAAATAAACACAGGGCATCCAAACACATGAAAATAGCTGACGTCTGGAGATCTTTTTCTGAAAACTTCATAGGAGGTTTTGCCATGTCTTTTGACAATGATTGATCTGTTTTGAGTGTAGCAGGCAGTGTGTACAGCTTCTCCCCAAAATTGCTTTGGTAAGGCTGCACCATTTAACATAGTTCTTGCTGCTTCAATCAGAGTCCTGTTTCTTCTTTCAGCCACACCATTTTGTTCAGGAGTGCCAGCTGAAGAGAAGTTCTGAGAAATCCCTTTTTCATCACAAAATGATTCAAGTTGATGATTCTTGAATTCTGTACCATTATCACTTCTTAGAGCTTTGACTCTAACATCATTCATATTTTCAACCTGTCTGATGAAGGACATGATGGTATCAGCTGCATCACTTTTCCTTCTGAGGAAGAACACCCATGTATATCTTGAAAATTCATCAACTATGACCAAGGTGTATTTGTTGTGATTAATGGTTTGAGGTTTGACAGGCCCAAACAAGTCCATGTGAAGGAGATGTAAGCACTTGTCAATAGAGAATGATTGCCTAGTCTTGAATGAAGACCTGTGATGTTTTCCTTTGACACAGGCAGAACAAGTTTTGTATTTGGAAAACATTACTGAAGGTAGACCAGCAACCAAGTTTTGAGTGGCTATCTTATTGATGTTCTTGAAGTTGAGATGAGACAGTCTTTTGTGCCACAGCCAGTTGACACTTTCAGAGGCTTTGGCAAGAAAACAATTTGAACTGTCTTCAGAGCACACAGCCATGTTGATGACATAAACATCTCTCCTTCTAGGTGCAACCAGCACAACATCATTATTTTTGTTGAATATGGTTCCCTGAGTCTTAGTAAACAAAACCTTATAGTCAGCATCACATAATTGGCTGATGCTAATAAGATTGTGTTTAAGACCATTCACATATGCAACCCTGGTAAAGGTGATCCCATTGCAATTCACTGAGCCATATCCTTCTGTGTCACCTGAAGAGTTATCTCCAAACACCACTTTGGGACCTGGCTCCTTTGAGTATCTGTGCAAGTATTGTTGAATCCCTGTCATGTGTCTAGAACAGCCACTATCTAGATACCATATCGATTCCTTGAGATATTTCTGCACAGATACATAGAAACAGATTAGTTCCTATGGTGAACCCACTTTCCAGTGGGTTCCCTGAATTGCTTGTCAGCAACTCTTGTGTTCCTGAAAAACTTTTGGCGTTGGGATGGACAGTTCATTGTTTCATGGTTATAACTCCCACAGATATCACACCCAGGGAAGTCACCACACTCTTCTGAGTGATGGTCTGTGAACCCACAGAATTTACAGGGAGGATAAGATTTGTAATTTCCCTATTGTCTTTTGGAACTCTGTGGTCTGTCCCTAGAGGGTGTCTGAGCTCTTTTAGCTGCCATGAGTCTGTCATGATCTAAGGTCGAATGGTGAGAATTTTTACAAACATTGCAATAAGGTTTGATTAATCTTTCCCTTTTGGGTTCACCTAGGACTGACTTAGGTTCATGAGAAGTAGAGCATTCAGCGGAAGGCTTAATGTGTTGTTTCAAGAGTTCTACTTCTTTCATAAGAGACAACAGGCGATCTTCAGTGGTGGGGTCAACCTTATTCACAGCTTTAGTAGTAACAGGCTTAAAAGCTACTTGTTTACCAGTTTGTTTAGCAGGCACACGAAAAACTTTGGCTGGAGGATTCTCAATATCTGTCCTAAGTTCGTCCTTAGCAGATCTAGAAGAACTGCTAGGTTCAACTCCAGAGAGTTTGGGCAAAGGTGGTAGCTCAGCCACATCTTCAGAGACAGGGTCATTGGTCAAAGAGGTATCTGACATATGAATAGTCTCTGTAGATTTAAAGACAATGTCTTTGGGTTTGGTGAGAATCCTCAGCTTTTTATTCTTAGCAGTTATATCCCTGTTTAAGTCAGCAGGCACTTCATCCCTAAGCAATTCATCAATAGTAAACCTAGCACACAGCCATTTTTCAATAATCTTGTTCAATTCAGTGACTTGATCATTTAAAGCTATGTTTTTCAAGGTTAATCTAGCTACTTCATTTTGCAGGGATATTTTCTCTAAGTTAACCCGCCTGAGAGTTTCACATTCAGCCTTAGCATTTATCATTTCATATTTAACAGAGTGAAACTTATCAAGTAGGTTCTTCCTTTGTTCCTCAACAAAGTGCAAATCAACAATGGTGTAATCAAGGACATGCTTACGTTCATCACTATCAGACATAGATAAAAGCCTGTGTACCTTTTTCATTGTGATGTCAACCCATTGTCCTGATCTTGCATCACCTTTTCCAACAGCTGGTTCATCCTCAGCTATCGCCATAAAAGCCCTGACTCTTGTGGTGTCTTCTTCATCTGAGGTTAGTGGTTCATCATTCCAATCATAAGTTTCAGCAACCAACCCTTTCTCTGTCTTTTTCTCACCACCTTTCTTTTTGGACATGGCTTCAATCTTCAAGTTCATTTGTTCTAACTCAGCTTTAAGTGCCTTGTACTTATTTTTGTAATCTTTCTTCTCAGTGTCTGAAGAATTGGATTGAGATGAGTTGTTATGTTGTTTGAACTTGTATGGTTTGGATGAAGATGTGGATAGGATGGTGAGGATGTCTTGGTGGAAGGACACTCTTTTTGATAATGTCCAAGCTTTCCACAGGCAAAACATGTTTCTTTTGACCTGTCAGTTGGTTTGCTAGCTGATCCTACTCTTCCAGATCTTTTATAGTATCTTCTTTGGTTGGCTAGCAATGCTCTTTCATGGAATTCTGCATTGAGGTCTGACAAGAACTCTTGGCTGCTACGGGTATCTTCTTCAATATCAGAATCGATGTCATGAGGATGTGTTGCAGAGATCAAAGCTTTGGAAGATGCTCCTTGGACTACAAATCTTTCAGTCTCTGATTTGTAGATAGTATCGATCAGCCCTTCTTCATAATTGTACTTACCATAGAGCTGAGCAAGGGTATCATTTTTGATTGAGTTGTTAGCTCTCTGAGTCTGATTCATGCTCAGCCACTTTCTTGGAAGGCTGTTAACAAAAGTAGCATTGATCTCAGCTTGACCAATAGTGACATCATTCATAGCAAGGTCATTTAGAAGAATCTTCACCCTAGTATAGGTTTGCTGAACTTTTTCACCTTCAAGTGACTTAAAGGCATTAAACTGAAGTATGAGTGCCTGAATCTTTGTCTCTCTTGTTTCAGAGGGTCCTTCATGGCCAAGAATGAGGTCTGTCCACATTTGTTTAGCTGTGGGACACTGAATGACAGACTTCATGATATGCTTGGGAAGACAGGAAATTATGATGCTTTTGAGACGTTTATCTTGGTTTGCTAATTTCCTATCAGCTGAGGTCCATTGTTTGACAGGTTTGGGAAGAGGGTTTTCTTCAATAGATGTAAGCGCCATGGGAATATATGGACCATTTTCTAAAATTTCTAAGAGAAAAGGTTCAAGTCCATCAAGGTATACAAGAAATTGACTCTTCCAACTAGCAAAGTCTTCTTCATCAAAGACTGGTACACTGGTTACGTGTGATCCACCTCTTGAGTCAAGAAGTTGGGGTAGATCATCGTCATTTGCTAGAGGGTTAAGTCTTGGTGAAGATGGGTTTGTGGAAGGTGAATGTGGGCTAGAAGTTTCCGGCATGGTGGATCTTGATTATAAAACTGAGAACGATGTTTCTTGAAGGTTTTAATATCAAACACTGCTCTGATACCAATTGAAAGTCCCTAATCAATGCAAGAAACCCTAATCTTAACTTAATCAACACAAGGAATTATTTTTCAAACGTAATCTTATTATTGTATAATAAAGAATTACAAGTGTTATGGATAACACCGTTTGATGACAATGTGTTGTGCACACTTTGAACAACAATAAACCTTAACTTATGAATACAGTCGTAGCTGTTTGATTCACTAAGTTATACGCACTAATGTTCTTGATATCTCAAAGTGTTAAACATTAATGCATGGATACACATCCTATTTATAGTGTTACGAGTTTGACTTAAACAGTACTTGATGTCGACTACACAAGATTTTACAAGTTCCCACATCAGTCACATGATGTCCTTCTATTCTTGGTAGTCTTCCATTATGCTTTAAGGAACAGTTGTCAAAAACAGTTTCCTTATTCTTCATATTCTCGAACACACAAATGGCATGTCCAAAGTGTGCTGAGAGTTATCAGGGTATTGCCACCCCTGTTAACTCTCAACCCCTCAGAGTCCCAAATACATCTTGGCTGTTATCCATCACAGCCAAGGAGTATGTCTTCAGGTAATCTTCGACTTCCCTGACAATGTCTCTGACATGGACTCCTCTGAGGTTGCTCACAGAGACTTGGATCTCTGTGAGTCTTGTGAAACTTGCCTGCCTCCTAGGCACAGGCAAGGGACTATCTATCAGCCTAATTATGTTTAAATCAATGATCAGGGAATCTAATAAGTTTAGATTCCCAACAGATTCATACACTTAGTACCTTCTATATCTAAATAGTACAAACCATCACACTCCCTACCGGTCCCCAAAACATTTTTGAGATTCAAATCATGATTCACAAAAAAATATTTGTTTTCATCAACAACCACAAGAATCTTATTATCTTTTGCTAGTTTATGCACAGAAATCAGGGTAACACAGTAATCAGGAATAACAAGAACGTCAAACAAAACTAATCCATTTGAAAGTTTGAGATTGCCAATTTTAGAGATGATTGCTTCAGTCCCATTAGGATGAGCAACCTTGATATTAAGATGAGAAATATCAAACACATTTTCCAATTCATTATCATTATTGGTCATATGTTGATTTGCCCTAAAATCAACAACCTTCCCATTGTACCCAAGTTTTGATTTGATGTTAGTGTTAGAGCAAAAAAAACTTTCCAAAATTATCATTAAAATTTTTGCTATTATTCCAATAAATACCTGCCATGTTGGCATGACCTTTTCCCGAATCATTAGCATTACCCTTGTTATCTTTTAAAGAGAGAGCTAGGTGGCAAGTTGTTCATCTGTGAAGTCAGATGAAGAAGAGGTCCTAACAGAATTGTTAGAAACATTTTTATCTTTGAAATTTTCCCCCCTTTTTTCTTCCCAAAATCAGTAAGGTAGCCAATGATTTTAAAGCATCTATCAATAGTATGACCATTATAACCACAGTTTTCACAAACCACTTCAACATTAGAATTACCATAAGGTCTAAACACATTGTTGTTAGGGTTATTAGGCCTAAATCCGGTGGTGCTAGTGCTAGGTATAACGTTCTCATTGTTGTTATTGTTAGGTCTGAAATTACCACTATTAGTGTTCTGACTTCTTTGAAAATTATTTCTAGCAGGCCCATTAGAAAGAAAAGCAGATGTCTGAGTCCTTTGGAAGGATCCAGCAAGAGCACCAGAAGCTACTCTATGGGATTCCTCACTAGAGATTATAGCATATGCACACTTAACATCTGGTAAAGTCTCTCTAGAAAGAATAGAGCTCCTAATACTCATATAAGAGTCGTCAATACCCATTAAGAATTGCATAAGTTTCAACAATTGATTATGTTTCTTAAATTCACCAGCAGCAGTACACAAACAGTTAGGCAATTCAATCATAGCATCATATTGTTTCCAATAAGCATTTGATTTATGATAGTAATCAGACAGATTTGAACCATTCTGCTTAAGAGTATTAATTTTATGATGAAGATTGAAATCACAGATCCATCAACTTTATGGTAAGTTTCTTTTAGCTCATTCCAAACATATTTAACCCTTTTTGAAAAAATCTGACCAAGGATTAATTCCTCAGAGATGGAGTTCAAAATCCAACCAAGAACAACAGCATTAACCCTATCCTATTGTTTTCCCAAAATCTCATCAGTTATGGACCTTTTACAGGTACCATCAATAAACCCAATCTTTTTTTTACCTTATAATGCTAACAACATAGCATTAGCCCAAACCTGATAGTTTTTAGTCCCTTTTAGTTTAACAGTGACAACAGTTAACACAACAATATCATTAGGGTGTAAATACAAATGGTCACTCAAGTCAAGCTTACTGATGAGTGTGACTAGATCAGTCACACTCTCAGTATCAGATTCACCATGTACAGACTCATCAGATTAGACATGGTGAAGGTCAACAAGAGTAAAAAAGAACTCAATCCAAAGCCAACAAAGTTCCCAGGCTTCCAAATCACTCAAGGTGGTAGGTCAAGGGCAAGGCGGAGGATGAGGATCCAAGTAATAAGATAAAAGTGTAAAAACAACCAACCCAACAAATAAAAACAGATATATGAAGAAAATAATCACAAATTCACTTTGCATATAAAGAGAGAGTGAAGAGAGGTGTTACAATGTACACAAACAAGCACAATCGAACTGATACTCATAGATTCACTTAGTCTAGGATGTATCAGAACCTCCAAGGAGACAAACCCTAATTTTTTTTCTTAGAAAAAATTAGGGAAAATCACCCACACCAATAGATCCGACACAAAGATCACAAAAAAAGTCACAGTAACCACATGAACGAACCTCAAACAGTAAACCCTAATTTTGGAAAAAAATTAAGGGTTCACCACAATAGATAGGGAGAGCACCAGATCTAAACACCAATAGCACCAATCAACCACCAGAATCCTTGAATCAAAGATTCCTAAAAAAAGTCAAACCTTAATTTTTTTCAAAAAATTAGGGTTTTTATAAATCCAAGCAATATTAAGTTATTTCAATAGCAGATCTTGAACAAACAACAATATTTTAAGAGAAGAACAAAAAAGTATAAAAAACTTATAGATTTCAAAAAACCTTTAGCGATAAAAGAGTCAAATTAGATAACCAGGCTCTGATACCATTTAGAAAAATAGGATATAAAGATCTAATCGTTTTATATTTATCAAAATAACCAACTGGGAATCAAAGATCCAAGAAACGATAAACATCCACCACAGGGTAAAGCTGGTGTTGATCTATCATCTACTTATGATAATAGTTTTACAAGATTAAAAGTAAAGAACAAGATGAACAAATCCCAGATATGAAAGGAGAGAGTATTTCGCCTTGACGGCTAACACACATATGCACTCAACCCTTAACCCTAACTCAGAATGAGTTAGGGTATTATACAACATATTGCATCGGTCATAAACCTAACAACAAGAAGATGGCCTTCGTCTTCTTAAGCCCAAAAGCCAAGCCTAAAGATCCAGAGCCCATAAGTACTTCCCAAGAGTGGCAGCACAAGTCCCTACAAAATACTCAAATGCTAAAATAAGAACAAATACTTTCAGTATCAGATTATAAAGGATATTTTAACAAACACCACTATCACTACATTTTCTCTTTTACTTTTTTGTAAAATGACACTCTTACCCTTACGTAATTAATTAAAACTTTGTATATAGTTTGTAATTTCTAATAACACTAGGTGCAATATGGTAAACTTGTTAAATTACTTACATTTATATTTAAAAGAGAACTATATATTTTGGGACAACCAAAAATGGTATAAGAGACTATTAATTTTGGAACGGAGAGAGTACTCTACAATAGATGAATGATTATACAAGTTATTACTCTAGATTATTTAAAGTGTTCAATATGCTTTAACTTAAAT